>JAABKJ010007545.1:196530520-196614374 GCA_011634705.1 Andricus grossulariae
CCAAAAAATGCGAATGTTCATCAAAATAGATAAATTTATAACACATGTTGGTTAATTAGTAAATTAGTAAAATTTTCACTTAAAGAAAGTAATTTTCAACCAAAAAAATTAATTTTTTACTAAAATGACGAATTTTTAACAAAATATGAAGGAAATAAATTTTCTACTAAAAAATGAGAATTTGTAACAAAATACATCAATGTTTAATCAAATAACATACAAATTGCTACAATTATCCAAAAAATAACATAAAATTTGTTTATGTTCATTTTCTCAATAACAACTTAAAATAAAAAAGCAAAAATTGAATGAAAGATAAGACGGAATTTTTTGAGAAAATTGCATGATGATTAAATTATCCCATTAAATGGATTTTTCTTGTGCATTCGCGATCAAAGCAATTTGTACGATTCTTACACTAATTTAAGTTCCCATTCGAGGAAATTATTAGTACAACATTCATCCAAGTGGTATGCAAAATAATTAGTGTTATTCGAGGTAAAACTTTAACGACTGGTTGAAATCGACTCTGCAAAAAGTAAATCACCTTTTTTCATATCAAATAGCTCAACGAAAAACGTAGTAATAAACCGAAATCATCATAATGACTAATGACGTTTGATCAGATGCGATAATTATTCAAAAGAAAATATTAAAATTTTTTATAAAGAATTATGTTTTACTCGGGATTTTTCCATATCGACTAGTATCATCAATAAAGTGAAGTTTTTTATTTGAGGGGGAAAATAATTTTTAATTAAAAATACAAATTTCCAAATTTTAATTTCAATTTTATTCTGAATGAAATAGTTGAATTTTCCGTTAAACGAATTAATTTTTAATAAACGAAACAAATTTTCAACCAAATAATTGAATTTTCAAAGAAAAAGTTACATTTTTAGTTATAGAAATTAATTTGTAATCAAAAAGTTGAATTTTCAACCAAACAGTTGAATTTTCAACCGAATTGTGAAATTTGCAATTCAAAATATGCATTTTCTTCTTGACAATACGAATTCTCAAGAAAATATATAAATTTTTAACCAAATAGTTGAATTTTCAACCAAATTGTTAAATTTTCGATTCAAAAAATTAATTTATTCTCAAAAAGACGATATCTCAAGAAAATGTATAAATTTTGAACCAAATAGTTGAATTTTGAACCAAATTGTTAAATTTTCAATTCGAAAAATTAATTTTCTCCTTAAAAAGACGAACTCTCGATAAAAATACTTAAATTTTTGACCAAATAGTTGAATTTTTGACCAAATTGTTAAATTCTCAATTCAAAAAATTATAATCTGCTTCTCAAAAAGTCGATATCTGAAGAAAATATATAAATTTTGAACCAAGTAGTTGAATTTTGAAGCATATTGTTGAATTCTCAATTTAAAGACTGAATTTTCTTCGCAAATAGACGAATTCTCAATGAAATACTTAAATTTTTAACCAAATAGTTGAATTTTCAAAAAAAAAATGGTTGAATTTTTAGTTATAGAAATTAATTTGTAATCAAAAAGTTGAATTTTCAACCGAATTGTGAAATTTGCAATTCAAAAGATTCATTTTCTTCTTGACAAGACGAATTCTCAAAAAAATATATAAATTTTTAAGCAAATAGTTGATTTTTCAACCAAATTGTTGAATATTCAACCAAATTGTTAAATTTTTAAAATAGTAATTTTTAAATAGTTGAATTTTGAACCAAATTGTTAAATTTTCAATTCGAAAAATTAATTTTCTCCTTAAAAAGACAAATTCTCGATAAAAATACTTACATTTTTAACCAAATAGTTGAATTTTCAACCAAATTGATAAATTTTCAATTTTAAAAATTAATCTGCTTCTCAAAAAGACGAATTCTCAAGAAAATGTATAAATTTTGAACCAAATAGCTGAATTTTCAACCAAATTGTTGGATTTTCAATTTAAAAAATTATTTTCTTCTCAAAAAGACGAATTCTCAATGAAATACTTAAATTTTTAACCAAATAGTTGAATTTTCAACCAAATTGTTAGATTTTGCAACCAAATTGTTGAATTTTCAACCAAATTGTTAAATTTTCCATTAAAAATTCAATTATTCTCAAAAAGACGATATCTCAAGAAAATATGTAAATTTTGAACCAAATAGTTGAATTTTGAGCGAAATTGTTAAATTTTCAATTTAAAAATTAATTTTCTTCTCAAAAAGACGATTTCTCAATAAAATACTTAAATTCTCAATCAAATAGTTAAATTTTCAACCAAACACTTAAATTTTTCACCAAACTGTTAAATTTTCAATTAAAAAAATTATTTTTCTTCTCGAAAAGACGATATCTCAAGAAAAAATATAAATTTTGAACCAAATATTTGTATTCTAAACAAAATTGTTAAATTTTCAATAAAAAAATTTATTTTTTTCTCAAAAAGATGATTTCCCAATAAAATACCTAAATTTTCAACCAAATAGTTGAATTTTCAATCAAAAAAATTATTTTCTTCTCAAAAAGACGAATTCTCAATAAAATACTTAAATTTTTAACCAAATAGTTGAATTTTCAACCAAATTGTATAGTTTCACTTTAAAAAATTAAGTTTCTTCTCAAAAAGACGATATCTCAATAAAACTCTTAAATTTTCAACCAAATAATTGAATTTTCAACCATTTCTTGAATTTTCAACCAAATTGTTAAAATGTCAATCTAAAAAATTAATTTTCTCCTCAAAAAGACGAATTTTCAATAAAATACTTAAATTTTTAACCAAATAATTAATTTTTCAACGAAACAGTTGAATTTCAAAAAAATAGCTAAATTTTTACTGATAGAAATTAATTATTAACCAAATAGTTGAATTTTCAACGAAACAGTTGAATTTTCAACCAAATTGTTGAATTTTCAATTTAAAAAGTTAATTTTCTTCTCAAAAAGACCTTTTAAAATCTTTGAAATCTTTTCATATATTTTAAAATATTTGTAATATTTCTGAAATCTTTGTGAAATCTTTTTTTTAACCATTTAAAATCTTTTGGAATCTTCTAAAATCATTTGAAACCTTTTGAAATCTTTGAAATCTTTGTGGAATCTTGTGACACATTTAAAAATTTTTAATCTTTTTAAATCTTTGAAATATTTTAATATCTTTGAAATCTTCTGAAATCTTTTTAAATCTTTTTAAATATTTGTAATCTTTGTGAAATCTTTTAAAATCTTTTAAAATATTTAAAATCTTCTGAAATGATTTCAAATCTTTTGAAATATTTTTAATCTTTCTCAACTCTTTGTGAAATCTTTACTTCTCTAATCTTTTGAAACCTTTTAAAATCTTTAAAATCTTCTGAAATCCTTTCGAATCGTTCGAAATAATTTCAATATCTCCGAAATCTTTTGAAACCTTTTGAAAGCTTTGAAATCTTTTTACAATTTTTTGAAACCTTTAAAATGTTTGAAATCTTTAGAAATCTTCAAAATATTTTGAAACCTTTGAAATATTTTTAAATCTTTGAAATTTTTGTGAAATCTTTTGAATTATTCTATCATCTTTCGAAACCTTTTGAAATATTTGAAATCTTTTTAAAGATTTTGAAATATTTGTAATCTTTGTGAACTCTTTGTGAAATCTTTGTGAAATCTTTACTTCTCTAATCTTTTGAAACCTTTTAAAATCTTTAAAATCTTCTGAAATCCTTTTGAATCGTTTCAAATTTTTTTAATCTCTCTGAAATCTTTGTGAAATCTTTTAAACCCGTTTAAAATCTTCTACCATTTTTTGAAACCTTTTGAAATCTTTGAAATCTTTTTAGAATCTTTTGAAGTCTTTAAAATTTTTGTGAAATCTTTTGTTGCTTTTGCAATCTTTATAATCCTTGTGACATCTTTGTGAAATCTTTTAAATTCTTCTATCATCTTTTAAACTCTTTTCAAATATTTGAAATCTTCTGAAATCTTTTTAAATCTTTTGAAATATCTGTAATCTTTCTGAATTCTTTGTGAAATCTTTGTGAAGTCTTTGTGAAATCTTTTCTTCTATAATCTTTTTAAAAAATTCTAAATCTTTGAAATCTTCTGAAATCTTTTCAAATCTTTTGAAATATTTGTAATCTTTCTGAATTCTTTGTGAAATATTTGTGAAGTCTTTGTGAAATCTTTTCTTCTATAATCTTTTTAAAAAATTTTAAATCCTTGAGATTTTCTGAAATCTTTTCAGATCTTTTGAAATCTTTGAAATCTATTTCGAATCTTTTCAAACCTTCAAAATTTTTGAATCATTTCAAAAACCTTTAAAATTTTGGAAATATTTCAAAAACCTTTCAAATTTTTGTGAAATATTTTTTAATATTTGTAATCATTCTGAAATCTTTGTGAAATCTTTTGAAACCTTTAAAATATTTGAAATGTTTTAAATATTCTAAAATCTTTGAAATTTTTGCGAAATATTTTGTGATCTTTGTAATCTTTGTCAAACCTTTGTGAAATCTTTTAAAATCCTCTATCATATTTTGAAACCTCTTAAAATATTTGAAATCTTCTGAAATCTTTTTGAATCTTTTGCAATATTTGTAATCATTCTGAAATCTCTGTGAAATCTTTTGAAACCTTTAAAATATTTGAAATCTTTGAAATATTCTAAAATCTTTGAAATTTCTGTGAAATCTTTTGTGATCTTTGTAATCTTTGTAAAATCTTTGTGAAATCTTTTAAAATCTTCCATCATATTTTGAAACCTTTTGAAATCTTTGAAATTTTTGTGAAATCTTTTGGGATCTCTGTAATATTTGCGAGATCTTTGTGAAATCTTTTAAAATCTTCTATCATAATTTAACACCTTTTAAGATCTTTGAAATCTTCGGAAATCTTTTTTAATATTTTTAGACATTCTGAAATCTCTGTGAAATCTCGTGAAACCTTAAAAATATTTGAAATCTTTTAAATATTCTAAAATCTTTGAAATTTTTGCGAAATATTTTGTGATCTTTGTAATCTTTGTCAAACCTTTGTGAAAAAAATAATGCTAAGCACATACGCACAGAACGACCTTTGGCGAACGTACTTCAATTGACAAATACTGTGCAACATCATGAAATTGATTTTTCATCAATCCGGTGAGCCTATAATAATCTTTATCCTTAACCGCAGAGGGATCATCAAAATTTAACCCTTTTTTTCTTGCCTCCTCATGCAAATCATTCAAAAGCTCAGAAATCGATTCTACGTTCATGCAAGTAAAATCAGAGGTGGCTTGAATTGACGCGAGAGCCTCTTTCTTAAGAAAACCATCACGCAGGAATCAAAATACCAATATCGATGTAAACTCTCAATGCAGCAAAGGGTTTGATTTTGATACGATTATTCTTATGATGACAGACAATGCATATTTGGATTGGTAAATCATACATTTTCGTATTTGAAGTTTGAGTTTACTGCAGTCAGAATCTGAAGTTCCATCTTCACAGCAAGATTCTGGATTTTTAGAAATCTGACCCTTACCTGGTTCTAAAATATTTGATAAATCATTTTCAGAAAAAGTCGTCTCTTTTGCATTTGTAATCCGACGCTTTTTGATCGAAAAGTGTCGACAACTATGCCAAACCTTTGACTGAATGGTTAATGTTCTATTAAAAGCAGTTTTCAGCAGATCTAATGCCCGTCCATCCTGAATTACTGATAGATAACTCTTTGGTTTTAAGAATTTGCAGAAACAAGAACACTGTTTTTTCGGCATAATGAGTGATAATTAAAACTTAATGTCTGTATCTCAAAAGTGTAGACTCCAATGTCTATGAATTACCTGTGTAAAAAGATTACAATCGCTACAAAACTAGCAGATACAGATAAAATAAAACCTAAATAAAATAATCTGAAACAGATGTATGTACGCAGTAATATTACATCCAGCGGACAAGAAAATCTTCAAACTGGTCAAAACTTGGAAGAAGAATGAAGGAGAATAGCTGAAAGGATCGATAACAAACGCGAATACTATGTGAATACCATGTGGGGGGGGGGGGGCAAAACAGTTGAACGTAGTGCAGGGGCAGTCGCACATGAACGATAGCGTTTTGTTTCCTATTCCACTGAAGCAAACAAGACGCTGTCACTTTTCATGCCGAAAAACCAGTGTTCTTGTTGCTGCAAATTCTTAAAACCAAAGAGTCGTCTATCAGTAATTCATGATCAGCGGGTATAAGATGTGCTTCAAACTGCTTTTCTTAGAACATTAACCATTCAGTAAAAGGTTTGACATAGTCGTCAACACTTTTCGATCAAAAAGCGTCGGATTACAGATGCAAAAGAGACGACTTCTTCTGAAAATGATTTATCAAATATTTTAGAACCAGGTAAGGGTCAGATTTTTCAAAATCCAGAATCTTCCAGTGAAGATGGAACTTCAGATTCTGACTGCAGTAAAATCAAACTTCCAATACGAAGATGTATGATTTCCCAATCCAGATGAATTGTCTGTCATCATAAGAATAATCGTATCAAAATCAAACATTTTGCTGCATGGAGAGTTTACATCGATACTATATTATTTATAGATTTATAGATTATTATTATAGACTCACTAGATTGATGAAAAATCAATTTAGTGATGTTGCACAGTATGTCAATTGAAGTACGTACGAAAAGGTCGTTCTGTGCGTATGTGCTTAGCATTATTTTTGATCAAGTTGCGCACGGGACTTTCCAATGCGATTTTATCAACTCTTTTTGGCATAGAAAAACGAAGAGTTGGCGGAGGAATCACGACAGCAAGGACAGTTCTGATAACCTTCTTTGTTCCTCATCATCTTGGTATAGATCACATATCTCCCGAGTCAGTCATTAACATCGAGGATTACGTCAGAATAGTCTGAGCTCTTTATAATTCTTTCAGAACTCCCAGCATTCTTCTTGTCCACAAACAGCAGGAAGGCATTCTAAGAATACAAATCCAGTCTCGCCATACATCTTCCAAAGTGTATAACTTATGGATATAAACTAATGCTGGATCCAATCCGATAAGTTGCTGGTGCTGCCAGTGTAAAAGTGGTGCAAGTGTGGTAGGATGTTGCGCTCACATTGCCAGTGTGTTGTGGTATTTGGGTTACTCTAGATATCAACAAAACACTCGCAGACCTTCACGTGAATTCAAAAGTCATTTAAATGATGCATCGTGTTGGTCGGAAGATAAAGGAGAGGGAACTTTATCTTCAGATGAACAAACCGATTCTGACGAATAAAACTCTTGCAGAGTACGTAACCTCTAATTAACCATAAGTTCTGATTGATCCTGATCTAATATACCTTTTCTTAGAAACAGGTCTCTCCGAGTTTGTTTCGATCATTTTATAGAAATTATTGCTAATAAATCAAATAAAGCAGGACATTTGTACTCCTTTCATGGTCACAGACCTAATAGAGTATAAAATAAGCCTTATTTTAAAGACTAAGTACCTCGAGAAAAATGATGGCTTTAACATATGTTGTAACACATATATGTGCGCAGTCTTTGGCAAAATATGATCTTGCGCCCAGCAATACTAACAATGTAAAAGCCAACATGATTTGAACGAAAGTGCGAAAACCCATGTAAAATACGAATATATAAATGCCTATTTCTTGAAATCAAATCACTTTCAGGAAACATTCTTTTAAAGGGTTATGAGACCTAGTTAGATGAATAAAATAAAACACTTTTAAGACCAATCATAAGATGGCCTAAAAACCGGCCTTATTGGCCCTCCTCCTTTCCTCGCTTAGTGTCTTCTACGTATATTTCGCCCCTCCGATTTGATGATTGTCGCGTAAAATTTGTCCTTTGGGAAAGTACGTATTGTCCCTCCGTCTGCACAAAAGAAATATGTTTTATTATGATTATAGGGATATTGGGGGTATTGTGTATTCAGCCTTTCGTTCGTATATGTGACTTTAGGGTCGCCACTTTTCTCTAAATTGCATAGCCCTATCCTCAAGTTCTCCCCTCGCTTTCTATCAAAGCACATCCGTCCGACATGCATCGCCCATTTCACTAGCTGGTTTCAGTAATAATGCTATCTAGAGGGTTTGGTTTTAAGATTTTGATAGATTTCCATGGGGTTGAAGCTTAGGTCGACAATTTACAGTCTGATGGACTTTGTAACTTTTTTGATTGAGTTGCAAACATTACCTTTTTCCTTTTTGTGGACCAAGACTCACCTGGAATTCCTAGAATTCCATGTGTAATCAGGGGAAAATCTGACGGAACTACGTGAAAAATTTCATCAGAATCTCCTAATTTTAATTTTACTGTAACTAAGGTAGAAATTATATTTTGCGTTACTCCCGTTATTTCTATAGCCTCAGCTTCGTTTACTAGTAATTCATCGTTTACAGAGTTTAGCTTTATTACATTAATATCGGCTCCCGTATCAACTAAAAATGATGTTTTTGTTTTATTAAAATCAGGGGATGAAAATTCTACGGCTGGAGATTCCAAATTAAATTTTGTATCGAAATTTGTTCGCGTTTTATCATGATTTGAACGCTTGTATGATGCTCCTAGTGCTTCGCGCTCGTTGTTGCCTCTGGAGTAGGATATCCTGTAATTTGCAACGGAGCCGTTGGAAAATAAGGATAAGGGTTAAATGTATACAGGTACTCGTACAATGCTAACTACTCAATGAATTTTATGTCATGAATTAAGAGTTGCATTTTGTCAGAAAGCGCAATGATTTTGGATAGAAGAGAAGAATGAGATGATAAAGGTGAATATGTTGCAGCTAGTTTGATAACCTTATTTTCTGCTACAGGATCAAAATGCTTCAAAATTGCAAAAGTTGCACTTTTGAATTATTTAAGTGGTTGGAATTTCCGAAATAATGCATTTTTACCCCTTTGTTCCCTTTTCAGATGAGATTCGAACACGATTGTCATTTATGTTAAAATTTCTGAAAAATAGGGGATCTAATACCGTAAAAAGGATCTAATTTTGATTTCAATAAAAGTTTGAAGCCCCTATTAAAGCGCGGAATGTTGAATAACAATTTGAAACTCTTCCTTGTTTCAAACCCTTCCTTGTAAAATCTTGCTACAAAGAATACATACAAGGTTAATTCGGGGTATTTTATTAACGATGGCAGAGCTTGTGAGCACGCGAAGTATACCAACGCCTATCATGCACTTCGAACTTTGCCTTACCCCGGAGGTGACCGTGCAACGTATCTAAGAAGGAATTATACGCTCGTTTGCCAATGAAAGTAGCTATCTTAATTCTACACTGAAGTTAATTTTTCTTAAAAGCACTGAATGTAAACGAAAGTAACAATCCCACCGCTGCCATCAAATCAGCTGTCACGTCCCGAGCAACAGGCGAGGGTAGATGGAAACGATAGAATGAGAGAGACCAGCATTGCTGATTATGTTAGGTTGGTAAGACCTGACCAGTTATTTGTTTGAGGGTTTGTAGTCACTAACAATCCTATGGGTATTGCGTCAATAAAGTTTTCGAAATAAATGAAATATATTTAAGATAACAGACGATATATTAGGAAGAAAAAGAAAAGATAAACAGTTACATAAAGTCAAAACTTACAATTACCTTTCTATGCCGGAAAGGGCAAGAGAGGTTGAGTTGTCGATTGTATCTCCGATACGTCGTAGAGCAGCGACGGAACTCTACCGAATGTTGGAATGAATATATTTGCACGATTGAACGCAAGTAACTCAATTATAGTAGTGAAAGAATGCACGATCACTGTTCACTAGTAGAGCGATACACGGCACTAAACAGCTAATGAATCCACTCTTGAGTTCATTTCATGAACGTATAACCAACGGACTTTATCCTGAAAGTGACTCAGCTTGACTTGTCGATTTTATCTCCGATTTGTTACAGAGCAGCGACGAAACTCTGCCGGATGTTTTATGTGAATTGACTTGGACGAATAATCGCAAGACAATTCTAAGATGAGTTCTTTCTTAAATGTGTAACCCGCTGACTTTATTTGAAAAGATACTCGTGCGACGACCGAAACCGAAGGGACTTCGTTCACAACTCGACTGGGTCAGAGCGACTCGTAGATCGTATTTGTCAGGATGACTGCTTGCAACAAAAGACAATTAACAGGGGTCATTCCTGGGTTTATATATGATAGAAATATGAAAAAGTCACGTTCGATTTGTGCTGAGGCTACGGCGCTATGAGGACGTACGATCTATACTAAGGCTACGGCGCTATGAGCACGTAAGTTTTGTATATGGTATTGATCACGTACGTCGTCTATACTGCTTTGAGCACCTACTATCTAAAGATTGAATAAGTGAGTATTAGGCAGATGAGTAATATTTGTATCACTAATAAGGCTTCTTCTACTAAGACTGTCGGTGATCGCGCATCTCCTCTCTTGACCTTCCAGGAGTACAGATTATATGTGCTAACTTAACCGTACTTAATGTATCTAGTCATACACTCTCGGTTACAGCTTGGCTGACTATATACATATTCACTCACTTATTTACTATATATTTTACATTATCAGGAGACTGATATATTAATTATCCGTATATTAGATTAAGTTTTAGGATTATGATTATTTTATGTATTAGGTTTATAAGTTATAACACATGATAATAAATAAATATATATAATTATCTTATATCGGTAAAATCCGTAATAAGCTTCTTCCATTAACCGCGCTTCATTAAGTTATCGGTATTCACCGAGTCTGTACCTTCCTGTGGTATTTCACTTTAATTACCCTGCGGTTTCTACTTTACCGTCCGTAGAGCAGTGATCAAAGTTGGAATAAAACTCGGCCAATGCTGCTAATGCATCTGCCTATAGGTGATAGTGTTAGCTTGGGTTACTTAGAGTAAGCTGGGTTGCGCCCAAGTAGGCGCTATAAAATTTACATTATTTTGTGCGAATTTCATGGTGAGCTACGTTACCCTACAAGATCGAATTTACCCAGTTTTACGGTACGCTGCAGAGTATCGATTAGTACATGTTTCAAGGGGCCTGTATACATTTTTTAATGAGATAACATGGACAACTGGGAGAAATTTAGTCGTTGTCCGAAAACATCTTTTTTTATCATCACTTGTGGTTACCATGATAACTCTGGAACGGCTCATCTGAAATCAAAAAACCAAAAATGTTTTATTAGGACATTCCTATATGGAGTTCGTGAACGAACGGTTTAGCGAAATTTTAATTAAAAAAAAAATGGCGATGATTTTTGCGCCAAAAACCCGAATTTTGGTACCTCGAAAATCGAACCTTATCGAAAAATCGTCGCCATTTGTTTTTAAATCAAATTTTTGCTAAATCCTTCGTTCCAGATCTCCATATAGGAATATAGTAATGAAATCTTTATGTTTTTTCATTTCAGATGAGCCGTTTCAGAGTTATCATGGTCACCGCAAGTGATGATAAAAACAGATGTTTTGGGGCAACGGGCCATATTTCCTCCAGTTGTCAAGATTTTTACATAAAAATGTATACAAGTACCCGGAAACATGTACTAATCGATACTCTGTAGAGTATTTTAAAAAAAACATGAAAATCCCATTTTTCGAGAACTAGTAGACATAAACCCTCAATAATTTATATTATTAGATTATTTATTAAAATCTTATTAATTTCTTAAGAAAGATCTTTCTCCTTCTCTCCGGTGGCATTCGAACACCACGTCTTCCGATTGCCGGTCGCGTACTTTAACCACTAAGCTACTAGAGAGATCGAAGGCAGATGCTTTTTCCAGATATACGCTTTTCATAGCAAGGAGTTATGTTTTGTATACAAGTTAAATTACATGGAATCTGTATTATCATCGGAGTTGGTAACGATCCGAAATGACGTTAAGAATTTCTGTTATTTAAGGAGTTACCTTAGATCGATATTGTCGATTTCCAGTTTCATAGTTCGTAAAAGTTATCTACATATGATCGATCGTTACCAACTCCAATAATACAGATTCCATCTAGATTAATTATATAATCTTGTATGTATAAACGTTCCTGTGTTCGAAATAAAAAAATTTTGAAATGCAGATATGCAGATTCTGCCTAATTCCGCGATTTATATATTTTGTACACAAACCAATTCTAGTTCATTCCGTTTCAATCATTCCCTTTTTTGTTCACACTTTAATTCAGTGTAGTTCCGTGCTTTCATTTTATGCTGCGGCGCTGTTCTGCATTCAAACGAGAATTTCAAATACGACATTCATTTAGATAGAAACGTTTTTATTCAGCTCCATTCACACCTTCTTACTGGGTGACGTTTGTTGTTCGAAAACATGTTTTATTTTAATTTTGCTAAAAATTTTTTATGAATTCATATTTGCTAGGATTCATGAATGTTCAGTTCTTGTTGTTGTTAGAAAAGATATTGCAACGTGATCATTTTTTTTTATTTAAAGAAAAATGCTCACTGATCACGCGACTCTCGTTGCACGGTCGAATCTCATATTTAGCAAACAACAACAATTTTTTATCATCTTTCAGGAGGAGATTTTGTATTTAGGTTAAAGTTTCTTTTGGTTTAGGTTGTTAATTTTTAAACAAAATTATAAATAGGATTAATCCATGACGACTCGCGAATTACTCAATTAGAACTTTTTGTGTTTAGGTTCGCGACGTGAGGTGCCGTCACTTGTCTGATCGTCAGGTGCCATGTTCCTCAAATGAAGAAAAATTTACTGGATTTGAGGATGTTGTGATATCCGTCAAGAAGGATTCTCGATTATCTTTAAAGGGTGAAATGATAACTTTATTCCATGTTGTTATGAGACGTCACATTTCACACTTGCCGAGACTCGCTAACAACGAGAGTATTTATTCGATTGGGGCTCCCTGTAATTCATCGAAGTTTATAAACGATGACTGGACAATCAATATCAATAAAAAGACACTGAAACCACTAGGAGTTATTAGCAACGGATTTCGCTCATTTGTTGTGGCCTGTCATAGAGCATCAGCTGTTCCTTGCTCACTTACCATACATATTGAGCATTTACCATCGAGTCCGTGTTCAGAGACTTTCCGTCCCACCGGTAGATGGAGCATGAGTGCCTCCTTGGGACCTTTTCCTAAGAGGAACAAGAGCGCCTCCATGAGCGCCGCTTTCCCTCGAGTCAGTTCTCGCGTAACCACGGATCGAGTAGTTGAGCAGTGATAATATTTGAGGGTTGAAGACTATAATTTGGGAATAAAGAGATGCTATAACCATTTTCAAAACCAATCGATTAAAGCAATCCATTTCATTGAGTTTGCAGTAGAATAAGGAAGGACTGAGTGGATACAATCAGGTGGGTTCAGTTGCTCTTTCGTCTCGGCGTTTCGTACGTTATTAAGTCGGCCATCTTAATGTAACTTTCTCAATTTTGAAATTTCGAAATAATGATTTTAAATTATCCACATGTAATGTAATATTTAAGTAATTCGATTGCCGGTCCGTTTGATTGTAACCAGTTTCTTGCCATGATGCAGATTTATAGTATTTCTTCATTTTTAAAATAAAAATGTCAGTTACTTTTAACTTTCAAACTGCCTTAGTAAACATGTCTGCCGTCTTCTTTTATTTTACATTGTGATGCTTCTTTTCATATATGTAACAGGAGCTCTGCAAGAATAAAAAAGAGTGACTTTTGATGTTGAAATGGTGTTTTGTAATTTTAATCTTGCAAATCAATTTTCAAGAAAGCAAGTTTTCTAGGTTTTGCGAATATTTAGTTTCTTGTTAGTTTTTTTACATGGTATGTAACAGAAATTCTTCGAGGAATCGAAAAAAGTAAGTTTTGTTGTGAGAAAAGGTGTTTTGTTATTTTGATCTTGCTAAAAAGTATTCAAGAAAGAAAGTTTGCTGGGTTTCGCCAATTTTCAGTTTATTTTTTTGAGCACTATTAAATACTGCCGGCTGTTTTATAAGTGGAGGGGGACACCCTATATAAGATCTTATTTCTCTAGCGCGCCCTTGATCACAATTATTGTATCAGATCATTTTATTATTTTTCGCTAGATAATAGGGAATTATGGACATTATTATCAACTAGATTATCATAATCGTTACATTTGATGAATCTCTAAGAAAAATAGATCTCCTTTATACGCAAATATATAAAATAGGTTAAGGAACCACCACAGGGTCCTCCATGGAGCGATTGCCATCCATGAAAATGAGACTGGCTCCGAGTAGAACTACGATAAATCACGCCCATGGCCACGTCTCACGACCGTGAGATGGATAGCCACAAGGTACAACTGAATCATAAAAACGGCCCGGCGAAACCCTCGTGTGTAGTGGTTCCATTGACGAAGGACGAGCTCAGATACCACGAAAAGTTATGGACATGAACAAAAGCATGCAGCTTAAGTCGCCTGTTCCACGACTTGGCATATGACACCGTTAATGGGTCGTTCTGCCATCTCGGCAAAAAAGGTGATTTTCAAGAATTCTTTTTTCAACAACTATTTTATATAATTAAATGAAATTTTCAGCGTTAATTTATGCTGTCTCAAAGTTTAGAAAAACAATTTTTTTACATGAAATTATTATTTAGTTTACGTATTGTTTAATAATAAAAAAGTTTCTAAAAAAAGGCATGTCCACTGCGTGCACGATATCTCCAATCAGCATCATCTTAAACAAATAAATCAGAAATTTTCTTGATTAGTATGACCATAGCTCTGGCGTGACGAAGCGGATTTTTTTTTATTTTGCAAAATAACAAAATCGCAGCAGTTTAAACAAAAAATTTCCAAAAATCGTGTTTTTCCCCCTTTTTTTTTGTTAATTTAACTGATAAAATTAAAAATTTGAAAAACCACTCCGTCACGTTGCTCCGTATAAATTCCTAGAAGTGCAATATTTTCTTCACATATACACATTTAAAAATAAACAGCAATAATTCCGAATCTGCATCGAAAACAATTGTCAGAACTGAAACATAAGCAGCCACGTTCGGATGCTCTACTCAAGCGCTCAGCTCTCTACACGCTTTTGTTCCAAGCTCTCAAAAGTATAGAAAGACTCCGGATTTCTGTATGAAATTTTGATATGATATTTCTGAATATATAAGCTGTCGAAAAATGCAAAAAAAAATCAATTTTTCAACAGTGAGATAGTAGAATGACCCCTTAAGTTGGTCGCGCTGAGGAGGCTGCTGAAACAATTAGACTTGACTTAATTATCAGGGGTGAGCAAAATACATCAAACATTATTCATCTCGAGTACTCACTCCTGAAAGCCCGGATCAAGAAAGCACAGCAGAAAAACTTCTGTGAACAGCTCCTCGATCAGAGAATGCACGGCATCTTCCACATAAATGTGAAGGATAAGTTCATGTCATATTAGCTAACGTTTGCCAACCTCAGATGACCCGTATTCAAGTCGGGCAAGCAGGGTTGCATTTTGGCGACTCAACACGGTATCATTTCAAGTTCAGCACACCGTCACCACATCTTAAGCAAATACATTCCCGACGATAGCTACATAGTAAGTCATGCCCACCCCGAGCATCTAGGACACATACTATCTAGTTGTACAAATTATGCGGGATCGACGTACATCAAAAGGCACAATGCGGCACTAAGGGGTCTTTATTGTAATCTTTGTCACTATTACGGCATTAACCCTGATACCGCGCCACCAAACGCTCCTAGGGAAATAAAGTCAATTGTGGCAAATGAGAAGTGCCGCATACTCTCTAGAGCTAGATTTAGTTGCTCTTAATTTTTTTAGCATAGATCATGAGATGAGTATGATATTGAAATCAAGCACAAGTCAAATCGCCCAATTATCTACACCACGGGTATGGACGATTATATAAAACTGGAGAATGAGATCAATGAATCAAAACGCGAATATCACACTTATACTCTACCAACGGAAAAGATAGTTAAAATGGTTGTGAAAGGGCTTCCTAAAAATATTAAGATTGAGGAATACAAGGCTGATGTGATAAATAAAAAACTTGATGTGTTGAATGTCAAGCAATTCACGAAAATGGAAGGAAATGATGGCAAGAAAGTAGAAATAAAACTACCAATCTTTACCAATCTTTAACGTTAATTTCTAGCTAGAAACAGGAGGCTGTAGTATTGTGTAGTTCGTTGAGAGAAATAACAAAGTGACAATCTCGTGCTCCAATGTTATAACTATCAAGGTTTTAGGCATGTTTCAAGAAACTGTGGGAAAAAACCAAATGTATTGAATGTGCGGGTGAACACACAGCCAAAGACTGTGATAAGGACCCTGTACATGATCTCAAGTGCGCTGATTGTGGTGGAAAGCATACATCTAGTTATAGGAAATGTTAAATATTCTGTAAAATTGAAAGTAACAGACGAATGAGAAGAGGTTATACAAATAATCAAACACAACAGGATAATTCAAGGATGACAACAAATAAACCTATGCCAATGAGGGAACCCAGGGGAACATTGCCAACAGCTGATGCTGCTGATAAGCAGTCCTATAACTCAGCTACCAAAAGAGTAAATTATGAAGCAAAACATCACGAACACACAGAAGAGATAGATATCTCTATAGATAGTATTATGCATGCATTGAAAAATCTGTTTGCAAATGTGAACAAAACCAAATTACTGAAGATGGTTAAAACCACTTTGATAAATGTCAGAAAATATAAAGATAGCTTCAGCAAAATAACATTATTAGTAGGTGTTTTAGAAATTTTTGAATGATGAGCCCTAATATTACTAAATTGAATATTGTCACTTAGAATGCTAATTCTATTAACACTAAAATGAATTAATTAAAATATGGAATTAATCAGTTTAAGTTTGACATTATTGGAATCTGCGAAACTAAGTTAGATACAAGTTATAAAATGAAAATAGGAGGATACTCAGTATACAGAGTAGATAGAAATATGTATGGTGGTGGGGTTGCACTGATAATTAAAAATAGTATAAAGCACAATATTATTAATATGCCTACACTCGACAAAAATTCACAAATATGTAAAAGTGAACTAAATAAAGTATTCCGTGTGAGTAAAAAAGTTATAATAATGGGGGATTTTATTGCTAGAAGCATTGCATGGAATTCCTATACTGGTAATGTAAAAGGGAAAATTTTAATTGATGTATGTCTAAAATCTCATGTAACTATTGCTGCGCCTGAAACTCCAACTCACTTCAGAAAAGTAGAACGACTAAGTATATTTGACTTATTTTTGTTAAAAAATATCAATAACTTTTAAATCTTAAATACTCTACAAATATTAAACTCTGATCACAACCCAGTAAAAATTACTATTAATGATAAATATACGAATGTGAACACCCAAAAATATTATGATTATAGAAATGTAGATTGGGCAGGATATAGGAAATACATTTAAGAACATTTAATTTCGAAATTTAGCATTCAATTTAGAATAGACATAGAAAAAAAGGTTAATGAAATAACCAAAATTAAAAAAACTGCGGCTACAAAATACATTCATGTGAAAACAGGTGAATATCATTCTAAATCCATACCATTACTAGTAATGCTTTTATAAAGTATCAATACAGGAAGCATTCCTATTGGTCAATTATTGAGGTTACTCGATTTTTCGAAACCAGGGGGCTTACACTTATGACAGTGGGTAAAATTTTATACTTTGACGGAGAATGACCCATATACAAAACTAAAGACAAAGTTGAAGCCCTGGCTGAACAATTCCATTCAGTGCATCTGTGAAATAATAATTTAGGAAATGCACAATATAAAAAAAAGTTATGGTAAATGTCAATAAATACATTAAAAACACCAAAATTAATGTTAATGATAGCGAATTCACGACACCAAGCGAAATATCTAAACATATTAAAAAATAACAAAGCTCCTGGGTTTGACGATGTAACTGGAACCTTAATTAAAAAACTTCCACTGAACGCTATTGTGATGCTCACAATAATTGTAAACGCAATATTTCGTTTAGGCCACTTTCCTGCTGATTGGCCAAAAGCAAAAGTCTTACCAATTTCTAAACCCGGGAATATTGATACATTGATTTGCAATTATAGACCGATAAGTCTATTACCACATTTAAGTAAAGTTGTAGAAAAAAATGATTAAAAGCAGAGTTGTTGGTTTTGTGACACTTAATAATTTACGTACAGATGAACAATTTGGATTTCGGAATTCTCATGGCACTTATTCACTACAACTTTCCAGCGTACATAGTGCATCTAATAAGCTCCTATGTAAGAAATAGAAAAATATTGATCGAATATAACAACGTGAAGTCAACTATTAAAAATGTCAGTGCTGGAGTCCAAGAAGGATCAGTATTAGGACCAATATTGTATGTAATATACATAAATGATATACTTGGATTGAAACATATAAATATTAGCATATTTGCAGATGACACAGGGATTTTTACATCTTCATACAGAATTTATACGATTGTTAAAAGACTGCAAACTGCAATAAATAGAGAAAAATGTTACAATAGGTGACACCCACATACATTGGTCGAATAGAGTCAAATATCTAGGAACAGTATTAGATAGAACTCTAACTTTTACGCGACATATAAATTATGTAATCCAAAGAGCTGTAGGTTCACTGATCGCACTTTATCCACTGCTTAATAAAAGAGATACTCTAATCATTAAGAATAAACTAACTTTATATAAAATTATTATTAGACCTGCAATGACATATGCCTGTCCTGTTTGGAATCTTACTTGTCAAACCAATTATAAAAAATTACAAGTAACACATAATAAGTTATCACGGCTCGTTGGGAATTTTAACAAATACACCTTAGTACAAAGTATGCATCAAGCATTGAAAATAGAGACAATCAGAGAATATATTAAAAGAATATCATTAAATTACTATAATAGAATTACAGAACATACTAATAGAAGTGTAAGAGAGGTTGTGTATCAAACACAAAATATAAACATAAAAGAATCATGCTCCAACTCAAACTTTCTAATTTTCTCTGTTTTTTTTATAGATATATTACTTTTTCCAGAAATAAAATACATTATTGTATAGGTACATACTGCAGTATTAAATTGTGTAAATAATAAGGTTTGGGTGGTAGTTATATGCGTTGGAATATCTATTATAAATTATGTACGCATGTAAAAATTCTATGTAACAATTCATGACAATAAACACATAATAAACACATAATAATCCATGTAAAATATATGAGTGACCTTACGCTTTCGATTTCCAGATTTGCCGCAGAAGTACTATTGGGAATGACGAAGTGCGAGAGATAGTATCAATAATGTGAGGGAAAAGAGGAGAGGGCTCATGGTGTCGCCCTGAAACACACCTCTCTGAAAGGTGACACTATTAGTGATCACACGATGTTTTTAGGAGAGGATCTTTCCCATTTGCAACGATGTAAGCTGTACTCAAAACAATTCGGTTATGAAGACACTGGAGATATATATATATATATTCAGAGATTGCTGAAGTCGTTTTTACAATAAAATTACTACACTATTTTTCTCTTCTACAGTTTAAAAGTTTCCATTGTGAGTAATACTAATTAAAGCCTTGTCAGAGACATCGTGGATCAACATAAATCTGTTTTGCTATAATCATTATTTAATGTGTAAGAAATAGAATAAGAAATACTTAATAAGAAATCGCTTGACGCAGTATGAAAATACCTTTAAATGAAAGTATTTTCATTGATCCGACGTTATCGCTGTAAAGGCTTCAATTGTTCTTTGTAATGGTGTAAAATTCTCCGACTTTTTTCACAACGTAAACATTTTATCAAGCAGGTCTTCTTCCAAACACCTGATTTTGTGATAGATTTGCGATTAAAGACCTATATTAAACAATAAAAAAAATATATTTTTGTATATCCAAATTTTAAAGAATATTTATCACATGGGTATTTAATACATTCTACCGTGTTGTTTTTTTAAAAGCTTGTAACATTAAAAAAAGGAAAGTGACTGACGGTTTTTTTTCACCACGTTTAACTTAAAAAACACTTTTAAGTTAAGTAGAAGTGAAAAGAGATGCTTCTGGACCAAGTGCAGGCCAAATGTAAAGTTTTCAGGACGAATAGCGAAAATCTAGCAAACTTCATTCACAGTGCTGGAAATGGAGAGGGGATCAATCCGTCGCACTAGAACTATTCGTCAGAAAAGCCAAAACGAATAGAAACTAGATAATATTTAACAACTGTAATTCGTTTTATTTATTTTCTTTGTACAGAATTAAGCAAACAGACGTCGAGAGAAAAATCAAAATCTCCTCCTCACTCGAGGAGTATCTCTCCAGTTTTACCAGCAGGACCAAGTCGTCCAACAGTCCTACCTCCTCCAGTTTTACCAGGAACACAAAATCAATCAACACGACCAAGAGCACCACCTCCTTCAGTTATATCAGCAGCACCACATCGAGCAACATCACCTCATACTCCAGTTTTACCAGAAGCAACATATCGACTTAGAGCACCACCTCCTTCAGTTTCATTAGCAGCACCACATGGGCCAACAGCACCTTCTCCCCCAGTTTTACCAGCAGCATCAAATAGACCAACAGCACCACGTCCTCCAGTTCTACCAGAAACACTACATCGATCAACAGTACTACCTCCTGCAGTTTTACCAACAATAACAACTCAACCAAGAGCACCACCTCCTTCAGTTATATCAGCAGCAACAGATCGACGAACATCACCTTATACTCCAGTTTTACCTGCTGCAAAATATCGACTAAGAGCACCACCTCCATTAGTTGCACCAAATCGAGTAACAGCCGTACCTCTTCCAGTTTCATTAGCAGCAACACTTCGACCAAGAGCACCACCTCCTTCAGTTATATCAGCAGTACCAACTCGACGAACGTCACCTTATACTCCAGTTTTACCTGATGCGACATATCGACTAAGAGCACCACCTCCTTCAGTTTCACCAGCACCATCACATGGGACAACAGCACTACCTCTTCCAGTTTTACCAACAGCATCAAATAGACCGACAGAACTACCTCCTGCAGTTTTACCAGCAGCACTATATCGACCATCACCATCACCTCAAGTTTTACCTGCACCGACAGATCATTCAGTTCAATCAAGAGCACCATCTCCTCCAGGTCTACCTGTACCAGCAGATCATTCAGTTCAATCAAGATCACCATCGCCTCCAGTTCTACCTGCGTCAACAGATCATTCAGTTCATTCAAGAGCACCATCTCCTCCAGCTTTACCTGCACCAACAAATCAGCCAGTTCACCCAAGAGCACCCAATTTTCCTCTTTCACCTGCAGTACCAAATCGATTAACAGCCGTACCTCCTCCAGTTTTACCAATAGCATCAAATCGACCAACAGAACCACATCCTCCAGTTTTACCAGCGGCAATACATGGATCAACAGCACTACCGCCTCCAGTTTCATCAGCAGTAACATATCGACCAAGAGCACCACCTCCTTCAGTTTTACCGGCAGCAACACATGGACCGTTAGCACTACCTCCTCCAGTTTTACCAGCAGCATCAAATCGACCAACAGAACCACCTCCTCCAGTTTTACCAGCGGCAATACATGGATCAACAGCACTACCGCCTCCAGTCTTATCAACAGCAACATATCGACCAAGAGCACCACCTCCTTCAGTTATACCGGCAGCAACACATGGACCGACAGCACTTCCTCCTCCAGTTCTACCAGCAGCATCAAATCGACCCGCAGCACCATCTACTTCAGTTTTACCTGTTCCAACAGATCGTTCATTTCAATCAAGAGCAGCATCTTCTCTAGCTTTACCTGAACCAACAAATCAGCCACTTCAATCAAGAGGCAAACCTTCTCCAGTGTTACCTGCACCTAAAGATCATCCAATTCAACCAAGAGCACCAACTGCTCTAGTTTTGCCTGCATCAACAGAGTATCCAGTTCAATCAAGAGCACCATCTACGCCAGTTTTACCTGTACCAACAGATCATCCAGTTCAACCAAGAGCACCACCTCCTTCAGTTCTTCCTACACCAACAGATCAGCCAGTTGAATCAAGAGCACCAACTTCTCCAGTTTCACCTGCATCAACAGATTATTTAGTTTAACAAAGTACACTATCTTCTCTAGTTTCACCTGTACCAACAGAACATCCAGTTCAATTAAGAGGACCATCTCCTCCAGTTTTACCTGTACCAACATATCATCCAGTTCAACCAAAAGCACCATGTCCACCAGTCTTACATTCACCAACAGATCAGTCAGTTAAAACTAAGAGCACTAACTTCTCCAGTTTCACCTGCACCACCAGTTCAGCCAATTTAACCAAGAGCACCAATAATTGAAGTTTTACTTGCACCAGAAGATCATCCAGTTTGACCAAGAGCACAATCTCCTCCAGTTTTCCATATAACAACAGATCAGCCAGTTCAACCAAGAGCACGAACTTCTCCAGTTTCACCGTTTCACCTGCATCAACAGATTATTTAGTTTAACAAAGTACACTATCTTCTCCAGTTCCAGCTGTACTAACAGAACATCCAGTTCAACTAAGAGGACCATCTCCTCCAGTTTAACCTGTATCAACAGATCATCCAGTTCAACCAAGAGCACCATGTCCACCAGTTTTACCTACACCAACAGATCAGTCAGTTCGACCAAGAGCACCAACTTCTCCAGTTTTACCTGCACCAGGAGGTCAGCCAATTCAACCAAGAGCACCAACCGTTGCAGTTTTACCTGCACCAGCAGATAAGTCAAATCAACCAAGAGCACCAACCTTTGCAGTTTTGTCTGCAGTAACAGATCATCCAGTTCAACCAAGAGTACCATCTCCTCCAGTTTCACCTGTACCAACATATAATCCAGGTCAACCAAGAGTACCATCTTCTTGATTTGTACCTGAACCAACAGATCATCAAGTTCAACCGATGATACCATCTTCTCCAGTTTTACCTATCCCGAAAGATCATCCAGTTCGACCAAGAGCACCAACTTCTTCAGTTTTGTATGCACCAACAGATTATACAGTCCAACAAAGAGCACCGACTCCTCCAGTTTTGCCTGGTCAATCAATCATCTAGTTCAACCAAGAGCACCAACTTCTCCAGTTTTACCAGCAGCACTACATCGACCAACAGCAGTACCTCCTACAGTTTTACCAGCAGTACCAACTCGACCAAAAGTACCATCTTCTTGAGTTTTACCAGTAGCACCAAATCGACAAACAGAACTGCCTTCTTTAGTTTTACATGTACCATCAGATCACCTAGGTTAACTAAGAGAACCGTCTTCTTCAGTTTTACCTGCAACAACATATCATCTAGTTCAACCAAGAACACCATATTCTCCAGTTTCACCTGCACCAATATATCATCGAGTTCATCCAAAAGCACCAATTTCTCCACTTGCACTACTTGCTGTTCACTATCATGCACAACTACTTTCACCTCTACCAAAGGGTGAAGAATGATGATGGAATTTGAAAAATCAATGAACTAAGAATGAACATATGTTTCTCATTCTTGTGGTGCACATATGTACATTGCAATAAAATTTTATTCAATAAAGTTTATATGTATTTTCTTTTGTTTTTTCGAATCATGCTATATTTTCTGAACTGACATTTCTTTTTCTGAGAAAGTTTAAAAGTATTTCGTTCCAAATTACAGACAAATCCTTTTTTGCCAATTTTGAATTAGCCACAATTTTATTTATTTTTTAAATATTTTGGAATGCTAAAAGTATCAAGTAGTTTTTGAAGCCAAACATTTTTTCTGCAAAGTTTTAAAGTCGTAAGAGTTTGAGAAAGGTCTTTAAATTTGCATTAGTAAAATTCAAAGACTAAATGACCCAGGCGATGCAAACTCACATTAAATCAGACAATTTTAAAATAAGATAACTCATTTATTTGACTTCGAAGTTATTTTTAAAATGCCGAATCTTGAGTGTCGCAACCTATATTTTCATATAATATATATTTGGTTATTAGAGAGTTTGATTGAAGAAGAATTCTAGCTTACGTCAGCAATCCGTAATGTCTCTTCAAATACCGTAATGAATTTTGCATTTTGTTTGAGGAACTTGTCGGATGGGTTATATGCCTTTACTAGTAACTCGTCTCCTTCTCGATACTGCATCATGGTTTTGTTTAAGTCATGTTTCTCTGGCCCTTTTAGGCCTTTTCTTTTAATACCTTCATGAAACAATATTGATTTTCGTTCCTAGGTTACTTTCTGTTACCCTTCTGGTTCAGGGATCCATATTTTCCAGAATCGATTTGGTTTCTTCATTGTCATTATTTCTAATGGCGTCAGTCCAGTGGTCTCGTGATGGATTTCACTGATATGGATTTCACTGAATGCATATATTTATTTTATTATTATTTATATTCATTCGATATAAATATGATATATAGTATGAAATATAGATAATAATTGTTTGAAAAATTAAAAATTAATTCATCAATGCTAAGAAACTTATGATTTATTGAATATAAATAATTATATCAGAAAAAAAATGAAAAATACCGCCTTTAGCATAAATTTGACATAAAGCTGATAAAACCAAAAATCAGGAGTTTAATTACGGACCACGCTGATGGATATATTCCATATTTTTTTAGCTACAGATTTTTTTACATCAAAATTAAAGCCTGACGGTAAAAAAGAACTTATCTAACATTTGTATTAGTCACTTGAAGTATGTAGCATATAATGATATTCAAGAATATTCAGGTGACTTATTCAAGTGTTATTGAGGCCACTTTTGACGTCCTGCTTCAATTTTTACTTATTCGAAAGGAATTGTTAATTTTCAAATTTTAAGATATATATTTGACATTCACATTTGACATTCCACAGAAAAATTCATTACCCTGAATGCCTTACTCTTTCCCATTTTTTTTAACGCGAATTTGTACTCGTACCGCCATAATTTTTCTTCCTAATGTACTTACTTTCAGTTTCTTCACTGACGCTCATAGCTCATTCAAAGAACTAAATACTTAATAAGATGAAATTGAGAAAATACTAATTGAAAAATAAGAATTTTCAGTAGGATTATGAATAAGAATACATGAACATGTAAATTATTATAGTTGGAATAAATTCTTTATTTTCAAGGCTGGGATTCATACAAGAATTCATTATTTTGGTCTGAGGACTCGGTTCAAAGTCTTAAAAAGTGGGAACTTTTCTCCACACTCACCATCGAAATCATCTTGATCTATAGTCCAAGCCACAGCTCCACCAAGATTCATTTTATTAGCATATTCAGCCTTCTTCTTGATGGATCTGAAAATAAATAATAGAATCAAATCTTTTATTACTATTTGAATACAAACGTGAAAAAAATGTATTTGATGACTCACTCAACATCATCATAGGCAATAACTGTATTCCCGACGTAGACATATGGCACTTGTTGTTCTTCGTCGTGAAGATGTTTCCATCGTCGATGTTCCGCCAAAGAACAAATGTAGTCATATCCAAAAATACCAACGTATTCATCTTCACGAGAAAATGGTGGGCCTCTTTCAATTTCTTTTGGGTTAGCTAAGTTATAGGATACTCCATAAAAAGCAGTTCCTAGTATTAACTTGCTTGGTGGAGCACCTTTCGAAATCCAGTCATTTACAACATAATCCTGAGAAGAGTATTGAGTTGAAAATATTAAACTTATACGATTGAAAAAAAGTTTCCGAAATTTGATAATTATAAATCTAACAAAACGAAATATAGAAAATTTAACAATTCAAAATCGGTCCCTTCAAAATTTTGGAATCGAAGAATTGCAAGGTGTGATGCGCTGAAGCATTCAGATTTCAAAATTTTGTCGTGTTCATTGTTTTTTAAAGGTCCTGGGGCATGAGGGTTCTAGTGCAACAACTCACATTTCAGAGCAGACACTTTTGAATCGCAAAAGACGCGCTCACAAGGAAGCAATCATCTGCAAAATAAAACTTGTTAAAGAACGGTGCTTCCTATAAAAAGCCGCATCCGACAGAAGAACAGGCAAAAAAGTGTAATTACTTTATTGAAAATACAAACATGAATTCTTAGCAACTTCTCGATCGAATTAAACACTGATCTTCTACAGAAATATGAGCTAGTTCAAAACAATAATTTTGAACCAAGATAACGTATTTCCGAAATTCGGCACTCATTAACTTATGTCCTCATGCCCAGGAACTTTTTTATTTCAGAATCTCAGATGAAGTACATCAATTCGAATTAGAGTTTTTTTAACTGTAAAAATTTAAAAGTTTCTAATGATCGTTAAAAAATTCAAAAAGTTCCAAACATAAAATTGAAAGCATTATGATGTAAAGTTAAAATTGATATACTTCAAGTTGAAATATTGAATCTTTTTGATTCGATTTCGAAACAATTAATTAAAAATTTTGCATTACAAGTCTTATTTTGAATAGTCCAATTGTCTAGTTTTCAAAATTTTGCTGCCAAAAAATGTACTTACAATATTCTTCTTGCGTTCCTCCCCGTCTTCTTTTGATGAAGGATGCATTGGAGAAGTATGTCCAACTTTCTTCTCCGTATCAGAGATTTTGTGAAAATCTACGGTCCTTAAATTTATGAAGTTCACATATGTGCATATTCCTTTAATATCATATAATATTTTTGCAGTTGCTTCATTAGGATCAACTGCTGCAGATAAAATTAGACCTTCATTATCGAATTTTTCTCTGAGTGCCTTCAAGAATAAAACTAAATTTCCCTTATCACAAGGACGTCCACCACTTTGAGGTAGATCAGTGATTTTGATGTCTATGCCATTGAATCCGTATCTTCTCACAAAGTTGTAGATATTATGAACAAGTTTCCTTCTTGAAACTGGATCAGCCATAACTCTGTAATATGACATTGAAAAAAAAATTATTTAAGATATGACGTTCCATAAAAAAATTGGCAAACTCAATATGAAGATATAGTCCGTGCATAAATTACGCGAATTTTTTTTCTAAAAATTTGAATCACGTACCCCCCAGCTTTTGTTAGATTCTGTGAATTCACCGCCCCCCCCCCCATATCTTAAGTAATTTTTGCCGACTAAATTTTTGCTTGTGAATTTATTCAGAATTCATCCAAAAATAACGTAAAATTATCTAAAGTAAAGGGAGGGTAAATCTTACTGTTTTTAATTAATTAACCATGTAGTTAGATTTTCAGTTAATTATTTGAGTTTTCAACCAAAATGTTAAATTCTGGACACCAAAAAGAATAACTGATATTTAAATCCTGAGAATATTTTCATTTTAAATCAAAAACAGTTGAATTGAACTAAAACAGACAGATTTGTTTCCAACCAGTTGTAATTTTGATTTTGAAAATAATTATTTTCTACCAATGTAGATAAGTTTACAAATAGAAAGAAAGAATTTTCAGCAAGAGTTGAATTTTCAACCGCAAAAATTTTTTTCTTGATAAAGAAAAAAATGTATTCCTAACTTTAAAATTTTCAAGCTGAAAAGACAAGCATTCTACAAAACTTTCAACGAAATAATTGGATTTTGAACTGAAGAGATGAATTTTCAACCGAGGAAATTAACATTCTATGAAATAAGACGAATTATTAATAACGTATATCAATTTTAAACCAAATAGTCAAATTTTCAACTGAAAAGATTAATTTTCTACCAAAAATAAAAATGCTCAACAAAATATATGAATTTTTACCAAGTAGTTGAACTTTGAACCAAGAAGGTTAATTCTCTAAAAACAAGATGAATTTTCAAAAAACTTCTAAAATTTTCAGTCAAATCGTTGAACTATTAAACTAAAACAGATAAATATAAACCAAGATTGAAACAGTTAAATTTTCATTTGAAAAAATTGCTTTTTAATTAAGAAGCTAATTTTCTACAAAACACTTGAATTTTCTATCAAATTGTTAAATTTCTAACATAATAGTTAAATTCTTTGTCAAAAAAAATTAAATTGTCCTCTGAAAGACGAATGGGCAACAAGGAAGTTTAATTTTTAATTGAAGAGATCAATTTTCAACCTAAAAACATGAATTTTAAATACAAAAGTTATAGTTGATATTTCAAAAGAACAAGAATGAATTTTAAGTGCAGAAGAAATTTTTAACAAAATACATGAATTTTCATTCAAAATTTCGACAAAATAGTTGGTCTTTTAGGTAAAAAAAAAAAAATTTGTAAGTCAATTAGGAAAAAAATATAATCAAATTATGGAATTTTCATCTTACTTTTCAACGAAGTTAGTGAAGTTTCAACAAAATAATTAAATTCTTATCCCAAAAGGATGAATCCACAACGAAAAATATTATAGTTGAAGTTTTGACCGAAAGGAATGAACTTTCAACCAAAAATTGTTTAATTTTCTTATTGTGTTTCTATTAATTCAATTCGCATTTGAGTGACAAAAGAGTTTACGTAATTTATGCACGTCCACTTAAGAGTAGGTACATATAGTCGGATAAATTCCCCTAGAGAAAGCTATTGTTTGGTCACAATTAAAAAAAAAATTCAAGTCGTTTATTTAAACGTTTTTTAATTAGAAAATGTATGATAAAATGTTTTGATCAATTATCCGGGTGCGCGTCTGTTTGTGTATGTATGTGTGTCTTTTATCCTGAAAGAAAATATGAAACTTACTCAATGTTAGTTTTTTCTCTCTCAGGTTCATCGCACTTATCACCCATAGAAACTAAGGTTTTCAATTGGGGATTTTTTTTTACGAAGATCGTTAAACCTTATGAATCCTTCGGATTCTATATCTGCATATGGATCAAAAATTTCAACAGAAGTGTTTGAATTAAGTCCAACGAAACTGTAAAATAAATGAGTGCAGAGAGATGCATCGATATCCCCTATTTCTAATTCGGGTCCCGGATTATCATTTTCCAAGTTTATAGTATAGTAACAACCAATTATTTCTGGAAAAGAGTGATTAAAGATTTAGCATACAAAATTTAAATTTATTTTTATTAAATAAGTTTACAATTTTTTGCCAGTTAACCGATAATAATAAAAAAATTTCCTTTTCTAGATGTAATCAATACAACCTGATATATCACTTACTCTCCAAGTCATTAGCAAGTACTGGAAGTTCACTACCGGAAGCAAAAGCTACGTATATGCCAAGAGAAAGTATTAACTTATACATCTGCAAAAAACAAAATCGCAATATTAAAAAACCGTCGAAGATTTTACGTTATAATTGGATTTTGATTTGTGTATTACTTTTCCCATTATTTTTTTGTCGTAATTTATTATGTTTGCAGAGAAGGTATAAATTCTCATGTACTCTAACGTTACAATAAAGTTCAACTTCAGAACAATCAGTATCAGAAATATAAAATAATGAAAAGATTATCAGTAGTCTTATCATTTTTTTAACCGAAGAAACTATTTAGAACTATAATTACCCACGTGAAAAGATTCCCCGGAAAGTACTCCACTGAAATTCTACGGCAATTCTGTGGAAATTTCACAAAATTTCTGTTTGAAAATTGCAGCCTGCAATGAACCCAGGAAGTTCCTAGAAAACGCTTTCCTATTATGAGCTCTATCTCTGGAAGATTGCGGAAGGTCTCAAACGTCGTCCCAGCACATTCCGTTTGCAGTAGGTGTACAAAATACATCTTCCTCGTGGAAGTTACGTTCTAAATGAATATTGACCGCACTTAATCCATTTTTTTCGCATGACCGGTAATTGTACAACAACTTCCGACTGCACCAGGTTGAAAAAATACATCCGACTCGAGGAATTTCAATGCTAAATGAAGATTAGCAGCAAACAACAATTCTTCTCATGACCCGTTATTAAGGAACAACTTCAGAATCCACCAAATCTAAAAAATACATCTTTCTCGAGAAATTTCGATTCTGAATGAAGATTGGCCGCAACTAACCCTTTTTTCTTATGACCCGTCATTGTGCAACAACTTTCGAGTACACCAAATCTGAAAAATACATCTTCCTCGAGAAAGTTAAGTTCTGGAAGGAGATTCGTCATACCCAACCAATTTTTCTCATGACCCTTCATTAGACAACAACTTCCAAGTGCACGAGGTCTGAAAAATACATCTTTCTCGAGAATATGTTAAGTTCTGAATGAAAATTGGCCGCACTTAACCCATTTTTTTCATGATCAGTCATTGTGCAACAACTTCTGTGTGCACCAAATCTAAAAAATACATCCTTCTCCAGAAAGTTAAATATTAAATAAAGATTGGCCGCACCCAACCCATTTTTCTTATGACCCGTCTTTCTGCAACAACTTCCAAGTACACTAAATATAAAAAATACATCTTCCTGGAGAAATTGAGGAACTGAATAAAGATTGACTGCACATAACCCATTTTTCTCATGACCCGTCATTGTGCAACAACTTCCGAGTGCATTAAATCTAAAAAATACATTTTCCTCGAGAAATTTATGTTCTGGAAGGAGATTCGACACACCCGACCCATTTTGAATGAAGATTGGCCGCACTTTACCCATTTTTTCATGACCCGTCATTGTGCAACAACATCCGAGTTCACCAAATCTAAAAAGACATCTTTCTCGAGAAATTTAGGTTCTTCATAAAGATTGGCCACACCTAACCCATTTTTCTCATGACCCGTCATTATGCAACAACTTCCGAGTGCACCAAATCTGATAAATATATTTTCGTCGAGAAAGTTATGTTCTGGAAGGAGATTCGTCACACGCAACTCATTTTTCTCATGACCTGTCATTGGACAACAACTACCAAGTGCACGAGGTCTGAAAAATAAATCTTCCACGAAGAATTTAAGTACTAAATGAAGATATGCCACACCCAGCCCACTTTTCTTATGACCTGTCATTGTAGGACAAATTCCGAGTGCACCAAATTCAAAATATACATATTTTTTGAGGAAATTAAGTTCTAAATGAAGATTCCTGGAGGAAAATGTGTTATGTTTAACTGGTGCGCTTGAAAGATGTTGTGAAATGACAGGTCGTCCAGTAACCGATGGGATGTGACCAATCCCCATTTAGAACTTACATTTCTATGGAAAGATATATTTTTTACACCTGGTATACTCAGAAGTTGTTGTGCAATAAAGGTTCATAAGAAAAATAGGAGTAGTGTGGTAAATCTTTATTTAGAACTCAACTTCCTCGAAGAAAATGTATTTTTACACCTGGTGCACTCGGAAGTTGTTGTGCCATGACGGGTAATAAACAAAAAGGTTGGGGTGCGGGTGATCTTTATTTGGAACTCAACTTCCTCGGGGAAGATGTATCGTTTACACCTGGTGCATTCGGAAGTTTTTTTATAATGACGGATCCTTCCAGTAACCATGGGAGTGCGAGCAATATCTACTTGAAAGTCAAATTCCTCGAGGATGATGTATTTTGTACACTTAGTGTAAACGGAAGGTGTTGGGACGACGGCTGAAACCTTCGTGAGATGGCCGGAGCGCGGGTTGAGGAAATGAGAGTATAACGTTTTCTACGAACTTCCTGGGTCCATTTCAGGCTGGAATTTGTAGCTGGAAAGTTAGTGCAATGTCAACGGAATTTAAAACTAGAATTTTCGTAGAATTTTTTTGGAGTACTTTTCGACAATCTTTTCACGTGGGTATTACCAAATACTTTGTTTTCGTGGATAAACACTTTGGAGTGGAATTTTTAACTGTATTTTTAACTGAATTTTTAACTTGATGAATATGCTCAGCTTAAAATTACACTACCGTCGGAAAATATCGGTACGACTAGCGCAAGTACTATTAAAAGTCGTGGCTGACTTTAAAACGTGATTACTTATTGGAAAAAGCATGAAATTCGATTGAAAATCACTGGAAAGCTTATGAGAATCAAAGAATTCTTTTTTATTAGAATATTTCATTTCTTGATTGAAGATTTAATTGCTTTATTGAAAGTTGAACCAGTTTCAACTGTTTTGCTAAAAATTAAATTTTTTGTTGAAAATTCATCTGTTTCGTAAAAATTCTTCTCTTTGGCTTGAAAATTCATTTGTTTCGTTGAAAATTCGTCCTTTCGGGTTGAAAATTCTATTATTTTGTTAGGAAATTCAAATTTTTTGTCGATAATTCGCCCTTTCGGGTTGAAAATTCAACAATTTAGTTGGAATTACTTATCTCTCTTGAATGAAAAATTGTTTTAGGTTGAAAATTCATCTTTTTTGGTAGAAATGTGATTGTTTTGTTTTAAAAGTGCAACTGATTGGTAAACAAATTAATCAGTTTTGGTTGTGGATCCAAGTATTTTATTGAAAATTTGTCTTTTTTATTAAAGTTAACTATTTTCGATTTCAAATTAAAATCTTTTTTCAACTAAAATATCCACTATTATTTTAAACCCTCTTTATTATATCTTCTTTTTGGATAGAAAATTCGTCCTTTTGGTCTTTTGAATTGAAAATGTAACTGTATTCTAAACAATTCATCTTATTGGCTTGCTGATTCAACTATTTGGTTGCAAACGCAACTGTTTTTTGTTTAAATTTAATCTGTTTTGTTTCAGAATTTGACCAACTGCTTGGAAATTCATCTTCACAGGTTCAAAATTCAACTATTTGTTTAAAAGGTCAACTATTTTGTTAAAAATTTCTCCCTTTCGATTCAAAGTTCGACTATTTGATTGTAAGGTTGACAATTATTACTTTTTTTCAATTCAACTACTAGGTTAAAAGTTTGCATTTTAATGTTGGAAATACAACGATTTTTGAACTGATTAATGTATTTTTGACATTATTAAATAAAATATAATAAATAAAATGTACTGTGGAATCGAGAAAAATTATAAACAATAATAATATTTGAAAGATTGCTTCGTCGAATGATCCCGAATAGAGATATTTTCTTTTGTTAAAAAAGGATATAACACGAGATAAGTTTTTCTTAAATAGTGAAAGATTTTCTCGAATTGTGTATCCCGACTAAAACTTCTGGTCATGTCATAGGTTGAGGTCGAAGCACAAAATTCGATACATTTTTGCATTTATTTACCACCCATGTGGTATAATTAATCACGTTTCAAAGTCAGTAGTGATTTTCAGTACCGTTTGTTTCAGGTACCGATTTTTTACAGGCTTATAAAATTCAAACTTATTGAAACATTATTGATTGAATAATCTTAGTACATTCGAGACTAATGAGACGTTATAACTTCGTTTACTTCTACATAAACACGTGATATACGCCGATATCACTGCCTGATATTTTATTTCACAGTCAATATTGCTGTAGTTAGGGAATAACAATATGCGCTAGGCGTACATTCTAGATTTTTCATGGTTATACTTTTTACTGTCAAATTCAGAAAAAACTCTGTTTATTTTGGAAATAGCTATATTTTATGTCTATTTTTTAGATGAATCCATAACGTTCGGGATGACCAATACTTTCCTTTTTCAGTTCTCGCTATTCATACTGAAATTTCGGGATGAGAAGACACGGTATTTCGAAAAATAATTGGTAGAATAGGTACGTAATTAAAACTATGAATTTACATTGTACAGCTTAGGAAAGAAAAAAAGCCTTTTTCTAGTTTCACCAAAATCCGGTGAGTGTAGAAAAAATATTTCCAATGAGCCTAGGCAAAATGGAAATGGGTGACTAGGTTCATCGAAATTCGGTGAACCTCGCACAAATATTTTCAGTGAGCCCATAGACACTCCGAAAAAAATAATCCTTCAAAATGTCAATATTTCATTAATTTCATTAGCACTACTTTACCACCGAGCAATTCACGCCTACCCCGAAAGGGAAACGGCTTAATGATATAATAATAATAATAATATTGCACTAAAGAATGTTTAAAGAATATCTGTGAATATTTTCAGATGTTTCCTAAAGTCAACAAAAATTTTAGGATGAAAGTGATCATAGCGTTGAATTCGGAAGAGTTTGAGCTTTCAGACGCTTCTTATTAAATAATTCAGAGATTTCTTTTGAGCGAGTTGCAATCAAAATAAGTGAGAGGCCCCGACTTTAGTATTTACTATAATAAATAAAAAGAATAATAAAATTATGAGAATAATACAATGTATATAATAAAAAAGGTAATAAAATGAGGCAAGTCATTGCTGAGGTTGGGTCCTGGTTTCAACGCCCTTAATTGTTACCCTCGCCGAAAGAAGGCAAGTTTTCAAGGAAATAACTGGAGATTTTAAATGACAAAAGGAGAAATAGAATATTGGAAGGGGAGAAATGTAGGTTTGGTTTAGGCGGAAGGGATCTGCAATTCTGCATTTGTAAATCGTATGATAATCCATCCGGTTAGCCTAAGAGTTCGACAGGGTCACCGGGCCGTCGTTAGAATTGTGACGCAAACGGATGCGCTGACCCCGCGATACCAACGGTGTTCGTTCGTTTTGTCATTTATACCAAGAAAGACATTTTTTCAATCAAGACTCTTTTGTACCTTCAAGAGCTACTAAAACTCTCACTTTTTATTTTTTATCGGACTTGACTTTCAGCTTCAAATAAGGGGCCATCCATAAATTACGTAACGCATTTTTTGCCAATTTTTTACCCGAATTACCAAATAATTAGAAGCTATGAAAATTAAGAGAAAGAAAATTGAAACAGTATGGAAAATGCAATATAGAAACTATACATTCCTCGAAAATTAAAATGTATAAAAAGCTGTTTCATCTGGTACAAAAATATTCATCAAAAACATAATTTTTTATAACAAAAAACTAATTTTCAACTAAAATTATGAATCCTAAACCAAAAAAATAAACTTTTAAGAAAGTGGTTTAAATTTCAACCAGGGAGTTGAAATTTTGAACCAAAAAAGATAAATTTTCAGCGAAGAAGGTAATTATTGACATTGCAACAAAAATAAGATTTTAATTTAAAATAAAAAATAGTTAGATTTATCCAACAAAAACGAATTTTCAACAAAATACTTTAATCCTCAACTGAAACTGATTAATTTTCAACCAAACAATTGCATTTTTAACAACAACAACAAATATTTTCTACAAAAAAAAAGAATTTTCAACAAAAAACATAATTTTTTACCGCAGTCTTTTACCGGAATTACCAAATAATTAGAAGCCATTAAAATGAAGAGAAAGACAATTAAAACAGTATGGAAAATGCAAGAAAGAAACTACAAATTCATTGAAAATTAAAATGTACATATAAAAAACTGTGTGATATGGCACAAAAATATTAGTAATTAATTAATTAATTTCTTGCGATTTGGTTATGCATTTTTATAGATTTTTCGACATTTATATTTTTAACAACAATTTAGAAGATCGGAACCCTTCACTAAAGGTTTGGGGTATTTTTACTTCCTGTTTAATTCGTCGTCAAATCTAAAAAAGCAGATCACTAAATCTAAGTGTGTATTTAGTAAATATGTAGGACAAAGCCTAATAAACTTAAAAAAAAATTATCTTTCAAATTCTTTAAAATCTGTAGAAATACCTTGAAAATCTCTTAAAATCTTTTGAAATGCTTGAAATTTCTTCAATCTCTTTAAACTTTCTTTGAATCCTTTAAAAAACCCTAATATATTTCCAATCCTTTGAAATCTCTGGAAATTCCTTTGAAATTCTTTCAAAATTTTAAAAATTCCTTAGAATTTATTAAATTACTGTAAATTCTTTAAACTCCTTTCAAACTTCTTGAAATCTATTGGAATTCCTTAGGATTATTTAAATTCCTTGGTACGATCTAAATTATCCTGCAATCTTAAATTTTTTTTTAAATCTCAGATTTTTTTAAAAGCCTTTGGAAGTACCGTGAAATATTGAAAATCTCTTGAAATCCTTGAAATCCTTGAAATCCTTTGAAGTCCCTCAATTCTTGTGAATAAATTCTTTCAAATTTTATTGAAATATTATAAAATCCCGTAAAATCGCGTGAATTTACATGCAATCTGATGATATTACTTGAATTTTTCAAATCTATTTCAATTTCCTTGAAATCCTTTAAAATACCCCCAAATATTTCCAATTCTTGGAAATATTGGATTGAAATTTTTTAAAGCTCTTGAAGATTCTTTGGAATCTATTAAAATTATGTAAAATCTTTAAAATCCTTTTAAATTTCTTGAGTTCTATTGCCATTCCTTGCAAAATATTTAAATTGTCCTAAAATCTTTAAAATTCTTAAAAATCTTTGGAAATACTTCGAAATATTTATAATTTCTTCAAATCTTTGAAATGCTTTAAAATGCCGCAATTCTGGCGAATAAATTATCTGAAATTGTGTTGAAATATTATAAAATACCTTAAAATGCGCGAAGTTTCTTGAAATCTATCGAAATTCCTTGGAATATTTTTAATTGTCATAAGATCTTAAAAATTCTTTAAAATCTTTCGAAATACTTAAAACTATTAAAAATCTCTTCAAATCATTGAAGTGCTTTGAAATCGCTCAATTCTTGTGAATAAATTCCTTAAAATTCCTAAATAAATTTTTTATTTCTTGAAACTTCCTTGGAATCCTTTAAGATACAATAAAATATTTGAAATCTTGAAATCCCTTGAAGTTATTTCAAAGCTCATGAAAATTCCTGAAAATACTATAAAATCCCTTGAAATTCCTTAAAGTTAAATGAAGTCTGATGATATTTTTTGTCAATTCCTTGAAATTCCTTGAAATATATATAACCCTTTGAAATCACCGAAAAATTCCTTCAAATCTTTTAAAATATCATAAAACCTTTTAGGTCCTATTAATTGAACGTTTTTTAATTCCTTGAAATCTTTTTAAATCCTTTGAACCTTTTTAAAATAAACTAAAATTCTTTAAAATCTTCGAAATTTTTTTTAATATTCGGAAGCACTTTGAAATATTTAAAAATCTCGTGAAATCTTTGAAATTTCATTAAAATATTATGACTCCCGTGAAATCGCGTAAAATCTTAGAATATTCCTTGAAATCCCTGGAAATTTTTGAAGTTTTATAAGATCCAGAGAAATTCGTTAAAATGCCTCATAGAGAGCTTTTACAATCCTTTAAAATTACTGAAATCCTTTGAAATTTTACAAAATCCGTTGAAATTCCTTAAAAATCCTTTGCAATATTTGGAAATCTTGGAAATTCTCTCAAATCATAAAAAGTTTTATCTTCGAAATTTCACATACTCTAAGGTTTATATTGATGAAAATTAATCCAAATATAATGTAATAGAATGTGTATTCAAGAATCGAAATTTAATTAAAATAATTGAACAGAGATTAATGTGAATTTAATTTAATTATCATTCCGGGAGTATGTAATTATTACGTATTGAAGTGTACCATTTGAGGAGAACAAAATTAACAATATAGAAATGGCACTTTTGCTCATTTAAAAAAATATGTTATCATTTTTTCAACAAAATAAATGAAGTTTTACTTCCACAATTATAGTTTCTTCACCCATATCCAGATATCTATCAACTATCCAATAAGATGACTAGCCACTTTGACCATGATTCGATTTTTTTTCTGTTCATGAAATCGAAAGTGAACAAACTGGAAGAAGTTTTATTTGTAGCAGATGGTCTCACGCAAAATGCATGAAAATAATCTGATAATTTCTTTCAGGATAGAATTTTCGTCGCATTCAATTGTCAAAAAAAAGAATAATTTGAAGAAATTTCTTTCTTATTTAAATTATATTCAATTTATTATTTAATATTTTTGACTTACTGACCTTTAAACTAATTCGAAAAAACTTGTTCGCATTTGAAACACGCTTTAAACAATGTAATTAAATTTTCAGCCTAATAATAAAATTTTAACCAAGAGAGATGAATTTTTAACTAAAATTATGAATCTTCAACATAAGTTTAATTATCAGTTAAAAATTAATTTACTACCAAAATAGCGAATTTTCAAAAAAATACTTTAATTTTCAACCAAAAAGATGAACTTTTAACTAAAATGATGAATCTTCAACCAAAATAAATTAAAAACCAAAATAAATTAAATTTTAAGTTACAAGAAAAGCATTTTAACAAAAAAAAAGTATTTTTAACAAAATAGTTAAATTTTCAACAACAAACAAATCAATTTTTGAACAAAGTAGTTCAACCATGTATTTGATTTTTCAACCAAAAAGTTGAATTTTCAAGTAAAAAATATGCATTTTAAACCAAAAATGAAATAGTTAAATTTTCACTAAAAAAATTGTCATCAACACAAAAATGAATTTTTAAACAAAGTAGTATATTTTTTAACCAAATAGTTGAGTTTTCAAATAAAAAAGTTGAACAACAAAAACATTGATTTTCAACAAAAGAATTAAACTTTTAACCAAGTAGTTGAAGTTTCAACAAAATATATACATTTTCAACCAAATATTTAATGTTTCAACTAAAAAAGATACCAAAAATAGAATAGTTACATTTTCAGTTAAAAAACAACTATTTTTTCAAGAAAAAAAGGAAAAAAAATAGTTAAATTTTGAACCAAATAGATGAATATTCGAATAAAAAATATGAATTTAAAAAAATGGAGTAGTTTAATTTTGCAGCAAGAAGATGAATTTCCAAACAAGTCTTCTCTACCAAAAAAAGACAAATTTTTAACCAAAAAAATTAATTTTCACCAAAGGAGTTCAACCAAGTAGTTCAATTCTCAATTAAATAGTTTAATTTGCGTCTAAAAAAGGTAAATTTTCATCAAAAGAGTTGAATTTTCTACCAAGAAAGATTCTTCAGTCAAGAGAAAAAAAAAATCAACAAGTTTTTTATTAACTTACGGAATTATCTGTTATAATTAATTTGACTTTCTAAAATTTAAATTTAGGATATTATTAATTTTTCTTATTCAAATTAAATTTGTTGTTACAGCTCTAATATAGAGCAAGACGTAGAGCTCTAGGTGCGTCTATGAAAATAATAAAATGCATCTGTATAATATTGAAGAAAATAGAATAGTTATATTCACAGTTAAAAAATTAATTTCTAACTATAAAAACGAATTTTCAACTGAGTAGCTAAAATTTTCAACTTAAGAAATGAATTTTTCAACCAGAAAGATGAATTTTCCACCAAGAAGATTAATATTCTACCGCGAAACACGAACTTTCAATAAAAATTTTAACTGATAAAGATAACTTTCAACTTAAAATAGAATAGTTAAATTTTCAGGTAGAAAAATTAATCTTTAACCAAATAAAATGACGATTTTACAAAATAGTTTTAATTATTAACAAAAAAAGATTAATTAAAAAAAATGGAATACTTAAATTTTTATTTAAAGAAATTAGGTTTTAATTTAAAAAAGAAAACGAATTTTCAATAAAATAGTTAAAAGTTCAACCAAGGAAAAGAATTGTCAACTAAAACGATGAACTTTTAATTAAGAAGATTAATTTTCTACCACAAAAGACGAATTTTCAACTGAAAAAGATAAATTTTCAACTCAAAATCGAATAGTTTTATTCACAGTTAAAAAATTAATTTTCAACCGTAGAAAACGAATTTTCAAGAAAATAGTTTAATTTTCAACCAAACAAATTAATTGTCAACCAAAAAGATGAATTTTTCAACAAGAAGATTAATATTCTACTCAAAGACGTATTTTCAGCCAAAAAAGATAAATTTTCAACACAAATGTAATAGTTATATTGACATTTTAAAAATTAATTTTCAACTATAAAAAATTAATTTTCAACTAAAAAAAATTAATTTTCAACAAAATAGTTGAAAATCCTTGATAAAAAAAGATTAGTTTTCAACCAAGCTGTTGCATTTGTTGCCAAAAAGGATAAAATTCCTACGACTACAGATGAATTTTTAACCAAAAAAGACTCATTTTCAAGCAAGATAGATTTTTCAGTCAATAAAAAAAATATCCAAAATGTGGAATTCGGATGCCAAAAAGACGAATTTTCTACAAAATAGTTGAGTTTTTAACAAAAAACTTAATATTCGACCAAATAGTTGAATGTTCAATGCAAAAACATGAATTTTCAACATAACAGTTGCATTTTCAACTAAAAAGATTGGCTTTTTTGTTTTCAATAAAATTGTGAATTTATCAGGAAGTTTCCTGATAAATTAGCACGTCTGGTCACTAGGGCGTCCTAAAAATGCAACGTTTTTTTTTAATGAAGCACCCCCTAATCTTGTTCCATTTGTTGAAAAAATAAATGCATATTTTTTTGTTCTTTTTAAAATAGTAATTTTAAACCATGGTCCTGGGGCCTTAAACAGTCCAAAAGTAATTAAAATTATTAATTATTGTAAAGTTTCATAAATATAATAATTGTTTGCCAGGGAATACAACTGATGGTACCATACGTTCAGGTACAAAAATTTGACCCAATTAGACCAGAAAACTACCCCTTGGCCTCAAAAATACCCTTTGTAGGGGTTAAAATATTATGTTTTGAATTTTGAAGATTTAAATTAATTATAAGCTTCGTAGTTATATATTATTAGTAATTGGAGAAAAATGATTTTGGTAAGATAAATATAATATTTTAACTTTTATAAACAGTGATGTAGTCGAGGCCTGGCGGCGCCAAGCCACTTTCTTGTCACACGGAAAATTTTTCCAGACGAATTTAAAAAGAGTACAGTTTTTAAGCTGAAAAGTCAAATATTTTAGAAAACAGTGAACTTTTAAATCGGAAAAGATGAATTTTTAACAAAAAAGATCATTTTCAATCAAGCAAGGCGAATTTTTATCAAGATAGTTGGATTCTCAACTAAAAAGTTAATCATTCAACAAACATGAATAATTTTCTATCCAAAAAGACAACTTTCTAACAAAATATATGACTTTTCTAACAAATAGTTGATTTTTTTAATTGTACAATTTACAGGATAAAGTTTCAACCAAAAATGGAATAGTTTAATTTTCAGGTAAAAACTCTGGTCAACAAAACTTTGATTTAAAAAAAAAATTTCAATAAAATTGTTAAATTTCCAACCAAAAAGATGAATTTTCGACGAAGAAGATTATTAATTAATTCATTTTTCTACCAAAAAAGACGAATTTGGAACAAAATACATGAATTTTCAACAAATTTATTTATTTGTAAAGCCAAAAAGACGAATTATCTACAAAAAAGTTGAATTTTCAACCCAAAAATTTTAATTTACATCCAAATATTTTAATTTTCTACTAAATTGTTTAATTTTCAAGCCAAAAAGATTAATTTTCTGCAAAACAGTAAAATTTCCAACATAAAAGTTCATTTAAAAGCAAATAGTTAAATTTTCAACTATAATTATGAATCCTCAATAAAAATTTTTTTTTTACAAATCAATTCATCTTAAATCAAATGATCGACTTTTCAACCAAAAAAGATTAATTTTCAACGAAGCATGTACCAGTTGATATTCCAAGCAAACAATTACATTTTCAAATAAAAAGGATAAATTTTCAACCAAGAAGTTTAAATTCCTACCAAGAAAGACGAATTTTCAACAAAATATATGAATTTTCAACTAAAAAGGATAAATTTCTAACCAAATAGTAAAATATTTAACTAAAAAAGATAAATTTATAACCAAAAATGGAATAGTTTAATTGTCAGTTTCAAAAAGAGGGACCCCAAAATCCGCCCCTTTTTTGCGCCCAACGTAGTTTTTGAAGGAAATAACATAAATTGACGCAACAAAGCTCAAAGTAATGGTCAATGCATGCTGTAACCGGGGTTGTCATTAGTTTACCCTTTCAACCCCTTTTAACACTGGAAAATTGAAAAACTACCCCTAATACTAAGTAAGAATAATTAACGAAGTTATTATACATTGGCACTAGCGTGACCATATCTATAGAAAAAAATATTTTATCCTCGTTCTTGGTCATGAAGTACTTTCTACTACCCTGATAGGGGTAGTTTTTCGGTTTTCATGGGTTGAAATGATGCTAAGTAAGTAGAATTAACGTAGTTATTATACATTGACACTAATTGATTCTATCTATGGGGAAAAAATAATTCAAAAATATTTCATACACATTCTTGTTTATGACTATTTGCCACCCCCTCATAGGGGTACTTTTTTGATTTTCAAGAGTCGAAGCGTCACCTGGTAGTTTTTCAATTTTCCAGTGTTGAAAGGGGTTGAAAGGATAAACTAATGACAAACCCAGTTATATCATGCATTGACGATTATTTTGAGCTTTGTAGCTTTGGGCGGATTTTCGGCTTATTTTGTTGGGGTCCCTCTTTAATTGATTATTGCCTCGCTATAACTGAAAAGTTGAAAATAAGTTGAAAAATTCCGAAAAACCCGCGACTTTCTAACTCTATTCTGAGAGAAAATTGCTGTAAACAATAATAAATTGTTTAAACAAATTATTTAACATTCAGTTTTCAGTAGAAGGTAATACTTTGTATAGTAGAAACAATTTGTATTTTTAAAAAACCGCTAAAAGATCATATTTGTGCCAAAAACTCGCAAAAAAAATTTTTTACTTGTGAGGTTTTTTTGAAACCCTATAAATCAGACTGATGGGCGTAATGTATAGGAAGTAATTTTGGATTCGTATTCCATGGCTGATTTTGAAGAGAAATGTTGAGTCTCAACTCGATTGACCTAATATTAACAATTCTGAATAAAATTTATAAACAAGTGTTTCTTTCTTATGAGAATAACGTGTTAAATTTCATGGGGCTTGCGAACTTCTAAATATCACAAACAAAAAGCATTTATTTGTTGTGAATTCTAACAAATTTAGGGCGATATGCATGAAAATTCGAAAAAAATGTGTCCACACAATATTAGATATCGAGTTGTAAGTTTGGGTAATTAAATAAAAGGCACTAAAGAAGTTTGTGTGTTCCTAAATTTGTATAACTTCAAACAAAAAATTAAAAACTAATTTTTTTGGCGATTGTACAAATTTGTGACCGTACAAACATTCCCTAGCACCTTTTATTTAATTAGCTATAATTTTCAACTCTTAAGATCACAAGTGCCATAATAGTATATTGTGCATCTAGTAGGAAAACTCAGTCTTTTTACTCGAGCGTGAGTTTGGCAAGCACGCGAGAGTCATAAGACGTTTGCCTCCTTCGTGCACACGATATTTTACGTAAAAAAGGTATGGTTTACAAGTTCATCACGTCTTATATTTAAGGTTAGTTTGACGATGCCATAATTGTAAACGGACGACAGCGAATGCGCATGTGCGGAGTACGATTATGATCATAATTATACCTCGCAAATGCGCAACGACTATTTTTACAGCTAAAAAGACGCTGATGAAACTCGTAAATCATGCCTGCGTTTTATCAGCGTATTTTGAGTGCTGAAAGTAACCGTTTACACAACAGGAAGAGCGACAGCGAATGCGATTATGATCGCGTACACCGAGGAGGCAAACGTCTTTTTACCCTCGCGTGTTTGCAATACTCGGCTTCGACGATAAAAAGACTGTGTGCCACCTAGGTACACAATATACCATAAAGTGTTTTTGAAATTACATGCGTTGTGTCAGTAACCTATATTTACAATCGAATACATTAAGGGGGTGACTATCTTGCCAGGGTATAGGGAAAATGAAGGGCTTGATTCAGATCTGGTAGTAAAAATAATATACGTAATTGTAGGCCGATCGCAATCATTAATAACTTTTTTACATCCTCGAATCTCGCATAACGAAATATTTCCAAATTTCTCTAAGCTCACATATAACTGAATTACAGCATGGATGTCTAATTGGATGATCCACGGTTGAATCTTTTAGTATTTACTCAATTTCATTCGAAGGCATTAAGCAAGGGAAACCAAGTAGATGTAATCTCTATAGAATTAGCTAAGGCCGAATTAATTTCAAATCATGCAGGCTGAAGACGTTCAAGACACAGAATCGTATGCGGATGAAATATGTTGTTTTTCAAAAGATTTTAGATTACACATATTTCACCGATTTGACAGAAATTTTGTTTTTGTCAGAGTTATGAGTATTTGGACTTTTAAAACTTGTTACGCAATTTATGAAAAAATGTGCTGATTTTTGTACTATTATGGTGGATATATCTCATGAGAGTTTATCTTGGGCCCGCGTCTTGGAGAGGAGAAACAATTTTTTGTGTTAGTCAAGGTGTAATTTAAATATTTTAGTCTATTATGAAAGAAAAATCTCGTTTAGAAGAACTCTTGCTACAGAAAAGTTTTTATTTGTCAATATATAATTTATCTTTTACTCATTACAGAATAAATAAAGAGATTCCTGGGCATGTTTTGTAGACTTTACCAATTATTGTATAGATTGCAATGAACAGACTTTAATATTGTGAAGAATTCTATCAGTTTTTAATTTTGTCTCCGCTAATATAGAATGTTGAAGTATGCATTTTTTCTAATATTCAACTTACAAATTATATAGATTATTAGTTGAAAATTTCGATGTTACAAAACATTACTGAACATTTCCAAAGGTTTCAAACTATTTCAACGATTTTAAATATTTAAAAGGATTTTGAACATTTTACAAAGATTTCACGGATTTTAAAGATTAAAAAAGCCGTGTACACCAGATTTTAAATATTTCACAACAATTTCTTAAAGCTTTTAAAACTTTCAAAAGATTTAAAGGATTTCAAAGATTTGACAAAGGGATCACACCAGATTTGAAAGATTTTAAAACATTTCGAAGACTGGAAAAGATTTCACTAAGATTTCAAATAATTCAAGAATTTCAACGAATAAAAAAGATTACAGAAACAAAGGTTTAAGAAAAATTTCGCAAGTATTTCAAAAGATTTGACAAAGATTTCACAAAAATTTCCCAAAGATTTCGAACATTTCATAAAGATTGCTAGGATTTCAATGATTTGAAGAAGGCGTGTACACCAGATTTCAAAGATTTCGAGTATTTCCAAAGATTTTAAAACTTTCAAATGATTTCCAAATATTTCACAAAGATTAAGAATATTTTAATGATTTCAAATGAATATAAAAGATTTCAGAAAGCTTTCACAAATATTTCAAAGATTTCATAAAAGTTTCATCAAGATTTCAAAAGAATACAAGAATTCATATTTCAATGATTTCAAACGAATACGAAAGATTTCACAAATATTTCAAAGATGTTAAACTATTTCAAAAGGTTTCAAAAAATTTGAGAAGATTTGAAAAGCTTTCAATGATTTCAAACGAACACAAAATATTTCACAAACAAAGATTATAAAGAAAGCTGTCACAAATATTTCAGATATTTCACCGAAATTTCAAGATTTCACAAAGATTTTCTGTACTTCGAGATATTTCAATGAATTCACAAAGGTTTCAAAAGATTTCAAAGATTTCGCAAACATTTCAAAGACGACTTATAAGCTTAAGAATTTATTTATGGTTCTGCTTTCTTTAAAAAGTGTTGGCCAATAAAAAATGAAAGGACTCATTTTTTACACCTATAACGAACGGTTATTTCTTTATTTGGTGTAAAAAAAGAAGACCTAGAAAAACTTGACTTCTTGACCTCAAAAAACTGGAAAAGACCTTGAATTTCGTTCCTGAGAATCGCTGGACACCCTGTTATTGAAAAGTGAATTTTCACATTTTGTGAAAAAAACAAGACGAGATACTAAAAAAGTAAAAAAAGTAAAAAAATTAATGTTATTCTTCTCAAAAAGTTCTAAAGTATCTAATCTTGTTTTTGCATAAAATGTGAATATTCATTTTCAGTAACAAAAGAAAAATTTTATCCTCTCCAAGGCACGGGCACAAGATAAACTCTCATGAGATATATTCACCATTATAGTACTAACCAGGAAAAAATCAAGAAAAAAATAAACGCTGGCCTTTTTGAGAAAATTGAGTTTCAGCATTTTCAGAAAAACCACCGCCAATTTTTCAGTTTTAAGAATTTTTCAAATTTTGTTGTAAATTTCGAAAGGGAATGAAAATAACTACTAGAATCAAGAAGAAAAAATATAATATCTATGTCAGTTTATAAACTACAGCACTTTACAGCAAAAATCAGAACATTTTTTCACAAATTGCCTTACGAGTTTTAAAAGTTCAAATATTCATAACTTTGCCACAAAAAATTTCTATCAATTCGGTAAAATATTTGTCGCCTAAAATCCTTTGAAAAACAACATATTTCATCCGCAGCCGATTCTGTGACTTGAATGTGTTCAGCCTGCATGATTTGAAATAAATTCGGCCCCAAGGATTTTGACAAAATAAGTCTCCTAATTTCAATATAGAAATTCCTGCAGTTTGACTTTATTGAGTAACATAGTTAAAAAGAGACAAAATTTGAAATAGCTGAAATTAGACGAATTGTTGGAGTTGAGGGGGAAAAATTTGTGGTTTGGGATCCGAAAAACAAATAATAATATCAGTGACCAAAATAATGTACCGTGCAATAAATTGAAGTCAGAATCTACATATTTACAAAAGGAAAATCGCGAGAGGAGCGGAAAGTCACGGCGTCATGGCAGCAGCAGTATTCATACGCCTGCGCTATACGAGAGACACTTATACTTTATGGGTTCTGCTGTTCTGCTTTTCTGAAGGGTTTTTTTATTACTTACATGCTTTTACTAAAATCCCTGCACTTATATCTAGGGTCATTGAATTACTAATTTAGCAGTCATACGCAATGCTACTAATTGTATTAGTAAAATTTCTACTAATTCGAATTTAGAGAGCATGTTTTTTCGATTCATGCTGAAGAAATTTCATCCTCGTCATATTCAACTTTTTCCAAAAAAGTGTGCATGCAACTAAATCAAAAAAACATATTTTTCAAATTTTTATAAATTTCTAAATTGAAAAAAAACAAACTTTTTTTTCGAATGTCTTACCTTTTTTCACTAGCAAAACCTATACATAGAAAACATTTGCCATAATTTTTCAAATTATAGGACATTTGTTTTTAATATTGAAATCCACAAACCGAACAGAAGATATTAATCGTTTTCAAATCTTTTTTGCTGTCTTTTCGGATGCCAACGCACAAATTTTTCATCCTCACATCAAACGATTCATTTTCTCATTTTCATTCCGCCCTATCCCAAATGGCTCCAACTTGGAACTTATAACTATACCTACATACTGTAATTTTCAGCGATGGTCCCAAATCTACAATAAGTTAGTTTACACAGATTACTCTAAAAGGCCCCTGCAGGTTTCTTATGGAAATTACGTTTCGGTGAAATTGGCCCAATTTTATATATATGTTGTGGTTCTGCAACACAGGGTTTCGGTTAAATTGGCCCAAATTTCCATAAGAAACGCGCAGGGTCCTTTACAATGCAATCTCTAATGTTAGGGATTCTGAAGCTCTGCAAATGCAATTGCATGATTTCTCAAATTAGTGTGAAGAACTAAAGCTACCAGTTTTACTTACGAGATAAATGGACAAGCACTTAAGCGGGTTTTCACAGTCAAGGCTTGGGACTTATTTCTAATCATCAGCTATTATTTTAGTAGCACGCGTTGTGTATGATTAAATCGGCGAATCAAACACTTAGCTTTATTTTTTAAACTTTTAAGGACTTCGACCAGGGTGACCGCAGGGCTGATAAACCCCGGAAATCATGGAAACTTCAGGAGATCTTGTAAGCCAGGAAAAATCAGGAAAAAGTCCGGGATTTTGAAAAAAAAGTGTGAAAGTCAGGGAATTCCTATAAGAGAAAATATATAAGCTGTCAAGACTTATAAAGTTCAATTACAAAATTGAGGAAAATTCAAAGAAAAGTCAAGGAATTTTAAAAATTAAGTTTTGCAACTTCCCTACTTTAACCTAAACCCGAACTTTAGACTGTTTAAAAAGTTCCGTTGCTCCTAGGACCTAGGACGTCGAAAAATTGGTTTCCACCAGGAATGTTACTATTTGAAAGCAAAAAAACTTTGCTCGCAAGTTCGAGCGCGCCTAGGGCGCGTGACTGTTGGTTCTCGCGCTTCGCGCTCGATTGTATATTTACCTCGCGCTACGCGCTCGTTCTTTGTATTTTACCAATATTTGTGCACAGACCTTTTAAAATTAAAGGTCAAAGCATCGACAATTGTAATTTGGTGATTATGAGTTCTCTTTTGTTAAATCTCCTTCGGCTTTAACGAACACATTCTCATCACGTATCTCGTGCTTCGCACTCGATTTTGTCGGGCACAATAAAAGAGGATTTGGAGCTTTTCCCATTTAAAACTCCATGATAATTTCTAAAGCCCGGGTACACGGTTCAACGTTGATAAAAAAATTACGGAATTCCTTTTCCGGAAAACGAACAAAATTGGGGGGAGGGGGGTATCACCGAAAATCAACAGTCGAATTTTTTCAGGTATAAATTTGGATCACCCCCAAAAAGCTTTGACGTGGTGAAAAAACAACTGTGCATTTTTTTGAAATTTTTCGAACAATGAAATTTCGGACCCTGCGGGGGTTAAACCACCCCCAAACGTAAAAAATCCGTATTTTCTCACAGGATTGATAGCAAAATTTTTAGTTTTGCCCAAATATCGTAGAAAGTGGTCAGAAAAGAGAATAAAATGATAAAGTATAAGAAAGTTGATAAACATCCCCCATAGATTAAAAAACATCCCTTTTTGAACGAAGAACTAATTTTCGAACTTCCTGCAGTTTCTATTGTAAATATCTGATAAAATTGAAACAAAATAATCACAAAAATTATCAAAAAAATATTAGCTAGAAAACAGATATAACATCCCCAAGATAGAATAAACGATTTCTACAACAAATAATTCTTTCTTGAAAAAGGGGGAATTTTTTGAATTTCTGAGGGTATTTTTTCCACTCCTCTGCACATTACAATTAAAATCAAATATTATAATAATATACAATTATATAATAAATTAAAAGTTTAAAATCTTTAATTGTAAAATTACTAAACTTTAACGTTACATGTTATTATTATTATTGATACATGTATTTCCTATAATTTTAATTTGTTACGTAATTTATGCATAGCCCTTTATTAATTCTCTACTAATCCTAATGAGCTTATTTTTCTCTAAAGGAATAAGTAAATTTCACATTATAATTAGTGCATTTTTACTAATTTAGATCTGAAGAATAAATTAAAAAAAAACTTTCATTTGATTTAAAGAAATAATTTTCGTAGTTTAAAATTGTAAGAATAAATTAATTATTGCTTAAATTTGAGCAAATAATTTAATAAATCCAAACAAAGATATTATTTTAAATTAAACAAATAATATTAAACAAATAATTTCTTTAATTCAATAAAAAAAGTCATTGTTTAAAATGAGAGCGTCTTAGAAGCAAGACCGTAAAACGTTGATAAGAAAAAAACGCTTTTCATCCTGTTATTTCCCATTAAATATAAATGAAGTTTTCCTCGTTACGAAGGCTACTGTGTCGAAAATTTCAGTAAATAAATTGCCTGGCATCCTAATTCCGATAGTAGTAGAAAAATAAGTAACAAATTACGCTTTTTGATTTGTCTGGTATTTTTTTAAACGACCATGATGCAGTTCCTAATCTTTACTTTAGTGGTACAATTTTCAACAAAATAGTTCAGTTGCAACCAAAATAGTAAAATTTTAACAAATTAGTTTTTTTTGTAACGAGGTAGTTGATTTTCAACCAAAAAAATTCATTCTTCATGAAAAATATAATAATTTAAATTTCAGCCGGAAAAGATATTAATTTTCAATTAAAAAGAGTTTAATCAATCGGAAAACGACAAACTTTTAACAAAATATCTCAACCAAAACAGATTAATTTAAAACCAAACAGTTGTATTTTTAACTAGAAAATATGACATATCTAACAGAAGAGATTCATTTACAAACATCTTTTAGACTAAATCGAATTATTCCCAAATTTTTGACACATCTTTCCAAATTAAAAACTTGCTAAAAGATGTTCCAGATTTTCTTCGACATTTTGATAATTGCTTTCAAAGCAGGGTGCCAATTTTGGGCCTAATGTGTCCATCTTAGGGATGCGTATCACGCCATGTTTTTTGGTAAGCTGATTCCAAAATGTTCTTATTTTTGCTTTTAATTGAGCTGTTCCAGGCATAAAGAGGAAAATTTGTTATAACCCACCCACAGGCTCTATCGCACAAGCCTCTGCACAATATCAAGGAATAATAAAACCACTCGTTGAAAATCTATCGCTGGTACCAGTTTCGCAAGATTATTCTGATGAAGACGAATAATAAAAAATATAACGTGTTAACTAAAGCATCTTCAATTTGTAGTCCACCGATTTGCGACGGAAGCTAGTTACCCTTTAATGGCAATCGCATTCAGAAACAGGGAAGGTGGGGGGATATACAACTTTGGCGAAAGGAAGGGAATAGGAAAAACAGATGAATGGTTCAATGTCCAGCAGATCTTATTACCGAACACAAAGAATTATACCACGTAAAAAGTATTGGTGGCCCTGAAGAGGGCAGATTGGTTATTCTGAAACAAAAAAAGATTTGCTATGTGTGTCCATCGGTCAAGCCCAGGACCCCTCTAAGCGGTGACACCGAAGGTCCCCTACAAAAAATGAGTAGTGTAGGTAGTGTGGTGCTAGGTCAAGGCTAGGCGAAAACTCTGGAGGTCCCCTGTGAGTGTGGTGTCCGTTGGTCGGGTCTAGGTCCCCCCTAGATGGCAATTCTGGATATCCGGTGAGTGTGGTGTGTGCATGGAGGGCAGCCTAGGTCCCCGCCAGGCAGTAACTCTGAAGGTCTTCTGTGAGGGTGGTTATTGCTAAATAAACGAAAAAATATTCCTGAACCAACGTTAATAATACATGTTTGATGAACTACAATATTATACCTAGGGGAGGGGAAGAGGGTCAGGTTTGAAAATAATGAAACCTTTATTTATTAAATCAAAAGAAATCAGGCCGAACGATGAGAATGCGTCGCAGAATGTTAACGGGTTCGTACCCGTAATTCGTAATGCTGGGCAGGAGTCCGGATCGCTGCACAGCCAAATCGGCCATCTAGCCGTTTAGAGACTTGAGTCACCTGGGCTCGGCTCAGTAGGGCTACTGGTCGAAGGCTGCTGCAGTGCGCTTCCTTGTTAAGTGAGACCGCGGTACTCCTCTACACCATGGACATTGCACGTCCCAGGCGGGTCGGCATTCCACGTAGATATGTTAGCAACTATTCTACAGTTGGTGAATGTTGGTTGTTTGCTGAATTTTCCGTTGAGCGTCGAAGCGTCGTCTAAGGCTGCCGGTTGGCAAATGATCCTGTGGTGCGGGAGCACCGATATTTAAGCGCGACTCGCTGGGCAGCGCGCGCCAGTCGAGTAGGACGTGGTGGGGAATGGCTTGCGTTTGGACGCTGCTGTGATACGCGCGAGCCAACCCGTGAGGCATCCGTGGTAGCGGGGTCCGCTAGAGTGGGGGTAGATGTTGTTTGGCTAGCAGCCTGGTGTAAGCGAAGCCAGTCAGAGCCTGGTACCGGTACCACGATCTGGTTGGCTGAAATCGTGGCACGAGCGCAGTTCGATGTGAAAATCCCGTGTTCTCTGCAACGCATTCAAATCGGTCCTGTTTCTGGCGTATTTGAAAATCTTCGAAACTTGAAATTAATTTTTTTTAATAAAACTTAACCAGTTTTCATTTTTCTTGAAATCTTATTGTCGATACCTGTAATTTTACCGGTAAAAACAAAATACAGAGTATAAGTAACATGGTTGAAACAGAATTATTCTTCAATACTAAAATAAGCATTTATATTCAAAATTTTATTTTCATAAATAATGTTTACAAAAATTCAGAAATAAATTTGATCATGACATAAGAGGACTTTTTTGGATGGTGCAGAAAATTCGTAATGTTTGTTTACAGATGAATACATAATATACATATAACCTCTATTAATATTCTTATGGGTTTATGAATACAATCCTTTCGCCATTTTTTAAACTTGTGGTTAAAACGTTAGAAACTGAATTCTTGGTTTTATTATTGAAAAATCATTCACAATTTAAGTGTTCTTTCTTAAAAATAACATTTTAGAATTAAAATACCTTACTTAAAAATTGTGATTATAAAAAGGCCAGAAAATTCAAAGATAGGAATAACCGAAGAGTATTAACATAACCTAAAGTTGCACAAAATTATAAGTTTCATTTCTGCAACCAAATGATTTTTTTTTAATAACTGGTTTCCAGTGAAAAACGCCAGGATACGCTATTATTGTTCAGACATTGAAATATTTTTTAATATTTCTTGTTTTAAAACTAATGTTTTTTGTTTAAAATAACCGCAAAATAATTTTGAATACAAAATAAAAATTTGGAATTACTATTTTCTAAGGGTTATTTGTTTATTTGCTTTTAAGGTTTCATAAATATAATCTTTCTAGAATTCTTGATAAAATTCGAGAAGCTTTTTGAAAATTTCAGACCTGTCAGATTAAAATTGCACTAAAAAAAATCATTCTCAACCAAATAGTTGAATTTCTAAATTAAAAATATGAATTTCCAAATAAAAATGTTACAGTTAATATTTCAATCAAATTTTCAATATTTCATATCAACAAAATAGTTGAATTCTTAACCAAGAAGATAAATGTTTAACCGTAAAAGATAAATTCTCAGCAAAGAAATAGTTGATAAATAAACTGGCAAATATATTTTATTTTAAATCAACAAAATTTGAGTTAATAAAAAAACGGGTTTTGAACAAAATTGTTGAATTTGCAACCAAACAAGATTTTTTCTTTCAAAATAATAAAAATGACAGGCAAATTATAATTTAAAGGAAAGAATAATTTAGAAAAAATAATAAAAATTCAAGTGTCTATTTTTTTTTTTTAATTTTCTTGATTTATTTGCATTGAGGAAATCGTTTGTAGTCTTTCGTAATATTCTTAAATATTCTCTTGAAATCAATTTTTGAAAATAAAGAATCAGTTCAAATATTCCCAGGATTTACAAATTTCAAAATTTATAATTTTGTAATGTTTTCGAATCTTTTCAATTGTTGTCTCTCAATAAAAGCTGTAAAATAAGAAATCATGAAAAATTTTCCGAGATATGTTGAAAAAAAATTTAATTCCCTTAAATTCTTCCAAAATTCTAAGGAAAAATTTTATGATTTAAAAAATTGTAAAACCCTCTAAAACCTTCCAAATTTCATTTGAATTCATTTCTTGTCTTTCTCGTTTGATAATTTTGTACCTTTTGATAGAAACATTATTTTGTTGTTAAAAATAGCAGCTCTCAATTGAAGTATAATCTGTTTTAGTAAATATTCAACTCTTTTTGATTTAAAATTAAAATCTTCTTCAGTTCAAATATTAACCTATTATATTTTTTGTTGAGAATTTATTTCTGCTTCGTTTAAAATTGACTATTTGTTTGAAAATTGAACTACTTTTTTGAAAATTCACTTTTTTGGTCGAAGATTCATCATTCTAGTTCAAAATTCATCTTTTTGGTTAAAAATGTAACTCTTTGACTAATGATTCACATATTTTATCAAGAATTATTATTTTTCGATTGCTTTTGAAATATTTCAAGAGAATTTAAACTTTTTCAAGATTCTTAGGATATTTTAAATGATTTTTTCTGAAAAATTATTTAGAATAGAATATTTAAAAAGATTTCGAAAAAATTTTCAAGACTTTTCAAATTTTCGAAAAATAATCTGGAAGGTTTTCAAGCAACTTTTTATTTTTCAAAGATTTTTAAAAAACTTTTGAAAAACCCCGGAACGTTCATCAAAAATGTATGAAATATTTCAGAACATTTCAGCAATGATTTAAACTTCGAAAATATTTCATAAAATTGAAAACAATATATAGATTGTCAAAGATTAAGAGAAACGCAGAAGCTTTTCAAGAATTTTGGAGGGATTCAAATTAAAAATTGTGGAATTCCAGAAGCTTCGACTATGAAACATTCAATTCAGCTTGCAAATTCAAATTGTGAAATTTTAATAGCTTCGAATTAAAATTATTTAAATTCAAAAGATATTAATTTCAAACCAATCAATTTTGAACGCTTTTAATTAAAAATGATACAATTTCAATTCCTTTGAATTTTAAATAATCTAGTTTTTAATATTTTCATCTGAAATTATTTGATTTTAAATATTTAAAAATTGTCCTGCTTTCAAAATTTTAATCCCAAATAATTCAATTTTGAGATTTTCTAGCTTCTGATGAGTTTTCATTCAAAAGAAATGGGATAGGAAAATTTGAGGTTGCCTATTTTTATTTGATTAGCCATTCACTGATATAAACATTTTTGTCATTTTTTAAACAATCAATTGGTTAAGGGATACAGAACTAGTTTTTTATTTGTATTTTATATAAGATATAAATATTTTCTAATTTTTAAATTGCTACATTTTCATAACCAAGCAAAAAGATCACTGCGCGTGGAAAGTCAAATAAAGAAAGACCTTAATGACGAGTTTTTAGAAAAATTTGATTATTATTATTATTTGTTATTATCTAATTGATTTAAAATTACCTAATGTATATTTCGATTGTTCACTTTCGAAACTGGACAAGTAACTATTTTGGGGATTCACTCGATAATTTGAAGATTTCTTGACAAACTGATTTTCTGAATTGGTTAATTGCTCTTCTCGTTCACTGGATAGATACTGGTACTGGTCCAGGTTTTTATTGGTTTAGTACAGGTGATGTTGTTTGTCCTTATGGTGATTTACCGTTGCGATGGTTTGACAACGAGGATTTGCCAAAGGAGTCAATTAGTGGACAGGTAGGCTCCGGCCCCCTGCTGGTACTCAAGGGTAATGATGGTTGACAATGGAATTGTCAAAAGGATCTTGTGGGTTTAGTTTCACTTATTTTTCAAATAAAAAAAATAATTTCTCAAAATCTAGAAGAACTGCAGCCCAATTTGCTTATTTGTCTACATTTATATTTGAAGGTATCTATGTGTGTCTGCAGAGTTTTAAAATTTTAGACTACATCGTTTAGGAATTATATAGAAAAAAGTTGTTTAAAAGGTAAAAAAAAGTTACTTGATTACAAATATCTTGGTTATTTTTGATAAATTCGTGTCAGTTTTTGTATGAACATTTTTTCAAATAGTTTCATTATTTTATAAAAAAATTATAAAATTCTTTTCAGCAACTCTGAGAAAAACTAAAACTTTTTTACTTTCTGAATTTCTTTCGTAGGAAAACCCGTTTGCAATTCACGGCGTTACAGATCAACTATTTCTCAACAAAATTGATATATTTTGCATAGTTGTACCTCAGAATCTATTGCCCAAAATAGTTTATAATTTGTCAATTGTTTATATCTAGGTTCGATTTTCTTAAGGGGGGGGATATCTTGAATGTTACAAATTAAAATAGTATGCTTTTTTCGAGTTATGAATTTCCATTTTAGAAGTTTCATTGTATTTGAAATTGGAACTACGTAAAGCGAACTTTTAAGAGGGAACGGAAAAATGTTGATTAGTAACATTTTTCTTCAGAAAGTCGCAAGAAGCCAAATTTAAAAAAACCAAAAAGACAAATTTTTATATAAGAAATATAAGAAATTTTTGAAAAATAATAAAATGGCCTTTATATCTTTCCATTATTTTCAGTTGGAAGAAATCTTTTGAAGTGTTTTAAAATCTTTACAAATTTTCTTTAAACTTACCTTTTCAAAATAAAAGGTCATTTATCTATATTTATTTTCAATTTTTTTTACTTCTAAAGATTTAAAATATTATCAGATCTCTTCAAAAAATTCTGAAACTTCCAAATATCTTTTAAAAATTTAAGTTTTTCACGAAGAGTTCAAAATCCTGCAAAATTAAAAAATATTGTCTGAAAATATTCCATATTCTTTCTGTATGTATTTTAAAAACTTAAAAACCTAAAATTAATATTCTAAAATAGCCTTACTCATTTTGTATATTGCCTGAAATTGTATTGATATAGATATCGATGAAAAACACTTACATAATACTAAATTGTTAAAAGACAATAGTAATAAAAATAATAAAAGATTCCAAATCTTATTCGAATTAAATTTATTTTTGTCTGAAAAATTGTATCAATTTTCTGATTTTTCAATGTTAATTGCTGAATTTAAATCTATTATATATTTTTGAATAAAATCAATTGAATTTTAGGAAGATTCAACACCCTCTGACAATTTGGGGTTATGTTTGTGTTTTTTATTGGAATTCGGTTATTTTAAACAAAAAAAATTAGTTTTAAAGGAAGATTTACTATCTGAACAATTTTTTTGTTATATTATGCGGGTGTTTTTTCCGACATTGCTATTAGTAATTAAAAATTATTCAATTTGAAAAAAAAATATATAGAATATTTGAACAATAATAAGGTATGTGATTGTTTTCTATTGCTCCTTGCTTTTCATTTCTATTATTTTAGATGATAAATACAATGAAATACAAAAATTTTTCAGTCATATTAAATTTATGTTTTAATGTAAATATTATCCTTTCAAATTTAAAGTGATTTTTCATTTAATTTTTAAAAATAATTTTCAAAGAAAATTTTTAAATATTTCAAAGTATTTCTTAAAATAAAAAAAAAGTTCAGAAGATCTAAAGGCAATTTTGTTAATGTTTAAAAAATTTGAGATAAAGTTCGAATAATTTTAAAAGATACTTAAAATTTTGAATAATTAGAAACATAATTTTGAGCTCCTTAAGGATTTTGAAAGGTTGCAAGATGATACAAAATTGTGTTGAAGATTCCTGGGAAAATTTCAAATGATTTTTCATTTAAAAGAATTAATAAAGAAATTTCAAAAACATTTCTAAAACTGTCGACAATAATCTGAAAAACTTTTTAGCAATTTCTTCAATCTGGAAATTTTTTTTAAAATTTTTGCAATAACTCCCGTTAGTTTAAAAGATGTTGGAAAATTTATCTTTCATGGTAGAAATTTTATCTTTTTTGTTAAAAAATGCAACTGTTTGGTTGTAAACTAATCATTTTTGGTTGAGACATTTTGTGGAAAGTTCGTCTTCCTTACGCTAACAAAACTGGAAGATCGCTGAACAATTTTTAATCATAACATTTACAAAAATATTCTCAATATTTTTCTAAAATAATTTAAAAGCTTCATTTCAACTGTAGTTTAAGTTTCATTGCAAAGAGAACAAATATTTCTCGGTTCGTATGAGGTTTCCTAGTATTTTTCTTTTCAAACGAGATTATTTGTAGATCTTGTTTTAAAAATTTCAAACTTAAGATATGAAACAACCTTAAGTAATGAAAAGCAACAAAAATTATTGCGAGATTTTCGAGACATCGTCATAAAACTTTTTTTATAGATAGGATTCTTCATTGTTCAATAGAGTACCAAACGTTTCTATCATTATATTATAATATGCATTTTCGAAATTTAATGGTTTGGAAAAATCAACACAAGCCGAAAAAGACGAGAATTAGACAAAGAGGATGACGGAGAGGATGCTGACGAAGCGTCTGACAAAGACCATGACGATAATGACGTAGAATCTGGACTGGAAAATTTGTGCTGCTCTTGATAAAGTTCAAAAATTTTCCGATGCTTTCGATGCAAAAGCAGCTGAGGACTTCAAAGAAGATGATCCTAGATACGAAGAAAGGTTTCAGGCTAATTGTCGGAATAGTGAAGCTTTCAAGAACGCGAGAATAAATGTTATTAAAGCAGCGCTGCCATGCGCTCAAGAAGATAGATTGTCCGAACCTATGAAAATTTCTGAAACAAGCACTTGCTAAGATTTGGTCGAAATTAAGCCACTATAAGTTTTTTTTAAATATTTCATATCAATTCCATATTATAATTTGAGCAATGCTTTTTTTGTCTTGTGATTCAACCATCTAATCATTTAACAAATGCTAAACGAAGAAAAACGGTTTGATCAGTCAATGGTTGTTTGAATAAATTCAGCTAAAGCAGCTGGCTGATTGCACCGTTTTCGCCATTTGTTGAACAATTAATTGGTTGAAGAGCACAGAACTGGCTTTTTTATTTGTATTTTATATGAGATATAAATATTGCTTAAGCTGAATGATGCTTTATTTTCAGAACCAAGCTAAAAGATCGCAGTGGGTAAAAAAGTGCCAAGAGAACCAAAGGACACTATATATGATGACTTGGATTATTTCTACAAACACTAATTATCCGCTGTACTATACACGGGTGTTATTTCGATTTTTCTTGTGTACTACAAAAAAGAAATATTGACTATTTTAGATTAATACTAGTACAGACATTTTTTATTGTTTATACAATTTGTAAGACGGGCGCAGCAGCTTGGGTGTTAAATGTATTATTATTATAACCAAATTAATTAGCATGATAAAAGGAGTGATTACTAACAGCAGTCCGTTATCTTTAATTTTTTCAATCAAGCATCATGTTACAGTTATTTCTAATACAAATTCAATCTACCTGCAATTCATGATGATTAGGGTACTCAATTTAAAACAATAATGATAATTTCTTCAAATCTAGGGGTTCTGCAGTCTAATTGATTTAGTCATCTACAAGACTGCTATAAGAAAATTCACTCTACAGAGTAACCAACCGCATTAATTTGTCATTTAATAATACAATTCAAAAATATCAAAATCTAATGCTTTCTTTCTAGCCACAAGATTACCTTATAGAAACTTGCATGTATTTTAAGAATTTAATAAAAGAATTTTTACCTAAAAGGAGGTATTTTAAGTGGTTGTCGTAAACGTTAGCAGAGCTTTTAAAAAAGCAATAAAAATCATGGACCGAAAGGAACCAAATATCAATTTCGAGTTAAAAAATAGATTTCCTATCATTTTTATTAAATGGGAAAGCTGCAGGTTTTAAAGTTGATTGCGGTTTGTTTCGAACTTCTGTTGTTTGCAACTTGCAGATGTTTGTACGCTGGACGTGACTTGTGCAGATGTCTTAATTTTCTACAGTTTGTTTCGGTAAATTCAATCCTTGTCTCTGGAATTTTCAAAGCGTGAGAAAGACATCTAACGAATTTCACAAGAGTTTCTACTTTCCTGTTATATTCCTAAATATGAGCTCATCATTTTCTAAATATATTTATTTTGCTTATTGTCAAATGTTTTAAAAACTTTTTTGATATAGCCTATGGTAACCTACATTCAAAATATTGTCGCTGGCCTATAAGTTAGTAAATTAGTGCATCTGTGAGCGCTGATTTCGCAATAAAAAATCAAGCATGGATTGCAAAACTTTACATCGTCAACAGAGATAATATGAGAGATTGTAGATCTGATGAAATAAGAGAATGTGAAAAAACTCCGCTGATAAATGCGCCCTCTTGGCGGATGCACCTAAGGCTAACTATAAAAGCGCAAGTTGCGCGTCGATAACTTATGAACGTTAGAAAGTTCAGGAACGATTCATTATTGAAGATTCTTGTCGAGGAGTTACCTTTAGAACAAAGTGCAAAGTGGACATGCTGACACTTTTCCGGAAGCTGCTGGACGATAGATGTTGAATATTGAGCGTTGTTGACCTCTTCAGCAAGACGACCAAGACGGCCTTTACATACCTTTGCTTGCCGGAAGTGGTAGGAAGCCTGTCTGCTGAAAGTTCACATGAGAGTGAAAGAAATCGAGAACGATCAGAAGAGTTTGTCTTCTTAAATCTTATGGAATTTTTGCAGCAGGCGCCTGCCACAGACTTGAAAGGCCTTTACATGAAAACCAAGCAGGCTGCTAGGACATATAAAATTAAAAAGTGACGGAGATCGATATAACGATTAAAATTAAAAATAGGTATTCAATAGAAGTGAAGAAATGAACTGAGATACACCTAATTAGATGTGGTCTATAACCAGTAATACTGTAAGTGTACATAGGCAAATATACATGTTTAAGAGTAAATACATTCATGTGCACGCTTATATATGTTTTAAACTCAAGGATATAAGTGTTACCAATGTGTAATTTCAAGGGTAGGATTTGATGTGTTGAATAAGTAACCAAAAAGGAGTTTCGAAGTTAAATTGTGGAGGTGCATTTCTAATGCTTATAGGTAGTTTGTTCCAAAGGCGAGCACCACGAATAACAAACGACTTTTGCATTTTACATGTGCAGCGTGGTTGAATTTTGAGCAGTGTTTTCCTTTCACGGCGTTTGCAATGTGTTGTTTGATCTTTGTCAAGAAAATGGGAGAGATGAATACGACAGTGTGGTGATTCATTACTGAATAGGCTATAAAGCAGGTTATTCATAAAAATTGTTGCTTCTTTTTACAACTTCAAGAAGTCCTGCTCTTTCTCTATACTGGGTAATATGTTCTCTTTTTGGAATGTTATAGATGAACCGAATGCAAGCATTAAGTGTACGATCAAGCCTTGCATACAGTCCACCAGTAACATCGTCATTAACAACACAGCCGTAGTCAAAGAAAGGGAGGATGAGGCTTTTAATTAGGAGGATACGCATTGAAGTAGGAAGTGATTCTTTATTCCTGGTAAGCTGTTGGAGGACTCTAAAGGTTTTCCTCAAGATATCCGCAACTTGTTCATTCTCAGAAAGAGAGCGATTAAGAATAAAACCTGAATCTTTCACAGAATCCACAAAGGGGATGAGACGCCCATCGATCAAGAGGAAGCAAGGTTGCAATTGTTGCAAGTGAAGGAGAGGAAGAAGGTCCTATGATTATAGCCTTAGTCTCAGCAGGATTAAGAGTGAGACCGATTATCAAGGCCTACTGCACCACCAAATCAATATCCTCCTGTACCTTTTGAAGTAAGATCTTAAGAGTGGCAATAGGCCCGGAAAGGTTAAGCTTAAAGTCGTCAGCATATTTGTCATGGTTGCAATGACGAAGTTTGCTACCAAGTTCAGAGGTATAAATATTAAGCAGAGTGGGTGCAAGCGTAGATCCCTGAGGGACACAACTCTTGACCTCCTCACAATCTGAACGCTCGCCATTGCTGATTTGTACTCTTTAAGAACGATTACTATGATAAGATTCAAACCAATAACAGCCATATTTGAAAGGTGAAGTGATTTGAACCCAGTCAATAGTAAATTATGGTTAACCGTATCAAACGGCTTAGAAAAGTCAAAAAGGACAACTACAGTTATTTCCCTTCTATCAATTGCCAGTTTAAGGTCAGAAGTTACTTTAAGTATAGCTGTAAGAGTACTATGCCTGGCACGAAACCTAGATTGCATTGGGTCCATCAAATTGTTAGTTTCAATATGTTTCAGAAAAGAATAATTTAGTGTTATCAAAGGTAGAGGAAACTGCGGAACCAAGTGTTTTGGAGGAATAAGTCCAATTCGTATGAATAGAAACTAGATGTTTGAATTTTTATTCCTGTTTTCGATAGAATTGTAATTATATTGGTTGTATGAATCACTGATTTTGGTTTGAACTATGTTTCTCAATTTACGAAATTCGGCTTGAATAATACTATTTTCTGTTCTTTTAGCCAATCTACGTTTTTTCTCTCTTTCTTGCATCAAGTCTTTGATATAAGATGTAATCCAAGGAGTGGACTTCTTATTTGCTTTAAAGGTATGAATAGGCGCAAATGTTTCAAAAGCTAAAGATAAAGATTTTGTTAGACAAATAACATTTCTATTTATATCTTTTTCAATGAAGATTCTTTTCCAATCACAAGTGAAGAGGTGCTCAAGAAATTCGGCTTCATTTATATTTGTGAGATTGCGTATAGACCGAGGAGATATACTTGAGAAGGGATCAAAGAAGAGCTGGTATTGAATGCTGATAAGGTCGTGGTTTGAGATTGAGTGTTGAGTAGAAGCAATTACCTTGTGTAGATCGTCAACAATTATCAAGTCAATCCATGTACTAGAATGATCGGTGTGATGCGTGGTATTATGGGGACCTATAGATAATCCGGCGGAGGACACTACTGATTAAATAGTTGGTTAAATTGTTGGTGGCCCTAGCCCATAAGTTTTGAGATACGACCAGAAGGATAGGGGTAGGATGGCGCACAGCAGTAGGAGTGGCGAAAAATTTCAAATATTTTGAGTTACTCGAATTGACAAGAGGCTTTCCTATTGATTCTTGATAATAATATCTCAGCAAATACATACAATGAAAAGGGAAACACTAGCAAAATCAATTCTTAATATTAACGAATTAAACTGAATAAGTATAAGTCTTGAAAAATCGTGCATTTTCTGGATCCTCATCGTTAAAATTGAGTCTTCAAATTTGAAATAAATCAGTTTTATTAAATCTTCAAACTTCTGAAAATGATTCGCTTGTGACTTGCAATACAAATAGTTTTATTTTTATTAACTTCTGATGTGGAAATTTCCGACGTATGTTTGACAAAAATTTGAGGTTATTACAAAAATAAAAGAGTTTCAAAACTTTTCTTTCTTCGGTCTTACGATCCAATAAATACAAACATAAAGAAACGATTATAGTTGTTAAAAAATCCTTTTATTATCTACGTTTCGGCTCTCACTGCGGGCCTTCATCAGGAAAGTTTCCATTTCTAAAATAAATGTTATTTTTATGATAAATTAAAACTAAATTTTCAACAAATAATGTAATAGTTTATGTTTCAGCCAAAAAAGATTTTGATTTTAAATCCAAAACAGTTGAACATAAAAAAAGAACTTTTTAGTTGAATCCTCAACCAAACAAGATTGATTTTCTACCAAGAAGACTCATTTTCCGACAAAAAATCAGATTTCAGATTATACGGCAAAGGAACAACAAACAAAGTTGACAATCACACAATGACAGGAACCTAAAACTTAAACAGGCTTTGTTGCGGATCGCGACAAAAAGTGCAGTTTTAAGTTTAAACAAAAAATAGGAACTAACTCACGAGATAATGAGTAGGGGAATCAAATATATGAATTTTCAACTAAAAATGATGAATTTTCAACAAATAATGTAATAGTATATGTTTCAACCAAAAAAGATTTAGATTTTAAATCCAAAACAGTTGAACATAAAAAAAAAGAACGTTGAGAAAAATAGTTGAATCCTCAACCAAACAAGATTGATTTTCTACCGAGAAGATTCATTTTCTGACCAAAAATCAAATTTCAGATTATAGGGCAAAGGAACAACAAACAAAGTTGACAATCACAAAGTGTCAGGAATCTAAGACTAGAACAGGCATTTGCTGCGGATCACGACTAAAAGTGCAGCTTTCAGTTTAAACAAAAAATAGGAACTAACTCACGAGATAATGAGTAGAGGAATCAAATATATGAATTTTCAACTAAAATGATGAATCTTCAACCAAAGAAATCAGTTTTTAACAAAGAGGTTTAACCTTCAACCAAGTAATTCAATTTTCAACTAAAAAATATGAATTTTCAACAAATAATGTAATAGTATATGTTTCAACCAAAAAAATTTTTGATTTTAAATCCAAAACAGTTGAACATAAAAAAAGAACTTTCAAAAAAATATTTGAATCCTCAACCAAACAAGATTGATTTTCTACCAAGAAGATTCACTTTATGCCAAAAAAGACGAATTTTCAACAAACTAGTTACATTTTCAACCAAGAAAGATGAATTCTCAATGAAAAATTTAATTTTTTATATTTCTACAAAAAATGATTTCATTTTAAATCAAAAAGAGTGCAATGCAATAAAAAAAGACGAATGTTCAAGAAAGTATTTGAATCCTCAACCAAAATGGATTAATTTTCAACTAAACGGTTGCATTTTTAACCGAAAAAGATTAAATTTTTACCAAAAGAGATGAATTTTTAAACCTCTTTTAAACCAACTGGCATTAATCCTAAAATTAAAAAAAACTGTAAAAATCAGAAAAATTAAATTGAAATCTTCCAGATTTTTCTTCGGCAGTTTTAAACGTCTTTTTACATTTTTTGAAATTTTCTTCAAAAATTAATTTTTTTTTATGAAAAATCATTTTTAACTTTCCCAGAATTTTTAAGAAAATTTGTTCATTTTCTTGAAACCTCTCGAAATTTGTCAAAAACTTCGAATTTTTTATTCGAAATCTTCAAAATTTTACATTTTATTTTTCATTTTTTTTAATCTTTTCAAGTTTTAAACTATTTTTTATCTTTTCAAAACTGCTAAGTATCACCCAAACTTACTCAAATTTTGTAATCTGCAAAATTCTTGTTTTTGAATAACAATGGCCAGGGAAAATGAAAAATTGGTTAGAGAAAAATGAGGGAATTTGGTCAATGAAATTTTGCGGCTACCCTGATATATAATTCTTTTCAGTAATTTTTTTTTTTTATGAAAAATTAACTTTTTGTTGGAAATTAATCTGAAATCTTTCCTGGTTGACAATTCAACAATTTGTATGAAAAATCGTCTTTCTGGTTTCAAAAATCATCCATTTTAGTAGAAATTTAATATTTTGTTGTTGTAAAAATGCAACTGCTTGGTTGGAAAAGAATCTTCTTTGTTTGAAAATCCAACTATTTTGATGAAATTTCGTCTTTTATGGTTGAATTCAACTGTTTTTTATTCGTAATTGAAATATTTTTAGGTTGAAATCTCTACTTTCACATTATTTGATGAAAAGTCATCCATTTTTTTTGACAATTGAACTACTTGATTGAAGGTTGAACCACGATTTAAAAAAATCATTTTAATTGAAAATTCATCTCTTTGGTTGAAAATTCGTTTTTTTTTAATTTAAAATTAATTTTTATGGCTGAAAATTTAATTATTCCATTTTTGGTAAAACAAATTATCTGTTTTGGTTGAAAACTATTAAGTAATTTTCTCAATTTGAAATGTCTTCTTTTTTAGTAAAAAATGCAACTGTTTGATTGAAAATTAACTTTTTTGTTGGTTGAAAATTCAACTGTTTGCTTAAAAATTCATCTTTCTTGATTACAAATTAACTTTTTGTTAAAATTTCATTTTTTTGGGTTTAAAAGTCTTAGTTTTCTAAAACATTCGTCTTTTGAAAATTCGTCTTTTTGGTAGAAAATTAATCTTCTTGGTTCAAAACTCGTTTTTTTTGTTTTGTTTCAAATTTCATCTTTTTGGTAGAAGTGTCATATTTTTGTTAAAAATGGAAGTATTAAATTTTTCGTTGATAATTCATCTTTACGGGTTGAAAATTTAACTATTTTGTTTGAAACTTCAATTATTCTGTTTAAAATTCAACTCTTTGGTTGAAAATTCAACTATATTGTTGAGAATTAGTTTTTTTGTTGTTGTTCAAATATCAATTATTATAGTTTTCATTAAGAATTAACCTTGTTGTTTAAAATGTAACTTTTCGGGTTAAAAATTCCACTCCCCTCGAAAATATTCGTCTTTTCGGCTTGAAAATTTAACTATTTGGTTAAAAATGTAACTGTTTTTGGTAGCAGTTGAATTTTTTTTTTCAATTTGATCATTTGTTTGAAACTTAAACTATGCTGGTTGAAAATTTAATTATTCGGTTAAAAGTTAAACTATTTTATGGAAAATTTGTCTCGTTTCCTTCAAAGATAAACTATTTGAGTGTAAATTCATCTTTTTTGATTGAAAATTAACTTTTTTATTAAAAAAGTCATCTTTTCGGGTTTAAAAGTTCACGGATTTTCAAAAGATTCGCTGTTTTAGATCAAAAATTCAACTATTTCGTTGCAAATTCTTCTTTGTAGGTGGAAAATTCAACACTTGAGTTAAAAATTCATCTATTTTGTTGAATATTTAACTATTTTGTTGCAAAGTGATCAATTTTTTTTTTTTTTGGTTTTTGGTTGAAATAAGTAAATAAAATTTTAATATTTAAATTTTAATGTGAATATTAATGGGCAGTGAAAATTCAAAATTGATCAGGGAAAAATCAGAAAAAATTCAGGAGATTTCGAAAATAAAGTTTTTGTGTCACCCTGGTATTTTTTGGTAGTGAATAATAATATAAATATATAAAATAATAAAAAAAATTTGTTTTCATGTTATAACTTCTCTAAAAATGTGCACAAAAAAACTAGTTTTTTGGATTGTGTTAACTGCACATTATTATGAATTTTTTTTGTTATTGAAAATTAATTTTTTCAACTGAAAATTCAACTGTTCCATTTTTAGTTGAAAATTTATATTTTTTAGTTGAACATTCATTTTCATGTATTTTGTTGAAAATTCGTCTTTTTTGGTGGACAATTATAATCTTCTTTTTCAAAAATTCATCTTTCTGGTTGAAAATTCAACTATTTTGATAGAAAATGCACCTAGTTGATTGAAAATTAACACTTTTGTTGAAAATTTAAGTTGTTTATAAAAAATTCGTCTTTTTGGGTGGACAATTGAACAATTTGGTGTAAATTTGTTTTATTTTTTGATTGCAAAATTTTCCTGAGTTGAAAATTACACTTTCTTGTTGAACTTTCGTCTTTTTTTGGCGCGAATAAATTCAAACCATTGCATTTGCAACTAAATAGTTGAATTTTCAACCCAAAAAGACAAATTTTTAACAAAATAGTTGAATTTTCAACCCAAAAATATGAATTTTGTACAAAAAAGTTAATTTTGAATCAAATAGTTGAATTTTCGACTAAAAAGGAAAAATTTTCAACCAAAAATGGAATTATTTAATTTTAATTTAAAAAATTTAATTTTCGGCCAAAAGAAGAACGAATTTTCAAAAAAAAAAGAACAAAAAAAAACAGTTCAATATTCAACTATACTAGAATGAATGTATACCAAAGCAGTTCAACTTTCAACCAAGTAGTTGAATTTTCAACAAAATAGTTAATTTGCATTTAAATAGTTGAATTTTTATCTAAAAAAGATCAATCTTCAAATGAAAATGGAATAGTTAAATTTTAATTTGAAAAAATTAATTTTCAGCAAAGAAAAATGAATTTTCAACAGTTCAGTATTCAACTAATACAATGAATTTTTTCCAAAGTATGTCAACTTTCAACCAAAAAAGATAAATTTGTATTGATTTTTCATTTAAAAACGATCAATTTTCAACCAGATATGGAATAATTTAATTTTCATTTAAAGAATTTAATTTTCGGCCAAAAGAAGAATGAAATAAAAAAATTTTTCAATATTTAACTATAATAAAATGAATTTTTATCGAAGCAGTTCAACTTTCAACCAACTAGTTGAATTTTCAACAAAATAGTTCATTTTCAATTAAATAGTTGAATTTTTATCTAAAAAAATAAATCTTCAAATAAAAATGGAATAGTTAAATTTTAATTTAAAAAAAAATTTCAGCATAGAAAAATGAATGTTCAACAGAACAGTCCAGTATTCAACTAATAAAATGAATTTTTTCCAAAGTAGTTCAACTTTCAACCAAGTAGCTAAAATTTTCACATAAAACGATCAGTTTTCAGTCAAAAATGGAATAGTTAAATTTTCAGTTGAGATTATTATTTTTCAACTAACTTAGTTAAAACTTTGAACTACCTATTTGAAAATTCATTTTTTTTTGCAGATTCATTTTAGTTGAAATTTCATCTCCTTGGTTCAAAATATGACTATTTTGTTCAAAATTAATTTTTTTTGGGTTGAAAATTCAACTTTTTTGGTAGAAAATTCAATTGCTTGCTTAAAAATTCATATTTTCGGGTTGAAAATAAAACTGTTTTGCAGAAATATCGTCTTTCTTACCTGAAAATTCACTAGTATGTTTGAATGTTTTTTTCATTCTTGACTAAAAAATCACCTTTTTTGTTGAAAAGACATATTTTTTGAGTGAATTAAACTGTTTTTGATCAAAAATTAAAATCATTTTTGATTTTAATATCGATTATTTCATTTTTCGTGTAGAATTCATCTTTTCTGATTTAAAATTCAACTACTTGGTCAACAGTTGAACTGCATAGTCAAAAAATTCATTTGTTGTTTTTGAGGATTCATCATTTTAGTTGAGAATTCATCTGGTTGAAAATTCGTTCCTTTTGGTAGAAAATTGATCTTCTGGTTGAAAAGTTGTCATATTGCTTGAAAATTCAACTATTTGGTTAAAAATTCATGATCACTGGAACTTGGATTTAATCCGTCCGGATTTACTTCGTTCCGAGAATTGACGCCTAGGTCTGGATTTAGTTTGAAGGCCACTGCAAGCCATGTCCAAAACTGGTATTATATCCAAGTTCCATCGTATTTTGTTGAAAATGCAATATTTTTCCCTCAAATATTAGGAATTTAAAATTGAATTTAATATATTACACACATTAGCTTCATTTAAAATAATTTATTCCCTTTTTTATCTTGAAAAATCTCCTTATTTCGACATTCAAAATGTGTGTATTTCGAAATTTGAAAAAATGTAAACCCTCCAAATCATGATTTTAGATTTAACCGTGAAAACATGAATTTTTTTAGGGATGCAAATTGACGTGTGGAATGAAGAGTTATATATCTTTGAGAGAACCTTGAAATGGCATATACGTGTTTCATTCACATGTTATGTAGAATAATGGGTCATGTGTAGAGGTTAGCGCGGATATACGCCAATGTCTTGTAATGGAGATATGTACTTTATTTTTTGTGGTAAAAAGTACTGTTCTCAAAATATTACAATTTTAGTAAAAAAAAATGATAAAAGAGTTTGCAAATATGTAGGAGTAAACTAATCTTAAATTTCTCTAAGGGGCCATATATCATGCTCTATAAATAATAAAAATATTACAAATCAGTTCTTGATTCACTTGGGGCCAAAGATATCTTTTTTACAATTAAATTAACGATTTCTCTGAGGCTAGATATATCATTTTGTTCTATACGCTATAACCTATATTGAAACATACAATTTTATGATAACATTTCCAAGGTGGGCAAAAATACGATAAAATTGCAATAATCGTAAAACGTCGAGACTGGAGTGTTTTATACCCTGGGTTCTTGCATTTTCCAAGATTTTTATAGTTCTTAAAGCTTTTTAAATAGTCTAATTATTTCTTTACTTATTTTTAACGCCGCTTAACTTGTTGCAAATTAATTAACTTGTACTAATTGACCGCGATACTTTATCGTAATACTTTTTTAATTATATTTCAAAATAATAAATTAAATTAAAATATTGCTAGGGATTTCACAGGAGTTGAGGAATTTTAAGGATTTCAATGAATTCTTAAAGATTTTTTTGCATTTTTGAGGATTTTTAGAAGATATGAATGATTTCAAGATATGCACAGGATTTCTAGGGATTTCACATGATTTAAGAGATTTTGACATTTTCAAAGGATTTGAAAGAATATGGTGCATTTTGGAAGATTCCGAGGAATTTCATGAGATTTCAAAGAATTTGGTAGGATTATGGAACATTTCAAGGGACTTTTAAGTAATTTGGTAAGATTTTGACGATTTCAATGAATTTTGAAAAAAAAATTAGAATTTATTAAAGATTTCAAGATTTTATACGGGATTTCAAAAGATTTTTAGGGATTTCGCAAGATTAAGGAGATTTTGATGATTTAAAAAGATGTTAAAGAATATAGTGTATTTTGGGAGATTTCGAGAAATTTAATGAGATTTCAAATAATTTCATGGGATTATAGAAAACTTCATGGGACTTTGAAGGAATTTTTAAAGATTTTGATGATTTCAATTAATTAAAAAAAAAAAAAAAATTTAACGAATTTTCAAAGGTGTTGAAGATTTCAATAAGATTTTATACGGAACTACAAAAGATTTTCAGGGATTTCACAGGATTTGGCGGATTTTAACGGTTTCAAACGATTTTAAAGAATAGTGTATTTTGTAAGATTCCGATGAATTTGACGAGATTTCAAAGAATTTTGTAGGATTATTGAAAATTTCAAGTGAATTTTAAGGAATTTTTAAATATTTTGATGATTTCAATGAATTAAAAAAATTTTAAAAATATTTCAAAGCCATTTTGAAGGATTTTAAGGATTTTAGGATGTTGTCCGGGATTTTAAGGGATTTCAAGAAACTTTGAAGGAATTTAAAAAGATTTGATGATTTCAATTTTTTTTAATTAACATTTTTAAGAAATTTTAGAAGATATTGAAGATTTCAAGATTTTATACGGGATTTCAAAAGATTTCTAGGGATTTCACATGATTTGGGGGATTTTAAGGATTTTAAAGAATACAGTGTATTTTGGGTGATTCCGAGGAATGTAATGAGATTTCAAAGAATTTTGTAGGATTATAGAAAATTTCAAGTGCTTTTTAAGGAATTCTGAAAGATTTTTTGACGATTTCATTGAATTTTAAAAAAATGTAACATTTTCTTGGAATTTTAGAAGATATTAAAAATTTCAAGATATTGTATGGTATTTCAAAAGATTTCACAGGATTTAAAAGATTTTGTCATTTTCAAAGGATTTTAATGAATATAGTGTATTTTGGAAGATTCCAAGGAATTTCATGAGATTTCAAAGAATTTTGTAGGATTATAGAAAATTGCAAGCGACTTGACAGGAGTTTTGAAAGATTTTGGTTATTTCAATTAATCAAAAAAAAAAAAAAAAAAATAACATTTTAAAGGAATTTTAGAAGATATTGAAGATTTCAAGATTTTATACAGAATTTCAAAAGATTTCTAGGGATTTCACAAGATTTGGGTGATTTTTACGGTTTTAAAGGATTTTAAAGAATATGATGTATTTTGGAAGATTCCGAGAAATTTAATGAGATTTCAAAGAATTTTGTAAGATTGTAGAAAAATTCAAGGACCTTTTCAGGAATTTTAAAAGATTTTGACGATTTCAAGGAATTCAAACAAAAAATTAACATTTTTAAAGAATTTTAGAAGATTTCAAGGTTATATACGGGATTTCAAAAGATTTCTAGGGATTTCACATGATTTGGTGGATTTTGACAATTTTAAAGGATTTTCAAAAATACAGTGTATTTTGGATGATTCTGAGGAGTTTAGTAAGATTTCAAAGAATTTTGTAGGATTATAGAAAATTTCAAGAGACTACAGACATTTTAAAAGATTTTGATGATTTCAATGAATTAAAAAAAAAACACACATTTTAAAGGAATTTTAAAAGATATTGAAGATCTCAAGATTTTATACGGGATTTCAAAAGATTTCTAGGGATTTCACATGATTTGTGTGATTTTGAGGATTACAAAGGATTTTAAAGAATATAGTGTATTTTGGGAGATTCGGAGGAATTTAATGAGATTTCAAAGAATTTTGTAGAAATATATAAAATTTTAAGGGACTTTTAAGTAATTTAAAAAGATTCTGACGATTTCATTGAATTTTTAGCAAATTTAACATTTTCAAGGAATTTTAGAGGATATTAAAAATTTCAAGATGTTGTACGGATTTTGAAAAGATTTTAGTGATTTCAATGAATTAAAAAAATTTAACATTTTAAAGGAATTTTAGAGGGTATTAAAGATTTCAAGATTTTATACGGGATTTCAAAATATTTCTAGGGATTTCACATGATTTGGGGGATTTTGAGGATTACAAAGGATTTTAAAGAATATAGTGTATTTTGGAAGATCCAGAGGAATTTAATGAAATTTCAAAGTTTTGTAGAATTATAGAAAATTTCAAGGGACTTGACAGGAATTTTTAAAGATTTTGGTGACATCAATGAATTAAAAAATTGAACATTTTAAAGGAATTTTAAAAGATATTAAAGATTTAAAGATTTTATACGGGATTTCAAAAGATTTTTAGGGATTTCACATGATTTGGAGGATTTTGAGGATTACAAAGAATTTTAAAGAATATAGTGTATTTTAGGAGATTCCGATGAATTTAATGAGATTTCAAAGAATTTTGTAGGATTATAGAAAAATTCAAGGGACTTGACAGGAATTTTTAAAGATTTTGGTTATTTCAATGAATTAAAAAAAAATTTAACATTTTAAAGGAATTTTAAAAGATATTGAAGGTGTCAAGATTTTATACGGGCATTCAACAGATTTCTACGGATTTCACAAGATGTGGGTGATTTTTACGGTATTAAAGGATGTCAAAGAATATAATGTATTTTGGGAGATTCCGATAAATTTAATGAGATTTCGAAGAAATTTTATAGGATTATAGAAACATTCAAGGGCCCTTTAAGGTATTTCACAAGATTTTGACGTTTTGAGGATTTCAAAGTATTTTAAAGAATATAGTTTATTTTGGGAGATTCTAAGGAATTTAATTTAATTTTAATTTAATTTAAGGAACTTTAAATGATTTTAAGGATTTCAAGACGTTCTACGGGATTTCAAGGGATTTTGAGGACTTCACAGGATTTAAAAGATTTTGAAGATTTCAAAGGATTTTGGAGAATATAATGTATTTTGGAAGATTCCGAGGAGTTTAATGTAATTTCAAAGAGTTTTGTGTGATTATAGAAAATTTCCAGGGGGTTTTGAGAAATTCTCAAATATTCTGAAGATTTCAATGATTTTAAAACAAAATTTAACATTTTTAAGGAATTTTAGAAGATATCGAAGATTTTATATGGGATTTCAAAAGATTTAGGATTATAGATTATTATAGAAAATTTCAAGAGACATTTAAGTAATTTTAAAAGATTCTGACGATTTCATAGATTTAAAAAAGAAAATAACATTTCAAGGTATTTTAGAGGATATTAAAAATTTCAAGATGTTGTACGGGATTTCAAAAGATTTCACAGGATTTAAGAGATTCTGGCATTTTAAAAGGATTTTAAAGAATATAGTGTATTTTGGGAGATCCCGAGAAATTTAATGAGATTTCAAAGAATTTTGTAGGATTATAGAAAATTTCAATGGACTTCTAGGGAGTTTTAAGAGATTTTGACGATTGTAATTAATTAACTTTTTTTTTAATTTTTAAAGAATTCAGAAAGTATTAAAGATTTTAAAATATTGTACGGGATTTCACTAGATTTGGGGGATTTTTGCGGTTTTAAAGGATTTCAAAGAATATAATGTATTTTGGGAGATTCCGAGATGTTTGATGAGATTTTAAAGAATTTTGTAGGATTATAGAAAAATGTTAGGGCCTTTTATTTTACGAAATTTAAAAATATTTTGATGATTGCAATAAATAAAATTTTTTATAAACATTTTTACGAAATTTTAGAACATATTAAAGATTTCAAGATTTTCTACGGGATTTCAAAAGATTTTTAGGGATTTCACAGGATTAAGCAGATTGTGACGATTTCAAAGGATTTGAAAGAATATAGTTTACTTTGGGCGATTCCGATGAATTTGATGAGATTTCAAATAACATCATGGGATTATAGAAAACTTCAAGGGACTTTGAAGAAATTTTTAAAGATTTTGATGATTTCAATGAATTAAACAAAAAATTAATTATAAACGAATTTTCAAAGGTGTTGAAGATTTCAATAAGATTTTATACGGAAATAAAAAAGATTTTTAGGGATTTCACAGGATTTGGGGGATTTTAACGATTTCAAACGATTTCAAAGAATAGTGTATTTTGGAAGATTCCGATTAATTTAACGAGATTTCAAAGAATTTTGTAGGATTATAGAAAACTTCAATTGACTTTTAAGGAATTTTTAAAGATTTTGATGATTTCAATGAATTTTCAAATTTTTAAAAGCATTTTTAAGGAATTTTGGAGGATTTTAAGGATTTTAGGATGTTGTACGGGTTTTTAAGGGATTTCACAGGATTTAATTGATTTTGAAATTTTCAAAGGATTTCAAAGAATATAGTGTATTTTGGGAGATTCCAAGGAGTTTAATAACATTTTAAAGAATTTTGTAGCATTATAGAAAATTTCCAGGAATATTTGAGGAATTTTTAAAGATTTCGACGATTTCAATGAATTGCAATTTTTTTTTAATTTTGAAAGAATTTGAGAAGATAATGATGATATCAAGATGTTGTAAGAGATTTCTAGTGATTTCGAAGGATTGAAAAGATTTTTACATTTTCAAAGGATTTTAAATAATATAGTGCATTTTGGAAGATTCCGAGGAGTTTATTGAAATTCTAAATAATTTCTTAGAATTATAGACAATTTCAAGGGATTTTTAAGGAATTTTAAAAGATTTTGACAATTTCAATTAATTTGAACAAAAAATTAACATTTTAAAGAAATTTTATAAGATATTGAAGGTTTCAAGATTTTATACGAGATTTCAAAATATTTCTAGGGATTTCACAAGATTTGGGTGATTGTTACGATTTTGAAGGATTTCAAACAATATAATGTATTTTGGGAGATTCCGAGAAATTTAATGAGATTTCAAAGAATGTTGAGAGATTTCACAGGATTTAAAAGGTTTTGAGGATTTTAAAGGATTTTAGAGAATATAATGTATTTTAGAAGATTCCGATGCGTTTATTGTAATTTTAAAGAATTTTGTAGGATTATACGAAATTTCCAGGGATTTTTGAGGAATTTTGGAAGATTTCGACGATTTGAAAAAATTAAAAAAAAACTTAACATTTTTAAGGAATTTTAGGAGATATTGAAGATATCAAGATGTTGTATGGAATTTCTAGTGATTTCACAGGATTTGAGAGAATTTTACATTTCAAAGGATTTTAAATAATAATTCTTTATAATGTTGGACATTAATTTTGGCTTTAGGGCCAGAATAAATAATTCAGTCAATTTTTGAGTATTTTAAACAATACAGTGTATTTTGGAAGATTCCGAGGAGTAGAATGAAATTTCAGAGAATTTTTTAGGATTATAGAAAATTTCATGGGATTTTTGATGAATTTTAAAAGATTTTGACAATTTAAATGAATTTAAACAAAAAATTAAGATTTTAAAGAAATTTTAGAAGATTTCATTGCATTTTTTCAAAAATTTATTTTTTTCAAGGAATTTCAGGGGATATTAAAGGTTTCAAGAATATATATGGGATATCAAAATATTTCTATGGATTTCACGAGATCTGTGAAATTTTTACGGTTTTAAAGGATTTTAAAGAATATAGTGTATTTTGAGAGATTCCGAGAAATCTATTCAAATTGCAAAGAGTTTTCTCAGATTATATGAAATTTTAAGGGATTTTTGAGGAATAAAAAAAATTTTGACGATTTTAATTAATTAATTTTTTTTTAATTTCCAAAGAATATTAGAAAGTATTAAATATTTCAAAATGTTGTACTGGATTTCAAAAGATTTCTAAGGTTTTCAAAGTATTTGAAAGAATATAGTGTATTTTGGAAGATTCCAAGGAATTTAATGAGATTTCAAAGAATTTTCTATTAGGATTATAAAAAATTTCAAAGGACTTTTAAGTAACTTGAATAGATTTGGACGATTTCAATGTATTTTGAAAAAAATGTATCATTTTCAAGAAATTTCAGAAGACATTAAAGATTTCCAGATTTTATACGGGATTTCAAAAGATTTTTAGGGATTTCACCGGATTAAGGAGACTTAGACGATTTCAACAGATTTTAAAGAATATGATGTATTTTGGGAGATTCCGAGGAATTCAATTAGATTTCAAAGAATTTTGTAGGATTGTAGAAAATTTCGAAGGAATTTTTGAGGAATGTTAAAAGATTTTGACAATTTCCATGACTTTAAACAAACAATTAACATTATTTAAGGAATTTTAGAAGAAATTGAAGATTTCAAGATTTTATACGGGATTTCAAAAGATTTCTAGGGATTTCACAGGATTAAGGAGATTTTTGACGATGTCAACAGATTTTAAAGAGTATAGTGTATTTTGGAAGATTCCGAGGAATTTAATGAGATTTTAAAGAATTTTGTGGGATTATAGAAAATTTCAAGGGGCTTGACATGAATTTTTTAAGATTTTGGCGATTTCAATGAATTAAAAAAAAAAATTAACATTTTAAAGGAATTTGAAAAAATATGGAAGATTTCAAGATTTTATACGGGATTTTAACAGGTTTCTAGAGATTTCACATGATTTGGGGGATTTTGAGGATTTCAAAGGATTTTAAAGAGTATAGTGTATTTTGGAAGATTCCGAGGAATTTACTGTGATTTCAAAGAATTTTATAGGATTATAAAAAAATTCAAGGGCCTTTTAAGGAATTTCAAAAGATTTTGACGATTTCAATTAATTAAAAAAAATCTTCTAACATTTTTGAGGAACTTTGAATGATTTTAATGATTTCTTGATGTTCTACGGGATTTCAAGGGATTTTCAGGGATTTCACAGGACTCAAAAGATTTTGAGGATTTCAAAAGATTTCGAAGAATATAATGTATTTTGGAAGATTCCGAGCAATTTAATGCAATTTCAAAGAGTTTTGTAGAATTATAGAAAATTTCCAGGGATTTTTGAGGAATTTTCCAAGATTTTGAAGATTTCAATGAATTTAAAAAAAAATTAACATTTTTAAGGAATTTCAGAAGATATTGAAGATATGAAGATGTTGTACGGGCTTTCTAGTGAATTCACAGAATTGAAGATATTTTGACATTTTCAAAGGATTTTAAGTCATATAGTGTATTTTGGAAGATTCTGAAGAGTTTAATGAAATTTCAAAGAATTGTGTAGGTTTATAGAAAATTTCAAGGAATTTTTGAAAATTTTTAAAAGATTTTAACAATTTCAATGAATTCAAACAAAAAATTAACATTTTTAAGAAATTTTAGAAGATGTTGAAGATTTCCAGATTTTATACGGGAATTCAAAAGATTTCTAGGAATTTCACATGATTTGGGGGATTTTGAGGATTGCAAAGTATTTTAAAGAATATAGTGTATTTTGGGAGATTCCGAGGAATTTAATTTAATTTAATTTTTAGGATCATAGAAAATTTCAAGAGACTTTTAAGTAATTTGAAAAGATTCTGACGATTTCATTGAATTTTTAAAAAATTTAACATTTTCCAGGAATTTTAGAGGATATTAAAAATTTCAAGATGTTGTACGGAATTTGAAAAGATTTTAACTATTATATCAAATGTATATCATATTTATTTCTGTATCTCAATCTGGTACTGCTTATTCAGATTTTGCAAAATAATTTCAACTAGAATAGTTGAATTTTATGCCAAAAAGATGAATTTTCAACCACAAAGATTAATTTTCTACAAAAAAGACGAATTTTCTACAAAAAAACGAATTTCCCACAAAGTACATACATTTTCAAACAAATAGTTTGATTTTCACCAAAAAAAGAGAAATTTATTTTCAACAAAGTAGTAAAATTTTCAACCAGGTATGATTTTTAAATTAAAATGATGAATCTTCGACCAAAAAAATTAATTTTTAACAAAAGAGTTTAACTTTCAACCAAATAATTTTATTTTCAACTTAAAAGATGAATTTTCAACTAAAACGATAACTATTCAACTGGAATACTTCAATCTTCAACCCAAAAGAAGAGTTTTGAAATAAGAAGATTAATTTTCAAAGAAAAAATAATTTTCCACACAAAAAAATCGATTACTTAAAAAAATACGTGTATTTTCAAAGAAATAGCTGAGTTTTTAATTAAAAAAAGACCATTTTTTATCCAAATTAATGAATTTTGAACCAGAAAAGATCAATTTCCAACTGAAAATGGAACATTCAAATTGTCAGATAATGAAATTAATTTTCAATCAAACTGATGAATTTTCAACTAAAAAAATAACGAATCTTCAACTAGAATAGTTGAATTTTATGCCAAAAAGATGAATTTTCAACCACAAAGATTAATTTTCTACAAAAAAGACGCATTTTCTACAAAAAAGACGAATTTCCCACAAAGTACATACATTTTCAAACAAATAGTTTAATTTTCACCAAAAAAAGAGAAATTTATTTTCAACAAAGTAGTAAAATTTTCAACCAGATATGATTTTTAAATTAAAATGATGAATCTTCAACCAACAAAATTAATTTTTTAACAAAAGAGTTTAATTTTTAACCTAGTAGTTGATTTTTTAACTAAAAAACGATGAATTCGCAACGAAAAATGACAAAAACTTCTATTATAATTCAGAAATATTTTGATTCGGAACGGGGATTTTTAAAACTTTTTTTCTTCTAATTCCGAATTATAATTCTTTTCAAAAATTTCCGTTCCGTGTCAAAAATTTCCTGTTCCAAGTGAAATTATATTTCTTTACCGAAACTTCCTGTTCTAAAATAAAAACGATCATTATTTTCTAAAATTCCCTGTTCCAGATCAGATAAATGAGGAGTAATTAAAATAATCATTACTTTAATTTTTCTATAGAATTTGAATGAAATTCAAATAGTATTTAATTCTACTCTGATGAATAGTTCGTCTAGAAATACCATGAAAATGTATTTTTGATGTTTTTTAAATGTTAGAAGAATGTTGAAAGTATGGTATCAGAAAATTCCACACGCGGCGAGACATATTTTGTTCATGAGAAAAATAATCTGCCCATTTTGAAGAACTGTAAGTAAAGGAAAAAAAACGGTATCATTCATATTGAATTTACTGGATTTTTCTCGCTATAATAAGAAAACCTTTGTAAATCATATGCAAAGTTTTCAAATCATACAAGATTTTCTGTACAATCCATAAAAAATTTTGGAAAATAAACCGAGTTTTTTTCTAAAATAATAGCAAAATAGTAAATACAGGCCCCACAGTCCCTATCCGATAAAATATAGGGACCAAAGGGCACTTTTTCGCGCTCAAAAGGTAATAAATTCAAGATAAATTCACAAGACTTCAACCCAATTCAAGTAAAACTCAAAATAATTCAAATGGATTGGAAAAAACTTTTAAAGTAAAAAAAGATTCCATTGATTTCCGTAAAATTAGAATAAATTTAGAGGAATTTAAGATAAACGAGAATTCGATGAAATTTGTAAAAATTCAAGGTGATTTAAAGAAAAATTTAACTGAATTGAAAAAAATTTAACAATATGAAAAACTTCATTGAATTCAGAAAATTTTTAATGAGCTTCGAAAAATTCTAGTCAATTCAAAAAAATGTAATGAAATGACTAATAATTAAGGTGAAGTTCAAATACTTCAGGATTAATTTAATTAAAACATTGAAAAAATAAATCCATTGAATTAAGTAGAATTGACTAAATTTAGAAGAATTTAAGTGAACTAAAAAAATTCTAGAGAATTCCAAAGAATTTAAAAGAATTCAGGGTAATTAATAAGAATTCTGGGTGAATTCCAAAAAATAATTTCAAATCTCTTGAAATCTTTGAAATCCTACTAATTTATAACCAAAAAAGAATTCAAATGATTTAGAAATAATTTTAAAAATCGAAAAAATTCCATTGAATTCAGTAAAATTTGAGCGAATGTAGAGGAATAAAAGGGAAATGAGAAGAATTCGATGAAATTCATAAAAAATCAAGCTGATTTTAAAAAGTAATCAAGTGAATTGAAAACAATTAAAAAACGTGAAAAAAGTAAGTAAGATGAATTAAACAAAAAAATGTTTAAAATGCATTGAATTGAGTAGAATTTAGTGAATTTCGAACGAAATCCCTCACTCATTGTGAAAAATTCTTTGAAATTCATTAAAAAATATTAAAATTCTTTAAAATTATTAAAACCCTTAGAAATCCATTGAAATTTTTTTAATCTCTTGAAAATGCCTTGGAATCTTTTAAAATACCCTAAAATATTTCAAAGTCTTTGAAATCCCTTCAAACTATTGAAGTAAATAAAAAATTTCTAATAATCTTTTAAAATGTCCTAAAGCTCTTGAAAATGCCAAGGAAAAAAATTCTGTAAAATATTTCAAATACTTTCATCATTTTATCAATTGAATTTAAAAAATTCGAAGGAATTCCAAAGAATTTAAATGAATTTAGGATACATTAATGAGAATTCTGGGTGAATTCCAAAAAATAATTTAAAAACAATTCAAATTTTTGAAACCCCACGAAATACCTCACTTCTCTTAAATACATACTTTAAAATCCAGTAAAATATTATTAAACCCCATGAATTATTATTGAAATCAATTAAAAATTTCTAGGAATCTTTAGATTCCCTAAAATAGTTAAAATCCTTTGAAATTCTACAAAATACCTCACTTTTCGTGAATAAATTCTTTGAAATCCACTAAAAATGTTATAAAATCCCGTGATATTTCATATTTTCTGAAATCCTGGAAAATGTATTAAAATACACTGAGAGCTTTAAAAATCCCTTAAAATCATTGAAATCCTCGAAAGTCTGATAAAATCCTGTGAAATCTTTAAAAATATAAAACCTTAAAGGTCCTGTAAAATCGTTCCATATATTCCGAAACTCTAGAAAATTCTTTATCCAAAAATATTTCAAACGCTTTGAAATCCCTTCAATATAATTTAATTAATTAATAATTCCTTGGAATTTTTTTAATTCCCCGAAATATTTCAAATTAAAAGTGTTTGAAAATGCTTTAGAAGTTTGAAAAATACCCTAAAATCTTGAAAATCCCCTGAAATATTTCAACAGAATTCAAGAAAATTCAGAAAAAAAATTACCATAGGGACCAAATCTTGAAAATAGGGTACTTTAGGGACCTCAACTGAATATAGGGCACAATAGGGGATATAGGGACCAGTCTGTGAGGCCTGTAAATAGTAAAATAAAATAATAAATACGGTATAATACCATACTTACGTATTGATATGCTGAGGAATTGCAGTTCCTAATCAAATTGCCAAACGCAATGCAAGCTTCCTCTTTAACGATACAACATTCTTTTTCATTCGTTATGCAGTAAATCAGGGAATGGCATAATTCACTTGGAGCGAGTGCAATGGCACTTAAAAGTTGTGAAGCTGTGTGCATTCCACTGATCAAACCAGCCAGTAATTGTAAAGCTGATGCACGAACAAGTGGATCTCTGTTTTTCCACAACGTTGGTAGCCAGCTTAAGGTTCGGCCTTCTTCATACCAGAAGGACGTCCAAGACTGTAAAAATAGTTTGTCGATTTTAATTCTTTAATTTAGATTTTTAATTTAGAAAATTTAGAAATAGAAAAATAGACTGTTTGGTTGAAAATTGAACTATTTTTTTGGAAATTCATCATCAAGAAGATCAATATTATGGACTAATTCACCTTTTTGGTTCAAAATTCCTTTAAAAAGACAAAGTTTGGATGCAAATTCATGTATTTGAAAAAAATAAATCTTTTCTTGGTTGAAAATTAATTTCTGTAATTTACAATTAGTTTTTTTTTAAATTAAAAATTAAATTCATTTAATTTGTTGAAAATTTTTCTTTTTTTGCTAGTAAATTCATCTTTTTGGTTGAAAATTCATTTCTTTGATTAAATACTCATTATTTTAGTTAAAAATAAGTTTCTTTACTTAAAAATTTTATTGTTTTGTTGAAAATTCGTTTTTTTTTCTAGTTGAAAACTAATTTTTGTGACTGGAAATGTGGCTGTTCCATTTTTGTCAGAAAATTGATTTGTTCAAGTTGAAAATTCAACTTTTTTGTCAAAAATTCATATTTTTTGGTTTCATTCAACTGTTTTTGATTGAAAATTAAAAAAAAAAATTTGGCGGAAATATCACTTTTTTGGGAATTCATTTTTTTTCGAAAATTCATCACTGTGGTTGAAAATGTAACTATTTTGTTGAAAATTCCCTTTTTCCTGGTTGAAAATTATTCATTTTAACTGTAAATGTAATCTTCCATTTTTTGTTAAAAATTTATCTTTTTTTTAGTATGTTTTGGTTTTCAAAAATAATTATTTCAATTTAAATAATGCAATGAAAATATTGAAAAATAGTAATTTTTCACCTGTTTCGGGATATTTATAAAGATTCCATGGAATTTTCAACTGATTTCAATAATTTGAAGGGATTTAATAGAATTTCAAAGAATTACACATATTTAAAAAAATTCCAATGAATTTTTAAGAGCATTAAAGAATTTCAAGGGATTTCAACCAAATTTTAAATATTTAAAATGTTTTAGGGCATTTCTAATAGATTTCCATAATTTGAAGTGATTAAAATTCGAATTTACAACCAAAGTCAATTTTTAACTGAAAAAAAATAAATTTTCAACTGAAATTGTTGAATTTTCAAACAAAAAAATTAATTTGTACTAAAAAAGATCCATTTTCAACCAAAACTTAAATAATTAAATTTCTAGTTAAAAAAATGAATGTTCAACCAAACAGATGAATTTTCAACCACAACTATGGAATTTTCAATTGGAATCAGTTAAATTTCCCGTTAAAAAAATTACTTTCAACAACAACAAAAAATATACATTTTTAACTGAAATGATGAATTTTCAACTAGAATAATAGAATTTTTGACCAAAAAAATTAATTTTCAACCAAGAAGATCAATTTCTACCAAAAAAGAGAAATTTTCAACTAAAAAAGATCAGTTTTCAACCAAAAATTGAATGATTAGATTTTTAGTCAAAAAATGAATCTTCAACCAAAGAAATGAATTTTTAACTAAAATATGGAATATTCAACTGGAATAATAGTTACATTTTAAGTTTAAAACGAAATAATTTTCAACCAATAAACATCCAAAGAAAAAACAAGTTTTCAATCAAACATAAAAAATTCAAGGGCTTTTCCAGGTTTTCCAGGTCAAGAAATAAAATTTTTCTAGATTTCCTTTTTTTACATCAAATAATCAAAAAACCGTTTGTTAAACATGTAAAAGATGAAAAATTGCATTTTTTTTATTGGCCAACAATTTCTAAAGAAAGCAGGATCATGAATAAAGAAATTGTTAATTTTTGGCGAACATAAGTCTTTTTTAAATCTTTGTGACGTCTTTGAAATCCTTGAAATTTTTTTAAATATTTGTGAAATTTTTTAAATCTTTGTGAATTTGTTGAAATCTTTTGAAGTATTTTAAATCTTTGTGAAATCTTGAACTTTCTGTGAAAGCTTTTGAAATCTTAAAAAAAATTTGTAAACTCTTTGAAATATTTAAAATCTTTGTGAAATTTTTTGAAATATTTTGAAATCTTTATGAAATCTTTAAAATTTTTGTAAAATCTTTCTTTAATCTTTGTTTGTGAAAATATTTGTGTTCGTTTGAAATCTTTTAAATTTATTGAAACCTTTTGAAATTGTTTAAAACCTTTGAAATGTTCTGAAATCTTTGAAATCTTTTGAAATTCTTGAAATCTTTTGAAATCCTTATAAATACTTGTGAAATACTTGTGAAATACTTGTGAAATCTTTCCTACATCTTTTGTATTTATTTGAAATCACTGGAATATTTTAAATCTTTGTGAAATATTTTGAAATTTTCTTAAAAAATGTGAACTCGTTTAAAATATTTGAAATGTTTTGTATTTCGGCGTAGTGAACTTTTTTTGAAATCTTTGAAATTCTTGAAATCTTTTGAAATCCTCATAAATTCTTTGAAATATTTGTGAAATCTTTTTATTCGTTTTAAATCATTGAAATCTTTGTGAAATCTTTTGAAATCTTCTAACAAAATTTGAAATCGCTTGAAATATTTGAAATGTTCTAAAAACTTAGAAATCTTTGAAATATTCTAAAATCTGGTTTACTACACCCTTTTTAAAATCTTTAAAATCCTTGACATCTTCTGAAAGGTTTAAAATCTTTCTGAAATGTTCAAATTTTTATGAAATCTTTTTAAATCTTCTAAACAAATTTGAAATCGTTTAACATCTTTGAAACGTTTTGAAATCCGGTGTACTGTACCCTTTTTGAAATCTTTGAAATTCTTGTATTCTTTTGAAACCTTTATGAAATTTTTATTAAATCTTTACAACATTTATGAAATCTTTTGTACTCATTTTAAATCATTAAAATATTTAAAATCTTTTAAAATTTGGTAAAATCTTTGAAATCTTGAAATCCTTGAAATCTTTGTGAAATGTTTTGAAATTATGTAAGAAAAAGAGCTATTTCATTTTTTTGGCCAACAATTTCTAAAGAAAGCAGGATGTGAATTTGTTGAAATCTTTTGAAGTATTTAAAATCTTTGTGAAATCTTGACATTTCTGTGAAAGCTTTTGAAATCTTTTAAAATTGTTGTAAACTCTTTGAAATCCTTGAAATCTTTGAAATCTTTGTGCAATTTTGTGAAATATTTTGAAATCTTTATGAAATCTTTAAAAAATTTGTGAAATCTTTCTTTAATCTTTGTTTGTGAAAACTTTTGTGTTCGTTTGAAATCTTTGGAATTTATTGAAACCTTTTGAAATTGTTTAAAACCTTTGAAATGTTCTGAAGTCTTTGAAATCTGTGGAAATTCTTGAAATATTTGAAAATCCTTATAAATTCTTTGAAATACTTGTAAAATCTTTCCTACATCTTTTGTATTTATTTGAAATCACTGGAATATTTTAAATCTTTGTGAAATATTTTGAAATTTT
>JAABKJ010007545.1:196621719-196777240 GCA_011634705.1 Andricus grossulariae
ATTATTCACCAAGAACAAAAAGAATTTGCAACAAAATAGTTAAATTTGCAACCAAAGTGATGAATTTTCAGCTCATATGATGAATCCACAACCAGAATAGTTAAATTTCAAACAAAATTAATCTATTTTCAACTAAATTAATGAATTTTTAATAGAAAAAGATAAAATTTGAATTTTTAAAATTTTAATTTCAATTAAATTTTAATTTGATTTTAATTTTCGAAAAAAAAAATAGTTAAGTTTTCGACCAAATAGATGAATTTTCAATTCAAATAATGAATTTTTAACAAAAAATTCTAACTTTAAACTAAGTAGTTGAATTTTCATTTTTTTTAAATTATGAATTTTGAACCAAGAAGATTAGTTTTTTATCAAAAAGGACGAATTTTTAACCAAATTGATTTTGCAACAAAATGGTTAAAGTTTCAACTGGAATGGATACATTTTCTGTAAAAAAAATTGATTTTTAACAACAAAAAAACGAATTTTCAACAAAAAAGTTCAGTTTTCGACCAAAGAGATGAATTTTTAACAATAAAGAAATTAATTTTTAACGAAAAAGTATAATTTTCAACCAAGTTGTTAAATGTTCATGAAAAAAGCTTAATTCTCAAAGAAAAATGTAATAGTTGATATTTCAACCAAAAAACACGAATTTTCAACAAAGAAAAATTTGTCAGTCAAGAGAGAGAACAAATTTCAACCAAAATGTTAAATTTTTTAGAAAAAAAATTAATTTTAAACAGAGAAGATTAATTTGCTACCAAAAAGGACAAATTTTCAACAAAAAAAAAACAAGAATTTTCAACAAAACACTTAAATTTTCAACTAAAAAAATTAATTTCCAATCAAAAATAGAATAATTTTCGAAAAAAATATTTAAAGCTTGAACTGGAATGGATAAATTTTCTGTAAAAAAATTGATCGTCAACTAAGACAAAAAACGAAATTTCAATTAAAACGACGACTTTTTAACCAAAAAAATTATTTTTAACAAAAAAGTCTAACTTTTAACCAAATAGTTAAATTTAACTTTAAAAAAAATTAATTTTGAACGAAAACTGTAATAGTTTACATATCAACCAAAGAATAAGAATTTTCAACTAAGGAAGATTTTTCAGTCAAGAGAAAGAAATTTTTTTAACCAAACTGTTGAATTTTTTAAGCAAAAAGATGAATTTTCAACCGAGCAGATTAATTTACCCTAAAAAGGATAAATTTTCAACCAAAAATATAATATTTGAATTTTCAGTCAGAAAAATTAATTTCCAGCCAAACAAAAAGAATTTTCAACAAAATAGTTGAATCCAGTAATATAAAGATACTTTTACAAATAATGAAACATTGTTATTCACTTCAATATTATTAATTAAACAAAATTTAAGCACGTTCTCGAAATAATTCGCTGATTTAAAAAAAAAGTTTCAATTCCTAAAATCACAGAAAAATTTGTTTTCCAGACCCAATTTTTTGCACGACAACTACCTTAAACATTAAGAAAAAGTGACTCTCTAAATTATTTTACAAATAAGTTAGCTAAACAGAGGCAACTTATACAATCAAAAATTCATTAGAAAAAAGTCACCGGTTCTTGAAATGAAAAAACAAATTTTCTATACATGCCTTCTAAAATTAAAAAAAAAACTACACTCAAAGATTTAAACATTCAATCGTCATCATTCTCTTGCATCAATTTTGTAAATTCAACTGTTTCATCCCGGTGGCGGAATAAACTACCTCTTTTTCGACATCTTGTCACAACTGCTGCTAATATTAAACAGATCACGATTAAAACGACTATAAAAATGATGAGAGAAAATCCTAGGAAACTTGAAGATGACTTATCAGATGTTTTATTTACATCATCTGATAAAGGTGCAGTTTTATAATTAGGAGCTGAATTTCCTGATAGTTTCAAATCAGAGGATACAGGTGGCTTTGATGAACTATTTCTACCTGAAAGAGAAAATAATGTAAAGTTACAAAAGTACAAAATGAAAAAGCTACCAAAAGTATCCTAAAGTCTCACTAGAAGCTTCGTTTTAGGAGACTTGAAAACTTCCAAAAAAACTCAATTCCCGGTACTATTTTTAAAAAGAATACTTTTAATTGCAATTTCAATTTTGGTATTGTTATTAACAAGTAGAAAAGAAAAGAAAAATTTTTATTGAAATTTCTTGAACTGTGTAACTAAAAATTGTGTTTGAAAAATTCCAGGCATGATAAAAACCGTATTTATTTCAATAATTGTTGATTAATTCAGATTAATAATTTTTATTACACCCTTATTTTATTCTTAAGTTTTGAGGAGAAATAGAAATCGCTTAAAAAGGCAGCCAAATTTCATTTCCAAAATTACCTGACTTTTTCCTGATTAATTTTTCATTCCTGAGCATTAACATCGCTAGACCAAAATTATAATATTGTAATATTTTTAATACAGAATCTTTTATAAATGTATTGAAAGAATTTTTAATTTTAATTTTAAGTTAATTATTCTCAGGGTTGCCACAGACTAATTTACGTTAAAAATTGACTAATTTCTATCCTAAAAAATGACTAATTCAGGAATAATTCATAAGACGTCAAAGAATTCAAGTTAAATTCAAATAACGTGGGAAAAATTAAAAAATAAATAAATAAAAATTTGTAGTTATAAATTCGATGATATTCATAAAAAATCCAAAAGTATTAAAATTAATTAATTCATTAAGATTTTATAGAATGCATAAGAATTCGAGGTAAGTCTAAAAAGAATCCAGGATAAATTTAACAAGAACTAAAAAAAATCTTTTTTAAATCCATCTGATTGAGTAAAATTCATTGAATTTAGAATAATTCAAGTGAATTAAAAAAAAATCAGAGTGGATTCCAAATCAATTCCAATAAATGGCAAAAAAATCTACAAAAAAAAACTACAAAATCCTTTGAAATTTTTTAAAGCTTTTGAAAATTCCTTGGATTAAAAAAAAAAAATTCATATCCTTTAAAATTCCATTGGATTACAGAAAAAAATTCAACATTCCTTGAAATCTTTTAAGATACCCTAAAATATTTTGAATCCTTAAAAATCTTTTGAAATTATTTTAGGCTTTTTAAAGCTCTTGAAAATTCCTTGGAATTTGAAAAATACCCCAAAATATGAACAAAATGAATTCTTTAGAATCCTTTACAATTACCGAAATATATTAAAAATATCCTATAATATTTCAAATCCTTTAAAATATTTTAAAAACCCTTCAAATTTTTTAAAGCTCTCGAAAATTCCATGCAATTAAAAGGAAAATATTTCCAATCCTTTGAAATCTTTTGAAATTCTTTAAAATCTCTTAAAGCTCTTGAAAATCCCTTGGATTTAAAAAAAAAAACCCAAATTTTTCAAATCCCAAATCTCATTCCTTAGAATTAAAAAGAAGCCTAAAATATTTCAAATCCTTTGAAATCTTGAAATTCCTTGAATCTTTTTAAAGCTCTTGAAAATTCCTTGGAATTTGAAAAATACCGCAAAATATTTTTAATCCTACGGAATCACGTAAAAATATGGAAATCTATTTAATATATCCTAAGATATTTCAAATCCTTTAAAATTTTTCAAATACCTTGAAATTTTTTAAAGCTCTTGAAAATTCCTTAGAAATTAAAAAAAAAATTAATTCTTTAGAATCACTTACAATTACCGAAATCTATTGAAAATATTGTGTGATATTTCAAATCCCTTAAAAGCTTTTGAAAACCAATACAAGTTTTTAAAGCTCTTGAAAATTCCATGCAATTAAAAAAAATATTTCAAAAACTTTGAAATTCTTTTTGAAACTCTTTAAAATTTGTTAAAGCTCTTCAAAATTCCTTGGAATTAAAAAAAAATCCCTAGCATTTTAAAAATCTTTGGAATCACTTCAAATGATTGAAAAAAATTGAAAATACCCTAAGATATTCCAAATCCTTCAAAATTTCTTCAAATAAGTGAAATCGATAAAAAATGTATTTGAATTTTTTAAAATATCCCTAAAGCTTGAAAACTTTGTAAAATCTTTGAAAATAACTTGAAATTTTTGAAAATCTTTGAAATCCTATGAATTTGCAAATTATAAAATCCGTTGAAATTATATGAAATGTGATGATATTTCACAAAATCCTGCAAAATTAATAATAAAATTTCTCAGCCTTTGAAATCGCGTTAAATTATTCAAATAAATCAAAATTTTTTAGGAATATTTTAAAATATCCTAAAATAATTCAAATCCTTCCAAATCTTTTGAGATCCCTAACAATTTTTTAGAGATTTTGAAAATTACTTGAAATTAAAAAAACCTTCAAATGTTACAAATCTTTTGAAATACCATTGGATTAATGAAGCCAATTGAAAATTCCTTGGAATTAAAAAAAAAAACATTAATCTGTTTTTATTCTTTGCAATAATTTCAAATCATTAAAATATATTAGAAACACCACAAGATATTTCCAATCATTTAAAATATTTTTTAAATCACTCAAAATTTTTAAAGCTCTTGAAAATTCCTTGGAATTTAAAAAAAAAGCCTAAAATCTTTCAAATTATTTGAAATAAGTTTTAAATTCCGTAAAATCTTTTTAAATATCCCAAAATCAAAAAAATCCCTTGGAATCGTTTCAAATTATTGAAATCTATTAAAAATAACCTAAGATATTTCAAATTCTTTAAAATATTTTGAAATCGCTTCAAAATTATTAAAGCTCTTGAAAATTCCTTGGAATTTTTTTTAAATCCCTAAAACCTTCAAAATTCTTATAAGTCTTTGTAAATCAATAAATTCATTGAAATCCATTAAACTATTTTAAAATTCTTTGAGATTACATGAAATCTGATGCTATAACCTGAAATTTTGGGAAATTTATTAAAATATAAGTCGAGAGCTTTTAAAATCCCTTAAAATCCTCGGAATTTCATCGACAAATTTTCAATCATTTTTAAATACCTTGGAATCTTTTAAAATATTCTGAAATATTTCGAATCCTTTGAAATCTTTCGAGATCCCTTAAAACTTTTTCAAGCTTTTAAGCATTCCTTGGATGTTTTGAAAATATCCTAAAATTCTTTCAAATATTTAGGAAGAACTTGATATTTTTGAGAATCTTTGAAATCCATTAAAATATTTTTAAATCTCGAAATGAAATCTGATATTTCCTGAATTCTTGGGACATTTATTTAAATATACCCTGAGAGCTTTTAAAGTTCCTTAAAATCATTGAAATTTTCAATTGAAAATTTCTTTGAAATCTTTAAAAATATTCTGAAAGCTTATGAAAAACTTGAAACTTTTGAAAGCTCTTGAAAATTCCTTGGAATTACAAAAATATCCTAAAATTTTAAAACTCCTTTTTAATATTTTATGTATTTTTTTTTATTTATAAATGTTCTTATGTACTTTTTATACTTTCAGGCCTCGGACTCACTTTAAGGATAAAAAATAGCGTAAATAGTGTCACAAATTTTAAATATTAGTGTCAAAATGGTGTCATAAAATTTTTCAAGTATTAAAAATGAGCTTCAATGTTTATTTAAAATTTTATTTTTTAGTCTATAAATTTAAAAAATTCCTATTTATTTATCGCATATTGAATTAATAGAATCCAATAAGAAAATCCAACTATTTTTATTTGAAAGTTCACTATTCTCGATTGAAAAGTCTATTATTAAATTTTACGTTAAAAAATCATCTTTTTTATTTACAAATTTTATTATTTGGTTCAAAATTGAATTCTTTTTTTGAAAATTCAATAATTTTATTAAAAAGTCATGCCTTTTGGTTCAAATTCAACTGTTTCGTTGAAAATTCATTATTTTGGTTTGATAATTGAACAATTTCATTGAAATTTTGTTTCTTTCTTAACTAACAAATTTTGTTTTTATTGAAAATTCAACTACATATTTTGTTCATTTTTTTGGTTTGAAAATGTATCTCTTTCTATAGAAATTTCATCTTTTTTGGTGGAAAATGCAACTGCCCGGTTATAAATTACCTTTTTCGATGAAAATTCACATTTCCGGGTTGAAAATTCAACTTCTTTGTAGAAAATTCGTATTTCCGGCACAAAAATTAAACAGTTTTACAGAAAGTTTAACTATTTGGTTGAAAATTTAAATATTTTGTTGAAAATTCGTCTCTCTTGGTTAAATCCAACTGTTTTTTTACATTAAATTAAAACGGGTTTTGTTGAAATATAAACTATTACATTTTTTCGTTGAAACTTCATCTATTTAGATTGAAAATTCAACTCCTTGGTTAAAAGTTGATCTAGTTTCTTAAAAGAATATTTTTTTCACTCAAAGATTAATCATTTTAGTTGAAAATTCATTTTTTTTTTGTTCCAAATTTTTTTTTTACACTGAAAATTTAATTATTTTGCTGAAAATTCAACTGATTTGTAGAAAATTCATATTTTCGGCTCAAAAATTAAACTGTTTTATAGAAAATTCATTGTTTGATTGAAAATTAATGCTCCTCAATAAAAATTTAACTACGCCATTTTTGGTTAAGAGTTTTTTTTTCAGTTAAAAAATTCAACTATTTAGATAAAAATTATTGAAATAAAATTTGAACTAACATCACATACATTGTTCAAAATATTTAGTTGATAAATTTTGTAATTTGTTGAAAATTCTTGTTTTCTGGTAGAAAATTCAACTATTTGGTTAAAAATTTACGAACTTTGTTAAAAATTCATCTTCTGTAGTAGAAAATTATTTTGTTGTTGTTAAAAATGCAACTATACTGTTAAAAATTAATCTGGCTCAGTTGAGAATTTGAAAATTTAATTATTTGATGAATATTTTATTTAAATTAAATTAATTAATTAAAAATAATTGAAATAAATTTTTTTTTTTAATTTTAAAAAGTACTTTCTTGGAAATTCATCCTTTTTGGTTACATTCAACTGTCTTTTAATTAATGTTCAAATATTTTTGGTCTAAATATCAACTATTACATTTTTTGTTGCAAAATAGTATTTTGTGGAGATTTTTTTTTTATGGAAAATTCAACAGTCTTGTAGAAAATTCGTTTTCTTTTTATTGAAAATGAATTTTTTAATTGAAAATTTAACTATTCGATTTTTGATTGAAAATTGATCTATTTTAGTTGAAAATTCAAATCTTTGTTTGAAAATTCATGTTTTTTTTTAATCATCTTTTTTGATAGAAAATTAATCCTTTTGTGTGAAATTTAACTATTTGGTAGAAAATATATGTATTTTTTAACGATTTGTCTTTTTTGCTACAAAATTAATTTTTTTGATTAAAAATGTAACTGTATGGTTGAAAATTAATCTGTTTTAGTTGAGGATTCAAGTATTTTGATAAAAACTGGTATTTTTTGATTATATTCAACTGTTTTTATTTAAAATTAAAATCTTATTTGGTTTAAATATCAACTATTACATTTTCTGGTAAAAATTAGTATTTTCCGGTTCAAAATTCAACAATTTGGTAGAAAATTCAATTTTTTTGTGGAAAATGTATGTAGTTTGTTGATAATTCATCTGTTTCGTTCAAAATTTACATATTTGGTTGAAAATTCAGTTGTTTTGTTAAAAGCTCATTTTTGGCTTGAAAATTCAAGATTTTGGACAACTTTTTAAAAGATTTTAAATATTTCAATGCTAGTCCAAAATGTGAAATATTTCGATAACCCCTACGGTTTTTATGCTTCTGGCATGGAATTTTCCTCTAAGAAAAAAATGTCTCATTCCATGTATATTTACAAACTAAAAAATGGAATCTAGAGTCCACATCAACAATGAAAAGAAAAAGGCTACAAGCGTAACAATAACTCTTCGAAATGATAAAAATGAAAGAAAAAATTTAAGTAGTAAAATTTTTTTACAATTTGCCACTCCTAGGAGCCTTTTTGGAGCCTTTGGGGAGCCTCTTCATTTAACATTGGCTTATACAGCATACATTTTTAGCAGCCATTTACAAATATCGAAATCGACAATATTTTGGTTTGCGCATATCTTAAAAGACGATTGCAGGTTGTATCCTTTTATATTTTGGAAGGATGGCTCTGTTGGTTTGATTGTTGTTTAAGAAACAAGAAAACACTTTGATGTGATCTTAAGGATATAAAAATTATAAAAGTTATAAAAATTACCTTGAATAAATCTGGAAACTCTGTTTGAATCCAGTTCAACTACAAATATTTCACGACCATCAGGTGTCACCGCAATATCATGAGGTCGAGCCATACCACCAGTAGGGGCAAATTGTGATAATATCTTATCAGTATTGATGTCCATTATGAATCCTCGAATCGGAGAATTGAATTCATCGGGACCATTGACTAAAAATAATTTCTCCTTTGCATAAGCAACGCTATAGATTGCTTTTCCAATAGCTTCGTCCTTGTACTCTTTATGGAAGGTTCCATTTCCCGCAAAGAAACACAAAACTCTCCCATGTTCTCGATCTGCGACGAAAATGTAACCCAAATCTTCTGCCAATGCCAGAGCATGTGGTATTTCGAATGAATTTGGTGGAGGATTTGCAGCTGCTGAATCTGAAAATTACCAAGATGTTATGTTTAGTATACATTGTGAGTAGTAGTAAGGCACCATGCCCCGCAAGTAAAGAAGCTGTTGGATAAATCGCATGCTGAATTAATAGAATCCAATGAGAAAATCCAACTATTTTTGTTTGAAAGCTCATTATTCTCGATTGAAAAGTCTATTAGTAAATTTAAATAAATTTTAATTTTGTAGCGATTTGAACATTGAAATTTAAAAAAAAACTTCAAATGTTACAATAATATTTATTATTTATTTATTATTATTTTATTAATTATGTTTATTATTATTATTATCTGAACATTCTTATAAAAATGAAAAAGAAAAGAAAAAGTAGTAAGGCACCATTCCCCGCAAGTAACGTAGCGGTTGGATAAATCGCATGCTGAATTAATAGAATCCAATAAGAAAATCCAACTATTTTTGGTTGAAAGTTCATTATTCTCGATTGAAAAGTCTATTACTAAATTTAATTTAATTTTAATTTTGTAGCGATTTTGAAAATTACTTGAAATTCAAAAAAAAAACCTTCAAATGTTACAATGATGTTTATTATTTATTTATTATTTTATTAATTATGTTTATTATTATTATCTTCACATTCTTATTAAAAATGAAAATAAGAATAAAAAATAGTAGTCACCCGCAAGTAACGTAGCCGTTGGATAAACTCGGATTTCAAGTTTATTCTGTGTCAGGGTGTCCAGCCATTGAAATCTTTGAAATCCTCGTTAATTCGTTTAAATCTCTTGAAGTACTTGAAATCTTTTTGAATCATTAAAAATTTTTGTAAAATATTTGAAATCCTTAAAACCTTTAAAATCCTTGTATTATTTGAAATTTGTTAAAAATTTTATGAAATATTTGAAATATTTGTGAACTCGTTGAAATCTCTTGACGTATTTAAAATCTTGAAATTTCGTTGAAATCTTTAAATTTTTGTAAAATATTTGAAATCCTTGAAATCTTTGAAATTTGTATGAAATATTTGTGAATTTATTGAAATTTCTTGAAGTACCTAAAATCTTTATGAAATCTTTTTAAATTTTTGTAAAATATTTGAAATCCTTTTAATTTTTTTTAATTTTAATTTGGTTGAAAAAACAATTTTGGAATTTTTGGTGGAATATCAAATATTCAATTTTTTATTCAAAATTCATCTTTTTCGGTCCAAAGTTATAATACTTTGTTAAAAAGTCATTTTTTTTTATTAAAGATTCATTACTTTAGATGACAATTCATCTCTGTGGCTGAAAATTCAACTATTCTATTGAAAATCTCGCTTTTTTTTTGTTGAAAATTAATTTTTTTAACAGATAATTCAACTATTCCATTTTTGGTTGAAAATGTTTTCTTTTTTAGTTGAAGATTTTCTTTTTTGTTTCGAATTGACCTATATTGTTGTAAATTCAATTTTTTATCTTAAAATTTAACTATTCCATTTTTGGATGGAAATTTATTTTTTTAGTTGAAAATTTAACAATTTTCTTGAAAATTCGTTTTGTCTTAGTAGAATATTTACCATTTTATAGTTAGAACTTCAAATATTCAGTTGGAAATTTATTTTCTTTGTTGAAAATTTGTTTTTCTAGTAGAAAATTAATTTTTATTGTTTGAAACACGTATTTAAAATTTTTTCAATAAACAATAATTTTATTTTTGTCAAATTTAGAACCACGCAAGAAAAAGTGACCAGTAATTAAAATATTAAATTTTTTCTCTTCAAACTGAATTTCTTAGTTTTACTTTATTTTACAAATAAACGATAAATTTTTATTAATAATTTGTATAGTTAAGCTATTTTTCATTTATTAAATTTAAATTTTTGGGGATTAAATTCTTGAGAATAAAGTTAAGGTAGGTACCATATCAAATGCAATAAAAAATGAATCTGGAAATTATCATCATGTTGCGTTTCGTATACATTATACGTAGTAGTAAGGCACCATCCAACGCAAGTAACGTAGCCGTTGGATAAACTCGGATTTCAAGTTTATTCTGTGTATTTTTACGTTTTCAGTGAGTCCGGTTGCCAAAAATGTTCTCAAAAGAGAAAAAATAAGCTAATTGTTCGCAAAAATAGGGGAATAAATTCTGGAGAATAAAGTTAATGTAGGTAACATATTAAATTCAATATGAACCTAATCTGGAAATTGGTATGATGTTGTGTTTAGTATACATTATCAGGGTGGCGATTCGGCGGACGATTTCAAATTCCCGGTTTTTCCCAGTCAAGTTTTTCAATTTTCCCGGTAAATTAAAAGTAACATATTCATAATTGACGCAAAACGCAAACATTTATTTTATTTCATGACGTTCATTCTAAACATCCGTTAACACAACCGAGCAAAAAATTGCATTTTAAACAAAATAGTTCAATTTTCAACCAAAGTGATGAATTTTCAAATAAAATTATGAATCTTCAACTGAAATAGTTGAATTTTAAAACAAAAAGATGAATTTTCAACTGAAATGATGAATATTTGACTGGAATACTTGAATTTTCAAGCTACAAAAATAAATTTTCAAACAATAAGATTGATTTTCAAACAATAAGATTAATTTGCTATCCAAAAATACAATTTTTCAACAAAATACATGAATTTTTAACGAAATAGTTGAATTTCCGATTAAAGAAGAGACAAACTTTCAACCAAATAGTTGAATTCTGAACTATAAAAAATTCATTCTCAACAGAAAATGGAATGGTTACATTTTAAGTTAAAAAAAATTATTGTTCAGCCTAACTGACAAATTTCCAACTAAAATGATGAATCTACAACTGGAATAGTTGAACTCTAAACCAAAAAGATGCGTTTTAAATTTAAAAAATGAATCTTCAACTGAAATAGTTGAATTTTCAACCATAAACAAATTATTTTTCACTAAAAAAGATAAATTGCCCACCAAAACTTGAAGAATTAAGTTTTAAGTTTAAAAAAAAATCCAGGTTCAACCAAGAAAGATGAATTTTCAAACGATAAAAGTTCATTTTTCAACCAAAAATTGAATAATCAGATCTTTAATCAAAAAATGAATGCTAATCTAAAGAGATGAATTTTTAACTAAAATCATAGAATAGTCAACTGGAATAATAGCTACATTTTCAGTGAAAAAAAAAATTATTTTTAACCAAAAAAGAAACCAATGTTCAACATGATCATGATGTTGTGTTTAGTATACATTATAAGAAGTAGTAAGGCACCATCCCCTGCACGTAACGTAGCCGTTGTATAAATTCGGATTTCAAGTTTAGTCTGTGTTTCTTTTCACGTTTCTAGTGAGTTCAGTTACACAAAATGCTCTCAAAATAGGGAAAATAGGGCGATTTTTGAAGAAAATAGGGGAATAATAGCGAAATAAATTCTTTGGAATGAAGTTAATGTAGGTTCCATATTTAGTTCAATACGAAACTAATCTGAAAATGATGACAATGTTTTGTTTAGTATACATTATAAGAAGTAGTAAGGCACTTTCTCTGAAAGTAACATAGTCGTTGGCTAAACACGAATTCTACGTTTATTCTGAGTTTTTGTATAGAGGAATAATGGGGAAATAAATTCGTCAGAATACATTTAATGTAGGTACCATATTAAATTCAATATGATTGCCAACCAAGAAAGATTACTTTTCTACTATTTCTAATAGTTGAATTTTTAATTTGAAAAATTTCTTTTCAACTACAAGTAACGAATTTTGAAACAGTTGCATTAAACGAAAATAGACAAATTGTCAACAATGTAAATAAATTTCTACCTAATAGTTGAATTTTCCACTAGGAGAGGTCAATTTTCAATTAAAAATATCAATCTTCAACCAAAAATTAAATAGTTATATTTTCAGTGAAAAAAATGAATTCTCAACAAAAAAAAAATTATTTTCAAACAAATAAAAAATTTTCGATAAGGGAGATGAATTTCCAACTAAAATGGCGAATCTTAACGAAAAAATTAATTTTCAACAAGAGTTAAACATTCAACCAAATAGTTTAATTTTTAACCGAAAAGATTATTTTTTAACACAGAAGATGAATCTTCTAGCAAAAGAGGAATAGTACATTTTTCAGTTAAAAAAATGAATTTTCAAATAAAAATAATACGAATTTTCAACAAAATAGTTAAATTTGCAAACAAAGAATTTTTTTAAATTGAAAATTTAATGCTGCCATTTTTGGTTGAAAATTTATCTTTTCTAGTTAAAAAATCAACGATTTGGTTGACATTTTTTTTTTTATAAAACTAATCTCCTTGTTTGAAAATTCATCCTTTTCGGTTAAAAATGCAGTTATTTTGTGAAAAAATAGTTTGTTTTTGGTTGAGAATTAATTTTTGTAAATAAAAATTTAACTATTTCATTTGTCGCTGAAAAATGATATTTTTAATTTAATATTAATTATTTTATAGTCGATATTTGAACTACTTTATTGAAAATTCATGCATTTTTTTGAAAATTCGTCCTTTTTAGCAGAAAATTATCTCCTTGCTTGAAAATTAATCTTTTTTGGTTGAGGATTTAAAGATTTTGTTGAAAATTTGTCTTTCTTTGGTTGAATTCGATTGCGATTTTAAATTGAAATATTTTTTATTGAAATATCAACTATTATATGTTTTATTTTGAATTAATCTTTTTCCGCTAAAAAATAAACTACTTGGTTTAAAGTTGAAGTACTTTTTAAAGAATTGATTTGTAAATCAACTTGATTGTTAAAAAATCATCTTTTCGAGTTGGAAATTCAACTGTTTTGTAAAAATTTCGTCTTTTTGGCTTGAAAATTCAACAATTTAGTTAAAAACTCATATTTTAAAGTAAATTATTAGGTTAAAAATTAAACTATTTATTTTAATATTGAACTATTTCGTACAAAATTTACTTTTTCGTTTAAAAGCGATATTTCCGGTCTGAAAATTCAACTGTTTTGTTGAAACTAATGTATTATATTGAAAATTTGTCTTTTTTATAGAATATTAACCTTCCTGGTGGAAAATTAATCTTTTTGGTTAAGAATTTAACTATTAAGTTTAAAATTTATTTTTTTGTTCCAAAATTCAACTGCTTGGTTGAAAATTAAACTACTTTGTTAAAAATAAATTTTTTAATATTCACCTCTATGGTTGAAAATTAAATTATTTGGTTTAAAATCCTTTTTTTTGGTTAAGAATTAATTTTTTACTTCAAAATTTAATGATTCTATTTATTGTTTGAAATATATCCTTTATAAGTTGAGAAATATTATTTTTGGTTCAGGATTTCACTATTTTGTGAAAAATTCGTCTTCTTTTTTTTGAATTTGACTGGAAATTCTTTTTTTGTTGTTGAAAAAGAATTTTTTAAGCTAAAAAATGAACTATTCCATTTCTAGCTGTGAAATCATCTTTGTAGATTAAATATTCAGCTGTTTGGTTGAAAATTACACTATTTATTTTATAATTGAACTATTTTGTAGTGTTGTTTCTCATGCTAACAAGTTCTGTACTTTTATTTTTGTTCATCTGTTTCCATATTATTTTCATGGTTCCTTGATATGATTTTCGCCAAAAACCGTTTTTAAATATAGCTTGCTGATACTTTACATTTAAATGGACAACCCTTGTGCATAAGAAAAAAAATGACCTTGTGCAAAAAATCTGGCATTGAAAATGTTTCAAGCCATTGGACTGGTATAAACATATAAATACGGACAAACACTCGAATTACTTCAGGAAAGAAACATCTGCCGATGGCGCTCTCTCGTCTCTCCTATTCAGAGCCAACATGGCGGAATGATCGGTGCATGAACTGGTAGTTAGGCTTACCCACGAATTTGCGGTTCTTTTTCATGTTTTTTCCTGCTCTTCGTTTCTTTTTCTCTGTTACTCCCTTTGCTTCCAATTCCATTTGACCGAGAGTGTTTACTTGGAGTAAAGGTGAGGTAGAGGTTTGTTTGCCACAATATCTGTGTAAATACGAGGATCAAAACTCGACGAGCCGCGTTGATCCTCCCCTGAAAGCCAAGTGCTGAGAAGATACTTGTCCATGTTTACATGTTTACACGAAAATAGTATAAACTGGAACACTCGAGTGTGAAAACCCCCTTAATTTTTAATGAAGAAGAAATCTTGTTTCGAACTCAATAATTTTTGCATTTACTTTCATATATCTTTGCAAGTATTTAAAAAAATTTAGTCTTTCTTATAGGACATAGACTCATAGAGAAAGCAATAAGTGTATTTGAATTTAGGGATCTTGAATATATTCCTTAGGGGTTTAACTGTTCCCCTTTTAATGTTGAATGCTTGAACATGTCAGTAAATCCTTTCATACCACAGGAATCAAGATATTATATGCCTTTTGAATCCTTGTTGCTCCACAATTGCAATAAAAGTAGAAAACGTCACATTTTTAGACTTTTTTTAGATCCTATTCTTCGCGAGTCAAGTCAAGAAAAGAACTACAAAAGCTTTTATCGTAAGGGTAAGCTTTAAAATCTTACAAGTGTGAGGTGGGTGTCGACGAAAAATAGGATCGTAACTTATATAACGGCCGAAGAATGGCTTACGACGTAGTTTGTCTATAAACTCAGAACAGATGCAAGAAAGAACAGTACCAGCAATATTAGCTATAATTTTACAGAAAAGTTAACTCAGTAAACTTTAGAAATTGTGATACTCAAGAAATTAAGGAAACTTTGATTACTTGTATCACTTTAAAGAAACTAGACACCAGTAAGAGCCGATATAGTGCACATTGAGCACTGGAACATTTCGTAATAGATACACTTAATTTATCGACCACCGTTTCGATCGACAATTCTTTTCTCACAAATTTCACATCAATCACAACCGCCTTCAGCTTTGATTGGTTACCTAGCTCACTGGTTCTGCCATTTTATCTATGACTTTTTACATGTCTTTCCGGTGGGAAGAAAAAAGGTATCAAAAAACCAATTCGCAGGAAGGCATCAAGAAGATCGATCCTATCTTCGATCGATACGTGCCGATTTACGAATAGAGTCGAATTTATCTAAATCCTATATCTGACGTTCCTAAGCCATTGACTTTGATAATCGATCGACGCGATCTTGCCGACTTCCAGAGTTATCCTGGCCCGATCTCTGGTCTCTTCTCTTCTCCAGGACGTTTTGATCGAGACTGGATCGATAGCCACACTGCGGAAAAAAGAATTGGTGGCTTCTCCCTTAATGTCGAACGTATAACAAGAAAATTATCCACTCGAGAACGTTTTGAAAATAGGGGAGAGGTCGGGTGAGTCTTCTCCTCTATTATTGGAAAGGAGGGGTCGGAATTTCGGCAAGGTTGGTAACACTGTTTGGTGGCCCATAGTGGTGTCCTCCCAATACAATGGACGCGAAAAATCATCCATTATTCTCGGATCGGAGGCCCCGACGATGCCTTCGTCCCGGGACAATGGAGTACGCCCATATATCACTCGAAGCTTTTCCAAAAACTGCAGTTCAATGAGTTCCTTCCAAGGTGCCCACGATTGGGAAACCGAACCATGGCTTGTCCATTTTCCTCGACCGCCTGCCCCACAGCCTCCAAAAACGGCCAACTCGAAATCTAAACCATTTCCAAACTAAAATCTCGTTTCAGTAGCCTGCTGTCCTGTTTTGACCTTAGAAAAGTCGTTCCCTTTTTTAAGATGTTTCTCACTCTTCTTGGAATACGAGAGGGTCGGGCATAAAGAAAAAGGAAACATCGGTCTTTAGATATTAGTTCACGGAAAATCTTTTTTTTTCTGTTAATTGACTATGCAGTTTCTAAAATATATGTACATTGTGAGCTTACCTTTTCTGGAATAAAGCTCCACACCTGAGAATTTTTCTAAGGATCATTACTCACTTTCTCTTACAATCGCCATAGTTTTCTGCCTCAAATGAATTTTTCCAGTTATAACTGATGCATAATAGGTAACAAATTCAGATTCATAATCATGCCCATAACATCATGAAGACTAAACACGAAATGTGTGTCCGTATATTGATTCCGGTAAAAAAAGAAGCAGGAACGATTTTAGATTTGCTGTAAACAGGTCGCGATACATGAAAGATAAAGTTCTCTTCGTTTCTAGGAGAGAGTGTATCATAATATATGGATCCACAATCCACATCCACAGGTAGTCTGGCTACCCAAATTTCGCCCTTGACGGATTTTAGTTTAGAATTGAGAAGCTGCGACTCTTCTCGGCAATTCTAGCTGCCAGATACGATTGCGATCTACATTTTTCTAATCCAGTCATTTGTGCATTATCGTCTTCTATTTGGAAACTTGGACGAGTTCGGATAGGTAGGCAGATAGCTTATGAAGGCAGGAAGGTGGGGTAGGCAGGCGTGTATCCAATCCCCGGCCTCGTCGAGCTAAAACGATTATAATAACTATTTTATCCCGCGAGGATCTGGACCATTGTGTTCCCCATTCTGAAAGTCATAACACGATATCCACACTACCACGAGAACACTTTGAGGATCGTGGCAGCATCCTAGGATGGCGGACGCTCGATTTGGAGTTTAGTATACATGGTGCCTTGGTACACCAATACTCTGACCAAACTTTTTGTATATACAATTATACATGTATGCACTATACATGCATGTTTGGATGTGCGTCAACGATCATCCTCCTTGACTGTTACATGGTATAGGTACGAAGGGACACACCAGCGGCAATATTTCACAGTATATTGTTGCCATCTGCACACGCAACCCCGCGCGACAGAATAGAGGACGTAGAACGAAGCTTTTATTTATCTGCTATTTATTTGTCGACGTGCTGCCGAGCGCCCTGCCCTGCCGAGGACAGAATTGAAAAGTTATTAATCGTCCTGCTTCCGTGCCACCTCGAAATTTCAGAGCAACTCAAATTCCTTGCCCTAGATCTAGACCTACAATTAATCCTTCTATTCTCACTTCTAAAGAATCAGAGCTCGAGATCGTTTCAAAGATCACGATTTGCTCTTAATTGAGTGAAAACTAGGGTTCCATTAACAATGCATTCCTATTTTCGAGTTGTATAGTGTGTATACTTATTATGCCTATATCCAATTTGAAAAATTTTATTATTCGTTTTGTAGAAATAACATTGACGTGATTATATTTTGGTCAGGAAGATTATATTGTGTTGGAACTGGGCATTACTTACAGTACATAAAGCTGTTGCGAACATTTTAAGGAGTGATATTCCCCTACATTATGAATATTCAAACTCTTTTTTGCAGTCGTTTTATGGCAGTTGTGTATACCCAACAGGAAACTGAGTGATTTGAATGTAATCCGTGTCACGACGATAACTCGTTGGAACTACCATCGTTATCGTGCTTTTCGCACGTGAGACGAATAAGTACCGCTGCATCTTGCAGATAGCACTCAAATTAATTAGCTTGTCCCGAGATGCATCCTTATTTCGTGAAATAAGGCTCGGATAAGTTAGAACGGTGTCAAGACTTTTAACAGATAAAAAGGATATATCAGGTGTGAAGATTCGCACCTGCATGAGTTACGAAATATGATAATTTCAAGTTCAACAACTAAACATTTTACTTTAGATTATATAGTATTCCATGTTATGTTTTTGTTTTAAAATCCTTTTCATACCAAAATCTTTTTTCAGTCTTCTGACATTCTTAAACATTGTGAGTTGAAGATTCTTATTTTACTCTGAAAAGCTATCTCGAATTCACCCTCTTCGTTGTAAGAAGAGAAGTGCGACCGGTCGCCATTTTTCTCATAAAAAATTCGCCAACTTTGCGTTTCCGTTTTGCGCCTCCGCTCTTCTCAAGAGTGCCAGGAGGCTCGGAGGGTGTCGCTGGTAAAATATATTCCAGTCAACTTCCGGTAGAAATAAATAAAGTCACGCCACACGATTCTCGGGCGTTCCGCCGTCGTTGCGCTCCGGCTTTATCAGCCATTCGCGTGCAGGGACTTTATCTCCCGATATCTCCCATTCGCTACTGCAGGCAGTAGCCAAAAAATAGTACTTTCAGGTTACAAAAATTTTCCAATAGTACTCATTTAAGAAAAATTGATCTAAGGCATCTAGGCTGTGTTCAAACTTTAATGAAAATGATAATCATCAACAATTTACAAGGTCAATATTTGCTTATAGTTTTGTGCAATATCATACTCAATACAGCGTCAAATATTATAGTACTGCTTTACCAACCGGAAGTGAAATTCCAAAGTAAAAACCTCTGTTTATAGTGATGATGTATCAAATTATTTTGTGTATTATATTATGAAATGTTTGTGCAATGTCATTATAATGAAATACGTGATATAGTGATGTGCACATTGTTCTTAAAGCTTACGAAGAAAATTACTAATGTCCTCATTTTTCTATTTCAGGAGAGAAACCCTTCAAGTGCGAGTACTCTGGCTGTGACAGGCGATTCGCGAATAGCAGTGATCGAAAAAAACACAGTCACGTCCATACGTCAGACAAACCTTACAATTGTCGAGTTTCCGGCTGCGATAAGTCATACACCCATCCTAGCTCATTGCGCAAACACATGAAGGTATGTTTCAATTTTTTTAATTTACAATTCAACTTTTTTTTATACTTTTAGACATAAAACTCAAAGATCAATACAGCAATATCCGTAGATTGTAAGTGTATTCCAAATAGTCAACTTCACTACAGACTTTACAGTCTCTGGGTAATCTAGTGACTTTTATTATTTAATACTAAAAATAATTAAAGATTATAAATATATTCTTGAAAACGATATATAGTATTGCAGCTTGATTAAAAAAGATTCGCCTTAATATTGCTTTCAATTCATTTTGAAAATGATTATCAACAATTTTGCCCCAACCTACTTTTAATTTTTTCTGCTCAAATCCGTTATTTAAACATGCATGACCTATAACCTCCTTTTTATTAACATTTAAGGAATTCTATATTCCTCATATAAAACTTCAGTTATTTAAAGGAAGAGAACTATATAATGTTAAATTATTAAAGGATTTATTGACACAAAAAACTTAATTCCGATGTTCAAATTACCCTGGTCTACCCCTGTCATTTAACAAAAGAGTGTCTGCCTACATAATAGTTTTCAAAATTGTTAGATTGATGCCCAATTGATTAAATTCAGGACACTAAATTCAGAAAGCATAGACACTTTATCTTCTAGCTAATTATAAATTCCTTTATAAAGACAAATTATAAATATAAAACATATAACCGAGCTCGTATGCACTCCAACAGAACAACTCAACTGATTTGAGAAGTTAACCGCTTGCCATTTAAAAAAGAATCCCTAAAGGCCTAAGCCCTCCTGACCTTTCCCGATAATCTTCCGCAAGTAGCAGAAGAGCTGACGTTCTGTCCATCTTCTGGAGAAATAAAGAGGGAAGAGAAGTCAGACCTAGTGATGTTTACGCGCGACCGAGCATGGAATCTTAATGGGAAATTACCTCTAGACCAGAACAAACCACTTTACCCAACTCCCGAGATACGTGTTCAATATAGGTAGTATAGCTGATGATGATGATGGCAATCTTGATTTTTCGCCGCCGACGTTAAATAATTCGCGGAAGCCAGTCTCAGAGATTTGCCCGATGGGTTTTGAAAAGGGAGGTTCTATAGCTCCAGAACGAGGGACAAGGCATTCTTCTTGATGTTGCAATCCTTCCTATCCGATTCAAATTCTTTACATTTTTGCCTTTTTTCATGAAGGACTTGTAATATTACAATATGATTAGTAATAAATCCTTTTTGACTCTACTTGAATACCCTCCCAGGATTAATGGTTTTTATTGAATAATCATGCAATTTTCATTAAATTTTTATATCTAAATTGTAATTTTTTGTTTTCAGGTGCACGGAATGACAATGGGAGAAGGAAAACTTGGAGGTGGATATGAAAGTGAAGGTGAAGAGAGCAGCAGTAGTGGTGGGAGTTTATCAGTAACTGGACACAATGAGTCACCTCAACCCCAAACAGTTGTATCTGCAACAACAACAGTAACAACAAATCCCCCATCATCGCACCTCTCATCTAGAGGAGCAGAACTGACGGAATGGTATGTCTGCCAACCACCTGCAGTTGGTCCCCAACACAGCCCCCTGCCAGGTCCACCTCCTCACCATCTTGGACATCACTTTAACCCTTTAATGCATCATCAGGCGGCTGCCTACTAGCTTACTTTTCCTAAAAGTTCTGACATAACTCTGGATTGGTACTACGATGGATTTGTGGACCAGACCTGCCCAGAACAATACTCATGATTTAGCAGAGCGTCGGTTGATCCTACACAGGGATGGTCAAAATCCAGGCATGATTCACCAAATAGCTAATCAAAAACAGGATGACTAGTCCTGTTAGGCTGATCCAGATGAAGAATTTCTACCAGTGGGAATAGGTCAATTAAAGATCGGTTGGATTTATTTTCGATGTTCGTCATCGACGCTTGGCTGTGGAACCTCTTTGCGAGAATCGATTGTTTGAACCAGTTGGCTTGATCGAAACATTGCACGTCGAGAGATTCTTGATCTTTTCCGATCAGGACTTATTATTTCTTATCACAAGTTATTAATTAAAGAATTGGAAGTTTGATTCATGCGACCTTAAGTTTAAAACATTCGAACATTTGGATAGTATCTGATTCTCGTTAGTATACAGAATGAACCTGCTCAGTTTTATTACCACTTTAAAAAATATTTAATTTGAAAAGAAGTGTCTGCTAAAAAGCACAAAAAATGTCTTTAATTTTGTCGACCAATGACCATGGTTTTGAAGAGTTACAGTACCTAAAATATAAAACAAAACGTGAATTAAAATTTCTTAATTTTACAGTGGCGCAGATAATTTCCAATATTCAAGTCACGTTCAATTTCAAGCCCGATATAATTCTATAAAATCATGATTTAGTTTTGCGATTATGACTCATCTTCATCAAGATTCACGAAAAAAATTACAAAAATTTAGTGGCTCTATCGATTAGGCTGTTCCTTATTTTCTAACATTTGAATGATCATAAGCTTCCACAATCCAATTTTAAGAAGATAAATAATATAAAAATACCTACTCATTAGTAAATATTTGTATATTGACGCCTCCGTTCAAAATGAGTATATGCTGGCAGTGTCGTGTATGAGACTATCCAATGTGTATAAACATAGGTTATAGTCTCATACATGGCTCTGCAGGCATATAGACTTATATTGAATGGAGGCGTCGATACGTATTGTGTATCCTTAAAAATTGGCAGGTGGGATTTTAACAATTCCGAAAAAATTTCTTTACTGCAGGTTATAAGGGTCATTAACTGAATCAATTTCCTATTGACGAAGACGCGAAACTTAGACAGTTTCAAGATATTTTGTTAATTTTTCTTATGTTTTACCACAGAGAGAAACTTACATGTATTTTCGTTGTTTTTATTTACTTTATAAACCAAAATTTGAAACTTTATTTCTAGACTCTTTTTTTCGTGAAGCAGTATTAAAATATTTGTATGGATTCCATTATTATTCAATGTACGTACGGCGAAGTATCGTGAGTATGCCTTAAAGATCTCAAGTTAAAAAATGTCAAAGCCAACCTGAAAATTGTGAAGTCATTCGATAAGATACCAAATAATTAGAAAAGCTAAAATTTACGTACAAAAATTTCATTTTGATAAATATAAAATATCTTCAAATAAAAGCTTGTAAACACTTGAAAATGGTTTCAGTGAAATGATTTAATTAAGATTATATTAAATTTTAATACATTTAATTAGATGAATTGAATAATAATCAATTAAATCATACGTCTGGATCCAACCAAGTTTTTTAAGTTTTCTATTTCAGAAGATTATTTTATCTAAGATGTCTATTGTTATGAAAATGAATGCTTTTGAGTCGTCGAATGACTAAAATGTATTTTATAATACGCAGATAGAATCCTATGGCAGGGTTCGTTATGAAAATGGCATCAGAAGAATGTACAAGTGCAACCACGTTCGTGCCTCAATTTACTTCAAACCAAATATTGCTAGCCTCAGATTTTCGATGTGCACGCGCCTAATACGCTTCTTTATAGTCGACACCTGAAATCTAGTAATACAAATTAGGAATTAATAGTTTTCATTCCTTTAGCATATTTTTATAATATTCTTGACGAGACAATCATGTTTTGATAAAGTGACAGAAAAAAAAGCATCACCTACTAACTTTAGGTACACATTCTATTGACGTTTCGTTCCCTACTGTATTTTTCGAAGAAAAAACACAAAATAAGACAAAACAAATAGAAAAGGAAGAAGAAAGTATAATACATCATGTGCAATATAAAATTATTTGTGTCACTCTGATCCAAAGTCTAAAAGGAAATTTTTGTTCTGAGTGATTATTAAGCCAGGAATATTAAAAAAATTGTCAAAGAAATTATTGATGAAAGTGTATATATCTATGCGAAAATCTTCGGCGTGCTTTTATTATCGTGATAGCAGCAGAGGATGTATATTGTATAGACATCTAAGCAAAAATATTACAATATAGCAATTTACAATTGGCTTAGAGGAGTGGCTATGTAATGTCTTGCACAATATTCGTGAACATATTTGTGTACAGTTTATATAACCATTTTGTAAACATTTCAATTGTCATGTTTAATATTTTTACTTAGATATTATTTTCGAAATGGTGAGATTGTAAATACTGTGTGAAAGACTATGAAATAATGTTAAAATAAGCGAAAAATACTTGCGCTAAGTGTTCAGTGTAAGATATGTACTGCGATTTTTATTGTGTGATATACTGTACATATTAGATATCTAGAAACCCTAAAAAATTGAAAGAAGTATGTGAGAATATTGTAAAGAATGCCTGGAAGGGTAAGTAATCCTAAGTAATTTTATTGGAATAATTATTATTTCTCTCTGTTGTGTATACTGTATATGCTTAGCCACTACAAGGAGTCATTGAAAACAGCGACTGTACCATATAATATTTGTTTTTCAAAGATTCAAAATATATTGATGATGCGAGGTATATTGAAAATTAGATTACGTGTTTATTTCACCCCTATGATCCACATTGAAAAATATTACAAATTTTGCATGTAGAAACGACTTGAAGGATTCTTTCATTGATTCAACAATATAAGTGATGATAAGAGCGATCACAGTAAAATGTTTTTGAAGTCATTACCTCTTTTGCTAAATCGACAAGTTGAAAGCACAGAGACGGTACGTAGAAAATATCTGAGCCTGAGGCTTCGGGGACCTTTTTTGGGCCGTTAGGACTGTAGATATTTTATTTTCGTAGCAAAATTTATGAACGAACAAGATAATAAAATGCGCCGAGGCATTCCCCTTGTCGACGTCTTAGGGGAATATCGACCAGCGAAATGTCTCGAAGCTCGATTTCGGTCCCCAGATTACGTCGCGTCGATAAATAATAAAACCAGCTTATAGCAAAGCCAAGAGACGGGTAGTGCCTTTTAATTATACAAGGCGATACAAAAGTATTGTATCAAATTGTTCAGCATCTCAAGAAACTTGATTTTATATGAAACTTCCTTTTGTATCAGATAACGGTTATGACTCTAATAATCTTTGCACTTTATTCACCCTTTCTTTAACTTTCAATTTTATGGAATATTAATAAAACATTTAATTTTTAGACATCATACTCACATAGACGTGTTTCATTTACGAGAATCAAACATTGTAGTATTGAAGTTCTCGAAAAGAAAAGATGATTAAATTATAGTAAATTGTAAATAATTATTTTGATCACTTTATAGTAATGTTTTTTTTTCTTAATAACAACCTAGTGTCCAGTTGATCAAGATAGGAGTTTGTAAGATCGCAAGATTAGAAAAGAAACATGTATTAAGCTGATCGACAATCAGAATATCTTCTATATTTTAGCAAGGAAAAAAAAAAGGTAAAATGTCGAAGTTGCTGGCGGAATGTTGGAACTCTTGGCGCCACTATCCGGTCTAGGCACCAAGAAAAGGAGTGATAGATACCATCGAATTTTGCGAGCCATGGGTTTTATTGCCAGATATCTAGATGAATTCGTCAGATGATTTTTTGGCCGAGCCCGGATGATTTTATTACATCTCGCACAGGCGCGCCGGAATTTGGTGGAGGGGGAGGGGGTCGGATCAGATCGAGATGACACGCCCCTGACGAGATCAGAAAGATAGAGAGTTACTCGAGGTGTCTGTAGATCTCATGATTGTGTGATCGATGATTTTTTATATTGCCTGCATCAAGTGCGGTATTTGTCGATGGAAATTAATCGACCTCGTCAACGATCAGATATTCCGCTTTAGGATTTAAAACGATCGAAACTATAACTCTTTCTATAAAGGCAATATTTCTAGGTTTAAATAAATACTCTGTTCACTAGAAAATTTGTTTCGCCAATAACTGAAAAAATCGTACATAATCTATCCTGCAATAAATAATACATGAGTGGTAATTAATTTTGTAACTCGATACAAAGGTGTTGTGCTTAATTTAAGCGCGCGCGGAGAAAAATGGATGTGAAAAAATGGTGTGCTGGTAGTCGAGGCATTCATTACTGAACTGGCGTTGTAAATAAAATTCAAGTTTGAAATTAGGTTATTGATTCAAGTGCAATCGCGGTATTAACTACATTAAGCAACTGAAGAGATTACAGCTTGTTGACGTTCTGACTCCTCTAGCGCACTGTACGGAGTCCAGTCCAGTATAGGATTCGTTCCTATACTCGCAACAGTAAAGAATGATTGGCCAAAATAATTGATAAGGAAACAGAGCGGCGGCTGATGATGGGTCGATATAGTCGCTTTTCATTTTATAAACTTACATTCATTTATATATTATACATGCATACATTCAATAGGTTTTAAACATTAAATTATGAACATTTATTTTCTGAAACAGAAAATTCGAGTTGGATAAAAAAACGTAGTTGCCGATAATTGAACCCGGATTTCCAACGAAGCATTCAGCTTCTATCTACAATCTGGTATTCCGGATGCTTAAGTAAATGGCACTAAACGTCACGTCCTGATGATATCATGCAAGCAAGCTTCGTTTCGGTGCTGCCCGAACGTTATTCAGTGCGGGGCATTCAGAATAGTTACTGGACTGCTGCAAACTCAGTCGAGTTCCGAATAGAACACTATAGATACAAATGTTTAATGATTAGTCTGTAGTTTCACATTCCTTCCCGTGTCTTCTGCATCTATTCCTGAAATTTGGTATTCATTAAACAATTTGTGTACTGAATATCAAACTCTTCAATCTCATTTTTCTCTGTCTGTATGTTTGTATTAAATTTAAGTCGCCCTGATTGCAGATTGCCTCGACTACCTTTGTACAGTGTACAGTGTACACACTCTGATAAACACAATCGAGTATTAAATTATCTGCATTTTGCGTCGTTTATCATTTTTATTAGAGTGCCTATGATTTTTCATGAAAGCGAGATCCATATTTAAGAGGCATGGTGTCACAATTGATACGATGAAGTCACGCAACCTGCCTCACAGAGTCGACCAAATTTTTCATCCAGACACGTGAGTCACGTCCCGTCATATGAAATTGCTCGATTTGCGAACTCCCGCCTGTAACGAAGCTCAAAATTACACCAAATGTGATGTTTTTATGTCATGAATGATTTTAATGTTACAAATGAGGATAATAATAAAGTAACGTAAAACGTCCCAGTAATAGTGACCGTAAAAGACTTCATTAACTTCAAATATTTAGGAAATTGTTAAGGAAGAATTATTTGAAAAATGATTAGTACTTATTGAAGCATTAAACATCCTAGAATATTATACAAATTATTTTAAAATTATATTTGTTTTCACTTTTTATTTATAATAAATTAAAATTCTGTAAGGTATTAACGGATAAATTCATACAAAGAGCTATCCATACGAAGAACAAACACAAGCCCATTGAGGATGTTCCAACTTCACCTCTCTTTTCTTTAATACTTTCAGGGCTCTACGTCATAAACGAAATGGAAAAAAATTCTAAAATCTTAACAGAATCTCTGTATTGTGCCCTTATATAGTTTCTCAGTTTTTTAAAAGAAATTGTCAGAATCGTTTGGGCGTCTTGCTAAAGTATGTTCCATTTTCAATACATTGGGTTAGGCCATACGTGCATAAGATGAGATCTTTGATTTTACTTATCTCAACTTCGAAATGGCAAAGCCTTTTCTAATTGCGCCAAACTTTAGATAGCACTCTCATAAATCTACAGTCTCAAATTTAAAAAAATCATCTAAAAATAATTTCATCCGTATGATACCTTAATTAATACTCGGATTTGAATCGGAAACGCCACTATCCGCCTTAACGACTTAAGCCACGGAGGCCTTTTCTACTAAAAGTAAAAAAGTACCGATCTCCCAGTAATCGTGATTTCCAAATCTTCCATATGCCAGTAATCGAGAGTGGTTGCCTTCGCGAAAAAAAGTTATAAGTTTTCTTGAAATTATAGTTTTTAGCGATTAGAAACTCAGATAAACGACCTCTACAAAGTTTTATTATTATATTCTAGTAAAATAAAATATTTGTTATTAGTTTATATCGATTGAAACATCTGAGAGATCTGACACAAAATGCATAAAAAAATAACATCAAAAAAGAATTTTTTGGTTTATATTCGAGTTTTGGAGCCATTTCTACAATAACAAAATTTTAAAATTATTATAGGCAAAATGAATACATAAAGTATAGTGGACTTAACTTGCTTTCTTTATAAAGTCATGTACCTTAATTTTGTCACCGAAATGGCTAAGCACAACATCATTACATGGCATAAAAAAATGTGCACACTAATAATTCATATGAATTAAATTTTTTTGCGTCTAAAATCATAAACGCAATTGTGAAATTTGATAAACTGCAGTAAATGAGAAAATCATGTGTGTTTGGAGGTTATGTTCTATTAATTACGTTGTCAAAATATTAAAACTATCACTAATTACATATTTATTGTACAGTTTTATTTATATAATGCAGCATACTTTAAAATGGTCCAAAATTAAATTGTTGAAAATTCAAGCACTAGTCAGCCAAATATTTGACATCACCTTTTTCCACGTTTAAGGACTAAATTGTCTCACGATTGCTTCTCACGTTAACACATCACTTCTCTGATTTCACTTTACGCCTTTTTAAAAATTATTAAATTGTTATTTGTAAAGATATACAGTCAAAACTCCGAGCATTGCCGACCGAGCATTGCCGCTTGCCCGGTTTCTCGCTCGAGCGCTACCCCCACTTTAGCGTCGCTCGCGAGGACCGAATTGCATAGCTAACGCTCCGAGGATTACCGGGAGCGAAACGGCCGAATCTCAAGGTTTTTTTCGGCCAAAATCTTGAAGCTTTTCAGTTAAACAAATTTTTCGCTTTCTTATACATATAAGAAATCAATATGAATCACTTTTGTACACATGTATGCACACTAGGGTGATCCAAAAAACGCTTTTCGAGCTACAGGTCAAGCCCCCCCCCCCCAAGTTTCCATTTTCGGAGAAAAAAATTCGTTATTTTTTTTCGAAATTCGAATATTAACACGGGACACCAAGCACTTCAAATCGCATTTAAATAACATGGCGAAATTTTGGATTTCCGAAAAATTGAACTCATACTTCAGGGTTTGATCGAAACGTCCAAATTTTTGCAAGGATTGAAGAGGATTGGCTACGAAATAAAACCATACTATAATAACTTACATTCTTAACCCACCCTCACCCCCTCCCCCGCCCCGGCACAGCGCCACAAATATGACCCAAAAATCAACAAACTAAATTTTAATATTCGAACAATATTATAAAATTCAGTGAAAACCATTGAATTAATCCCTTTCTTTCTTAATTAATTATTTAATTCAATTCAAAGTCCTAAAATCAATTCATAAATATAAACTGGTATAATCTACTTATCTAGCAAAGTAGACCTCAACATTTTCTATTTTCCTTCCGATTTTCAGGTTACACCGTTACAAAAATCAGCTTAAATTAAATCAACTTTCATTCAAATTGAAAGCTTTTTAATTTTAAGTACTTTGGAGTAATACAGTAGTCGTATAAATATATATTTTAATGACGAAGAAAAATTGAAAATTTTAAAACACCGTTAATTTTAAGGAGTATAAAAAAATAGTAAAATATGCTCCTAATAAGATGCCTGTAAAATAATAAATATCCCATTATCAAGTTTATTATCAATTTTATCAACACTCAGCGAAACGTTACAAGTTTCTTGTCTCGAAGCAATTGAGTCTAGCCACGCGCGACTTCTCTTGCCGATCCGAGCACATTTGCGGTAAATTACGCAAGATTTAAAAGAATATACATATCTGCGATAAAGCAGGCGTATCGAAATACACGTCTGCGATGCAGATTGGGTATCGGTGGCTGATTAAGCGTGAGAAAGGGCGGCGAAATAATGGGTTACTATAGGCCATATCGTCACTCGCGTCAGCGAACATATCCCTCTCTTTCATATCTCTCTTTCTCTCTTCTTCTCTTTATTTCTCTCTTCCTAGGTTGTGGGTGTGACGAAGAGATTAATCGGAGCGTATTAACGATTATAATTTGTGAAATCGGTGGCACACCGCCATACATATATGCAATATGCTTTGATAGTAAACCGGTTTATTTATAAAGGGCACGTCTTGTCGCGATATGAAAAAAGGCAGTCATGCAATTTATAAATTCAGGCAGGTCACTCACTTCGATTTCTGACGAGCAAAGCTGTCGCTCAATCTGAAAACAGGATTTGTGACAAAATTATGGGATAACCGGTCATTTGCACTTTGAAGTAATTGCCAGTATAAATTCGTGCTCTTGTTAAAACCGCTGCGAAAAATGACTTGCTGATACTAATAATATGTTGCGACATATTTGTCTCAAATATTCTGTGGATATATCAAAATTTTTCTGATTTTTTATATTTTTATCTCCTGGAAATATATGCTAATTCTAGACTTTGTAGCACTTTGTATTTTCATATTCGACTTTTGTCTCTCTAATTATTCATCAACTTGTTTATAATTTTGCATGGAATAAATAGGGGTCAGATCGACTAGAAGGCTCAAGAAAATTCGCTTTAATCGCATAAAATTACAAAGAAAGACGAATTTTTAACAAAAGAGTTGAGTTTTCAAGTTTAAAAGTCGAATGGTTTAGATAACAGTTGACTTTTACGACCGAAGATTAATTTTCAATCAAATAGATGAATTTAAATATAAAAAATAATTTGCAACCAAACAGTTGCATTTAAAATCAAGTAGTTCAGTGACAGGGTAATTCAAGTTTTAGTCATATAGTTGAATTTCCCATAAAAAAGATCATTCTCCATGAAGAAAGATGCATTTTCAACCAAATAGTTAGATTAAAAAAAAATACTTTTCAACCAAAAAGTTGCATTTACAACTTTTAAACAAAATAATTAAATTTTCAACCAAATTATCGAATTTTTAAATAAGAGATTAAACCTCAACCAAACACAGTTGCTTTTGCAACAAAGTAATTGAATTTTCAAGCCAAAAAGACGAATTTTTTAGAAAACAGTCGAATTATGAGTCTGAAAAGTTGAATGTTGAACAAATAGATCGTTTTTAACTAAGAGAGATGAATTTTTAACCGAACAGTTGAATTTAAAAAAAAAATAAAATCAATTTCAATCCAATAATTGCATTTACAACCAAATAGTTGGCCTATCAATCAAAAGAGTCGAATTTTCCACAAAAAAAATTAATTTTTAACCAAATAGTCGAATTTTGAACTAAAAAGAATGAACTTTCAACCAAAAATAGTTGGAGTTTTTTATCAGGTTCTATTAATTCAGTTCGCATTTAAGCAAAAGAACAAGAGGATAATTTTTTGGAAAACAGAGGAAAAAGAGAAAATCTTTTAAAAAAGGGGGAAAAGCAGGGAATAGTGGAAAGAGTGCGAATACTGTAATTGAATTTGAAATTAATCGATTTTAAACTTTTTCGATTTAAAAATGTCCATCTATTAAGGCTTACAATTAAAAAAAAAAACTTTAAGTACGGATTCTCGAAATTAGAAAATGCTCAATTTCAAATGATAAATAATTTTCTGAGTATACAACTTTATTGAGAATTTATTCCATTTTTAATGTTCTCAATTAAAATTATACAATTTTTTCTAGATTTGAATTTCAATTTTAAAAGTTTCATTGAGATTAAAATTGAAACTAAGTATAGCGAACTCTGAGAAAAAGGGAACAAAGTCGATTAGTCACATTTTTCTTCAAAAAGTCGGATTTTTTTAAAAAGCCGAAAAAATCGAAAGTCATACGGCCTGAGCCCTGAATACATCTAGGCCCTAGAAAAATTAACCGTGCTTAAATCGTGTTTTGCCAATGCTAATTGCACACTGAGCTGTGATGCATGATCGATTAAAAATCGATTTTAAAGTGGAACTTACTGGTAGTTTCTCGTCCGGGGGTCAATGATCTTGGGCGACGAATTGCAAGTTTGAACATGCAACACCAACACCATGAAGGCGACAGTACTTCAAATATTTATGACACGATTTCACGACCAATAGGAGGAAACAATTGAACTGTATTTCTCAATCATGTTCTCCAACCAACCAGAACATGAGTGTCTAAAGGAAACCTTCTTTTCCCATCTTTAAGTTCCTTTCGATTTCGATAAGGCTATCTTAATAATTACACCTGCATAGAATTTTTTTTAATGTTTGAAAAACAATAATAATTCAGAGCTTGAAAAATATCGCACAGATATTTGGAATATTTGTACAATTTCATAATTGTAAGCTTTTTAAGTTGAATAGTTTCAATTTCAAGTGCTTTAAAATGGAAAAAATTGCAAGCTAGCTTGAAACTTGTACAATTTAAAATGATTCGTTTCGCAACCTTTTACATTGTTATACGTATAGGTCCTATAAAATCGTTCCAGGCCTTCCAAGAATCTAGGAAATTCTTTAAAATCGCAAGAAAATTTGTTTATCCTTTAAAACAAATACAATTTTTGGAATTTCTTTGAAATTTTGTAAAACTCTTCAAAATTCCTTGAAATCTTTTAAAATGCCCTAAATATTTCAGATCCTTTGAAATCTTGTGAAAATTTTTAAAATTCCATGGAATTTTCGAAATACCTAAAATCCTTTGAAATCTATACAAATCATCATAATTTATTGAAAATTCCTTCGAATCTTTTGAAATACATAACATTATAATTATAAAATAAGAGCATACGAATAATTCCAACTTTTTTATTTTCACCAATAAACATTCAAAGCAGAAAAGGTAAAAATCTTGCACGTTTGAAATTGACACGTCTCAAACATCTTTCAAAATTAAATAATTTTCAATCAAGTATGGTATTAATTTGAAGATCTTAATGTCGTATAACTTAAAATTATACATAAGTTGACGCTGAAAAATTTACAAAGACGCACTTAATTTTTAATTTAATCTATCAGAATTAAGCATTTTTATATTCGACTCATTGCAAGTGGAGCATATAAAATTCATCAACTGAAGTTTCAGCAGAGATAAGGCTGGATCCAAAAAAAGCTGTCTTACTGGAATCTATGTTTAAACTGTGGGCATACGTTGAGATACTTTGTTATTTAATATAGTTTGTTCAATGACTCATATTATGACGCAGAACAGGAAATTTTTCGGGAGAAATCTTTTGTCATGCCATGAACAAAATTTTAAATAAAACTTTTGCTGTTGATCCAACATTATCTCTGCCGAAGCTTCGCAACTATTAAGATTTTCAATTTGGAATTGTCCAATTTTAAAAGTTTGATTTAGAAATTGTTCATTTTTCAACTATTTAAATTTAAAATTTATCAACTATTAAGGTTTTGAATTCAAAATAGCATTGTAGAATAATGAAATGTCGATAAAAATCACAAGGCTTCCAAAAATTAAATGCTGTAAAACTTGAATTGCTTTAAATCCCAAGACATTTAATTGGACAGGTTTTTATTTTTTACTGACTAGGAATACAAAAATTCCCGATTTTTTGTGATGTGTAAAATGATTTCGGGTCTGGTTTGCGACACGACCCGAAAATCCGAGCCAGCCCGTAAATCTGATTCGGCCAGAAAGTTCAATTTAAAAATTATTTTTGGGCCTGTTGGGGTTTTCGGGTCGGATTACAAATCCATCTGCCCGAAAAAATGCCGACCTGAACCACCGGGTTTTAAAAAATGACATACTATTTGGATTTGAAGTCAAATAATTAGATTTGAAAAGAATTATACTAGTGATTTTTATCAAACAAAGGAAATGGTAAAGAGTTCTCCCTCCCATTGGAATCAGACGAATCGAACTAGAAGTGCGTGAAGTGAGTTCAACGCCATCACGTGACTTTAGTACTTCAGGAGGGGTCGTACAATATTGATTGGCAGTACGTAAGCGTGACTGGAAGTTCACTTCCAGCGGAAATACACCATTCTCGAACTCTCGAACCAGCGGAAGTTGGCAGCCACTGTCTTGATGGCGCCGGAAGTTGCTTCGAGCTTTCCGCACTTTTTTATGGATGCAAAGGATGAATGCTTTCAAGACACTGAGAGCATTGTTAAAGAGTAAATGATGCAAATAATGCAAAATCCATTTTATATCAGTTTTTTTCTCAAATGGCGTCTATCGTTTCGATTACTTTAGGTCAAATTACATTTTTTTATTCTTCAAATGAACATAAAAAACGGACATTCAGAATTTGTCCAAATCGAGTTTGTAAGTAATTTTGCTATTTTTTCATGTTTTTTTTTCTCTCAAATGTTAGTGTTGTCCCAAAGTATACAGTAAAAACTATACTAAGAAAAATAATTTTTGATAAGCACAAATTTTATTCTGCAGAATTGAAGAACTCAATAACAAAAAATCTTTAATTCATGGTAATTAACCAGAAATAATATTTGAAGAATTTACTTGTCATTGCATGTTGTTCTTAAGGAAGTTTTCATTATATATGTTGTGCATTACACCAAGTATTTTTTTCTTAATAATAATGAATAAATAACACTGCTTCCTGAAGTGTTACATTTCATTAAATGATTATACTCATTTCATTCTCTTGATTGTATTTTAGTAGCTACATTAAGTTCCAAATTAATTGAACTACGTCAAAAATGGACTACTTTTAATTTTCTCCTGCTTTTTAAAAGTACATAACGTCGCGAGAAGAATGGTAATGAAGTTTTCAGAAAAGGAATACATATTGGCAATGTGGCATAAAGTGTCGAAGGAAATGTCTCAAATTCCTTCTAATTCAAAAGAGGAGGAAAAAACCTCTTTTTCCAAATGGTATAATTTTCATCCTACATTACAATAAAAAATGATGAAAATCGTACCTTCTTATACGAAACTTATTGCTCCCGAAAACCATCGTGTTGATGCCGGCCAGCAAGTTATAAACACTCAAATTCAACATCTGTCCGACCGGCACTTGTTTTCAATATTTTTTGAGGATGCTCTCAACTCATCTCATTAGTCGCTACATGCCAACATCCAGGATTTAAATCACGATCACTCTTCACTTCCCTTTCAAAGACAATCGGTGCACATAACAACTAGCATAACCTGTTTAATCCCAATTTAACAGCACATTTTAACCATATTTTCCTGAAATCGAATTGAATCATGACTGCACTGATAAATTATAATTGAACTGCCAATTAAAGAACTGTCAAGGTTTCTGGAGCATCGACGTACCGACACAAAGGACGCTCACCGCGCGACTGCTGGTCGGCGAATGATTTTACATTTTACTCGATTCTCGTCTAGCGGTACATGGTGGGGGTGTGGGGGTGGGAGAGGGTGAGAGAGAGAGGGGGGGCGAAACGGTAGTCAGAAAGAGAGAGAAATTGCGCGATCTTGCCCGAAGCGACTCGGGTCTGTACGAAGATCGGATGATTGGCGACAGGTCAGCGTTGTCATCTTATCTCCCACCTCCCACATGATCTACACCGGCAGACCGAACGCACAATATGTAAATGATGTAAATGTACAATGTATATATACGATCCACGGACTGCTGCCCGTCAACACATTTTCTCAGTTTCCAGTAAAAATGCAATGCGTTGGCGTTTACAGCTCGATCGAGAGACGCAAATGGAATTATTTTACTTTATGTTACGATGGAAACTGTTATTTCCTTATTTACGTGTCTTTCCTGGCCAGGTGTTTTACTTTAATGTTATTGAGCCATCGATTACAGATTTTTCATCACTAACTGTGTTTTGGCTTAAATACGAAATGAAATTGTGAAAGCGAATGCATGATAATGATTCTTTAGAAGTTACGAGATGAAATCAAAGTTCTGTCAATTCAAAGGGCCTGTCAGATGCAGGATATTAATGATACAGATGTATTTTTCTGGATTCTAGTTTAATTAGGAACAAAACATATGAAAAAGCGATTCATTTGAGAGAAATAGAATTGTTTCCTGACTTTATGGCAGTTGGTTGTTCCATTCAACGTTTGTTGTTTATTAAACTTACTTGCTTATCGACAAAAAGTTTGTTTCAATTTATTGTGCGGTTTGCATATAAGTATGGATTAAATGTCATTTTCTTAGATTAGATGTGATCTGGATCTATAAAACCGGATTGATGGATTTAATGGTGCAACCAAGTAAGGATTGTTTATAGATAAGTTAAACTTGGCGAAATCAAATTTATAGCAATTGATTGTATTTGTTTAAGTAATTTTTATATCTAGAAATCAGTTCGATAACTTGATTCGGATCTGAAACCATCAAAGCAGATTGATACTCAGATTAGAAAAGATTATTCAGAAGTTATAGTCAAATTCAGCTATATATCAATTACGTAAATTACATAAATTTCAAATACAACAATTTAATACTTGAAGAATGTTCTTCTTCACATTGAAAATATATATATAATATATTTCCACAAAAAAATACAATAAGAATATCTGAATACTATAGCAAAAACTTTTAGTCTCTAGCATTATTGGAATAGCATTAAGAAAAAAGCATATCTGAAGGGTGGAGAGGCAAAAGGAGGTAACAAAAAAAAATTGCAATTGAGCAGGAGACCGAAAAAACATTGTGTAATCGAAATCGCAATTTAAAAAAATTCTACTTACAGGCTGATGTATTGTGTTGACACTCTTTTTTACACTGGCTCAGTCGAATTGAGACAGTGAAAAGAAATGAAATACTCAATTAAAAAATAAACTGATGAGCCGCCCTCGAGATGTTGAATTACTGAATACAGGGGAAAAAATTTGATAAAAAAAATCATCTGATTCCGAGAAAATTAAGTTTTAGCTTTGAGGTTATAATTGCATGGGTTCTGAAAAGTGTCTTAAAATCGTGACAAAAATTAGAATTTTCCTTCATTTTTGAAATGGTGAAACGTTCCCGAGATTTTGAGTAGATAAACACAGAGAAAACAAGTTTTATCACAAAAAGTTATTCAGTTTCAAGAAAATCAATTTTCAATGAGGCGGTGCTACTGTGTGACATTTTTTGTTATAGAACCATGAAGATATTGAAATATATACCTTTCTTGAATATCACAAAAAATAGTTTGAACAAATTTTATTTTTATTTTTAATGGATATCAAACTGTAACTTTAAGGTATTGGTATCATTAAAATAAGATTTCGAATGAATCCTTTTAACACGATGTGAATATGAATTTTTGAGAATTTTCTAGCAAAAAAAAAAAATATTTTCGGAAAATTGTAAGTTACCTTGTTTTGCCTTTCCATCCTTCATCTGTAAAAATATGTTAAGAAATAAATAAAATGATTTTCAAATTGTCATAATACATTCTTGAGGGGAGAAGCTCATGTAAATCAAAAAGAAACTGATTTTTAAGATTTAAAAAAAAAGTAATGGTCTGATCAAACTTTCTCAAACTTTCAGTACGTATTTATTAAAATTTTAAGGTACACAAATTTACTTGTTCAAGTGTAAAGTGAAAAATGGCTGGTTCTTAAAGTGGTCAACTTTTAGGTAATTACCCTTAAACTCCTGAGAATATTCCAAAACTTTGTATTGAATATTTTAAAATGTTATGAAATTAGTAATCCGAGTCAATTTACGTTTAAATGATTGTTTATTACCATTCACTTAACTTAATGATTTAGTATGATTTTCTGTACATTAAACAACCAAGTTTCGAGTGACGCTAAAGTATTTGTTTAAATGAATCATGACTCAACTGTAACAAAGCTTGCTTTTCATTTTCAGAGAAGCCGTTCAATATTGAATCAGTGATAATTTTTGCTTCTGGTTTTACTAACAATGACTAATGAGAAATAAACAGCTATTTCACTCGAATTTGATATTATAATTAACATTTTCAAGATATTTAATTTTAATAATTGTTAATTCTGTAATGTCTGTAATGTTAATTCTGTAATTTTTTCCCTGAAAAATTTTAAACCGAATAATTATTTATTTTAAATTTATGTTTTCAATCGAACTTTTAATCTTATCGCTTCATACAAAAAAATTTAAATGATGCGATTTTAATGAGTGACAACTTTTTTACTGGGAAAAAGATTCTCTACAATACAGTAAAACCCAGAAATATTTGGAAAATAAAGTTTGATAAAAACGTTGCAAATAATTGACATATAAAGTTGTGAATGTGGTTCTGATTCCGCCTCGCGATAAAAATTATCCGACGTCCGATAATTGTAATTGTCCATTGTTTGCAACGTTTTTATCCAACTTCAGATAAAAATATATCTGGAATTTACTGTGAACCTGACCTGATACAGTTTTTATTAATAAATCAATTATTATCGAGTAATATAGTTATTTGTTTATAAAATTTTTCGTTTGAAAAATGATTTTTTCCTATACTTGCTAATTATTTTTATAAATTTTTATAAAATAAAAATAATCTGGCTAAAAACAAAGCTAACTATGAGAGAGCACCGACAAATAATGTAACAACGAAGCTACAATGTCAAAATTGTATGTCGCTGAACTTTTTTGTCAAGAGAAACTACAAAAGTTTAATTACGTTTCTTTTCGTTCTTTTCTTTATAAAACTAAAATGCTACATCACTTTTATATTTTGCCAGCGTAGCTCAATTATTTTTCGGTACTTTCCCAATCCAAGCCTAATTATTAGTCAAATTATTACGAATTCGTAGAAATAATTTTAAAATATAGCCTCTGAATTTTGTTCGGACTTTTGGTTAAATTTAAGTTTTTGTAACAAGCTGAATAGCAACATCAACTAATCAAAATTTCTAGAAAATTCTGTAAAACATATCGAAAATTCGTATTTCACAAAGCCAGCTACTTAGGAACCTTATTTTTTCGTTCGCTAATGGTACTTCAAAAAAATATATTGATACAAGAATTTTTTCTTTCTTTGGCTTTCGATGTAATCAACCAAAAATATATAATACGTATCAGTTTGACACTACTGATTATCAAAAACTTCAAATTATCTTTTAAGATTTTTCCAGCAGAATGAAAAGTATACTAAATTATTATTTTAACTAAAACAACCACGAAATTAGTTATAAAATACATTCACGACACAACTTAGTAGGCGTCCATTCCCATGATCGTAACCACAGGGTTCAAGTTTATTATGGTAGACGCAGAGGACAATCGGCGTGGCGTGAGCCCTGTATATTTTAATTTTTTACCAATTTCCTCGACCCGCGAACGATGAGGTCTGGTCCTCTTTTTTCGCATTCCCATGTAATAACAGGCCAGACGGGCCTCTCTCTGACCGTTGATCAACCGATCGTTCTTTTCGACCCGAGAAAGGAACCGGCCGCCAAGATCAAGAGCCTCCGGCGATTGTCGTAGGTAAGGGAGACTTGGATTAACTGGATCCATTCCATGCAACAACCATTTTTTTCTTATTTTATATGATAAAATTATCCTGGCAAACATTATTTTAATTTCTAAATAATTACCGGGCCCATCAAAGTGATTAATTGTAGCCGATTTGTTGTTTCAAATGTATTCATATATATCCACTTCTCAGATGAAGTTATTCTCAACACATAATTGTATACATATTTAGTTTTTCAGCAAGATATGTAGACATTGATTAAAAATTGAGAAAATACCATTTCTTTCACGTATCCCATGCTAATTTTTCTTAAAGATCCGTTGATGTTCGGAACTATTTCGAACAAAAGCTCACGCTCATCGTTGAGGAACATATAGAATTTTTTTTGGTCTTGAAAGAAGACCGTAAGCTTATTTTTGGCTTAAAATAAGCCTACTCTCTCAACTCTATCTCAACGTAAATATGATGATTATTGTGAACAAATTTAATCAAAATCATCCTAAAACGTAGATTTTCGAAACACAAATCCAGTACCTTCCCTATAAAGTGTCAACACCTGGTTTTGTTCATTCTTATCATAACCTTTCCCAAATGTATTTACTGTCAAGGGCCGTCTATAAACCACGTTACCAATTTTGGGCATTTGAACTTTCGACAAAAATAGGAGTGTCGTTAACATAATAGTTGAATTTTCAAAAAAATAATTAAACTTTGAACAAAAAAGTTGAATTTGTAACCAAATAGGTGGCATTTTAACCTACACCGATTAACTTCAATTCAAAAGAAGATTAATTTTCGACCAAAAGACGAATTTTCAAGAAACTACATGAATTTTCAACCAAATAGTTGAATTTTCATCTAAAGAAAATAAGTTTTTAACCAAAAAAAGAAACGAATTTTCAAGAAAGTAGTTAAATCTTCAACTAAATAATCGAATTTTTAAAGAAAAAAAGAATAATTTTTAACAAAATCGTTGAAACCTCAACCAAATAAGATGAATTTTTAACAAAGAAGATTAATTTTCTATCCAAAACAACGAGTTTTCAATAAAAGAGTTAGGTTTGCGAGCTAAAACGTCGAATGTTTTAAAAAACATATAATTTTTTACCAAATAACTACATTTTCAACAAAAAAAAGATCAGTTTTCAATCAAAAATGAAATCGATAAATTGTCCGTTCAGAAAATTAATTTTCAACCAAAAAAATTTCATTCAGTTGAATTCAACCAAACAGACGAATTTTTTACAAAATAGTTGAAACATTACCCAAAACGATGATTTTTTTAACAAAAAAGTTTAATTTCCTACCCAAAATGACGAAATTTCAACCAAGTACATGCAATTTCTAACAAATAATTAAATTTTCTACTTATAAATGATACATTATCAACAAAAAATTAAATAATTATGTTTGAGATAAAAAAGTTAATTTTTAACCAAACAAATTTTCAACAAAAAAGTTAAATTCTCTATCAAAGAAGTGAATTTCCCACCAAAAAGATTAATGCTCACCTAAAAAATAAGAATTTTGAAGTCAAAAAGGCAAATCATCTACTAAATAAACTACATAATAACATAGTTTAATTTTTAACCAAATAGTTGAACTTTCTACCGAAATAGTTGAATTTTCAACCAAAAATATGTATATTCAACAAAAAGTAAATTTTCAACCAAATAGTTCAATTTTTAAACAACACAATTTTTTTCCACCACAAATAGAATAGTTTAATTTTTAGTTTTAAAAATCCATTTTCAACAAAATAGTTAAATTGGTAACATTGGTAACATAGTTCATGGACGGCCCCTTATATACTCGCACTGTTTTACAACCCAGGTGAATCTTTAAATAACCTTAAAGGTAGGGAAAATAAGAAGCCTAATTTTTTTTTGTCCACTTTCGATTCGAGGTTCGACGTTGCTCGCGATGATTCGTCGAAATCGAAAGAGCAACGAGACCGCTTCGAATCGAGGCAGCCACTTTCCAAAGAGCCTCGCTCGCAGGGAAGAGCATAAGAGAGCACAGTGGAGAAAAGGACTCGACATGACACTCGCAGTCAAATTCTTTTTTTCCACTCTCTTTTTTTCTTTCTTTTCTCAATTCTTTCTTCAAGGTCCTCGAAACGCTAACCAAATATATATCTACTTATGCGTACTATGTTGAATGTTCACGGTTATTAATCGGTGTCCATGTTTCGTGGTAGAAAGTCGACGTAAAATAATGCTCGTGTGGTAATTGTCGTGTGTAATTGCTTAATGATTGGCCGTAAAATCCAACGGGCCCTGCGACGACCTAACAATCCTTTTTTTGATGAACATAAAAGATCATCCTTGACAAATTATCAGAGAAAAAACGTGTTATAAAGAGGAAATGATCTTGGGTGAAAATGAGTTTTTTTTTTAATTCAGGATAATTCTACAATCATTATTTACTTGGGTTTTTATAGAAATTTAAAAGGAGAGTATTTAAAAAAAGTAAAATTCGAAAGTATTTCCAATTATTCTAGTAGCGATTGAAAGTATCTTTATTTTTTTTCTGAACATAATTCACTATCACTAATTGACAAATGAACTTGAGGGTGTTCTTTAAAGTATAAAGAGCATCATGACAAATCGGCTTGCAGAATTTACAATCAGTGAGCTGATTCTGCTGATTTTACCTGTCACCAGTGCATGACTAATCGAACCTTCACTGATTTAGTCGCGAATTAGCCCAGCCAGTAAATGATGTGTCGGCAAAACAACCAGTTTTAACTTGTTAACAAAGCAACCCGACATTCAAATTGCGATTACAAAAAGCACTTCCTGAACAAATTCCAACTAAAGTCGCCGGAGTAAATAAAGTAGAATCACTCGATAAATCACGATTTCTCAACTACCAAAAACCGAAAATTGCACAGAGGAAAGAATTCTTCGAATTTAAATGAATGAGAATGAACAATGAAAAGTGAAAATATCTTCGAACAAAAAAAAATGGAGGCCTTCGCGTGTTCACCCTCTAGTAAAACCCAGGACATACTACATACATATTTTTTAGAAGTAGAAAGCAGTACAACAATTAAAGGATTTCTAGAAAATTTTAAGTGATAACTTTCATTTATTTTATTTTCAACGGATTTTAAAATAATGATTTCTACAGATTTCTAATTATTTCAAAGAGTTCAAAGGAGTTCAACCGGGGTTAAAGTTATTCAAAGGGATTTGTACGGATTTTAACAGATTTGAAAGATTTTAATGGATTTTAACATATTTCCAAAGATATCAAGGGATCTTAATAAAATTTCAAACGATTTTAAAGATGTCAAGGGAATTCACAGACCTTTGCTCAGAATCGCTATTATTGTGTACTTCGATGTAAGATTAGGAGTGGTCCAAAATAAATATTTCCTTTATTGTTTGAATACTTTTTACATTAATTCCTTCAATATTTTTGTATTTTTGATTCCAATGCTGATTATTCTATTATCCCAATAACTCAGGGCCCACTCACTTATTTTTTGACAATCTCAGGCCTGGTAAAAACAAGATAAATAATAAGTCTTATCTATCAATAAAAATCAAAGTAAAACATCATGCCACAGTTAGAATCCGGTTTAGCTTTAGATTGGTATAACTAGACATTAAACAGATATTTAACGACCTGTTCGCAAAATGCACTAGATAAAAAAAACGTAATCCAGCAGTACATTACCGAAAAAAATCACCTGTTTTGTTTTCTTATTTTTTCAACATTCCCTACCCATCGTATATCTATGAAAGGTGCGAATACGAATATCGTTTACAGTGTGTCTTGCGGCCAAGAGCCCGCTAACCAGCAAGAAACGGAGACGTGAGTCTAGTAAAATTTTTCTTCCAATTGAGATCCAACGACGAGCTAGTTTTCTCTTAATGTCGATGTAAACGCGGTCGATCTAACCGCAAAATCATCCGGGTATATAGCTCTAGGAAACGCAATAAAGTCGTAGGTCGACTCGAAGCAGTAAGTCGAGCCAGCTGATAGCCTTTTAGATAAATTCACTCGTATTAAACTACGAAATTTAATTCTCCCAGTATGCAATTCAATCTTGTAGTCTCAGTTTAACTGTGACGTTAATGGCTCGACAATAAAATTTCATTAAATTAATAACTTTGTCCAGGATTGGTTCCTATATCAGAGAGACATTCGCTGTAAACGAGGGAGAAACAACTCTGGTAACCCGCTGGACCATTCGGTTATCCGAACTGGTAATGCGTTATTATTATTATTATTATTATTATTATATCATTAAGCCGTTTCCCTTTCGGGGTAGGCGTGAATTGCTCGGTTGGTAACTAGTTCCCTTATTCTTTCATCCGCAATAACGAAGTCAATTATACTGCGGTTGTTTCCTTTAGACCAGGTGTACCTGTGTATCATTTTATGTCGGAACCAAGTATTTGTAATAAATAAGCCCTTTTCTAAGCAGCTAACTAATGTTTCCCCGTTATAATTTTTCCTTGGATCCCCAAAATTACCTAGCACCTTTTTTCTGTATATGTATCCTGATGTTGGATGCCCACCCATCCGTTCATATCTCCTAGTAGAATTATTCTTTCACCATGATCGCAAGTACTTATTGTACCATTCAATGTGTCCCAGAAAGCCTTTTTGACTTCTCTTGGATCATATCAACTATTAGGGCGTATCACGCTATGATAAATAATCTTCTGATTCCTACTTTCATTCTAGCCCATCATAATCTGGGAGATACAAAATCATGATCTTTGAGATGCAGTCTTGCTTTTTCATTCATGATCAAACGGACCCCTTGACTACTATGTGATTCACTATTTACTCCTGACCATATTTCAAAACCGCCTTCCAACATCCCATTTTCTATGTTTCCACTTTCGCATCCCTTTTTCTTTGTCTTAGGTACACATAAAATATCTAGCTTCCTTACGTGCATAGTTTCTTGCAATTCCCTTGTCTTGAGATCATTAAACCATTTAATTATCGAAAAATTGTAAGCCATAACTTCTCTCTAGTCAAATTTTCAATAAAAAAGATGAATCTTCAACAAAAAATGTAACAGTTGATATTTCAGCTAAAGAATATTTCAATTTTTAATTAAAAACAGTTGATATTTGAACGAAATATAATTTTAATTTGATATATAAAACCGTGGATTTAACCAAAAATATGAATCATTAACCAAGAAGATTTATTTTCTGCCAATAAAGACAAATTTATTAATCTAATCAATGACATAGACTAACCGAATCAGTAATTTTGAGTGATATAATCCGTAACTTTTCATATGTTAGTCATTTATGGTTCAATTTAATTATTTACTAAAATATAGGAATTTAATGAAGAATTTGGATTCAGACACGATATTACTATTTTATTATAGCAAATAAATCAGACCATTCTATTGACTGAAAATCAGTCATTTTAAGTGAATATTTGATTAAGTCAGCATTATTGACTGACTCATCTCGTGCCCCTAAAACCATAGTGCTATCTCATTTTTTTGGTGACAATGAGTTAATGACACCAAAAGGCATTTTAATGCAATCACTTCGCGTAATTTCAATCTTATTGTAAAATACATTGTCTAAGTAGGTAAAATTTATCAAGTTCAATATGCACAGGAAAAATTGGTAGAACCGCGAGGCAGTATCAGTGCAAAATTCTAGACGTTTTCCAAAGTCAAAATGATGAAAGGTTCATGTACACCATCGTTGTAAATATTTAAGTTTTATTTTCCATTCAAGAAAATATTAAAGAGCAAACCAACTTCGATCTTACAAAGTCTCAAGGTGAAATCTCCATTCAATTTGTCATACTTTTGAACCACAAAGTTCTATCTTAAAATTAATAAATTATTACTCTGCAAGTTTCCACATTTTCGAAGTTAAATCTTGTATCAGTGTTCTAATAGTTCTTGGCTTCTTGCCGCAAACAGATACCCAAATTTCTTTTCATTATCAGTGAACGTCTACATATACAAACTAAACCAATTTTAAAAAGCCTCTCCTGTAAAGTTGGCAAAATCGAACAGAGAAACCTGTGGGTGTAAAGTCTTGATTTCATAAAACGACTATTTTGTCAGTAGAAAAAATGATTTCTCAGTCAAAGCATGATTGAATAATTTATTCAGTCAAATTTGGATTGATTTAAATTTAGAGTATAAACGGTGCATAACATAAAAACTAAAAAAACTGTAATTAATTCCCAGAATAAGTTTTATCGAAAACAGTTTCTTCAACTCTTGGTAAGAAGAGATTAATATCGAAAGTGAGCAATAAAAAGATTTCAAACCTGCCTTAATCGTTTTATTCCTCAAGGAATTAATATTTGCCGACACAAAAACGTTGGTAATTCGTTAAGTAATTAAAATAAAGCTTTCACTTTTTACTAATTGTAGGATGTCTTCTGAAAATATATACGGGGCATTCCGTTTCATATGAGCGCATTGTACAAAGTAAATGTTTTTCGAGTTTCATTAAACTGCGGTAAATGGTAGTACTATAGGACACTATTGTAGGTGCAAAGCCATAAGCCACCATATTGGATGCTTCTCGAAATATGGGAGGGGGGTGATTGATAAAATTCGATGTGCAGAAGATTTTTCAATGAAATATTATTGCGTCAAAATCTAACATAATAATTTTTTTAACCAGAGAATTCGAAAGGAAATTTGACAAACTTGACGACCACTCAGAGAAATTTCCACTTGTGTCAGAAGGATGTTTCTCGACACATGGAAAATGGAAGTTCCTCCTAATTCCTTGTTAAGTGGATTCTCATTTGATTTTCACATGGTTCCCGAAAATATGAATTTTCAACCAAAAAGTTAAGTCTCAACGAACCAGTTACATTTTTAACCAAAAAAGACGAAATTTTAAACCGGGAAGGTTAATTTTCTACCAAAAAGACGAATTTTCAACTGAAAAGTATAAATCTGTCATAAATGAAAAAGTTACATTTACAATTAAAACACTAATTTTTAACAAAGTCAAAAGCTTCAACCAATTTAACCAAATAGTTTAACTTTTACTTAAAGATCATTCATCATTTTAGTTAAAAATTTATCTCGAGATGAATTTTCAACTAAAATGATGAACCTTCAACTGGAACAGTTACATTTTCAGTCAATATTAACTCTAATTTTCAACCAAAATAGTTGAATTTTTAAACAAAAATGATGTCTTTTTAACAAAACTATTGAATTTTGAAACAAATAATAAAATGTTAACTAAAAATATAAACGTCAGGAGTAAGTTCAAAATACCACAGAAAGGACATATATTTTTTCGAAATCCTTACCACCATCGTTAAAGCTTGTCAAATTTTCTTTCGAATCCCTTGGTTACAAAGTTTATTTGGTTTGGATTTGACCCAATAACATTCTATTGCAAAATTTTAACCAAAATTTTGACAGTGCGCTCATATAAAATGGAATGCCCTATAGTCCTATACACTCAGAAAATTTTTTGAATCAAAGAAACATTTGTTAGACCTTATATCCAAGGTAGAATTTGTTTAATTCCAACCAAATTGGTTTGAATTAAGCAATGGTGTATTTGAATCAAATAAGTTTTGTTTGAATCAAACCAATATTTGTTTAAAGCAATACAATATTTGTATGCCCATATATCAAAGGAAGAATTTGTTTGATTTAAACAAACATTTTTCTGAGTGTATAATATCATGCATATATCCCATACAGCATCGTGCATCTTCAAAAATGAAAAATCTCTATTTTCCTTTCCTTCTCGCGATAATTTCTCATATCAACAAGTTCTTTACAATTCTGTTAGTACTGGAACGTCCGGTAGCCGGACTTGGGGCAACTAAGAACTAACAGTTTGGTATTATAATTTGGCAGTGAAATCGCTACAAAGACACAAGACGGGATACCGCACACGCTGACACATAAAGTTCAGACTGGTTCCACCTTGTCGACAGTAGTGGTTTGACGAGTCCTTTACCATTGCCAGGGAGAAGGTGTCAAATGTAACACCATCCCGCCAACTACTGTGGCACACAGCGACGCACGACTTTTTCTTTTACTATTTCTCATTAGTAAGAAATCCTTTATACGCGAGCGACGTATTATCCTCCTTAACGATCGGCCAAGAACCAAGAGATTATTTTCATTCAAGTAGACAGAGATGATACTCGAGATAGGATTTCTCAGATACCGAAGTGGATTTTCGAGAATTCTCACTCTTTCGATCATCGTGTTGAAATTATCATGCTTGGGCACGAAACGATTGGAATTTTTACTTCTTTGAAAGGTTTATAGTTCTTTACAGCGATTGAAAAATGAACCAAGATACGCTTTTTTATAACAACATTTTTTTGTAAATACCAAAGAAACTTTTTCTTGATGGTATCCTAATAGTTTTCGATATTTTACAATTGGTACATTTATCTATAAACAATATATTGTTATGAAACTTGTGAACCTCAATTTGACTTCAATGTAGTACCTCTCAAGATCCTAAGATAGAATCATAATTGAAAATTTATTTGAACTTTATAAATAATTGTAATCAATCGTACATACTTGAACTTGTATGCAAAATATGGAGCCATAAACTTTAATTTTTTAAATTACAAAAAATTACTAAGATTTTCTGATTTTGATATGTAGAAATAAATACTTAAAGTGAGAAAGAAAACGTGAATTTCAAAGAAATATATAAACCCGTAAATAATAGAGAATGTCCTTTATGTAGATTGATATATTGTCTATAGTAAGTGAAAGTAGATTTTTTAATAAAAGATATATAAAATAAGTTAATGTTTTTTTTCTGACATACTGCACCTGCGACAAGTTACCAGCCACTTCGGGTGATTTGGCGCACCACTATTATTATTTGATATTGTAATTATATATAATAATCTTCAAATTCGTTGATACATTTTCTTCGCATTGAAGCTCCTATGTTCCCGCTCACTTATCACGTGCTTTTGTCTCTTAAGGCTTAAGGTTCGCACTTTGATACTACCTTAGGACAGGACAAAATTCAAGTTGACCAAGAGTTACAAGACATCAACTTAAAGGCTCTAAGTAATTTGTAGACCTAATATTATACGTCAGTTTGACGTTTTATAAAGTTCTCTTTCCGCTTGAAATTCTTGCGATTAAATGGAAGTTCTTTAGTTTGAATAGGAATATCAAATTTTCATCATCTTAGATCGTCATAATACTCATTTTTATCTGACTTTAGGATCATTTAAAATTAAATGCAGTGTTGGGGAGGTACTTAAAAAAAAAGAATTAATTACAGCTACAGTTACTTAAACTCCTCTCCCCTATATGCCATTCTTTCAAAAAATCTTTGAAATAATATTTCAAAAATTCAGTAAAGATGCACTAATTGAAAAACTCCAAATACACTGAAAAAATGGTTAGCTGAGCCAACTACTTAGTTTATAAGATATGGTACTGCTATTTTATTAGTTTGGACAAACATTTTATTAGTTATTGGGAATAATAAATAGGTATTGCAACTAATGAGCTGGCTGTGCCATATAATAAAATAGCAGTAACAAATAATAAAATAGCAGTACCATATTTAGCAAACTAAATAGTTGGTCCAACTAACCATTTTTCTCAGTGTATGAACAGTGAAATCTCACTGATTCATATTTAGAGAGTTGACATGGATTTTCGACAATAACAGATAAACAATTTTGAATTTTTACAATATTGTATTTTACGCAGAAGTTTGTAACGTTCGAGGGGTTGAATTGGGGTGGGTGGGTGTTAATTGGGCAAAATTAGTTTCAATCAAATTGTTATTGAAATTTATGATTAAATTATTGGCCTAAACTCTTTCTACATACATATCTGTTTCCCTAATTCAATGATTTACATGACTTCGGTCTATGTATAATTCAGGTCAAATGAATAGCATTATGAAAAGAAAATACGCTAAAAATACTCAAACAGAGTATAATTACCAGCCCTTTAAAACATAAGCTACAAAAGCAACTTCTAGTATCATTAAATTGTCAATAATAAGGTATTGTTGACATTTCCTAATGTAGTGTGCACAGTAAATTATGTTTTGCATAAACCTTTATCTGTATTCTTATCATCAAGCGACTTGCCAACTATTCTTTTTAAAAAATCTACAATTAAATTTTAAACTATATTTATTTGTTTCTAATCTTTTTACTGCCTACTTCGTTAATTTCAATATCTTCAGTTACTTTTATCCGTTAAAACTTCTGCAGCAAACATTTTGCAAATTAGATACTTATAACGAATAACATTTTTTACATAGTCGATGTAATATCATTTAGAACTTATGTCGCTTTCTCTTTCAATCATAAGTATTCATAAGTGTTTCTAATAAAGAATACTTTGCATTTCTGGAACTAAAAAATTTAAATAAAAAACTATAGTTATCAAAAATGAAGGAAAAAAATTGTTTAAAGACTGTGTGGGTATCTAGCAACTTGTTAAGCTTAAATTATGTTGTATTAGAACATTTTCTATACGTTGTAATTCAGAAATTACGAAAGATTTTAGCGTTGCCTCTACGAATATGCACTTCGTACAAATGTAAAGCTTTTGCAATATATATATAATTGTGCCAAGAAACAAGAAATCAATAAGCATCGACTAGCAAAGCATAATTTACTTAACGGTATATGTAAATTATTGTAAATTAGAAAATGCAATAATTAAGGAAATAATCATTCAAATGCATATCTTACAAACGTATTGAAAAAGCTACTTTGCGTACAACCACCTTTGAAAGGAATATATAGAAAGTATGGTATAATACAATGGAACTTGAGCCTAGATTTTTAAACCAAGTTATCAAGGTCAAGAAAAATTCGAATAGATCCGGAACTTAAGCTCATCCTATATAGAGGATAGTACTTAATTATAGGTACTAAAACTATTCTATAAACACAAGCTTGTTAGATGAAAGATACGAGAAATATAAGCATTTTTCCAAAATGTCTTTCCCCAAACTTCATTCACTTAAGCGGTCTTGAAAAAAAAAAATTAAGAAAGCAATCGCGAAAGACATGAGGTCGTCGCCGAAGAGGTTTCTAGACATCAGAGTACCATTTTAACTCTCGATCTCGACCCCTGACCATCGGTTGCACTGTTTACCCTCGGTAAAACAGAAGGCTAACCGAACCGAGCAAATGAAATCCAAAGCCTATTTTTGCGTCCTAACCAAATAGCGGTCTGCAAGGTCTCCTGGGAAGGAGAAAGAGATAAATAAAACGGGTTAGCACACGGAACCGAAAGAAATAAAGGAAAAAATGTTAAGAAAAAAAAAGTTGCTTAGCCTCTAGAGTCTAGTGGAATACTTGGTGATGACCGAACTTCGATCTTCATACGAAATCCGGAATACGAAGTTCGACATGTTGGTACTCGAGGCATTCCTGAGAGTATGTGTAAATTGGATGAAGAAGCGGCGGTTTCAATGGCGACTGCCACCTTTGATCTTCTACCGCTTCGTGTCCAACAGTACACACCTTGCTCGCTCAGGAAGATATCGAGTGCCTCTACAACACCACAAATCTGGAGTCCAAAAGCTATCTCCCGACGCTGCGTCATCGTCCGACACGATCGAGTCGAGATTGGTTTGCGATAGTGCAGTTAAACAAACAGTTAAAGAAACGATCGGAATCGAATAAGAAAAAGGACAGAGAATTATATTGCGAAAATATAAACTGGATTCAACATTTCCTTAAAGACCTCCAGACATCCAGACCACAGACCTCCTAAACAGCTTAACACAAAAAGGTTTCGAACTTTCGAAAGTATGTGTTTTAAGTCTATGAGAAGTTAAAATTTGTTCAGACATGCGTAAACAATCACATGCATTTCTATTCAATAGGGACTGAATGAAAAATCAGGTACGAAGTTACTGGCATTTAATAATGCACTTTATCGTCCTGCTCGAAAATGCGATAAGGTGAAAGTTCTCTACTATGGGTTTTGGACGGAGAACTTTTCAATTTTTATTAGTAGGAATACCATAGCGAAAAGAAAAAGTTTTTTAAAGATATATATATATATATATATATACTCAATTCTATATACATGACTGGATCAAAAAACTAATCATAGTTATAATTATTATTAAGATCAAAGATATTTAAAAGGCTTTTGAAACAACTTTTTACCAATGACATGTTAGCCATTTCAGACCTATTATCAATATATCCATTATTCCATATCAGTAATTAGAATCCAATTTAACTCTGATGGTTTAGTTTTAGTTTATGATAAAGGCAATAAGGATTACGGAAGATTATAGGTAGCAATTATACGGATATATAGTGGTATCTTCTCTTATTAGCCTAAATTCCAAGGTTGATCAAGGTTTGATCAAAAGTCGGTTCAACACTGTACAATATTGGCAGCATGAACTACATTAACTAGCACAATTTGTTATATAGTTATCAATCCTTCGCGACGTTTTAACCTCACTTCAGATCAAGAATGGTGCGAAACCTGCGCGCATAATATAACCTTTGTACCAATTCTTGTCTTTGTAAACGTTATAGATTAGTGCCTATGCTATTGTAAGATATGTTTTATCCAGAAGAATAACTACACAACAATTTTAATGAAGATGATCAATTTTTGTAGATTCTGAATCAGAGAGTGGTTCTCACAAGGCAGTGGGGAGTGCTCGAGGATCAGGGGGACACAAAGGAGGTGGTGGTTCCGATGGAAAACCAACAAGGGTGAGGACTGTACTCAACGAGAAGCAACTGAACACCTTGAGAAACTGTTACAATCAGAATCCGAGACCTGATGCCCTCATGAAGGAACAATTAGTGGAAATGACTGGACTTAGTCCTCGAGTTATTAGAGTATGGTTCCAGAACAAAAGGTGCAAAGACAAGAAGAAGACGATAGCCATGAAGCAACAGATGCAACAGGAGAAGGTAGCGAATTATAATAGTATCTTACATCATGTTCATATTTAAATTTGGAATATTAACCCACATATCTCATCTTAATAGACTTGATAAATAAAATCCATAATTTTTGTAAGAAATTGATTCGTTCACTGTATGGTGTATCTTAGGCAAGTATTTAATATTACGAAGTATTTTCCGTTGCAGGACGGGCGAAAATTGGGTTTCGGTGGAATGCACGGGATTCCTATGGTGGCCAGTAGTCCTGTACGACATGAAAGTCCCATTGGAATGACACCCTTGGAAGTGCAGGCCTATCAACCACCATGGAAAGCACTCTCGGACTTTGCCCTACATACGGACTTGGAGAGATTAGATCCCAATGCTCCGTCGTTTCATCACTTAGTTTCCCAAGTAAGTTTTCATATTTATTATATATAAGTATGCGCTGCCTGAAAATTTATTTTCTTATCAATTATTTCAGTCTAGAATTTGTAAAAATACAAATAGAACCCGAGGTTTTAAATTGTCTTTGCTAGATTTTTTCGCACTTGCTTCTTCTACCTAATATCATAACCAAAATTTATCACAGATGTTTAAAATATTTATATTACATTTTCATTATGTACCTTTCTTTTACAGATGCATGGTTACGATCTGCATGGAGGACCACCGCCCCAATTACCCCCACCAGGAATGCTTGGTGGGCCCATGAACGACGGGATAGGCGGGGGTGGGCCCCTGCCTCCCCCTGGGCCTCATCATCCGGGAGGAGGGCCAGATATGGGACAGCATCCCGACAGTACAGATAGTTATGTAACTTATCTCGAAAGTGACAGTGATTCCCTGCACCATGATACAGGAAGTCCATAGTGCCGTCCCCTAAACCTACAATGTACATATAACAAACCCCCTTTGACGACGTCGACTGCTTTCATCATGTAATGAGGATCAGTCCATCGACAAATTAAGAGCAGAGCTTGAAACATTTCCTACGATACCGATAAAAACTGAAATTAATTTAATGACATTTTTACAACTGACAACCTTGATTTAAAAATCAAATGTTTCATCTACAATGTTCAATTATCCACATTTCTCATAAAATAGCAATGCTCTTCTCTGTTTCTAAAACGGAGACATTTATTAAATTGATATTTAGATTCTAAGATATTTAAAACCAGATTTGTTTTATAATTATACAAATGAAAATTCGGGATCGTAGAAAAAAAAACTGAAGTTTTTAACTTTTGTACATTTAAATATTGAATCTAAAGGCAGGACAAAAGGCTTCTTGTATCAAGTGTACATATAAGATGAGAAAGATCGTTGTACATTTTAGAGGAAAGAGAAATCCACAGATCGTAATATACTCAGGCCCAAGAAATTATATGATAATATAATATAAATAGTAAATGACGTAAAATTCCACTAACATTGTAATTGATAAATTGTAAGTATTTTAGTATTCACACTGTTGTAAGTCGTAACGTTTCGAAGTTGTAACGAGTCATAAGTATGTATGTACTAACTGAGCATTTGTTGTGTCTCGTATGTGCATTACACATTCAATCAATACCAAAGCGTGCGATTTGCAATAACGAACGCACTTCTTTGTACATAATTATTCACGCCCTGATTCGTATCACTAGAACAAAAGTGTAAAATTATTGAATTATATTACATTTAAATCCATTTATATTCCATTTAAATATTTAAAAGAGAAACAAGGGCCCATATTTTCTGAAAATTTTAACAACTATTTAGAATAAAGGAAATTCGTTTTTTAAATCAAATTGTTTCTTCCAGTGATTTAAACAAATTATTATGGTATTGTTCTGGCGATACGAAATGATGTTGATTGCAAGAATTGCACTGAAAATACTATTGTCTTGAGTGTGTTCTCCGCGATTCATATTTTTAGCATTGTACTCATCTATGTAGGGAATTTTCTGAATTTACTTCGCATATAATATTTGAAACATATTTTGTTGTTTAAATTGAATGCACTGATTATTTAAGCCAATTAAAATCAACTAATGTTAATATATAGTAAGAGTGTTTTCTATTGACAATACATATTTTATTAAGTATTGATGAACGTTTAACACTTTGCTGATGTTAATTTTACTGTTTCGGATTTTATAAATTAAAAAAAAATTAAATAGAAAACTCCCTATATAAGCATTTGTTACACTTTGCTCTGATGTATATGTTATGAGGATCTTAGGTTTAACGTTCCCGAATTTCTTCGAATATCTTCGAATTTGTATGATATTTCTATGCAGCCACAGTGTATGTAATAAAAGTTCAAAGTAAATGCTGCAGTATTTTGTATTTAAAATCCTAATTCCTAATAAAAAATGCCGAACTACCTCAAGAATAAAACATAATTTTATTTTTGTATACAAGAGCCTATAAGAAAGTAATAATTAATTGCTGCCGGTGTTTCCTAAAAATATACACCTTTCATGAGATCTCGTGAAATCCCTGGAAATATTTTTGCAATCCATTAAAATCCCGCGGATTCTTTTCCGAATTAGGCAAAATCCCCTCAAATTTTTTTAATCATGTGAAAATTCCTTGAAATCCTTTGAATTCCATGGATATAATACATAAACTCTTTTAAAATCCCTTTAAAACGGTTAGGCTCCCTGGAAATCGCTTGAAATCTTTTTAAACTGTTGAAATCCCTTAAAATTCTTTGATATTCCGTGAAATCTTTTTAAATTCTTCAAATCGCTTGAAATACTCAAAATCCTAAAAAAAACCCTTATAATCATTTAGAATCCAAGGAAATGCCGTAAAATCTCTCAAAATCGGTTAAAATTCTTGAAATTACATGAAATATTTCGAAATATTACGAGATCCTTTGAAATCTTGAAAATCCCTTTAAAATTCAATAAAATCTTTTAAATTCCTGGAAATTCTTCCGAATCTCCTGAAATCCCTTAATCTTTTGAAATACATTAAAATTTCTCGAAATCCCATACAATCCTTTATAATATTCAGAAATCCTCTGAAATTCCGATAACCTTTTGAAATCATACAAAATCCTCTAGAATCCGTAAATAAATACTTTGGAATATTTTGAAATGTTTGTTGATCTTTTGAAATCTTCGAAATCCGAGGGGTTAACAACTCGTGAAGTCAGGTTTACACCTTCGGTGAACTCACTGGCGTGAAGTCACTTGAATTCACGTGTAGTCACTGAAATCACTTGAAGTCAGTGTACACTCCATCAGTCGAATTGTGAAACCCCTCGTCGAAATCCCATTAAAGTCCCCTGCCAATCCTTCAAAATTCGTGAAAATACTTCGGTATCTCTTAACATCCTTTAAAATCCTTTGAGAACCCGTGATTTCTTTTGAAATCTCTTTGAATCCTTAAAATCAGCCGAAATCCTTCAATATCTCTTGAAATTCCATAAAATCCTTTTTAATCTGATTAAACTCCGTAAACTTCCTAAAAACCTTCTGAGATCCGTTGAAAACTTTGAATTCTTCTCTGAAACTGAACTGGGTAATTTCTTCAAACTCTTTCAATCTTTTAAAATCATTTGAAATCTGTGAAAATGCTCGGCATCTTTTTGAATCGTTTGAAATACCCTAAATCTTTTGAAATGTCTAAAAAACTTTGAAAATCTTTTTAAATTCCCTGAAAATGATGTAATTCTTGTGAATACTTTATAGATAATTTTCAAAAATTATCAAAGTCTTTAAATCATTTAAAATCTGTGAAACTTCTCGTAATAATTTGGAATCGTTTGAATTACTCTAAATCTTTTGAAATCTCGTTTACAGTCAAAATAATTAATATATTGTTGATATATTAGGTAAAAAAATATAACCTTACGTAATAGGGGGGGGGGTACAAAAATCTTACCAAACCTTACAACAATTAAAACATATTTTGCATTGTTTTAATTAGTTAATGACTCTCTTTTCAGCCTATATGAATTAAAAATTTAATTTAAAAAAGATTCGGAAATTCAAATATTCTAAATTAGCGTGTTCTCAAATTTAAATTGTAAATAAGAACTGGATAATGAACATTATTTAATTAGGCATTTTCACTTCATTATCAGCTAACTTTACTTCGTTAAGTACTGAGAGGAAAACAATAGCACCAAACACATGGGACTAAACTTTATTTGCGTAATATCTTCTTAAAAAATAATTATTATTTTATTAAATAGTTCTTGAAAAATAAAAACTTATTTCCAAATACACTTATAGTGGACAAGATTTTTTTTACGAACAACAAAACAAGGTTTAGTTCCATTCATGTTGTCCATTGTTTTCAGATTTCAGCATTCGACGAAGTGAAGTTAGCTGGCGATTAAGTGAAAATACCTATAAATAACAAAGAGTTACAGTGTATATGTTAGATTTTTCAAAACTTAAATTTCAAATTGTAAGATTATACGCATCCTATTAAAAAAAATATCGGTAATACAAACTTTTTATTTTCGAGGGGGAAAAGCGACTTTGAACAAATTTACCCCCGCCCCCAGGAGGCGGAAGGGGGGTGGTCGCGAATGGAAAAAAAATCGAATAAAACTTACGTATTTCATAAAGGAGAATCTGAATCTGTGATAAAAAATTGGAGTCTCATTTCAAATTACAAAGTTACCCCCCCCCTGTCACCTGGGGGTGGGGTGGGGTAAATTTGTTCAAAGTCGCTTTTCCCCCTCGAAAATAAAAAGTTTTTATGACGGATCTTCCCTGCTGGAAGTAAAAAGATAGAGATTCTATCCCTCTGAATCATTTTGAATCTTTATGATAGAAACAGATAGAGCAAATGTATCCCGTTGTATCTCTTTGTCAATCTAAATTCGCGCCTATTTTTTTCAATCCTCTCTTTCATATCTCATTCTATCATTTATCTATCCATATCAATCTTTTTTTATCTTTTTGTCAATCTAAATTCACGTCTTTCATTTCCAATCTCCTTTTCTCTATCTCGTCCTATCCTGATTCTATCATCGTCAATATTTTTCTATCTCTCTATCAATCTAAACTCCCCTTAGCTTCTTCAATCTCTCTTTCTCTATCTTATTCTATCCTGATTCTATCAACGTCAATATTTTTCTATCTCTCTATCAATCTCAACTCTCCTTATCTTCTTCAATCTCTTTTTCTCTATCTTTTCTTGTGATTTATCTATCCATATCAATCTAAATTCACGTCTTTCTTTTCTAATCTTCTTTTCTCTATCTCTTCTTATCCTTTATCTATCCACGTTAATCTTTTTCTATCTTTTTGTCAATCTAAATTCACGTCTTTCTTTTCCAATCTTCTTTTCTCTATCTCATCCTATCCTAATTCTATCAACGGGAATATTTTTCTATATCTCTATCAATCTAAATTCCCGTTATCTCTTTCAATCTCCTTTTCTTTATCTCTTCTTATCGTTTATCTATCCACGCCAATCTATTTCTCTCTTTTTGTCAATCTAAATTCACGTCTTTCATTTCAAATCTCCTTTTCTCTATCTCATCCAGTCCTGATTTTATCAACGGGAATATTTTTCTATCTCTCTATCAATCTAAACTGTCGTTATCTATTTAAATCTCCTTTTATCTATCTCTTTTCATCCTTCATCTATCCACATCAATCTTTTTCTATCTCATCCTATCTTGATTCTATCAACGTCAACATTTTTCGATCACTCTATCAATATAAACTCCCGTTATCTATTTCAATCTCCTTTTCTCTATCTCTTCTTATCCTATAGTGGCTATTCGTGTGAAAATAAGTTTAAAAATAAAAAAAGTGTCGGTAAGGTAGGAAGCCGGTCACGTGACCCACTCGTCACATGGCCTTAAACAAAAAATAACGTAGTATCGATAACTAGTAAATATTTATGTCGGACAAAATATCTTGTTAAGATAAAATATCGATAAAGCAGATACTAATTTCTTGGCAATAAAGTAGGAAAATCGGTCAGTAAAAGAGAATCTTGAAAAATCGAGCTTATTTGAAGAATTTCAATACCTACAATTTTTTATTACTTATTGTAGATAATGAGTTCCTCTTGCCAAAGATGGTAGTCATCTATTTTTCAAACATTAATTTTGACATTGATCGGTAAAAAAACTAAATCGCACCGATAAAAGAAAAAAGTCGGTGAAGCAGAGAAATTGTCGATAATGTAGGAAAATCGCCCGGTAAAACAGAATTTGAAAAATTAGCATATTCAAAGAATTACAACACAGAAGAATTTTGATTGCTTGTCGTAGACAATTAATCCCTTTTAATTCATTGTTGTTAATACGGCAAATATTTTCAGCAAAAAAATAGTATCGATAACTGGTAAATATCCATTCAGAAAAAAATATCTTGTTAGGACAAATTGTTGATGATGCAGATATTAATTTCAATAAGAAAATCGATGATAAATTTGTGGAAAACGTCGGCAAAACAGGGGACATTGTTGATAAAAGACAAAGTCATGCTGATGAAAAAATAAGAGTCGGTAAAGTGGAAAATGTGGTCAATAAATTATAAAAAATCGTCGACAAATCGTTATTTTTGACGGGAAAAAGATTAGTGTCGATAAAGAAGGAAAATCGGTCGTTAAAACCGATGTTTAAAAAATTAACTTATTCAAAGAATTAAAATACCGAAAATTTGTTATTACTTATCGTATATAATGAACCCCTTTTGATCCAATGGCGATTTAACAGCAAATCTTATTGGCAAAAGAATATAGTATCGATAACTGGTAAATATCCATTTAGAAAAAAATATCTTGTTGGGATAAATTGTCGATAAAGCAGATACAAATTTTAAACAGAAAATCTTCAATGAATCTGTGTAAAATGATGGTAAAAAAATCGTGGCAGTAAAAAAAAAAGTCGATAAAGTAGAGAAAGTAGTTGATAACCTAGGACAAACTGTCGATGAAGCAGATATAAGTTGCAATAAGAAAATCGCTGATAAATCTTTCGAAATTGTCGATAAAACAGGGAACACTGTCGGTAAAGAAAAAATTGTGGCGATAAAAGAAATTCGGTAAAGATTAGAAAATTATCGGCAAATAATAATATAATACATCGTTCTTTCTTCTAGTAAATGGATTAATTTATCGATAAAGTAGGAAAATCAGTCGGTAAAACAATTTTTTTTTATATGTAGCTCATTTAAAAAATTTCAAACAGAAAATTTGTCATTACTTATCGTAAATAATGAATCCCTTTTGCTAAAGGTGGTTAACGTTGATTTTGACATTGATCTGAATAGCATTTGTCCGTGACGCTGTTTGTATATCGCAGAAATTATTTTTAGACAAAACACAATCAAATGTCGCTAACTCGAATCAATGTTGATAAAACAGGAAATCTTGTCGGCAAAAAAGAATATATTATCGATAACTGGTAAATATCCATATAGAAAAAATATCTTGTTAGGGCAAACTGTCGATAAAGCAGATATAAGTTTCAATAAGAAAATCGCTGACAAATCTCTCGAAATGGTAGGTAAAACAGGGAACACTGTCGGTAAAAAACAAAATAGTGGCGATAAAAGAAAACAGTCGATCAAGTAGAGAAAATTGTTGATAAATAATAATAAATCGTTCTTTCTGCCTGTAAATGGATTAATGTGTCGACAAAGTAGCGAAATCAGTCGGTAAGACAGAAAAAATATTTTTTGATGTTTGACTCATTCAAAAAATTTCAAACAGAAAATTTTTCATTACTTAGCGTAGATGATGAATCCCTTTTGCTAAAGCTGGTAGTAATCCCTTTTCCAACGATTAATTTTGACATTGATCTGAATAGCATTTGTCCGTGACATACGTCGAAATAAAGGACAAGACCTCATTTAATTTCTCCTCGTCTCTTACGACTCTTTGAGGAATTCGTGTGCAATGCAGTAAAAACCGCAATGCGCACACAAAGAAGTTTTCTCGAAAATCGTTGGCTCAGTCGCCAACGAATTTACTAGCTGGAAAACTTCACGCGTTAATTGTTGTAAGTGGCACGTAATTTGGTTTATTTCACGTAAATACTTGCGAATGACTTTCATGGACATTGCGGTGCAATTAAAAGGCAACAATCATGTTAAGCGATTCGATAACCAGATATTTAGTGGTTATTGTTTAAACTTTTAAAGTACAAGGTTCCTCCTCAACCGCAATTTGTCCTTGCGGCTTATCAGTCTCATTTTAATAACAACTGACACACTATAATTAGCAGTTTGTCGTCTACTTGCATCTACAAATTTCAAGAGAATTTGTCGATTTGGAAAAGCGAGCACGCCACCTTTAATTCACAAGAGAAAGTCGACTTTGAAATATTCGCCACAGGCCATATAGAGGTTGGCGAATATCACTTCCGAACGGCCGGTAGCTCAGGCAGTAGCGCTTCGGATTCATAGCTGAAAGGTCGCTAGTTCGATTCTTGCTACCTACTCTTTTTTTTAAGAATGTTTTATTTATCTATATGTTTATAAATATAATTTCCTTTATTAGTCTTCACGAAATATGCAAATAATAATTAGATACATATATAATAAAGTTACATACAGTTACTATTCACAAACAAAATGTTCTATAAATCTGATTAATTTTTTTCCATAATATTTACCAATTATATTCAAAATTAGAAGTATAAATGAGGGTTTTAAACGAAAAATGGTGTTTTTATTAAGCAAACATGAACAAAAAATTTAAAAGACAGTTTTTCTTGAAAAAAACGCATTAAAAAGTTATTATTTACATAATTTTGGAAGGTTATTAAAGAAAATTATATTTATAAACAGGTGAGATCTATTTATGTAGATTATCGATATAGTTCTACGATTATTCATCTACTCTACCGAGCAGTGCTTGCACAATTTTGTAATGAACATGCATTTTCTGTTCCCCAGAGGGCTATGGCCCTAGGGACTTTTCAATAAAAAATAATGATACAAATAAACATTTTAATAAATAAAAAATAAAATAAAAAAAGTGCAGGCACCAAGAATCGAACACGCAACGTTCCGGATATGAAGCCTAAAAGCTACTGCCTGAGCTACCGGCCGTTCGGAAATGTTTGAAAAAAGTCTTACTTTCGTAATGATTGAATTTTCAGACAAAGAAGAATAAACTTCAACCAAAAATAGTTTAGGAAAATAAATTTTAAAAAACTTCAACAAAATAATCAAATTTTCAAACAAAGAGATCTTTAACCAAATAATGATTTTTTAACAAAGTTATTTCACTTTCAACCAACCAGTTAAATTTTTAACTGAAAAAGATGAATTTTCAATAAAAAATGTAACAGTTGATATGTCAAACAAAAAAGTTTTTAATTTTTAATCAAAAACAATTGAATTCAACAAAAACGGACAAATTTTCAATGAAATAGTTGAATCCTCAACCAAAACGTTGCATTTTTTTCGAAAAAAGACTAAATAATTGAAAACTCTTGATTTTTGACAAAATTTGAGAATTTTTATTTATACATCTTTAAAATTAAATATTAATTTCAAATCTTTACAATTGAATATTTTTCCATTTTAAATCTTCGAAATTGAACTATTGAATAGTTTTCAATTGTAAGTATTCAAAATTGAAGAATTTTCCATTTTAAGCCTTCAAAACTGACCTGCATAATCAAAAAAGAAAGCTTTAAAAATTACATCATTTTTAAACGTAAATATTCCGAATTAATGAATCTTCAATTTTACATTCCAAAATTTAATAATTTTAAATTGAATTCAAAATTCTATTCGATCCGTAAGCTTAGCATTGAAAATCTGACTCTTGATTACCAAAAATCATAAAAATTTAAGAATTTCTACTTATACCTTTTTAAAATCAAAGAGGTTTTAATGGTAAATCTTAAAAATTAAAAAATTTTTAATTTTTACAATTTGAAATTAAAAATTATGCAAGTCTCATATCTTTCAAATCAAAATTCTGTAATTTTCATGACTTACATTCGAAATTTCTTCAATTTGGAAGATTTACAATTGAATACTTAACTTTCAGTTTCCAAAATCATCAAAATTTGATTATCTTAATTTAAACATCTTCAGAATTTAAGAGTTTAAAATTTTTAATCTTCAAAGTTTAATAATTTTCAATTGAAAATCTTTAAAATTTAGGAGCTTTCAATATTCAAAATAAAAAAATAAAAATTATGCAAGTTTTGTGTTTTACAAATAAAAGTTCTGTAATATTGATGACTAACATCCGAAATTTCTTCAATTTGATAGACTTGGAATTGAAAATTTGACTCTTGATTTCCAAAATCATGAAAATTTAAGAATTTCCACTTATACTCTTTTAAAATTAAAGAGGTTTCTATTGTAAATCTGAAAATTTTTAAATTTTTACAATTTGCAATTAGAAATTATGCAAGTTTTAAGTTTTGAAATTAATTTTTTTTTTTGAAATTCTGAATTGAAAACTTGAGCTTTGATCTTCAAAATTTAAGAATTGATATTTATGCATAGAAATTTGAGCTATAAATCTTTAAAACTGAAGAGCTTTTAATATTAAAAATGAATAATTATGCAAGTTTTAAATTTTACAAATAAAAATTCTGGAATTTTCATGACTTACGTTCGAAAGTTCTTTAATTTGGAAGATTTACAATTGAATACTTAACTTTCAGTTTCAAAAATAATCAAAATTTAATAATTTTAATTTAAACATCTTCAGAATTTAAGAGTTTAAAATTTTTAACTTTTAATTAACTTTAAAGGTGAATATTATCCATGCGTTTTTATTGTGATTTCAAAGTAATAAAAATAAAAAAGACGAAAGAAATAAAAAAGAGAAGGAAGGGCATTTGGTTGATAGCCTTCTCATTTTTCTTTCCTCTTTTTTATTTTTGTCCGAAGAAACAAAATTTTATTTTGTTTTCAGGAATTACAATAGGAGCATTTTGTGGTATTTGTCCAATTTTTATCGTAAGATTCTTGGTTTATTTTCAAGAATTTATACATTTATTTAAGTTTTAAAAAATAATTAAATCAGGAAGCAACTTTTTCTCAATATTTCGTTTTTATTATTAAAAATAAATGTTTACCAACAAAAATTTTGATAGAAAAAAGTTTCACATTCTTATTCCCTACAATTATAAATTTTAAAAAAATTGATTTTTCGATTTTCTTTTTTTTTGAAATCATCGGACAATACTTTTACGCGTTTTCGAGCATCGGGCTGGTTCTTGCACCCGGCGGCTCAATTGCTATCTGGCAACTAAGCCCTTTTACATATACAACGAACAATTAAATATTCGACTATTAACTCAAATCAGTACTTACTACAAAATTGATTTTTGAATAGCCTTTGAAACTCAATGTAAGAAGCTTTGAAGCCAAAATTAATTTCTTAAGACGATTCAAAAAATAATTTTTCTTTTAAATCACTTCTAATGACAATTAAAGATAAAAAGTAAATTTTGGAGTTGTTTTCAAAATAAATCATTGAAGATTCTTCAGAAAGAAATCGTCTTTGAATATAATTTTTATTTATTCAGGGAAAACGAATATTAGAGTAGTTTGGAAAAAATTACTTCAAATTAATGTTTATTAAATAAAGAGAATTCTCGCATTTAACAAGTCTATCATCACAATTTCCTATGTTATTAAAATTTTCAAAAAAGAAAACTTTGGCACTATAAAAATGAGGAGAATAAGAAAACATTACAAGGCAGTTCTAATAGGAATGAAAAAATAAAAACGTTACATCTTAAATTGAGACACATATTTAAATTCAGATATGAACTTGAATTAAGCAAAAATTTATATGAATTCACGTAAAGTTGATCTGATTTTAAGAAAGCGTATAATTATATTCTAAAATTCTAATATTGAATACGTCTCATTACATCTCAAGAAAATAAAAAATGTACTAAATAGACGAAATCGAAAATATCAAATAACTTATTTTTCATAAAGAATTGCATATTCAAGTGTGTAAAAAAAGTTACACTTATATTCTCCTTCCAAATTACATACTTCACTTTGAGGTTATGCCTCGTGCAAGTCTCATGCAAATAAGAAATGTACTAAGTCCGGATGCCGTACACGGTTGTGCTGTCCGGCAGATCTCGCCTATTGCCGTGTGACCAATCAGAACAATCTACCGGATAACAACCTAGCTTACGGCACCGGGCATCTATACACAGCCTTTCTAATGTGGCCATTCGAAAGAAAGCCGGGAATGCAGGAAGATTTAATAAATTTGCCATATAACTATTTTTACGAGTACAGTTAGTGTTTTTTCATTGTTCTTCAACTCTGTTCCCATCAACTCTGGCACCGGAGTGTATGCGATATTTCGTAAAAAATTATAGACATTAATTTATACATTTTGTAACATAATTAAAAGTGGTATAGGGTATAGGGTGACTCGAAATACCTACGACCCGCAGCCCATCCACAGCTATACCTCCGGTGTAGGGGTAGAGGATCAGAAGAGGAACAGAGCGGCCTTAGGTGACATTCCGACAGAATGCGACACCACATTACATCAGGTGCCACAATATTACCCCAGGTTATACTACATTATCACCCTCAACCATCCCCTATAATCCGCCCTACCATCTCTGGCCCTTTTCCCTTCATAGACACATATCCATAGCCACATCTATCACATGGCTTTGGTATTGCCGCCGTCTCCTATTATAGCTTTTGCACAAACATTATACCACTTTACCCCAAACTTATGCCACTTTGCCTCAATCTTACATAACTTTTTCCCAATTTGATGTCACTTTTCCTCCGCCTTATGCCACTTTGCCCCAAAATTATGTCAATTTGCCCCAACCTTATATCGTTCACCATACCTATTTTTGGTTCCAGCATTTCCAGCACTTATGCCCTTTTAATGTACCAAACTGTGTCTGGAATCGAGAAACCCAAGTCATCCCCTACCCACCACCAATGCTCTCACTACACAGCACCTTATCTGCCCCGGTCCTCTCTTTCAGAGAGGTATCCACAGATACTACCTTTTTCCCATCAACCTCAAGTACAAGATTTTCCTAATTCGCATTAAGATAAACCCTTTTGTGAACCGCCACGGTGACAGGAATCGTCCCATACTCTTGATACACTCTACCGCCCAAGCCTTCAGATTCTCACGTGTAACCTCTCAGAGCCTCCCGCCCAAGCATCCTGCAGTGTAACATCTAAGGAGAGAAATCATGCGGGCCGGTGACTGAAATGTTCAGGATTAGCTTGCCTGTGAACCCTTTTAGAAATAATTAATTGAGAATAATTCAGATAGATGGAAAGAAATTTGAATTGTTTCTAATCGTGTGTGCATGATTGGAAACGATTGAGTGTTGCAAAGTTTTAATCGTTCCCAATCGGGCTAATCGGTAGTATGATTTTAAGGTTATGAAGTGGAAATTTGATGGCAGCACTTTCGTCTCGCGGGAATTATTTGAAAAAGTTTATTTACTTTTTTCGAAGCAACCCATTTTAAGCAATATGTTCATTTAAAAAGCTGAATAAATATTTTGTAATCTATTCCGCGGGCTGAGAGTGCTAGGCCGTATTAGGTCCGAACATAAATTTTCTTAATTTTCAATTTTTAATAAATACCAATTTTAAGCTAAAAAATTCTTGCACCCCTAGTAAATATTTGCTATGTATAGAGGAATAACCCCTACAATTGATCAAACAAAAATAAATTTGTTTTAACATATTATCAGGCCTAGAATAAGAAAAGTTGTAATTTCATTATAATTAATGGTCTGAGATAGCCCCTAGATATTTTTTCCCCTGGAATAACGTGTACAGGATTTCTTCTACCATACGAAAAGAATATCCTCCAAAAGCAATAAATTACAAAAAATTCGAACCGGGTGGTAACAGAAAAAAATCTTGAATGTCAAAATACCCCAAAAAATGCCAATTTTTTTATAGTTGAAACATTCCTATAGTAATTTAAAATGTATTATTACATATAATTTACCTGCAAAGATGTCAGCTAGTTAATTCAGGTCTGTAAAATGTAAAAAATGTGTATTTCTTGTGTATGTCGAAATTCAAATTTTTTTTCTGTCTGAAATCGGATTCGGAAATTATTTTCTTCTCTCACCGTCGACATCCTTCTAGCCACTGGCTATAGTAGGACACTATTCTGAATTTTGAAAATCATCCATCTATATCACTTTATAATCTTAAAAACACTTCAAAACTGCGTCCACAAAGATATAAAAAATGCACAACGCACCGCGAGGACGCGAAGAAAAATTTGTTCTATTTAAGGTTATTTTTCGTCAGATAAACCAAACGCCGGTCGCCGCCTGAATTGCCTCCCTAATTGAAAACAATTAGGAAGAGTAGAAATGGCAACTTAACCTCTATACACAATAGAAAATAATAAAAATCGACTAACAAATGGTACACCGATTAGGAATGATTGAAATTTTGACAACTGTGAATCGTTCTGAATCGTGTTCAATTGATTATTTCTAGAAGGGAAATATTCTTTTGTGCGTGGGAAATAAGAAGACACGTATTTTTTAAAATTAAAATAGCGACATTTTTACATTTTTTAGAAATATTAAAAAAATGTTGAGGTACAATGAGTTTTTTGGAAATTCCACTTTAAAACCTGTGCCATTTTTGCAGTTTATGAGATATGAAAATTTTTCTTATTTCAGTTTATCCAGTTTTTTGTACTCTTTCAAAATTCATAAACAAATTTACAACTAATAAAAAAAGGTAACGGTATTTTGGATTGATGAAAAAAAATGTTGTATTAAAAACCACCTCTTTTTTCTGAAATTTTAATAATAATAGGTACTGATATAGTATACTTACCTTAAACTTTCCAGTTTTTTTTTTTTTTTTTTTTTTTTTTCGGGAGAAAACAATTATTTATGATTTTTTTCCAAATCTTGCCTCTTTTTGAATAAATAAAGAATGATGAGACTATTTGAAATTTTGAAAAATTAAAACACTAAATTGGTTCAAAACAGCTACACTTTTTTCGTTGCAATTTTTTGACCTGATGACTAATATATATTCGAGGCGGACAGTGTCTTTTACTTCTTCGCGGGAAGATAATGTCGAATCGTGATATTTTTTTTACTTCAGAGAATTTATTTACGTTTCGAGTTAAACGTTGAAATAATCCTGTTAAATGTGGAATATAAATCTAGTTATAATATTTGGTAGTGTCTTTTACGCTTTAGAGTTTTTCATGTCATTGCAGCCTATGTATCCTGATGAAGTGATAACGAGTTCGTGTCGTGTTAGTTTTAATTGTTACAAGCGCTTCAGCTGGCATACTTCAGTAATAGGTTTTGATGAAGATGCATTTGAAAACCGAGAATCAAGAGAAATCAATGATGAGGTAAATAAAGTCGAACGTAATAAAAATATAATCAAGAGTGAAATCAACGATGAGGATTTCGAACCAGATAAATCACAACGTATTGGCGAGCTGAATGATGAAATAATTTAGTTTGCTGACAATGTATCACCTTTGCGGAAAAAGGGATGCGTAAAAGAAAAATCTCTGGAACACTTTGTCTTAAGGAAAAAAAGAGAGATCGTCTCTTCTTTTTCATCTGCAACTGGCTCTAAGTTACGGAAGCTATATGACGTTAAGTTGTTAGAAGAATCAGACACTGAGTTCACAGATTGTCATTATGGAGAATGGGTAAGTAATTTTCAAGCAGCTTTACAAAATTGTTTATTCACGTCGGAAAAAGTTCTGATTCTGACACTGTTACCTGCAGAATTGTCAAAATTTACTATTCTGACCACTTTTCCTGAAATCACACAATACATGCTCGATAAGACAAGAAAACTGTTGAGTAACAAAGACAGAGGCATCTATTCGAAACCTGACTTATACATGGGACATTCTTAAGGCGAAAAAGATAAACAACTGGCACTGGAATACTTCTTGAACGATAACTTCAATGGTTCAAGACAAGAGTCCAAACAAAAGTGATATAATAACTATTAGAGAAAATGGCCAGAAGATAATGAAATTAAAGCGATATCTGACACGAAGTATAAAAGAAACTTTTAAATTATTCCAAGAAGAAATTCAGAGGTAAAAATTAGCCTTTGTATATACTGTTCGAATTTCGAGCTGTACCTGATTGGCATGAAGAATTTCAGAGAGGAGAGGCATTTAGAAATGAAAAATATTCGCTCCAAGATTTTGCCAGTCCTCAGACCGAATGCATACAAAATGCAGAAGTTTTTGTAACACACGTCAAAAGATACACATCGGCTATACGGCTTATCTTTATGAAAAGTGAAGATGTGGAAGTATTTCGCAAGTAAAAAAACAATAGAATGGACTCAAGCAAATGAGTGTAAGGGGATCTAGAAATGCCACATGTGGTAAACGGTTGTAAACGAAGACGAAACGAAATTATTCGTATCTCTGAAAGCAGACCATAAATGACAAAAGCTGAAAGATGACGAAAAAAAGAAGAAACAGAAAAATTCAAAAAAGAATAAAAACCAGAACAAGAAGATGCCAAAAAGAAGCTCAAAGTAAAAGTAAATAGCTTTGACGTTTTTAACGCATTATATCGTTATGTCCAAAAAAATCACATTCGTCAAATATGAAGTAAAAAATACCGGTAAAATAAATTAAATGCGAGAACCGTAAGAAAAAATATTTTTTTTTTCTCTCTTGAAATTCATTTTATTTTTTATTCTTTGCTCACTTTTCTCATCGGCTTTGAAATACTGAAGAAAACTGGACAAAATGAAACAAGAAAAACATTAAAATCTCAAAAACTGAAAATAAAGGAAAGGTTTTCAAAAAATCAAAAATATTTTTTTGCTTCTAAAAAACAAACAAATACCATACGAAAAATGTATGGTAAGTAGATCATATCAGCGCCTATTATTCCTAGAAATGTCAGAAACAAAGAGGTGTGTTTTTTAACAGAAAAGTTCTTTCTTTTTTTTCAAAAATCCTAATTAACGTTACCATTTTTTATTATTTGTAAAGTTGCTTGTGAATTTTGAAAGAGAGCTAAAAACTGGATAAATGGAAACAATAAAAACCTTTATATCTCATAAATTGCAAAAATGGCACGGTTTTTTATGTAAACTTTTCAACAAACTATGTTGATTAAAAAAAATATGTGTCTCCTTATTTTCAACGTATAAAAACATTTTTCATAGGCAAGCTAATCCTGAACATGTCACCCGCCGACCCGCATGATTTGAAATGGTTTCGGACTTTTATTTTTGTTTTAATTTTTTCATTTACATTTATTTTTTTAATTAAATAAAAAAGGAGGGCCTTAGATGTTACACTGGAGGATACTTGGGCAGGAGGCGCTAAGTGGTTACATGTGAGAATCTGAAGGCTTGGGCGGTAGAGTGTATCGAGGATATGGGACATTAACCTATTTTCATCACAAATTGCATAATCGCGTATAATTTACGAAGTCGGGCCATCCGAGAGAAACTTCTTGAGGATGATGACTATGGTGCAGCTATCGACAAGGCATCATCAGACAAGGGGACAATGTTTGTGAGGAAACTGGGAGTTTTGAGCCGTCGGAGAAGGAGGCCAGCTCCGATGGGAACCGCTCAGGTCGAATACGCCACCTGGTGACGAAATTTCGAAGTTGTCTCGACGGGTGACTTTCTACTAGTAAACATGTTAGAGATACACGGATAAGACATATATTTAAAAATAATCAGATTTTTTTGCTTATTTCGCGTAATTCTAGTGTTTTCCAAAACGAATATTGAAAGTGGAATGCGTTTTGAATCAAGAGCTACTAAAAGTAAGGCTTTCTGCTGTGTTTTTGGCTTTAATAGTATGGCCCGACGAAAACCTATTGTAAGATTTCACAACTTTCCTTCAGAAGGAGAAAATATTGTGGATATTTCTTCGAAAATAGGAATTTTAGAGAAAGTGGATGGAAAAAATGCTTGGGGAATATCCCTAAAAATGGGAAAGAAAGTCACTCCTCTTTTGCAAGTTTGTTCCTTGCATTTTCAAAAGCACGACTATATCTTGATGTGGTTCGTTCCATAGACATTTTGTGTCTGTGCAGGAGGCAATTAAATCTTATAATGTATATTCTGAAGACAGAAAAAATAATAATTCAATATCAATTATATCGTAATATGTACGTAAACAAACCCGCGTCGTATTGAAATATGGAACTTACCTGCTACAATAAATCAAAACTGCAACGATGTGCTTGCACTGTTCACTTAGACCAGCTTTGCAACTGCATTCCATTTTTAATATTTTGACATTGAAAGCAATTTCACCTTTTATTTCGTGAGGATTGTTTTTTAAACCCGAGGTTTGCATAAAATATGCTACAAGAGTAAACAAATCGGTCACCGACTTTTTCCCACAATAAATAATATGTCCAGCGCTTAAAACACGTTCGCCTTCAATAAAATTTCTCTTCGTTGGCGAAGAATTAGCGAAAACATAAATTTCACCAAAGGAGAGCTACATTTTTAAATTACTAAAGGTATTTTTCACACATAACACTATGTTGATATTCAAAACGTCCCGTCTACCTCCATCATCTTGCGATCGCAGCGCCGTGAGTTCGGTTCCCAATGGAAATAGATGGCGACGATTTAGCAATTCAATTGATGGCACCGCACTTGCGTTCTCGATACTATAATCCGAGCATACGCACCGATATTCGTATGGTGATCAGTTATTTTGAATATTGATGCAGTTGATACAGTTCAAGATGAAAGGCCGCGTTCGTTTATCAAGATTAGGTGTGCTGTTTGCGATCGCAGGATAGACTGAAAACCGAGAGAGATATGTCCTTCGTGCACCAGAGCGATGTGCCGTCTGGCAACGCTGTCGGAGCGTCTAGCGGGTCTAGCGCATGAGCAACAACTTTCAATCTTTTATGAGAAACTTTCTTTTTCATAAATTTACCTTTAACTACTAATCGATGTGTAATTATCAACAAATGTCACGATTTCATTTGCAGTCAAAGAGCACAACTGTCAAAGCAGACACCATGAAAAATGCGACGTTGCCGCGTCTACACTCAGATCTTGAGGAGTTAATGTGTACTCGTCTGTATCAGATCTTGAGGAGTTAATGTGTACTCGTCTGTATACACAACTTCTCTATGTGTAAAGTACAATCATAGCCAAAAATTTTCTCTTAGGCCTGGCAAGAAATTAATCATTAAAACATTATACCGGCATAATTATCGAATTTTTTACTTTCTTCGACGTAAATAAGCTACATATTATACATTTAAGGGTTAATAAAACTTATATCGCTCAAACAGTATTATTTTCCGACATAGACTTAGGACTAACTTGTTGCAGATAGTATGCGCGACCGTACCTCCTTAAACAGCACTATTCAATTAGTATGAACTGAAAATTGTATGAAAAAATATTGAAAACTGAAACACCCTACTAAACAAAAAATTCAGGAATCGTCAGAAAAAAAATCAGGACTTCTGGCCATTTCTGACCACTTTTGTTACGTTTCTCGTAAGAAATCGTCAGGAAAAGTCAGAATTCATGAGAAATGTTCAGAAATCGTCATAGCTTAGGTTCCAAGGATAATCCTTTTATTAGTGGTCACAGAATAGAATGCCATAAAACCTAACCCCTTTTATATTTCCCAGGTTATGTATATTATTTATTTATATTTATTTTTATTTATGCACATTATCTTTTTACCTATATTTAATAATTAATATCTATATATTGAATGACTGTGAAGTTGAATCTGAAAATTTTGTCCGTTTTGACGTTTCTCTTTCTCTTTACAAGGTACATTATATTTATCCTAATTTAAAAATTTTCAGGAAAATTTTTAGGTATCTGAAATCGTCAAACCCCGTCGATTCTGAATTTTTAACTTTTGAATCTGTATGTCTACAAATTCAAAAGTTAAAAATATATGCATATATGCAACATTGACAAAAATTATTTTTAATTTTTAATCCTTTTGGGTTGGCCTACCTGCGGTCTTAGCCGATGAGCTATCTGCTAGGATGTGAATTAGCATATATTCAGAAATAGTCACACTCGTCAGGAATGGTCAGGATGTTCAGGAATCGTCAGAACTTCTGACCATTTGTGACGATTAGACCCCGCGCTCCAGGAAACCGGACGAGTGAGCGCGCCGAGAGAGGTAATTAGTACGCGTGAGGAGTAAGGGTCCCCTGGAAGGGGAAGGTAGTCCAGGTAGCTCGCGCTCGTTTGGGCTGTACCCAAAATTTGTAACTACAAAATGTCATAAGTTTATACCAAAGTTTGGAATTCCAAAAGTATGCCTAAATGCCGAAGTTTGGAAATCTAAAGCGGCATAAGTGCCAAAGTATGGCACTTTTTGGCCAAGGTAGTCCAAAATATAAAAGCCAACCAATTTTAATACTCTATTTTAATAGGCTACGAAACTCCTTTTGTAGACGAATATCACCTACATTGAGTAATTTTTCATAGAAAACTGTAGTTACATATTCACAAAGATTTACAAAAGTTAATGTTTTTCTAAAAAACGAAACTATAAAGAATTATGAAATACTGATATTTTCATTTTCAGTTTGTAAAATACTCCTAAAAATTTATTTTTCGTGAGAAATTGTAGACAATTATGGATTACGTAAGTTTGATATATATGTCACCGTTCATACCCGAAATCAGTTAAAACTAGTTTTAAATAGTTAAAACGTGAAAATACCAGGAGCATTTGTCAAAACTAGTTTTAAATAGCCAAAACGCGGAGTAACCAAGTGTTTTTGTGGAAATCCGAAAAAAAATTTAATTCCATCTAATTTCGTGTTTCAAATAAAAATATCAGTTAGAACTAGATTCCCCCAATCGCGCTTTTGTAAGTACTAGTTTTACCTGCACTATTAAGTGAAAACCCGAAATACTGTGCTTGCAGTGACTAGTCACCGAAGAGTGATTGGTCACAGCCCGAACCACTTTTCCAGCTCGCCCTTGAAAGAAACACGTGCTGGCGACTGGTCACAGAAGAATGATTCGTCACTTCTCGAACCACACCAAATACTACCGGTAAAAATAGTTCCAAAAAAAGCACAATTGGGTGAATCTAGTTTTAACTGATAATTTCAGTTAAAACACGAAATAAGATGGAAATAAAAAATCTTCGGGTTTTTACAAGAGGACTTGGTTACTTCACGTTTTGACGCGTTAAAACTAGTTTTCACAAATGATAGTGGTAATTTCGTGTTTTAACTAATTAAAAATAGTTTCAACTGAATCAGGGTTAAAACGGTAACACACACACACACACACACACACACACACACACACACACACACACACATATATATATATATATATATATATATATATGTGTGTATAGTCCTCCGGGCAAACCATTTTTTTTTGTGTGCTGGTGTTATTTTTAACAGTAAAAGTGAAACATATTCAATTTGTGAGAACGCTTAACCAAACCTTGTGGACATGATAGGATCCACCAAAGTACAAATTTTCAGTGAGTTCGAAATTTATTAACTCAAAATGGGAGAAATGAGCTATGATAGAATGTATTAAAAAGAACGTTTGAAAAACGTCGAGTTACTATTTTACAAATCAACCAATAAATTGTAATTGTATCCGTTGAGAAAACAAAAACTGACAAATAATTTTTCAAACGCAGGCTAATGTACAGCTTATAGGACTTTACAACATTACCTCAAACTTCTTTCTTTATAAACATATAAAAAATCAGTTGATCGATTTTGAAGAAATTTTGAATCAATATAGTGAGCAAGGTGCACATGTGTCTCTTTTTTACGAAAAAGTAATCCATGAATAGATTACAGATTTACGTCTGCTTCTAGATATAGAAAAATTTGAAATTTTCAAAATATGTGACTATCTCAGAAGAAAGGGCCTAGTGCCTAAAAATCAAGTTTTTGAGAAAAAAAGGTTTTCTCGGCCACTGTCAACAGACACCTTACATTAATGATTTGCTGAATAATTTCTGTTTTGTATATATGTCGTTGAAGGGTGAATTTATTTGAAATCAAACAGGCAATGCATGCTCAATTACTTATTCGTTTCAGGACAAAATATGTTATAAACAGCTGCTTTAATATTTTGTGTCATGAAGTAGATCAAAGTTTTACTTCGAAAGGTTTGATAATAATTCTTTAACTTTAAAGAATATCAAAAAATGTCAATGTCTAGTAAATACGTGATTTTATAATCCATTTGTAATTTACTATTTTGCATTTATTTTCAATCTGCCAACTTTTTCTAATTATTAATGGCATACGATGTAAATCAATGTTTACCATCTTTTTGATCGAAAGATAACACGTTATTATGTTACTTGGGCAATATGTAATTTTCCGCATCTTATTTGTGTGTAATAGCGTCATAATTCGCAAGTGTTTTTCAAGTACAGTCTTGAAAGAATATAGTGATGAAATACAAATAATTACGAAATACAAATAAGATGGTGGCTAATATTACATAAGACCTGTGCCGTCGTTTGTCTACAACTGGCGCTTCGTTTTTTACTCTGCCCGCAAGTTCATTTTGAAGAATTCAGTGAAATTGAATAATTTATATTGGAAATAATTTGGAGGAACTTGTATATGCTCAAAATTTGATAACAATCAAAACATTTACCGTGCATTGCCCTAGAAAAGTAGAGCGTAGAGTGACGACCACATCCCTATTTCAATAAAATGAGGGCTGTAATTGCTGTTGTCTGTTTCATCGTAGTTTTCCCTAGTCCTATTAGTAAGTATAATAATATTTATAATTCAAAATGCATTTTTAATTCCACTATGTTTCTTGTTTCAAATCGCTCAAATCAAAATGTTGTTTTCAATTTTAACTGTGGTCTTTAAATATACCAATTTCTGAAATTTCGAAACTGATTAGCGAAACTCTATTAATTCATTCAGAGAAAAGTGAGCCACTATTTTTATTAGTTGAAATACTTACTAATTGTTCAGTGGAAAATAAATAATTTCTTATGAATCTCTTGAAAAAGTGGCTTTAATTGTTATCAAAGCATGAGTTTGGTCCGAAGGTTCCAAGCTTCCAATTTAATTTATCCAGAATGATTATTGCTTGAAGCGAATCGTAACATATATATGCAATATTGGCAATATTGCATCCAGAAAACTGAACCTCACTTCTTGTATAGATGCTTTTATAAATACTTTTGACAAATTGTTCTAAAAGTTATAGTTATAGGATTTATAATTACTTTACTAAACACTTTCTTTTAGAATACTTGCTGCGTGAATCAACGATTTGATTTTGCGTAGGTATATAGATCAAATACATCCCGGCACTCTAATGATAATACAGTTCCCTTGAAATATACGTTAATATGCAAAAATGAAAAAAATGAGTGGATGATCCTATTATGGAGAAAAATTAAAAAAAAATATTAATATGGGAAAGATTGCATTACATTATTCATAATCATATTTGAATTCAATAATTCAGATTGTTCAACTGTCAATTTAAAAGTTTATTATAGCATACGTCAGAACATCATCTGTGATTTTCAGTAGCGTGCATGGAAATATTTTACAAGTAATTTTCATGTTATTACATACTTTTGTACCCAAGATTCAAATGATGCATTCATAAAAGCATGATGCATAATTTGGAAATTATTAATTTTTCACGATTTAGTTTCACGATCCTCATCTAAGAATACTTCAATTTTAAACAAAGTTTCAAAATGTTCCACTTTTAATGACCCAATGCTTGGTTTCATTATTTTTAAAGCCTCCAATTAGGAATTATATAATTTTCAACGTTTCTATGGTGATACCTTGATACTTCGATGGTTTACAATATTTTAATTCTTTAAATTTGACCGGTGAAAATGAGATTAAATGTATTTTTGATGAAGAAATCTCATTTTTTTAATAATAAAATCCATCTGATTATGACTGCACATAATAATTTACGACAAGTTATAAACATGGAGAACGTGAAAGTACAAAAGTTCAATCAAACGACGCAATGGTGTAACATTTTTAACTCTATTGAAATAAGAAGAAGGCCATATTGAGAAATTTATAACGCGACCTACTATGTTTTCATTTTCAAACAATTACCTTCTAATTTTCTGAACAAAGTTTCGAAACATAAGAGTTATAAGAAATTTTTACAATCTTAAAATTGTAATAGATGAATAGGCCGCAAATTGATAATACATATTAATGGTCCTAATGTCCTCATGCACTCGAGTGCCAATAACGTTTGAGTATACTCAAGAAACGGAATGGAAAATTTTACTTGAATTGGGCAATATTGACAAGCAAAGAAAAAGACCAAATAATTGAACAAGCAAAGTCGAAATTGCTGGTTTTGTCCTTTTTTTGTAGGGCACAAACTAATAGGCAGAATGCTCGATGGCAAAGTGTGCGTACATCTCACTGGAACATTATTTGCCGCGAATTGCACTATCAGTAATGTAAAATCAAGTGAGATGAATAATTTAACGCAAGTCCTGAAAAGAGAAGGAAATAAGGAGGCCTTCAAGTTTCGATTACAAGTCTTGCATTAATGAATTAGGCTAATGTAATAGATACTGAGGATTAGCTATCGGTTGCCATTTAAGCTTTCAGGACCCACTGGAAACCTCACCTCCCAAAAACTATGACCTCATAAAACACTGTGTGCATGTCCAAAAAACTGGGGTCTTAAAGGGTTCAAACCTGGGCATGTAAAAAAAAAGGTAGACAAAGAAGTTCGCGACACCCAGGCTAAAACTAATAAAAAGGGAAATCCGTCAACAACTTCGGCTAATTGTGGACGCCCCAAAACAAGGTGCTGACCCTTGCAATGATGAAAAATCAACCAGAAAGTTCTTCGAAAATTATGAGACGATTTCCACAATCACTGGCTTCGATTTAGAACGTTTAAAGAACTTTTAACTACTGTTACAAGTTTTAACATCTGGTAAGCCGTCGATACAAAAAAGTTTTGCGAAGATTGTCTGAAAACAGCAGAATTTAATGTATAAAAATACAGTCGGTACTTCATTCTCGCATAAATGCATAAAGTTCTAATTCATGGTTCCAATATAATCGACTTTCTCGTTGTGCCGATCTCTTAGTCATTAGAAGAGGCAGAGGAAGCTGATCTTTACATGATTAGTTTTAGAACAGATTTTGTGAAGCCAGAAAGACCATAACTTGCAGCACCTGCAACAATGCTTCTAAAAATTGCTTAGTGTGTATAACGTGTCTGTTCAGCAGTCAAAAATTTAATCATTTTTTAAAGAAATTATCGTTTGTTATTTTACAAGAAAAATTGAATTCTTTGTTTACGAATATACGACAGGACAAAAATTTTCTATGAAATTATTAATAACAATGACAATTTTGAGAAAATGGAATAATATTTAATAACGAATTTTGTGAATAGTCGTTTATTATTTGTTCCTAACTAAAAAGTAAAAGGAAAACTGAAAATTTAGCAAAAACCCGCAACTTTCTAGCATTAGTGTAAGATAAGATAGTAATAAACAATAATGAATTGTTTACAAAGTTATGCTTATCAACTTGGATTAACCATTACATCACTTTAATCAAAAAGTGGGCAAAAAGTTGAAAATTTCCAAAAAAAGGCCCACAAATTTCTATTAATATATTATAAGTACGTCACTTTTAGTCAAAAGTGGACAAAAAGATGTAAATTTCATGAAACATTGCAGCCTTCTAGCATTATTCAAAGCTAAAATTGTTTAAAATAATAGGAATTTTTTTAACAATTATGTTTGTTATCTGGTATTAATTATTACTTCACTAAGTAAAACGTGGACAAGAAGTAAAAAATTTAAGAAAAACCGCAACTATTCAGCACTACCATAGGAGGAGATTGTTATAAAGAATTATTTTTGTTAAATTTCATAAACTTTCATATCGCTGTAAGTATGAGAAGTGAAGAAAACGTTTAAAATTAAACAAGCAGCCACCGCTTTCTGGCATTAGTTAAAGAGAATATAATTAAAAATAACGATGATTATTTTCGAAAATTATATTTAATAACCTAAACCTGAAGAAACTACAAAAAAATAATAATTAACGTGATAATTATGTGGATGAAATTCAAAAAGTATTCTTTGATTTGTATTCTGTGGCTAATTTTGAGGAGAAATGTTGAGTATCAACTCGAAACGCCTAATATTGATGATTCTGAATGAAATTTACAAAAAGGTATTTTTTCTTATAGGGAATACCTCTTAAATTTCATGAGGCTTGTGTGACCTCTAAATGTTATAACTGTTGATTGTTATTAATTTCAAGTAGTTTTATGCGAGCAGTCAATAGAATTTAACAATGAAAATGAATGACTTTTGGTGAAAGATTTCAAATTTTTGAATAGTAAATGCAAACAAGGCTTGTAGTTCTCGATAATAGTCTAGAGAAAGAATTTTTGTGAAAAATGGTGTGCTGATATTGCACAAAGTTTTAGGATTAAACGGTGTTTCCAAGTGAAACTTTTTTTGAGAGGGGATTGAATTGAAAAAACGATCGACCGACCGGCCGAACGAACATCTGTCTCTCTCTTACAAGTAGACTTTCTATAGTCTATACCTTCTCTTAATACTTTTTAAATTGTCCTTTTGAGTCTTGCAATTTAATATATATGAGCTTAAGTCATATAAAGTTCTAGATTATGTGAAAATGATCCACAATTTACTTGAGAGTGTTTACCGACATCTGGAAGAGACTTTTATTTTCTTTCCTTAATTTAATAATCACATTTCGTTGTAAACTAACAATTATAATTTGATATGTTATTTCATTAGTTAATACAATTATTAATTTCCTACTGATATTTTCTTTTCCAGAATCAATGCTTGGCTCCAAAAAGAAACAACACGGAATGCCAGTCACCATGTTGGTTATGCCCCCCAAACTTTCAGCTCATTTTTACTTCGCACGTGATTCTGCAGGAGACCTTGTACTTAGAAATATAGCTCGCGGTTTTGTGCATGTGGAAATGATAAAGGAAGAAGGTGTCGAGTACGTCATTGGATATGTAGAAGATGTGAATGTTAAAGACAGTCCTTTATATCCATTCGCTGTTAATTCACTAGGATCTGGAAGTGATTCTGGGAGAATTAAAATACGCGTAGATGGTGACTATGCCTATAAGTATATTCCAATACCCGAGGAAGATGCTCTGAATGATCATTTCTTCAAGCCATACAATCCAGATCTCATTCGTGTTTTCGATATAGACTTTGAAAATATACGCAAGCCCCTTGAACCGGCCTTCCCAATAAAGACAACTAAGCCGGTCGCCCCGGGTCAGGCCATGACCTCAAGGGGCCAGGCCGGGCCCCACCAAAGGTCGCCGTAAAGGTCCGTGAGCAAATGAGGGTGTCAAAAGCGTGACAACGAATAGGTCACCCCGCCCTCCTAGCTCTACATCCAGAGGGCGTCAAAAAAAGTAAGGCCAGCACTGGGTAACCCATCACTGATTCAGCAATATTGCCCAACCCTGCGCGGTCTATCCTGTTTAATTTAAAAAAAATCTAAACAATAACATACAATATATATCATGTAAAATAAATGAAATAAAGGGTCCCTGGGTATAAATGTATAAGTGAAAACTTTAAAAAATGCTGTTCATTGGCTCAAAGTAATGAAAAATATTATGGTCCGGTGCGACTCAGAAGTGGTCAAAATCCGTTTTTGGTATTTTTTGTGTAGAAAATTTGTTGTAATTGCTTTTTCTTTTTGCTTGTTCTTTTCTCACTTTAATAAGAATAAGTAATAGATCAAAAGTACTAACATGCTTTTTATAGTCAAGAAATAAAAAAAGCATTTCACTCGGAGGTGGTTGCTTATAGCAGGATGTTCTTTTGATCGTTTGATGAAGCTAAATAATAGCTTGGAAGTGCTTTAATATTTAAAAAAATGAAATACGATAAGTTATAGACAGTTCTTTGTGTCCCCTATAAAATCCGAGTCTTGACACTTACGCTCTTATGCCCGAGGAATATTTAATTTGAAATAAAGTAGAGAATAAATAATTATATATCAAATAATACAAAATACAAAACAAAAAATGATATAGAGTAGAATATGGAATTGAGTTAATATAGCTTATATTGTATTTTAATGATACATTATGGAAAAAAATAAAAAATACTGCAGAAAATTTGTTTTAAAAAAGGTTTCTTTAGTTTTCGACATCCACGTGACACCTCTTGATACTTGCAAAAAAAACTTAACCGCCTTCCTGAATCCTAGTGGTAAGCATGATAAAAGTTTTTATGTAAAACTCATTTTTAGTTGCACTGAATTTCTTTTTTGTTCCAAGTCAATCAAATTAAAATTTTCTGTTTTCTTTTAACTGTGCTCTTTAAATCTAGAAATTTTTGAAATTTTAACACTAAGTGAAACTCTACTAATTCATTTAGAGAAGAGTGAGTCTCTGATACTATTAGTCAAAATATTGAGCAATTTTTGAATGAAAAACATCTGATTTCTTACGAATCTCTTCGAAAATTTGCTCTAATTATGACAAAAGCATGAATTTGGTGCGAGGGTTAATTTTGACATTAAGATTTTTTTTCCATCTGGGGTGCCAACGTTTTTTTCGATCATGGTAATTTTTTTAAAACCGTGTTTATGTTTAGCGAAATCCAGTAAGCTCAGAAAATATATTATTTCTGGTAAGCCCAGGAAAACAGGAAAAAGTGAGCCCTTTAGAAAGAAAAAAACATTTTATGTAAATTTTATTCAGAATCGTCAATATTAGGTGAATCAAGTTAAAACTCAACATTTTTATCTAGAAGTAGATATAAAATACAAATAAATAAATACTTATTGAATACCACGGTTTTTTCTGAAATTTTCAAATGTTTGTCTAATTTTTACTTAGTGAAGTAATAATAAATTATAATTAACAAGTAAAATTGTTCAAACAACTTATTATTATTTTTAATGATATTCTCTTCGAATAATGCTAGAAAGTTGCGTTTTTTCTGAAATTCTCCACTTATGTCATCTTCTCACTCAGTAAGATAATAATTACTGAGAATTATTTTTTAAACGATTTATTTTTTTTGCCGATTCAATAGAAAAAACTTCATTTCCGCGTAACTACTTGCCATGGATAATTGATTATAAAATTTTTTTTATAAATAAACAACTGATTTACTACATTTCATGAAATTATTTGAAAAAACATGTTTTTTTTTATAAATTGTTTAAATTTAGTGCAAATTAGGTCATCAATCGCTGCAAATTTCCATGAATCCATTTCCACTCACTTATTTGTTTATATAAAATTCAATACATTTTAAAACAATTTCGAAGCTATTAGAATACTTTTCTAGGTAGTTTCTTATTTGATTCTATGTATTTTGGATTGAATTGAAGTATTTTTTGCAAACTGGTAATCTTCTAAAAAAAATCCCATTTTTGTCATCAAATAAAAAAAAAACTTTTAAAAAAAGCGGATTTGACCGATTAATGAAATTTTGTTAACTTATGTGCATCATATTAAATGTAACTTTCCTTTAAAACAGTTACTGAAAGCCTTTTCGATATAAATAATATATTTGAAACATTGTCAGAAAAGTAAAAATATTTAATTTCAAGAGATGGAAAACTATCTGGGAAACGATTCTTTTTCATATTTATTTATTATTTTTTCATAACTCTAAAGTCAAAGAAAAGCAGAAAATTTCATAAAAAACCACAACTTTCAAGGATTTCTGTAAAAGAGGGTAATTATCATTCAAACAATTATAAATTGTTGAGAAAATCATGTTTGTCATCTTGCAATAATGATTATCACCTCACTGAGTAAAACGGGGACAAAAATATCAAAATGAAGATCAAAAGAGAGAGTTGGGGTCGAAAATAATGAAACCTTTCTTAAACAATTTTTTATTATCTTCAATTTATTATTGTCTCTATATAACTAAAACGTTAAAAGCCAGTTGAAAAATTTAGAAAAAAACGCGATTCAATTCTAAGAGAAAACTGCGATGAACAGGTAAAAAGTAAAAAGGTTTTTTTATGAGAAGTACGTGCCAAACTTCATGGGTTTTGCAAGACCTCAAAATATAATTAGAAATAAAAAACATTCATTTATTTTGTTCTGATACATTTCTGGGCCGCTCTAATATCCACTCATATATTAAATGATAACAGTTGATTTTTGATAATTTGCAGTAGTTTAATGCAAGCTATCGATAGGATTCAAGAATGAAAATCTAGAAACTCAATTATTAAAAACCAAAACAGACAATTACCAGAATTTTATAAATCCTGAAAGACTTTTGTTAAAAGTTTGACAAATTTTGAATAATAAATGCAAGCGTGTTTCGCAGCTCTTCATAATAGCAGTCTGCGGAAAACAGTTTTGTACTTCGTATAAATAATTTAGGTATGAAACTAAATTTAGTCCAACATAAATTGCAGTTAAGTTGTGCATATTTTCAATTCGGTTCATAAGAATATTTCTAAATTCCTAGAGTAAAAAATAGTGCCCTGCTACTGCACAAAGTTTTAAGATTAAAAAAGTATGAATTCCATAGACACACGTACTTCCTATTCCAACTTTAGATTTATCAAAAATAAATGACTGTAATTAATTTTGTATGAATCTTGGACACTTTTCACTCAAAAATTCAATTTTTAACAGGATACAGTAGACAACATTCAAATAAGTGTACGGAAATATCTTTTGATTGTCTGTTTGACACTTGGAATTTAATATATCTGTGCTAAAGGCATATGAAGTTCTAAATTATGTGAAAATGATCCACCATTCACTTGAGAGTGTTTACCTACATCTAATTCCAAAGTTTTTTATTTTCTTTCTTTAATGTAATCACATTTCTTTGTGAACTGAAAATTATGATTTGATACATCATTTCATTAGCTAATTCAATAATTAATTTCCTGCTCATATCTTTTTTTTGCAGAAGTAATGGTTGGCTTTGTAAAGGAACAATACTAAATGCTAGTCACCATGTTGGTTTTGCTCCCTAAACTTTCTGCTCGGTCTTACTTGAAAGGTGATCCTGGAGGAGGCCTTGCACTTAGAAGTTTAGATCAAGGTTTTGCGCATGTAAGAATACTGAAGAAAAATTGTGTTACGTACGACATTGGATATATTGAGAGAGTGGAAACAGTCCTTTGTATCCATTTGTTCATTCTTTATCAAAATTAGGAGGTGATTATGAAATAATTAAAATACGCGTGAATGGCAACTATGCCTTTACTTCGTTCGATGCCATTTTTGGACTCTGACGGCTTACTACGACTTGGACGTTTTTTGAAACATGCTGTTTTGGACTTCGAAGAGCGATGTCGTTATGTTTTACTCAAAGATTCTATCACCATACTCATTGTTTGAAATGAGCATCAAATCATATTACATGGGGGACCGCAACTTACATTGTCTTATTCACGGAGGCAACATTGGATCATCACAAGACGCTGTGTTGTAAAGACCCTCTGCTATAAGCGGTCTGGATTACGCTGGTATCATTTGGATGTGCACAATGAAAGGTCGAGGCCCCAAGTCGAACAAGGCCTACATTGTGGTTTTTGTCTGTTTGGCTACAAAAGCTCTCCATTTGGAGGCATTCTTGGACTATACCGCTGATGGTTGCATAGCGGCTTACAAACGATCTGCTGCTCGACGTGGGATAAGCAACTTCCTCTACAGCGACTGCGGTACTAATTTTGTGGGAGCCGATAAACAGCTCCATACAATTTTTGATGAGGCTTCAGTTGTCTTAGCGACCATCAGCCGTTATTTTGCTGACAACGTAACTACGTGGCGTTTCAACCCTCCAGCCGCCCCACACTTCGGAAGATTTTGGGAACCAGCTGTCCCATCTGTGAAACATCATATTCGTCGAGTAATGACTCTGACTTTTGAGGAAATGATAACTTTTCTCACGCAGTTGGAAGCTTGCATCAATATAATAAATAAGGTGCACATATGCCTTTTTCCGGGGAAAAGTAGTCCATGAATACATTACAGAGTCAGGTTTGCATTTAGGTATATAAAAAATCCAATTTTTGTAAATACGTGACTGGCTCCGAACGAAGGGCTTAGAGCATGAAAAGCAAGTATTCGGGAAAAACAATTGCAGTATTTCCGGTCACCGAAAACAGACTCTCTACTATTATTGAAATGCAAAACTATTTGTGTTTTGTACGTAAGACGTTAGAAGGAAAATTTATTTAAAATCAAACAGGCAGTGAAGGCTTAAGTCACTAAATCGTTTCGGAACAAAACATGTTGTTTTTCGACAGGTGCTTCCATATTTTTTTCCTCGAAGTAGATCAAGGTATGACATCCATAGAGTCTTATCAATGATTCACTCACTTCAGAGAAGATTTAATGAAATATTTTTCGACTAGTAAATACGTGCCTTTATATTGCATTTGCAATTTATCACTATGCATATTTTTAGTTTCCCACACTTTAAAAATAATAAATGACATACTATGTGAAAAATGCTTAGCTTCTTTTTGATCCAAAGATTAAATTGGATTCAATAGTATGATAATACGGAAGTGTTTTTCAGATACAGTCTGGATGGAACATAGTGTTGAAATACGAATAATTAACTAGGGCAATTGAGATTGTGGCTAATCCTGTATACACCATAAGTATGCAACGACCTAGTTTTTATCTAGAAAAATCAGTGTTGTCGATTTGTCAACAACTGGCGCTTCGCTTGTTACTCTATCCGCAAGTTCATTTTGAAGGATTCAGTAAAATCGAATAATTTAAATGAGAAATTATTCAAAGCAACTTGAATATACTTAAAATTTTTTAAAAATTGAAAGATTTACTGTGCATTGCCCTTGAAAAGTAGCGAGTAGAGTGACGAGCGCAGCCTTTATTTGAAGAAAATGAGGGCTGTGATTGTTGTTCTCTGTTCAATCTTAGTGGTATTTCTGAATCGTGTTGGTAAGTATAACAATATTTGTAATTGGAAATGCATTTTTAATCGCACTATACTCATTTCTGGTTTCAAATCGTTCAAATTGAATTATTTTTTCTTATTCTAACTGTGCTCTTCAAATCTATGTATACATTTGGGAAATTTCCACACCTAATTAGTTAAACTTTACTAATTCATTGAGGGAAAATCGAGCCACTAATTCTTTTGTGGAAAACAACTAATTTCTCGTAAAGCTATTACAAATTTTGTTCTTGTTACGAAAGAACCAACTCAAAACAAATATTATTTCTGGTAAGCCCCATGAGGTTTAGCGCCTATTTCGCATGTAAAAAAAAACTTTTTCGTCAATTTTATTTAGAGTTATTTGAAAAAATCCATATATATGAGGGTGGTTGAATTTTTTTCTTTAAATTTTCATGCATATCACCCCTAAATTTTTTCGAATCCACGAAAAAATTTCATTATTTCTTTTTCAACAAAAACACATATTTTTTGAATGTCAGCCCTCAAATCTGTATTATAGGGTCACAAAGAAACTATACAAGTGAAAAATTGGGTTTTTCGAGTTTTTGGTGCCAATTATGATTTTTTTTCCTATAGAAATGCTGGACAGTTGCGGTTTTTACTGAAACTTTTAACTTTTTGCACACTTTCTACTCAGTGAAGTAATAATTAATGCAAGTTGAAAAACACAATTGTTGCAAAAAGTTATTGATATCTTAATTATAAATGTCAGATAAATAAGTGATTAGAGTTAGAAAATCAAATTGTTCAAACAATTTATTATTATTTGTAATGATATTCTCTGTGAATATTGCTAAAAAGTTGCGGTTTTTTCTGAAATTTTCAGCTCATTGTCATCTTTCAACTTAGAGAATTAAAAATTAATGCAATTTAACAAACATAATTGTTTAAGCAATTGATAATTATTTATAACTATCTTCTGTTAGATAAATATTAGAAAGTTGCAGATTTTTAGAAAACTAGAACATTGTGCGCGCTACACGCGCACTAATTACCCTTTCATAAGAAAAAAGTCTACTAAGTGGAACAACTTTGTTAAAAAATCATTTTTTTGGTTGATGATTCATCATTTTCGTTGAAAAAAATTTTTTCTTCAAAATTTGACTGTCTTTCCAGTTAAAAATTCAACTATTTGGGTAAAAATTGATGTAATATATAAAAAATTATTTTTTTTCAAAAAATTAATCTTTTTATTTCAAAATTGGGTTTTTTATTAGAAATTAATTTTTCATGTGCAAATTTAATTATGTTTTCTTAAACATCAATCTTCTTTTTTGGAAATTCATCTATTTGTTTGAAAATTACTTTATTTTGTTAAAAGCTCGTCTTTTGTGATATAATATTAATCCTCTTGATGACTTATTCACCTTTTTTGGGGAAATATTCAACTATTGGTTTGAAAATTCTATTAAAAACTTAAATATTTGGTTTGAAATTCATGTACTTTGTTAAAAAATATTTGATTATTTACTTGAAGGCTATGTAATTGAATATTGGCGATAATTTTTATAATAAAAGATTATTTATGTTTAAAATTTCCTCTATTCCAATTGCATAATTTTTGTGATGTTGCGAAATAAGTATTATTGCTTTTTGTGTTGGGAAATGATTAATTAATATGTACATATAGTTTTATTTATTCTGGAATTTGTTTTAAAGGTCTATAATAAATTAAGAGTATAGAAATGCATTTTCAAATGAAAAAAAATATATATATAATGTAAAAGTCATTTGAATGTTTCAATGAAAGTAATTGTTCAATGATTTTTATGTTGCGAACTGATTAATTATATATGAACTGATTCTATTGAAACGTACAGTTTCTGTAATTACTTTAAAAGGTTATTATTAAACTAAATTTCCAGAAATGAAAGTTCAAATTGAAAAAATAAACAAAGTAAAAATTATTTGAATGTTTTAATGGAAATCATAGTTAAATGCTTCTTATATTGTGAACTGATTAATCAATTATTAGCTGATTTATTTTTTTCACAATATTAAATTACAAAAAGATTGAATTTTAACTTTTCTCTATAAAGTAACATACATTAATCATTTATTTTAAGGTTATGTAATTGAATATTGGCTATAATTTTTATAATAGAAGTTAATTCATATTTAGAATACCCTTATTCCAGTTAAATAATTTTTTAAATGGTTTTAATGTTGTGAAATGAGTATCTGAATTAAATTTTCTAAATTGAATGTACGTACATTTTAATTTTTTTTTTAATTAGTTCAAAAGATTATTAATAATACAACTTTTCAGAAAAATATAAGGTAAACATTATTTGAGTGCTTCAGTGAAGACTATTATCTCATGCTTTTTATGTTCTGAACTGATTATTTAATTATTATCTGATTAAATTTTCTCATAATAGCAAATCACATAAAGATTGAATTTTAATTGTTTGCAATTGAGTTACACAAATTTATTATTTATTTTAAGGATACGCAATTAAATATCGACTATGAGTTGTATAATAAAAGTTCATTTTTTATTTAAAATACCTTCATTACAACTATATAATTTTTTTAATTTTTGCGATATTGTGAAATGATTATCTGAGTTTAATTTTCAAAATTATATGGACATATGTTTTAATTTTTTCTGGAATTAATATAAAAGGTTATTAATAATTCAAATTGTCAGAAATGAGATTCAAAATTTTTAAAAATATATAAATTGAAAATTATTTGAATATTTCGATGAAAATAATGTCAAAAATTATTTTATTATTACTTTTTTATGATCATTATACATATTATTATTAATTGATTCTATTAAAACTTACATTTTCTGGAATTATTTTGAAAGCTTATTAATAAATAAAATTTTCATACATGAAAGTTAAAATTTTTAAAAAAATTTGAGTATAAATAATATAGTTAAAATACGTCACAGGACGTGACAATATGAAGGAAAAGATTTAAAAAAAATGAAAACAAAATGTAGATTTTTAATGAACTTGAACAACAAATTTAGCAACTTTTTAAGAATTTTGACAGGTTTTCAAGTGAATGAAAGAATATTCTCAAGATTCATATGAAAATTTGAAAAGATTTTTAAACATTTTAAAAGATTTCTAAAAATTCGGAGAAAAAATCCAGGATATATTGAGGACATTTTTTTAATTTATGAAGATTTTTCAAAAAAAAATTTAAATATCGGGTCCGTTTAAACTTTAAATGATATTTAGAAATTTAGGAAGTGTTGAAGTGAATAAAAAATATTTTGAAACTTGAAAGGATTTCCGGATATTTATAAAATATTTTTTAAAAAGAACAAAGTTTGAAGAACTAGTTAAAAATTTTAATTCCAAAACTAAATTTTTAACTAAGAAGATAATTTCCAAACCAATAAAAAAGTAAATAGAATAGTTATATATTTCAAACCAAAAACAACCAAATATCACAAAATAGTTAAATTTAAATTAATAAGATGAATTTCTAGCCATGGAAATCAATTTTCTACCAAAGAACAACGAATTTGAAAGAAACAATTTTAATTAATCATAATTAATAAAAAATGAATGAATAAATTATACATATAGATTAATATTCAAACAATAAGAAAGCAAATAGAATAGCTATATTTTCAACCCAAACAACAAATTTTTAAAAAATAGTTAAATTTTCAAACAAAAAATTGAATTTTTAACCTTGAAAATTAATTTTCTACCAAAAAACAACAAATTTGAAAAAATATATGGTTCAATTTTCAACCAGAAGAATGAAATTTTAACCAAATAGATGAATTTTCAAACAAGAACAATTATTTTCTACCAAAACACAACGAAATAAAAAATATATGGTTAAACTTTAGTTGAACTAATTTTCAAAATTTTTAAAAATTAAAAAAAAATTAAGAATCACTATACATTTTATTTCAATTTTCATAAAACTTCTAAACATCTTTTAAAATGATTCGAATGTTTCCTGAAATTTGAAAAACGTTCTGCAAAATTACAAAAACTCCCGATCAATCTTCCAGATACTTTGTTGGTAATTTTGGAAATCTTTTGTAATGTCTTGAAATTAAAAAAAAATATTCTGTTAAAATAAATGTTGTAAAATAAAAAACCATTAAAATTTTCCGAGAAATCATAAGACAATTTTTTTCATTTTAAATTATTAAAAAAATAATAATTTAATTATACTTCATCCTTTTTCAATTTTAAGACATTTGTTCAAAACGTTAAAAACAGAATATTATTGCCTTTATTATTAAAGAATCATTTACAGTTGTAGGTTTCTGTTTTAGAAATAAACTTTTTAAATTAAAATTCCTCATTTGGAAATTGCGATTTTTCACCACTTTTAATCATGGAAAAATACCAAAAATACGATTTTTTGAGAAGAAAAAAGTATCATAAGTTTATTTAAATCATACCTTATCTAAGATACCTTATCTAATATCATAATCTCATACCTGATCTAATATCCAATTTTTTCCTCGTAAAATCGAAAAAATAAAGTTTTTAATAAACACTGAATGAGATCAAAAAATATTAGTGGGAATCTCGGAAATGGGACAAGATATCATAAATGAGTAAAAGAACTTTTTTGTAGATTTTTTTAACGGTGCAGACCATTTTCTTATCATTTTTTTGTATTTGTTGTTGTTTGCAACAAAAATGCGAAAATTCGATTTTATGAAAAAAAATTCTCCTAGCCACAAAAGTTATTTAGCCCGCATAAAACAAACAAGGTATTTTCCTTAATATAGTACAAATTGAACAGAAAATTGGCAAAAATATAATGATGGTTTTTTGGAGAAAATCGACTTTTAATATTTTAAGAACAACCGCCGCCATGTTGTTAATTTTGAACATTATCTAAATGTTTGAAGAAAAAATGGCGGTTTTTTTGTGAACAAAACAAAAAATTTAAATAAGCATAACTTCGTAAAAAAAATTGGTTTCACAAATCGCAAAGATACGTACCGCCGTTGGACACATTACTAGAAAAATGTGTTTCTTTCGGAAGTTCAGAATTTCAGAAGAATGATTTTTATATTATCTAACAAAAAATACAGTTATTTTGAATGTATATGTAAATAGAATTACAAATAAAAACAAATTCGTGAATGTCTATTACTGAATTTAAAATAAGGCCTTATAAGTTAATTATAGGTATATAAGTACAATCCAAACTCCGAGCATTGCCGTTTTCGGGGCTGTAGGGGAGTGTAATTCCAAGAAGCCATAAACCCCCACTCTAAGCGCGTTCACGCTCGAATGCGTGGAGGAGAAGAATGCAGCTGACTCCGAGCATTGCCACGCGTCGGTTAGGCTAAAAATCTATTTCGAAAATCGTTTTATGTACGTAGTGTACATTAGGGTGGTCCAAAAAACGCTTTTCGAGGTGCCAGGCAAGCCCCCCCCCCCCAAGCTTCCATTTTCGGAGAAAAAAAATCCCTTTTTTTTTGTTCGAAATTCGAATATTAACACGTGCCACCGGGCACTTCCAAATCCCATTTAATTAACATGGGAAAATTTTGGATTTTTGTAAAATTGAACTTATACTTCAGGGTTTGATCGAAACGTGCCAACTTTTTTAGGAATTGAAAAGGAGTCAAAGGAAGAGAATAAAAAAACTACATTTTTACGTATTATTGTTACTTTTCAGCAATTTTCGTCATCTTTTTTGTACAAATAATTACTAATGGACAATTTGAATATTTCCCATGACTTTTTAGACAATTTTTAATTGCTTAAACAAATTTAGCTTATTTAAACAATTATTTATTCCCAAAAAATGTGAAAAATAATCGTATTTTCTTATTGAAATGTATTAGTTTGTCATTGTTTGGAATAGTAATTTTTGTTTAAAAACATTATGTAATTATTTAAATAATTACTTATTGTTTATTCTCAAGACTTCTAAAAATTCACCCAGAGATGTCCAGGTTTTTCTCAAATTGGAATCCTATGCTACTTTTTGTAGAATAATTATATAATTTGGATACATATCTTTTAATGTTTAATAAATTTGTATTTATTTAAACGATTTTGATTTGCTAGAGCAGTTTTTTTTCGATAACTTAAAAAAAATTGAATAAAATAAAAGACATAGAATTATTTTTCTGACTGTATAGTGTATAGAGAGAATATATTAACCATTTTTTAATTGTTTGAACAAATATCATTTGTTTAAACAATTATTTTTCCAACAATATTTTTCAAATCGTATTTTCTGAATTAAACATAATATTGAATGATTTCGTGGAGTAGTAAATTCTGTTAAAAACGTCGTGTCATTGTTTAAATAATTATGATTTGTTCAAGCAGTTTTCTAATAAAAAATGTGGATCAATAATATAAAATATTACACATAGAATTATTTTCGTAAATATATTTTAAAAAATATTTTTTGTATCTTCCAATATGTTTAAATAATCGTATAAAGCCAAAACGAAAATCAGCGACACATTTTAATATTCATAATGAGTATGAAAATGTAAGAAAGCAATCTGTTGAAACTTGAATCATGATTTGCATTAGTGAATGTGCTTTTTTATAATATACTTATGATAAAGATTGTAAAAATATGAAGAAAGCAGTGATAAATACACTTTTATCATTTAAATTTTATTATGACTTTTATGATTTATTTAGTAATGCGTCAAAAAAGATGTAAGCTATCCATACTCAATTTAAAGGAAATTTGAAAAAAAACAATAATCAATTGTATAAACAATAACATGAAGTTTTTACCAGAATTTATTACTTCTGGAAATCATTCAATATTATGTTTAATTCAGAAAATACGATTTTAAAAGTTTTTTTGGAAAAGTAATTGTTTAAACAAATAATATTTGTTTGAACAAAAAATGGTTAATGTATTCTTTCATACACTATATAGTCAGAAAAATAATGATGTGTATTTAATTTAATTTAATTTTTTTTAAGTTATCGAAAAAAACTGCTCAAGCAAATAAAAATTGTTTGAACAAATAGAAATTGATTAAAAATTAAAAGAAATGTATCAAAATTATATAATTAGTCAATAAAAAATAGCATAGGATACCATTTTGAGAAAAAACTGGACATCTCTGGGTCAATTTTTAGTAATTTTGAGAATAAGCAATAATTAATTGCTTAAATAATTACACAATGTTTTTAAAAAAGTTTGCTTCTCCAAGCAATGACAATATATTACATTTCAATTAGAAAATAATATTATTTTTACATTATTTGGGAATAAATAATTGCTTAAATAAATTACATTTGTTTAAACAATTAAAAATGGTTTAAAGAGTTATGGGAAATATCTAAATTGTCTATTAGTAATAATTTGTATGAAAAAGACGACGGAAATTGCTAAAAAGTAAAAATAATACGTAAAAATGTATTTTTTTATTTTTGGGTCATATAAGGGGCGCTGAAGGGGGGGGGTACGGGGGAATAAAAATAAAAGTTATAAGTATGGTTTCATTTTATAGGTACTCCTCTTCAATCCCTGAAAATTTTGACACGTTTCGATCAAACCCTGAACTTTTGGGAGAGGGGGGAGGGCTTGCCCTCTAGGGTGGAAAAAAAGTAACAATGCATTTTTGGACCACCTCAGTGTACATACATGTGTACAAAAGTGATTCATATCGATTTCTTATATGTATAGCAAAACGAAAAATTTGCTTGACTGAAAAGCTTCAAGATTTTAACCGAAAAAAAGCCTTCAGATTCGGCCGTTTCGCTCCCGGCAATCTTGGGAGCATTAGCTATAAAATTCATCGGTCGCGAGCGATGCTAAAGTGGGGGTAGCGCTGGAGCAAGAAACCGGGCAAGCGGCAATGCTCGGGGCGGCAATGCTCGGATTTCAGGCTACAATTCAAAAAAAGATAACCTGAAAAGAAATTTGAAAAGAAATTTTCACGAATATATTTCGAAAACGTTTTATGGAGATATTCCATCAGTATCAGAGCCAATGTTTCAGCAACATTACGCAGTAATATTTAAGCAAGATTTCGCGGACAATTGTCACACACATAAAGCGAGCGCAATTCCAATATTCTTTTGAAATGTTGCAAAAATATTCCTAACCAATATTGCCTGGGCCGGACATTTTAATGTTTCTTGAACGTTACTATAATATTCATTTGCAATTTTGCCAATGTTTCAAATAAATATTCTAGAAATATTACTGCAACATTGTGTGTTATGGGTATAATGAATAACTGATTCAGTTATAATTAGCCTTTCGACTGATCTGTGGTTCAATAAATTTTGCCAATTTCAACAAACGATGCTCTTTTGAGGAAAATGAACGAATTTCCTTAAGATTTCCGGGAAACCTTGAAATTATTTTTTTAGTTGAAAAATTATATTTAAAATAAACTTAAAAAAGATTTTAAGATATTTAAACTAAATTTCGCCATTGCGCAGTTACAAAATTTATAAAAACAATTGAGTAACTTTAAGAGACATTTGAAAGTGTTGAAAAGATTCAAAAATAATTTTAAACTAGAAAAGATTTCAAAAAAATTAAAACAAAATGTAGATTTTTAAAGATTCCGAATAAAAATTTTAGAAAATTTCTAAGAATTTTGAAAGGTTTCAAGAGAATATTCTTAAGAACCATAGGGAAATTTTAAAGGATGTTTTGTTTTTAAACATTAATTTTTAGAAAAAATGAGAAAAGATTTTAAGTAAGGGTTTTCATTTTCAACCAATAAACAACGAATTTTCAAAAAATAGTTAAATTTTCAATCAAAAAGATGAATTTTTAACCAAGTAGTTGAATTTTCGATACGAAAGATAAATTTTCCATACGAAAGATAAATTTCCAAACCAGAAGATTAATTTTCTACCAAAAAACAACGAATTAAGAAAAAATGTTACATTTTCATGCACCACATTTTTTGCTTTCCACCATTTTTCACCGTGATATACTAAAATAATTATTCAGACTCTTTTCCGGGATTCTTCATTTGTCTCATTTTTTGAAATGTTTGAAAATGTTTTAAAATATTTATGAATTTTCTCTAAAAATTATTTTTCAAAATAAAAAAAAGAATTAAAAACTTACCGAGGAATCTTGAGAAAAAAATTTTATTTTCTTGAATCCCTTCAAAATTCTTGAAGAGGTTTCAAAATTTTATTTCAATACCTTCAAAAATCTATATTTTCTTTGAAATCTTCTTAATATTTAAATTATTTTTTTACAGTTTCAAAGCATGTGCCACGCATAAATAGCTACCTTACCGGCCTCATTTTTTCAATTTTCTGAATTTTTGTCTGAATCTAAGAACTTTTTTCTGAATGAAATATCGGGCTAAAAATTTGTTAAATGTTTGAGAAGACAATAAAATACGTTTACGTAGTTTATTCGAGGAGGAATTTCGCAAAAAATTATTTTCGACGAATAAAACCTGGGTGCATTTTTTGAACCTAAGAACTTTTTTTATACGTGAAATGTCAGCTTCAAACTTTGAGAAATGCAAGAGCCGACAGTAAATTACGTTTATGTACATCATTTGAGTACAGAAGATGCAAAAAGAAATATTCCAACTGAATGAAAACTCCGATTGTCAGTTCCGTCGGTATTCGCCATTGGCCTGAAAATGCGAAGGCTGGCGGCCACTAAACGAGGCTCTATCAGCTGGCTCGTCTACATCTAAAATGTGAGGTCCACGTGGGTCCACGCTGTCAAAGATTGATGATGCGATGTTCTTACAATAATATTTTTTAAAAGTTGTGTCCAGTATAAAAGTTGAGTGAAATATGTCGTTTCAATGTTGAATTATATAAGTATTGAAATAGAAATATGCACTCGAAAACTTTTTTTGCCTTTCGTTACAGAACCAACAAGCACCGCACTTGACTTGCTTTTAAAATTAGTCCGCAATATTTTTGTATTACAAAACTAAAACTCTTAAAACTGAATTACTTAATTCCAAACAAACAACTAACAACAGTAATTTTAATAATTGTAGACAATATATGAATATTTTAAGTCTTTCAAATACGACGCAAGAACCTAATCTATGAGTATTTTCTAAGCATTCTTTTTTTGCTATACTCTGCCAACGCATTGTACGATCTGAATACTTATTATACCTTTATTATAATTTAGAATTGAAACAATATAGTTCATCAGCTTCTATGCGTGAAACTACTTTTAATGAATGATGTTAAATTATAACTCTCCCGAATGCGAGTTTCATATTTTACCCTAGAGAATAATATGGGTATGGACTAAAAAAATTTAGAATTTGCATTGTACACCAAAAATTTGAATTTTCAAGTCTCAAAAGATGATTTTTTCGACGGCAGGTAAATTTTCAACACGAAAAGTTGAATTTTCGACAAAAAAGATCATCTTCAGCCAAACGAAATTAATTTTAAACCGAGGGTCCATTTACCCTGAAATCATACGAATCTTTGCCAACGTTTGCATTTGATCTCATATGATTTCGATTCGGATTTCATAAGATTTCATAAGATTTCTTATTTCTTGTAAGCTAAGTATGATTTCAATATTGACATGACACTAATTTTAATGAACACGCTCTGACTGTCCATTGACTGCTCTCGACTCCCATCCAGACTTGTAGACTCGCACTGACAGCTCTCAACTCCGTCTGACTCCATCTGATTTCACGCTGACTGGAAACATCAGAAATCGATAAGCGAAATGTAATCAGAAAAGCTGAAGCTTGCGTGGATTCGAAATTTGATTTGTTGCCAAAATTGTAATGCCCAAAAGTTTATTATTTTTATCTCAAATTTTATTCATATATATTTTAAAACCCTAAATGGGATTGAGAAAAGAGTTGGTTTCAAAGTTTTTCTTTTAAAAGAAGGTCATGATAAGGTACTAATATGGAGGAAGGTCTGCGAAAAATTTTGTAAACCTTATTTATTTGTGGTAAGAATATTTTTATTTTATTTTACTAAAATATTGTTTCAAACTTAAAATTCAATAAATATTAACGCTTTATATATTTTACAGCCTTTGCTGCTACTTTAACATTGTTTACAGCCATTTTAAATCATGTTAATATTTTGTGTTGTTATGACAACTAAATTAGAATATGCAGTAAAATTGATATTTCAAAAGTTTGTGATTAGATCATGAGTCATATGAATATAATAAATAGCATAAGTATTTATAACAAATATAATATAAACCGTAAGATAAATTCACTTTCCGCTTATAAACTTTTGCGCTGTGATGTTGAACATTAGGAGTACATTCGTCGAATGTTTGAGCTGATGGGACAAATTTTTGAGTTGGCATTCAAACTCGCATCCGAATAAAGAAAAAAAAATGGTTTTGAAATCGTTTAATATTCTCTATTCTCTTTTTTTTTATTTTACAATTCGAAAATATTCCTAATCAGGGTGGCCGTTGGACAGGGAAACCGAGAAACCCTTGAAGTGACCGGGAATTTTTTGAGACCGAGAAAACCCGGGAAAATGACAGTAAATTTATTTTTGGATCGGGAATTTTAGAAATTTTGAGAAGAAAAATCTATCTATCTAAAATATTCTAGTTTAAAACCAATTCAATTTAGACTCAAATTTAGACAATTTTAATTAAGATGAAGAACCATTTTTAATATATAGAAATATTTCACTGGTTATATTCAAAATTAAATAATTTGAAACTGAATCGTTTGAAATAGAGTGTCTTGAATCGTTAAAATGTCAGACAATGAAATTTAAACTATTGCTCTATTCATAAGTTTTTTCATTTGCAAGTAAAACTGTTGAATTTTGATGTATAAATAACAATGAAAAAATGATTAATTTTTTTAAATTTGAGTAAGTTTAAAAGATATTTAGAAGTATTTAAAATATTTCAACTTGATATAAAACTTGAAAAGATTTTAAAAAAAAGTAAAACAAAATGTCAATGTTTGCAGATTACAAAATAAATTTATGATGCCATTCAAGGATTTTGAAATGTTTTGAGATGATAAAAACAATTACTTTAAATTTCTGGAAAAATTTTAAATTATGTTTCATTTTGAAACAAAAATAATTTTAAGAGAATATTTAAAATGATTAAAAAAAGATAAAAAAATTTTATTATTAAATAAAAATGAAAGAATTATTAATTAAGGAAAATTCGAGAAAATTTAAGAGATATTTAACGTTCGAGATGATTGAAAAATAATTTAAAATTTGAAAGGATTTTTAAAAAATGTAGATTTTTGAAGATTTAAAAAAAATGTAGAAGGTTATTGAGCGTTTTAAAAGGCTTTAAACAGATAAAAAAAATTATTAAGATTTCTAAGAAAATTAAAAATGATTTTTCATTCTGAATAATTCATTTCAAGATAATATTTTTAAAGATTTCCAAATTTGTCAAAAACGAATCTACAAGATTTAAAGGCAATTTTTTAAACTTTGAAGCATTTTTAGATAATTTTAGGAAAATGTTGAATAATTTTCATAAATGATCAGAAGTTTTGTAATAATTTCAAAAATAATTTGACATTTGAACTTATTCCAAAAAAATTAAAGCAAAATGTAGAGTTTTAACAATTTTGAAGCGTTTTAAGGGTTTTGAAAGGTTCAACCTTTAAGCGGCACCCTTCAATCCAGCACACGTAAACGGCACACTAGTGCGAATTGGTTTTTTGCAATGATAGTATTATATATTTAACATACTGGACATATAATAAATATATATAGCATACATTACGCATATTTAACATATATATTTGATATAGTGGGGATAAGCCGCTGCAGCTGCGCCTGAGTGAATTTAAGCAAAATGATCATTTTTCCAGTGCGAATTCGCACCAGTGTACGGTTTGAGGTTTGAAGATAATACAGCAATTTTCTTAAGATACCTGAGAAAATGTAAAATTATTTTTTATTTTGAAAAAATAGTTTCAAGAGAATATTTAAAAGATTTCAAAACAAATACAGGTTTTGATGTATAAATATCAATTGAGCAATTATTCTTTTTTTACGCCTAGAAATAAAATTAATTTATCTTCTAATATACAAAATTTTTAGTTAAAAAAAGCTGTAATCGTTCCATTTTTATTGTTTCAGACATAAAATTTCTGTAAATGCTATAATTTTGCAAATTTACAAATTTGTTTATTTATTCTTCAATTTAGAGAATTGAATATGATAGCATGGATTTATATTTTTTTAATCTTTGAACTGTAAAACTTATAAAAGCTTAAAATTTTTCATTTTGCAGTGTAACAGCATTTAATTTTAAATTGTTCACTTGAAATGTGTTAGAAGCTTTCATTTTGTACGCGTCAATTAGTGAGTGTGTGAGAAAAAAATTTTCAAGCGTTAATTTTACAAGCTTAAAATTCAAAAGGGTTCCTCTTTGAGTATTTTGATTCGAAGTTCAGTTTTTATACCTTCAAATGAAAACAATTTCAGCTTCAAGTGTTCGAATATTTTAATTTCAATGACCGTCAAAAATTGTTCTTAACTGGGAAAACAGTGGGAAATGGTCGGAAACTTTTTTCCTGGAATAAAACGGCCACCCACGACAGACCGTTAAGCACACAACGCTTTGCAACGCGCAAACTCGTTGCGCACATAAACATAAATAATAGTTTAAGAGATTTCTACTGATTTCACTCCATTTTCACTAATTTTGAAAATATCGGATCTTTTCCAAAGATCCACTCAGATTCCGCTGATTTCAGATGATTTCACAAAGTGTTATCTTGTTGCATTTGATTTCATACGGATTTCAAACGATAAAACCCCTTGATTCGAGAGTGAATGGCCCCTCGTTTTAAACTAAGAAATATGATTTTTCTGCCATGAAAGGTGAACTTTCAATGCGAAAGAACGAATTTTTTACAAAGCAGTTGAATTTTCGAACACCTAAGATGAATTTAACAAAATAGTTGAAATTCCAACAAAATATTTAAAGTTTTTACCGTAAGACAACTTTTCAGTAAATTCATAAATTGGTAACCAAAGAGTTGAATTTTCAACTAAAAAAGTGGTTTAAAACCAACAATAAAATAGTTAAATTTTCACATAAAAAAACTAGTTTTCAACAATACAAAAATGAATGATTAACCAGTTGGATTCAACGAAAAAAGACGAATATTGAACAAATTAGTTGTTATAGAATCCATTTCAAATCAAGCAGATTGTACTCGTCAAGTCGCAGAATCTCAAGGAGATGAAACATTCTTTTTTTTAGAGGAAACTAGGCAATACGTATTATTCCGATTTCCAAAACTACCTCTATCAGAGCACATTTCAAGAACACCGTCTACGGTCCCTTCAACTAAAACCTCAAAAAAATAAAAATAACAAGACACGCATTTTAAAGACTGTGTTTATTGTCCTTATGGCCTCGAAAATATGCAGCAATCCTCAAGAACTACCACTACCTCATTTAACGAATCCCGTTTAGATTGCCTTCATCTAAACTCGCCAAAAAATTTCAAATTGATAATAATCAGAAGACACGCATTTCCATGACTGTATTTAATATCCGTATAACCACAGAAATATCCAGTAACCCTCAAGAACTACCTCTACCACATTTAACGATCCACATCTCGACTGCCTTCATCTAAAATAGTAGGGGTAGTTCCTGAGGGTTGTTGGATATTTCTGTGGTTATAAGGATATTTAATACAGTGTTAAAAATGCGCGTCTTGTGATTATGATCAATTAAAAATTTTCTTGGCGATTTTAGATAAAGGCAGTCGCGATGTGGATCGTTAAATGTGGTAGGGGTAGTTTTTGAGGGTTTTTGGATATTTCTGTTGTTATAAGAATACTAACTATAGTCTTGGAAATGCGCGTCTTGTGATTACTATCAATTTAAAAATCTTTTGGCTATTGTAGATGAAGGCAGTCGAGACGGGGTACGTTAAATGTGTTAGGGGTACTTCTTGAGGGTTGTGAATTATTTCTGTGGTTATAAGGATATTTAATACAGTTTTGGAAATGCGGGTCATGTGCTTATTATCAATTAAAATTTTTCTGGTGATTTAAAATGAAGGCAGTCGAGACGGGGTTCGTTAAATGTGGTAGGGGTAGTTCACGCGGGTTGTTGGATATTTTTGTGGTTATAAGGATATTAATTCAGTCGTGAAAATGCGCGTCTTGTGATAATTATGAATTAAAATTTTTTTCGGCGATTTTAGATAAAGGCAGTCGAGACGTGGTTCGTTAAGTGTGCTAAGGGTAGTTCTTGAGGGTTGTTGAATATTTCTGTGGTTATAAGGATATTCAATACAGTCTTGGAAATGCGTGTCTTGTAATTATTATCGATGAACATTTTTTTTTGCGATTTTAGATGAAGGAAATTTAAACAGGGTTCGTTAAATCAGGTAGAGGTAGTTCTTGAGGGTTGTTGGATATTTCTGTGGTCATAAGGATATTTGATACAGTCTTTGAAATGTGTGTCTTGTGATTATTATCCACGAAAATTTTTTTTTGCCATTTTAGATGAGGAAAATTTAAACGGTGTTCGTTAAATGCGGTAGGGGTAGTTCTTGAGGGTTGCTGGATATTTCTGTGGTTATAAGTATATTTAATACAGTCTTGGAAATGCGTGTCTTGTGATTATTATCAATGAAAATTTTTTTGGCCATTTTAGATGAAGGAAATTTAAACGGTGTCCTTTAAATGAGGTAGGGGTAGTTCTTGAGGGTTGTTGAATATTTATGTGGTTATAAGGATATTCAATACAGTCTTGGAAATGCGTGTCTTGTGATTATTATCCATGAACATTTTTTTTTGCGATTTTAGATGAAGGAAATTTAAACAGGGTTCGTTAAATCAGGTAGAGGTAGTTCTTGAGGGTTGGACTAGAAACTACATCATCGCGTGACGATCAAGATGTTCAACTCATAGGCGGAAATACCATTCAACATCTTGGTAATGGAGAAACATATACATAACTTTGAATACCGCAAGCAGAAACCCAAAATGTGCGTGTGTTAAAAACGGCCCTTGAAAAAAGGTATCGCCAAATTTTCAGAAAAATTTGGGCTTCCGAATTATCTGGAAAGACTAAGATCCAGACGACCAATATCCTGGCCATTCCTATACTGCTCTAAACGTTTGGTGCAGTAAAATGGAACGTCGATGAGTTGAGGCAACTTAACCGAAGCACACGCAAGATGATGACAATCAATCGGAGTCATCATCCAAGATGTTTCGTACCTCGAATAATCTTGCCTGGAGATAAAGGGGTTAGAGGCATGCTAAGCTTGGAGTGTCTTCAGGTAACCATGTAAGTCACAAGTTATACAGTTGAGAGACTATTTTAACAGCAAGCGAGATATTATGTTTTATAACACCATCTGTAAAGCGGATCATGACTACACGTACACGCCCTTGAATTTGTCCTCAGAGGAGACTTTGAATATCAGGGCAGAAACCATAGAGGAATTAGAAACGCAATGGTGACAGAAAGCCATCAACGACGAGCACCCCAAAACGTTAGATCAATTATGAAGTTTATAGTGAGGCATCTAATATTTGGCTGAGAAATGGCATCCTGTATCCAGAAAACGAAGGATTCGTCATTGCGATTCAGGACAGGGTTGTCATTACCAGAAATGATTGAAAACACGTGTTATTTCAAGACATAGTTGACCGTTGCTGGGCATTATACATCAACGACTTGCCCTAAACCTAGGACCCTAAACAGAATGGATGCCCTTCTATCGATACATTCCAATGCCCGTTTTGAAAGACGAAGATTACATCTTATATTGGGATGGTACTATCCAGACGGATCATTACATCCGAGCGAATCGCCCGACATCGTGATGCGAGCAAAAAAAGGTGGAAGAGTCTACATCATCAACATTGCCTGTCCGCTTAACTGAAATCTGCAGGAAACCTATACAACCAAGATTCATAAGTATAGCGAGCTAGGGCATGAAGTAAAGTCAATATGGAGGAATGTGAGACATGCATCTATTCATAATATTGTGATTTCGGCTACAGGCAATGTGCACGCAAGATGTACTGAACATCTTGAACATTTAGAAGTCAGTAGGGTACTGGCAGCAGCTCAGAAGGTGGTTTTATTAAACACCTGTCGCATTGTAAGGAACTTCCTAGACCATTAGGAAGCAAGCGACTAAAAATCTATGGAGTGATACATGGTAGCTCTAAGAAAGCATCCAGAGGCGACTTTTTTCACCTCCGACACTCGCGGCCGCTGTGTAAGCATAACAGCGGTAAAATGAAACCTACAAACTACACCATTCTCCTGATTTTGTACCTGCAACATCATCGAAAATGATTTCAAACATCTTATTACAATAACTTTTAAAATCCTCAGCCCATTAGTCTCTTGACTTAGTCCGTGGCTATGAGGAAAAACCGGGTTCACTCGAGAACAAGTTTAAAAAAAAAAATAATATTAATGTATATTAATGCTCAAACTTGCATACCTCAGTTAAAAAAAATCATTGCACATTCTCATCGCACTCAGCTCGCTTCGCTCGCAAGTTTTAGTGAGCCTAGAGCGCGCGCCTGTTGGATCTCGCGCTTCGCGCATGATACGTTTTTACATAGGACTTTTAAAATTAAAAGTCAGACTATAGACAATTGAAATTTAGTGATTGTTAATTGTCTTTTGTTAAAGCTCCTTCGGCTTTAACGAACTCATCATGTGTCTTGAAGGAAAAAAGGTCAGAAGCAAACTTTTAGATCTCATTTAGGCGGAACATTTTATTAAAAACCATTTTATTTTACCTTGTGTCTTTCTTCTACAAATTTAATTTTTTTATTCCTAATGTGATTTTTTACGATTCAAAAAATTATGCATCTTGTCAAAAAATAATGTATAACAAATTTTTCAGTCTTGCTTCGGTAAACAACTTTTGTGAATTCATTTTTTTTGTATGTCTTGTGCTGTTTTTCCAAAAAATTAAATTTTTTTCATGTTATATTTTACAATTAAAATAAAAACTACGCGTTATATTGAAAATGATTGAGAACAAATTTGTGGATATCTCTCTTTTGGGTAACCAGCTTTTGTCTGTTCATTTTGTTCTTTAAATTTTGTGTTGGTTTTCCAAAAATTTAAACTAAAAAAAAATTTATGTCATTTTTTACGATTAAAACAAAAACTGCGCTTTCTATAAAAAGTGATTAAGAACAAATTTGTAGAAGTTTTTCAGATGAACAATTTTTTTGATCAATTTTTTTCGTATCTCGCATAGTTTTACCGAAAAATTAAAATTTTTTATTTTTAAACGAATTTTTCACGTTTGAAACGAAAAATATGTGTCTTAGCAAAAAATAGTCTCAACAAAATTTGTTTATTTTTTTAAGATGAACAATTTTGCCTCTGAACATGTTTTATGTTTCGTATAGTTTTCATGAAAAATGGCATTTTTGATTTCTTATAAATCATTTTCGATGGATGAAACCAGAACCGGTGATCAAAAATGACTGGTTAACGAACTTGTTCTTTCTGTTTATGGCTTAAAAACGTGTGCCAAATCTCAATCGAATCTGATCAGTCTATTAAAAGTTATCGTGCCTGCAGACAGGCAGACAGGCAGAAAGGCCGGCAGACAGACTGCCATCTTCGTAAAAATCATTTCGTCTGACTCAGGGGGTCTCAAAACGTAGAGGTTTGATGAAAACCGACGAATCCAAATTTTATATAAAACTAATACTATCTCATTAGGATGAGAATGTGAAAATCGTACGACGGCATTTAATAAGGAAGTGTAGAGCTGAAGACTAGTGCCTACGATGCCGTTTTCGGCCGGATTCGTTTTCAGCGTCAGAAAAGCTATAAGATTCACCCTATGTAATTTTTTGAAATCACAAAATCTTAAATTTCGACACCCTGTGACAATTAGAATAAATTAATAAACCATACGCAATTTGTTACTCTTAATGTCTAAAATCTTATAGTATATGTTTCGCTGAAGTTTAACGAAAGAATAGAAAGTTTATCACAGCAATAAAGTTTGTTCGTCTTATGTTTGTACTTGGTTTAAATAATTAAATTTTATTCAATTTTAGAAAGGTATATTTTACTTAGTATGTGGGAATGTGGATATGTATGCATGCATATGTATGTAATACGTACACTGGTAACATTTTCTATTGGAAACTTCCAATAAATGTATTCCAAGTTTATTTCCAAAACGTAAGGTAACGCTACAATACATAATGTTGTAGATTCCAAATGCTAGTATTGGTTTGGTACCTCACATGTCTTGAAATTTGACAATACAAGTCCAGTAGCCAGTAACAATTCTGTATCATATTTGCGGCTGGATATCTCGAAACCTGTTGAACCAAAATAATATATAGTATACAGCGCGCGTATTCATGGATTTCGAGAAATTCATCGAATTTAAGGAATTCGCGGAATTCACGGAATTGAAGAAATTCATGGAATTCAAAGAATTCATGGAATTCATAGAATTCATGAAATTCACACAATTCATGGAATTCATAGAATTCATGAAATTCACACAATTCATGGAGTTCATAGAATTCATGCAATTCACAGAATTCATATAATTCACGGAATTCACAGAATTCAAGGAATTCGCGATATTTACGGAATTCATGAAATTCACGGAATTCACGGAATTTATGGATTTCACGAAATTTATGGAATTCAGAAAATTCCAAAAATTCATGAAATTTAAGGAATTCGTGGAATTCATATAATTAATGGAACTCGCGGAATTCGAGAAAATTCGCGGAAATCATGGAATTCAATGCATTCACAGAATTCAATGCATTCACAGAATTTAAGGAATTCATGAAATTCAATAAATTCACGAAATTCATGAAATTCGTGGCATTCATGGTATTCAAGGAATTCACGAAATTTAAGGAATTCAAAGAATTCGTGGAATACAAGGACTTCGTGAAATTCAAAGAATTCGTGGAATGCAAGGAATTCATGGAATTCAAGGCATTTTTGGAATTAGAGGAATTTGTGGAATTCAAGGAATTCATCGAATCGAATTAATTCATGGAATTCAAGGTCTTCATGAAATGTGAATTTTGTAATTTCCGTGAATTCTATGAATTCCGAGAATTTCGTGAATTCCATCAATTCTGTAAATTGCATGAATTCTGTCAATTTCTTGAATTCCGTAAATTCCTACCTCGAATTCCAATAATTCCGTAAATTCCGTGAATACAGTGCATTCCGTGAATTCCATAAGTTCCGTGAATTCCATGAATTCTATAAATATAGCGAATTCCATGAATTCCTTGAATTCCGTACATTCCATGAATTCCGTGAATTAATTGAATTCCAGGAATTATTTGAATTCCTAGAATTCCATGAATTCCATGAATTCCGTGAATTCCATGAAATCCGTGAATTCTATGAAAACCGTGAATTCTATGAATTCCGTGCATTATTTGCATTCTATAAAATCCTTGAATGCTGTAAATTCCATAAATTCCGTGAATTCCAAGAATACAGTGAATTCCATGAATACAGTGAATTCCATGAATACAGTGAATTCCATGAATTCCTTGAAGTCCATGAATTCCATGAATTCCGTGAATCCCATTAAGTTCGTGAATTTGTTCAATTCCGCGAATTCTTTGAGATGCGTGAATTCCATTAATTCCACAAATTCCTTGAATTGCGTGAATTCCATTAATTCGGCGAATTCGTTGAATTGCGTGAATTCAATTACTTCTGTAAATTCCATTAATTTAATGAATTCCTTGTTCACAATTTTTGACATATAAACGCTACATTACATGTATTGGAATGCTCGACGGCGACTTCACGATTTATACGACACTTACAATGCATGTATTCCAATTTCGTCATTCCAGTGCCGAGTTTGCAATTTTACTTTACGCTTGTATTGTAGAAGTGTTGTAGAATTCCAAACATTTTTTACAGTATATGTCAAGATCAAATTTGTATTCTAATTTTAACATACTTTCACATAACAAATCGACTGTGGATAAATATTGAAATTACATTTATTACATGAGAAGGAAATAATAATTCTAATTATGTTTTCATGAAAGCTTGTTTTTTAAAAGCTTTTATAAAATTAATATAGTATGTAATTATTGTAATTGAGAACAGGCCGTTCACACTCTTGTTCCATATTAGCGAGTGTTCCGATAACCTGACGTCGATTACTTTCTGGGTTCAAAATTAATGAAAATGCATTACTTAAACAAAAGCAGACAAAAAATCTTACATTTTTTATACCTTTCAATAATTGAACTTGAGCTAACCTATACGTAATGAAATTTGGTTGAATAAATAAATTACTTTTTATTTTAAAGTCATGGCAACTTTATTCTCGGCCTGCTGTTCTGCTAAGCCTAAGGTCAGTTTTACTCTACTTAGAACAGTTATTTCAAATTTTTATATTATATACAAAACAACAAGTGAAGGGTCTCGTACCATAAGGGCGTTAGTGCAAAATTTCAGATATGCATTTTATTGGTTTAAACTAATTGCTTTGACCTATCTAATGTCTCCGTAGAAAATTATGGTAGCGCATGTACTAATTAAAATGATATTTCTTGTAGACTAAATCAGGTTCAAATTGTGATGGTGGATGCCGTTTGAATACGCCCAAGACTGGTAAAATGGTTTGCGCATTTAATGGATGGACAACTGAGCAAATGAATCAAAGTACATTAGACTGCCTCTATAGGTGCCACACGAACAGTGAGTTTTGTAGAAATATATTTGCCTTTTTTTTTGTAAATTAATTTAACATGAGTATCCTCAAATGCAGCGTTTACTCGTATCAGGCTGAAGTTTATGTCAAATGTTTATTCAAGGGCAAAAAACTACAAAGAATTTGAACCTTTAAATTGCATTTTTTCAGAAGTTATGGAGGGGCACAGCAAAATAAACAATGTAGTTCTTCTTGAAAACCGTTTAACCAATTTTTTTGAACAAAAATATATGTTGTGAAGACCGATAAGGAAATTTACCCAAAAATTCAAGAGAATTTTATTTCCAAAATAACAGGTAAAAAAATGCAATTTGAAAGCTAAAATTCTTTGTAGTTTTTTGCTACGTTAGGATGAACATTTGACATAAATTTCAGCCTGATACGAGCGAAGCCGATTTGCCATGCCTACCCGGCTATACTCTTTATCAGCCACCAACTTAAGATTCGATGCGAAATATTTAAATGTTGACAGCTTTTTCATATACTAAGAAAAACATATATTATACAATTTTTTAGAAATATCATATACCTAAAAAGATTTTATTATGTATATTATAATAAATATTAGTAAATTTTTAGCTTGGACTGAGTGCCCAAAATAAAAGGCGTATCTGCAGAAAAGACAACTTCACGCTGACGATGAAAATTGATCACACTTATATTTTTATTAATTCTGATAAACAAAGAGTGCTTTCCTGCCTAAAAAACATTCAATTTTCATATTTTTGAACGAGAAAAGCGCTTTTTTATTCTTGCCATAACGAAGAAGCATTTACGCTTTGTTCTGTTTGAATGTTAAAACCGTATATGCTAAAAATATGAATTCGGACAGAAGTAAATTAATTGCAAATTACTGTATATATGTGCAACGTTATATTTTACGTATATTCAGATTCATGTATGAAATATTGTCAAAAATTAATAAATTCAACGTTTGTTGAGCTGTATAAAAATTCAATGATTCTTCTCCTCATTCTGCATATGTTACTATTGATAAAGTTTCCCTAAAAAACAATATATAAAAAAATTTCGGGAATATTTTTATATTTCAAATTTGAATTGTGAACATTTTCTGCTTTCTTACATTATAAATAGAGCAGTTAAGTTTTATTGCCATTTACTCTTATTCCATGCTTTGTTCTTGAACTATTTCATGTATGCATAGATAATAATTTATTACACATTGCAAGGAGTATGCCAGAAGTACAATATTTTTTTCGAACTTACGAGCTATTCAGTATTGAAATTAACCTTCTAATTATTGTCAAAAATGACCGATTTTCTTAAAAAAGCTGTATTTTTTGACTGAGTATATCATTCGGATATATATTTTTTTATTGACCGATAAACCCTTGTTCTATTGTACCATTAAAAAAAATATATAAAAAATTGGTGTCAATGTTAAAATGCCGGCGGTTTTTCAGAATATTTTAAAAATGAATTTTCTCAAAATCTCCAGCTTTTAATTTTTTTTTACAGAATTTTGAAAAACTTCCCTATGTTCTCCATAAATATTTACTTTTATTTAAACATTCTTCTATAATGAACACTTCTTTTCAAAGGCTACTTACCATTTTTTTCGAATACTGCTAACGAAAGGCATAAACGCGAAAAGAAAGAAAGAATTTAAACAAGAAATGTTTGTTTTCGGAGATATTTCTTCACTTTAAAGTTGAAATCGGATAATTACCTACTTCTGGTAAAAATAAACAACAGTCTGTGCTGCTTCATACAGCTTCTAAAAGTAAAAAAATACTAGACGATGAATAAAAAATAATTTGATAGAGAGAGAAGTTAACACTATTCTACACTATTCTAGACTCTATTCAACACTATGGAAACCTTAAAAATTAAAGAAAATTTATAAAAGAGATACAGGTATCTAACGATAAAACTTTTATATTTTTATAACACACCTTCAATGTCTCCAAACAAATTACAAAACGCGGTGTGCCTCAACGAAGTTTAAATAAAAGTTTCAGGTGAATAGGATTTCTCATTTATGTATAGCAATATTTTTTGGGAGCTTTTTGAAAGTCGATTTTTGTATATAATTACTAAAAAATGAAAACATTTTCATAAGATTGCATGGCACACATTTTTTTAATAGTTTTTTTTCTTGACTGTGATTGTATATTACTTTTAATGCATATATCTAACGTTTCATTGGGAGTGGGAATAAATTTGTATACTACCACAATCAAATATTTAGTCTTAATTAAATGTTGTCATTCCATATTAATCAAAGACACAATATTTCAATTGTATATTTATATAAACCCGTGTAAATATTTTCTGATCTGAATTTGGCTTAATCTTCATTACAATTACTCTTAATGTCTTCTATGAAAATCATTTAATTAAAAATTTACATTTTCGATTTGTTAATAGGAATTCTTGATTTATCAAGGGATCCGAAGAAAATTTTGAAATTGATAAAATAAAAAATGACGGGGGTTTCACAAACAATTTAAATAATTGATCTTTCAACAAGTCGACTGTGACCAAATTTTGTTTGCAGATTGTCTACAATGTAGACTACATTTTCTATAAATATTTTCTTCTAAAAAAATTAATTTCTTCGCTTTTTTAAACTGCTAACAAAAAGGATAAATGTGAAAAGAATCAAGTTGTTGAGAACATAATAAAATCGTTTCTTTAACTTCGTGCGCCCATTTTAGTAGCCTCACCCACAAATTTTGCGCCACAAAATTGTAGGAGTTATTACAGGTCTTAAGATGGGGAGACTGCGGAAGTGCTAACCCCCCACCTTTGAAATCTTAATTTTGAAGTAGACCACTTCGAAAATCTTCAAATGTGCTCATATGCACCACCAATCAAAAAATTTTTACCTTAACGCTGACCGAGTTATCAGATGTCAAAATATGTGTGCTCCTTCTCATTCCCATCAAAAACATCAACTATTTTCGGAGCTGGCATAACTTTAGACGCGTGATAATTTTGAAAATTCCTAATATTAGATTGTTTTTCAGATGAATAATTTTCATCTGACTTTGATTTCGGTTTTAGCGCTGCATGAAATGGTGTGTGATGCTTCTGATTGCAAAAGGTTGCACCTTCCGGATTTGTAGTCGCTAACTAAGTGGCTTCTCCTGAAGCAATTAAAATACAGACATTTTTTCTTAACAATTTCTACACGATCTTTAATTATCATTTTCTCGAATTCTAAACACAATTGAAGCTAATGATTCTTGCTAAATAAGGGACAGTAGACCTGGGATTGCGTATATGCAAAAGATTTGACTGAGTTCTTACTTGCTTAAATGCGATCGTTACTAGATTTATTTCAAGGTTCAGTAGATTTATTTTCATCCGCAACATTTTAATTTATTGAATCTAAAACTTGACATAGTTCTCTTAGAAATTTACTAAGTTTCACAAATTCTAGCATTTCAGTACCAGTAACTGACTTCTCCTACTCTTTTCTGGTTTCCAGATCCAATTTAGACACGATTACAAAAATAAAGGCTGTGTCCCACTTATATGTTGGTTCTCCCAATACTGATAACGCGCGAATATGCCTCGGAGCATCGTCTAATAGATTGTTTGAAGAAGATGCGGAGTTAAAAATTTACAATCTAGCGGTTGTAAAATTTCTCATTATTCGATTATGAATGATTTTATTAGATTCAGATTCTTTCTATAACATATGTTAAAGGTTCACTAGGCAATACAAATTTATTGGAGATAACAGTCCTGCGAGGGTCACCTAAATAAATGAGAGGAGGTGAATTTTATAGACTTTTTGACACTGAAAACGTATCCAGCCGCAGAAAGTGTAATGACTATTTTGGCCAAATTTATGAATTTATGGTGGTAAAAATTATTTTTTTATTTTCGAAACCGGCATCGTATAGTACTAGTCCTCTAAAATCTATTTTCGATGGCCGCCGGTTCATTATCATAATTCAATCTTGTGAAAACTGGCGACATCATCATAATCATCTGATATGCCCGTCACTGGCTGAATCATCGTCATCTGATCTAGCTTTCACTGGCTGGACCATTATCACATTATCACCATTATCGTGTCCAGCGTCAAAAGAAATACAGTCTTTACCTCACTGACAAAATAAAATTTGGAATCAATGAATAAATTATTTTTTATTTTAATATCATGGTAACTTTATCCTTGGCCTTATTTGTTCAAGCTCAGGTGAGTTTTACTTTACTTAGAACAGTTATCTGATGTCTCTGTAGAAGATTGTTGTCCAGTACTATTATGAAGATTTTTGAATCTCCTAAACATTTTTTCTTTCAACACTCACGTCCCTATACTCGGGACCCTTTGCATCTTTATTCTTCACATGTGACATAATAATAATTACTATTTTTCATAAACTGGTAAAAATAAAATCACCACAAGAAAAATAAGTAAAAGTTGGTTTCTTACAGAAAAATACTCTCTTACAAACATTGCTACTGTTATTTTTGTTAGTGCGATATAAATAATATTGAGAAAATTTCAGTTATATGGAATTTGTGCTGTATTGAAAAATATCCAACTATAAAAACTTTAAAAAGTGGTTCTTTCACGACCTAAAATTATATTTCTTGTAGAATATTTTTAAATTATCAAACTATAAGAGCTGTGATAAATTGTACGTCAAGTTCTAAATTGAAAAAATATTTCTTGTAGAGTATTATATACTCTGGTCCAGCTGGATGCCGTAAAACGTAAACCACATTTTACATGTACTTTTTATATTTGAAAACGATTAGTTTTCTCCACAATTGCGAACTACAAGAAGTATGTTCCAGTACATGTCAAGTGTTAAACTTTGCGCTTATAATAGTAATTATAATGAAAAAAATGAGTAAGGAAACATTAGATTGCCCTATTGGGTGCCCAGGGGAATGTAAGTTTTGAAGAAAATCTCGAAATCTGAATCAGCGATAAATATACCTCTAATTCAAATCAGCCGATATACGCTGATTTGAATTAGTGGTATACTTATCGCTGAATCAGATTTAGAAAGAAGACATTCTCATAGTTAATATATTATATATAATATATTTAATATCCTAAATGCCCACTGCAATTAAATGAAATGTTTGTACTTCTCTGACTAGTAAATTAAGTCACTTGACGATTTTACACTTTTCAATGTTTTTACTAAATAGTATAATTTAGCATATTCACCAATGACAAAAATTATTTTTTGCAATGTAAAGATGTCAGTGTATTATTGTAATATGAATTATAGAAAAAAAACCTATTCAAAGGAACTCAAACTAAGTACGCATTGAAGAATTACTATAATTACGTTTATTTAGTGAAACCGGCGATTATTTTAATACTTGCCGGTTTTACTAAATAAAGATAATTCTACAATGCGTACTTAGTTTGGATTCCTATGTATAGGTTTATGTCCCTTTTCTTATTTTTAATCTTAAATGTACAAACGGGTGTTGCTCGTTCATTGTCTTAAATAAATAAATTATCTGAACATTCCAATCAATAATATTTTGATCATGACCTGTGCTCTTACTTGAATTTTCCTGTTTTAGTTCGACATGAATATGAATGTGAAAAATATATAAATAAACTGTAATAATTATCTTCGCTCCACAAAATTGCATGATTTTAGAACTCTGTGTGTGTCGAAACGTAAAGATCTTAGAAGAAAGCAAATTTCGCAAAAAGGTATTTTTATTTGAGTAATAATTTTCAATTTCTTTTATAATTAAAAACTCTGCGTTAAAAATTCGAAAAAATCAATATTTTGGTACGCATCATGGTTTCTCAAGTCGTTACTTTTTATTATAAATTTAAAACAAACTTATATTTTTTTATTCAAGAATATTTTTTTATTAAACGTTTTATTAAAAGTAAAATACTACATACGAAATCGCAATTATGATAAGCTTTTTATTTGTAGTTTGCATGGTTATATCTTAAACTTTTTAGCGTGTCCAGATAATAAATTACTCATTAAAAGGTTTCAATATTATTTTTTTAATAATTAAAGCATTTTTCAGAATTTTTTAGATTATTTTATAATTCTGCAATAATATAGAATATTGTGGAATGTGGTAGCTTTTTTTAGAAATTTGTCGAATATTCTAGAATGTTCTGTACTGCCTCGTGTCCGAAACTTGACTATTACATATGTACTTTTTTTAGGCAGCAGTGCTAAAAAAAGTGCATAAGTGTCAAATTGTAACGTCAGTAGCGCAGAAAAATATGATTAATTCTAGAAATTGCTAGAGTTTTCTAGAGCGCTCTGTAATGTTCCAAATTGTTTTAGAATATTCTAAAATACTTTGGAATCATCAGGAATGTTAAAAAATGCTTTGGAATAATTCGTAATTGTCTAGATTCTTCAAAATTGCTTAAGTATTTTAGAATTTATTTTTTATTTTTCTAGAATGCTCTAAGATGTTCTGGAAGGTTATATAATAATCTTGAATAATAACCGTTGGTGGATTATATTTATCGTCAATAATAAACTTTGAATATGTTGATGTTCTTTGTTGGCTGTAACAAATTCTGTACCAAATTATTTCTGTCAAATAGACTTTATCCAAAGCCGCACTGTAGTTGAAATATAAATGATGAAAAAACTCATTGTTGTTGAAGAATTCTTTGAAAAATTCTTCTAAATAAATTGTATGTTTTAATTTTGAAGCATTTTCCAGAATATTCAAGATTATTCTCTAATTCTGAAATCATACAGAATTGTTGTCGAACGTTATAGAATTTAATGAAAATTTCTCGATTGTTCGAGAATTTTTTGAAGTGTTCTAGATCTGATTCTAAATCTGAAATGGTAGTAGTTGTCTTTACTAATTTGCTTGTTGTCGCAACAACATCCGATGGTAAATAACCATGTTCAGGTGGTTGTACATTACTTAGATGAAACCCTGAAAAGATATAATATCTTTGATTCTGAAAACTCTAGGTCTATAACGAATTAACTATTTATTACTCACCTTGAACTTTTTTGAAGTAATCTTCTGATCTCCAAGTGTCCAGCATTTTTAGGTTCAGGTTTGAGTTCTGACAATATCGCCAAGGAACAAAACATCATAACCTTTACTAATTTTATTTGTTTGAAAACATAAAACTGGCTAGTTAGCTTTACCATTGAAGTACCTAGTTATCACAACTAATACTATTCCTACTAATAAGAGGCTAGTTGTTCTAATCAACCTTTTCGTTTAGTGTACTGATATGATTCACGATTTATGTAGGAGTACCAACGGCGATTTGTTGTCACACGAAACTGATTAGTTTTATCATCAAAGTAGCTGTCGCAGTTAATACCATCTCGACTAATGAAAAGCTTGTTGTCCCAACAAACCATTTTTTCGGTCTAGAAGTGTTTTGAAATAGAATATCTCTAATTCACACCCTTAATCTTCCATCCCGGTTATTCGTTCACCTCATCCACCCCTTTCACTTCCTCAAACTATTCTCTACCCACGAAAACCACCCCCCATCCAGCCCAGGTCGACTGCTATTTTCGATGCTCGAATGCTCGAATGCTCGATGTGGCGATACATCACGCTACATGAGCCGACTCAAAACTCCTGCCGAGATTCGGATATCGTGCGAACCACCCTTCTTCTTCCGTTCGGGTAAAGAAGAGAAAATTTCTTCTTGCTAGATTTCTATGCTCTGGCAAGGTGCCGCTGGAACCCAACCCCTTTCTGGATTCGTCTAACTCACCCCCAGGTCTCTTGAGCAGCCTCGCCAATCTTGGTGTATTGGCAGAGCTGGGGTTCTGTAGCAATGTCTCGATGGTGGATGGAGGATGTAGAAAATATATATAGATGTAGATTGTAGAATTCAGCCGCTCGATTCACTGCCTGCGGCTGCGTTATGTAATGCCAGAAGGGGAAATTAAAACGAAAACTGCTTTTCGTCGGCGTCACCAGGCAGAGAATGAAATGGGGTTGTTGCATGAAAATTAGATGCGATTGTGGTTCATGAGCTTTAGTTGGAACTGGTATGTTGGAGTTGATTCGCGTTGTACGATTTTTCATGGACCGGATATAAAGTTTTTTATTTGTGTTCATTGGTTGTGAAGTCCTTTTATTTTTGAAAAAAAATACAATTTTTCAAATGAAAAAATATTATTGAGGGATAATCCTAATTCGTTAATCATATGCTGTTATATAGATTGGGTGTAGTTATAGATCTGAACGACATTGCTTTTAAATGATTCTTTCTGATAAAAAAGTGTATACTTATATGTATATTTTTATATATATATATTTTTTTTCATATTTTTTCTTTCACGGAAAGGGTTCGAAATTTCGCTCAAGAACTGAGGATCTTGAATCACACATTGAACAAGTCAAAACTGCTGACACTCAAGCAGCATATTGGTGACAAAATCAGGCTGTTATCTGACGCAAGGAGGAGAATACAGAAGAAGGAGAGGTGGATCAGGGAGAATCAAAAGTTTCTCGCTGACTTCCGTAGAACTAAGCGTCTCTCGCAAGGAAGTATCGATGTTTTTTAAAACCAGGCTTCTGCGAATCGAAGATTCTTTAAACTGTAGATCAGAAAAAATTCTGAGTACGCCACTCACAATTCCCAGTATCTGCAGTTTCTTTTCGTTTTCCAATGTAAGGGCCAGTGATGCTAAGCCCATCAAGCCTCCTAGGCCAGCTGTAATTCTTCGTTACGTCTCCATAATGCGCAAATCTCTTTTAATTATTGTAGCTTGAGTCTCTTGTAGAACTGCCTTCACCTCTGCATTCAGTTTATGTGGATCCAAAAACAAGAAATTTCTAGGAAGAGGAAATTTAGTTAATAAAGATTTTTCTCTTCAGTCAGAAAGCCTCTCTTGATAATTTCCTCAATCCTTATGACCAAATCTGTAGGAGCTTCTGGTGCTAAAATTCTATCTGTATTTATTCTCTCACCAATCACTTCCAATTCTTGCGCCGGAAGAGAATCTTTGGTGTTTAAATTTCGACTGTTAGGAGCTTGTTCAGCATTCTTGAGTTCCTCTACCTTATCAACTGAAGATGATTCTTTTGTTCAATCTGTCTGGAATTTGCCTTTATTTTGCGTGTCATCACGACCAAGTGATGCATTCTCACCCGCGGACTGAACCACCTCTGATAATTTCTGAGCCTGATCTTCATTTATTGGAGCACCCGATTGGCTTCCACTAGAGTCCATGTCGGAATTCCTATCACGCCGTGAGGAACAACTTCTACCCAAAGAGCAACTCCTCTTACGCCTTGGACTCCTCTCACACTCATCAAAACGATCATCGTCATGATACCTCGCTCTATGGCTCCGGCGCAGACGACTGTGACGTGTGGAGGTCGGAGAAGAGCTATCAGTCGAACTACTGTATCGCCTGGACGATCTTCTTGATCGATGACTCTTATGCCCTGCGAATTTATTATTTTCTTACTATATATCTGTATATATTATTACGTTATTTTCATACTCTTTACGTACTAGTAGTTTCAGACTGCTAGTACAGGCGGTAGTACTTGAATATTTATGCTGATAGGCATGTGGGTCAGAGCAAGGTGTAAAAAATAAAAACCATAAGCAGACAAAGACTTGCAAGAATTTGTCTCCAGAACAACATATGTGTACAATTCCATTAAATCGCTCAATCTTTTTTATTCGCCTGTTTGTTCATTAACGGTTGCAGACCGTTCGGACTGGCTATGCTCTTTATTCCTTTTTAACCATCAGTTGCATGAAACAAATGCCTTGCAAGACGTTGTTGATTATTTTCTTATTTTAATTACTTAGATAAAAACGAAAAAAAGGACCTTATGTCTTTTTACACTACCACGTGGTAACCAAATTAGAAATTACTACTTCGTCTTTCCAATTTACGTCTTCTATCTTCAAGCTCTCTTTCTAGACGACGTGTTTTTCTTTCTATAATCTCATCATCACTTTCCGTCGAATAAAATCTCTTTCTTCTACCCATTTTCACTTATTCAAAGGTCAACTTTGCAACTTGTGTGATCACACCGTGACACACCTTCAAAGAATGATCATGAAGCAGAAGAGAGACGTGATGGGGGTCCGGCTCTAGAGTTTTGTCTCTTAACTTTGAAAAGTGTGGCGCTAGTGTACACTGACAGGGATACCACATGATAATCTCGGAAGAAGAGGCGCGAAATACAATTAGTTAATTTAATACGATCTTTGAAATCATTTGCGATGATGTTGTAGGTAAAGAATGATGAGCATGGTGTAGTTTGCAGTTCGTCTTTTACTTTTACTTGTGACATAAAATGGACATAAAATTGTGTAAATTAACCAAAATTGTTTGGAAATTAAAAATTAATGAACAATTACCTTGAAACAAGGTAAGGTCTCTCATGTAGGGGAAGGTTGGCCACTAGTGAATTCGCACCAAATAAATTTCAAAATAAAGTTTGTCAGCTCTACTAAAACTATCGATAATGATCTTTTACTTTTTCCCCTAGAAAATTTGATATTGAATCTCAAAACATAAATTTGGGGGTGCGCAAAGTACCCTATATGAGCAACTTTACCCCGTTTCATGGTACATACGTGCTTGTAATTTATTTTTGCATAAGGATCCATGAAAAAATAAATGAGAAAAAAGTAATAATTAATATAATATTTTTTTAAATCCTTATTGCACTTGCATGTGGCAGTTTTTGAAGAACAATGAAAGGGCCTTAGCTGGGTCGAAATGAGAAATAAAAATGAAAAAACATGCATTCACTTTTTAGGGATCATTACCAAAAACAGGAGGATAAAACCTTTTCAATAAAATTAATGTCAATGCCACATTGGATTCAATATGAAACAGTTTAAGTTTCTAATATTTCAACATTTTCTACCAAACAGATGAATAGTTTACCCAAATTTGACTATTCTACGTATATGTTTTAAACATTACATTTCTGAGGTAATTTTTTACACTTGAATTTTTTCAGAGACAAAAGGGACGAATTTTTTTGGAAGACAGTTAAAAGACGACTTTTTTCACCAAAGAGCGAATTTTCAAATAGTTGAATCAAGCAGAATTTTCTTTTTAATGGAAAGGTTTAATTATAGGTACGTTTAAAGGTAAGTTGTTAGTCTAATTCCTTTAAAATTCCTCATAAAAAAGATTAATTTTCAACCAAAAGGAAGGTGACTTCTCTACCTTCATTTTGAGCAGTTGAATTCACCGAAAACAAACAAAATTTTTTTACAAAATAGTTCATTTCTCAATCACAAAGATGAATTATCAACAAACATGACTGATGTTCAAAAAAAAAGACAACGAATTTTCAGGAAAAAGGTTAAATTTTCAACCAAAGCCGTGAATCTTCAAAAGAAATTTAAAAAAAGTAGTTCAACCAAGTAGTTGAATTTCCAATCAAAAAATGATTAATTTCCAACTAAATTGTTGAATAATTTTCAACCATGAAGATGGATTTTGCCACAAAGAAGATTAATGCTCTGCCAAAAAAGATGAATTTTCTACAAATGTTTTCAATTTTCAAGAGAAAAAGGAAAATTATCTGCATAACAGTTGAATTTCCCATCACGAAATTGGAATTTTTAACCTCAAAGCTTGAATTTTTAACAAAAAAAGTTCATTTCCAACAAACAAAGATGAGTTGTCTACCATAAAAGATGACTTCTCTACGAAAATTCGAATCTTCAACTTGTTGAATTAAACGAAAAAACGTGTTTTTAACTTCTCTACATTTGCCTATAGAAATTGTTTAAATAACTAAAAATTATTGTCAATTTCCAAAGTCTTATTGTAAAAAGTAATTGGCAAGACATTTTTAGTTGATTCTGTGAAAAACATTGAGCCTGTTCGTTGAAAAACAAACGAACTGTGCATTTTTTAATAAAAATTGTATAAATAATAAAGAATTATTATCAGCTCACAAAATATCAAAATAAAGAGTAATAAGACGGACATTTTTAGTTCATTCTGTAAACAACATTTGAAGCTGCTAATTAAAAAATAATAAAACTGTCTTTCTTTACAAGAATTGTTTTAAAAAAATGCCAAATCACACTTATTTTCAATTACTTGTAATCAAGAAATAATTTTCATCGCATTCTATACAAAAACTATAGATATACATAACGTAAACATTGCAAACCTCAAAAAATGGCATCGGCTTATTTTTATTTGTTAATAATATCATATCTTAAAAACGAAAACCTCTGGAGAGATAGTTGTTTGGGAGATTTTGCTCCACTTACCGAGTACTGTGAAATGATAGTAATGCCGTTCAAAAAATATGCAACGATTTTTCCTGTACCCTCCCCCCCTTCGTAACGATCCTTCTATAGTAAGTTCTAGGAGAAGAAATAATAGCACACATTTTCATCGTAATATACATCTTTATTTGTTTCGATGGTATATTTTTCTAATTGCAATATACAATTTTTCATATGAAGTTGGAATAAAATGTTAAGAGCAAGCAATTGATCATTGGATAGGCGAAACTATGCAAGTGAAAGTCACTTGTATTTATTGAAACATGTAAAAACAATGTGTTTCTAAAACTCTTACCACAATATTTGGCACAATATTTAACACAACTGTAAGAAATCTTGTCGAGATATGAAGAGGAGACATAAGAAAAACTGATTTTAGGCCTTATAACCAATTACATGACTTTCATCTTAAAGTGCGAACAATGAACTATAATATAAATATAAATAAATATGCAATCGGTTTCGGCAGATAAAATTCTATGACTAAATATGTTATCAGTTTTTCCTATACTGGCCTGATGATGATCCAGAGGCGATTACCTATTTGCAAATCGAGAGTGGTTATGAAACGTACCTCGATTATTGTTTCCTATAATTAAAAGAAAACATACTCTAACATAGTTTCCTCTATTACTATTATTATAAGCAACATAATAAATTCACTTGTTGGTGTAATTTTAATGCTTTCAACGTATTCATCCGTCCTCGAATTACAATCGGAATTGTGTTTTGGCTTCAGAAAATTCTAAGCTGTGAAAACTGACGTGTTGGTGACGGTGACCGTGGGGGTGATTGCGAGGATGACCGTGGCGGTGACCAATGATGCTGAGAACTTGATGGTGGTGCTCCCCATTCTGTTATACCATATTTCCCAAATTCTTCTACAGTAATTCGTTTTTTAACATCATCATCTACCACGAACGGAGTGCCATCACAATAACGAAATGCGTGAACACGTTTTTCTTTATCGCCCCATCCATACACGACTTCACCCCTCATTAATACAATTTTATCATCAGTAAGTTGACAAATATTGCCATATTCGTTCAAGTAGCAGATCTGCTGATCAGCTTTAAAGTGAAAACTAAATGTATAGATCTCAGCATGAGGATCCCAGTTAACAGTTTCTTGGGTGGAGGAAACTGAAATATCGAGAGAAAGGTTTTAAATAAAATAAATTTTGTAACTATTTAATATAGGGTCAATATGGGTATGTGTGAGATGAAATTTATAAGATATACTTTAAATAATCATATTCCAAATATTTCAGGAGATTCTTGTTTTGTATTTTAGCAAAATTGATTTGGATTTTCTTCTTTTAATTATCCCCTATTTTATTCAGCAAAAATTTGCGTCCAAATATATTTTTGGTTTTATTTGGTAGAATTGCACAAATATTTTGCGTTTTTTTGCATTTCTAATGAGTTGTTCTATAGTGAGTAGAATTTTCGACCATAAAGAAGATTAAAAAGAGAATAAAGTAAAAATAATAGGAATATAGGATATTATTGAAGAAAATACGCTTAATAATCCCATGCAATAAGGAAAATTAATCCACTAAACACAAGCGTATAATATTCCAGGGACATGATATTTTCAACTTCTTGATATTTCACCTATATATAATTATATTATAATATTATATATTTACCAAAAGGATAACAGAGCACCATTACAAAGGCGGTGAGGGTAACAACGACCTTCATTTTTTTAAGTTAGAAGAACCAGATGTTCGGAGAAATTCGTTATCGTACTTCAACTAATGATCAATCTGCAAGTTATTTCAGTACGATATATACTAGTCGCTATCTTATGTATTCTTCTAGATCATTCGAATCTTTGTTTTATGGCTTGGAGGGGATAAGCTTCTTCTTCTGAGATATTTTCATTTCATCACCTGTTTACGGATGTACAAATAAATGTACAATTTAGAGAATCGCAAATGACACGCATGTGATATAATTCAGCGTGAAACCTTGTAAAAATATGACATTGAGTTCATATTTAAAACTTGAGACAATAATGAGTGTATTTAAACAGCAGTATTCTTTGCCGTAAAAGCAGAAAATGAGTCGCTACAAAAAATTTCTACCACTGGTGGAGCATAAATATTCATCCTAATAAAAACATATCCGATGCCTAAAATTTATCAAGTAGAATTACATGAGTTTGCGAAATCAAAGTTGGCAACCTAATTAAAAAAATTACATTCATATATATAGAAAAATTATTGTCATAAAAAACCGTATCGAAAGTTTTAAAATAAATTTCAAAACGCCATTTTAGATAGTGGTTGACGGGCATGTATTGGCAGTCAATAAATGTATTTTAGAATGCAAAGGGAGAAGAGAAAATTATATCAAATAATATCTAGGATTTTCACATGTACTGTTAGTAATACTATTACATTAATATCGTTTTCTGTAACTTCTTTTCACATTTTCTCTTTTGTAAATATTTCTGTTTGAAAAATATCATGTTCTGAAGACGCCTACATATTTCTTAAGGACATCTCTAATGCATGAATATTCTTGTCATAAAGAACAGTTCTCCCCAACTGTTGTTTTATTTTTCCATTTGCAATCTACAATGTATTTAATTAATTAAAACTGTATAGAGAACCTATGCAGCATGCAAAGGTTTTTCACTAACCCTTGAATCTTGTTCCACATATGTTGAAAAAATAATTGCATAATTTTGTTGTATTCTCAAGAGAAGTTCAAACCGTAATTTTGGGATCCTAAACATACCTGAAAGGATGAAAAATTTGAATTTCGGTTAATTTTCGAAAAAATTTAATTATAAAAAACTACACTTTTGTAAGGTCTCATGTTTTTTTGAGGCTCCAGTACGACAGTTTAATCTTCTTTTGAGAATAAAAATAAAGTTACGCAATTATTTGTTTACCAAATGGAACGTTACGCGGTTAGTGGTGAGCGATCAAAAAAACATAACCTTGTCTTTTTTTATTCATTCCACTAGGGCACACCTGAGTAGAAATGAGATATTAAAACGCTTCTGAGAATGTTTGTGTAACTTTCGTATTATTCGTATTATAAGCGATTTCCATAAAGTTGAACATTTTCGAAAATTACATTTTCAAAAACAAACAAAAGTCCAAACAACCTAAAATATATTTTTCCAATTAAGGGTAACTTAAGAGAGTATGCAAATATAAAACTGAGAGATCAAGAAATATATTTGGGAATGATATGAATTCTACATATCAAAGGTCGCATGACAAGACATGCAACTATGATAAAACAAAAAATTTGAAAAATATTTTTAAATATATACAGGATAGATAAAAATATTTTGAAATATAGGAGAAATTTAAAGGGCTATTCACTTCGAAAATATTGTTGAAATGTACTATCACAAAAAAACAGTGGGATGCATTTTTTTGCAGCTCATTTGTTATATTCTCAAAATAAGATTTTTTTTCTTGAAGTGAGAATACTTCAAGTGTGAAAAAGTAGCATAAAGAAAGATGCATTCTCATTCTCCGGTGTTTTATTTTTGTCGCAAATCAAAACAACACCCAATCGGCGTACTTTTGAGAATCGGTGTTTTTCTGTGAAGGATTCAAGATTTTGGGATCGCAGGATTAAAATAATTTCAGCCGTGAATAACCTCTCGGAAAAATTACTATTTCAAAGATTCATTTAATTTTGACTTGAGCGTTTCGAAATATCTTCTCACTTTATGGTATGATAAATCAATAAAGAGCGTTAGAAGATATTTTATGAAAAAATTCGACTCAAAAATACTGATCACTTTTGACTGTTATTTGGAATCAACGTTGATAAATCGATTTTTAACTATACTAGAATATTCGTAAGCATAATATTAACAATTCAAGCTAGTATTATAAATATTTTGAATACATATTTTCGAATTTGATCCTAAAATAGAAATTTTTAATAATAAAATCACTGTTTTTCGCTCTTTCAACTTATAAGGTTCTTCTTCTCGTAACAAGTTATTTTTTAGAGAAGACCTTGTAACAAAAAAATTTGAACTCTGAATTTGTCAATAAGATATTTAAAAGCAATGGTCATTATGTTCTTTAATGGCAATCGATTGTCAATCATACTCTTTAAATCTGAAACAACGAAATGAATGAATATGACGTGATTGCTGAATAATCATGAAAACATTTCCAGGAAAAAAATTGTTGAAGGCAATGAAAATTATACTAGTAATGATAAAATATGTTACAAAAGGAATATCGCTCTATACATTCGTAAATTGTATTATTTACCTAGAAAAATAATAACTGTTGAGAATTTACAAAAACAAAATTGTTTAATCGATTTTAAATTGATTTAAAATACTTGAAAACTTGTCACTTATTGAATACAAATAATTCATTTTGAAAGAATAAAAAAGTACCGACTTTGGCATGCATTTCACACAAAACTGCTATTTTGCATTATTTGGAGCATATTTCTGGCACAAAACAAGGGAGTTAAGGGATTAGAGAAAAGGACAGGATGGTAGTCATTCCTTAAAAATTCGTTAAGGGGTGAATAAAGTTTAATTTTTAAAAAGTTAATAAAGAGTACTTTTTTTCCATTTCTTCGAAAACTAAGTTTTTCCCATTTTAAATCACATATTAATTTCCTGAGCTCGGGGCGCAGGTTAATGTTAACAGATTTGAAAAGAGATTGATTTTATTTTTTCGGAAAACAAAAAAATTGGAATGATCGATCAACAAAATGGCAAAAAGAATTTGATTTGAGGGGGAACGATTATGTAACCTTTTGACTTTTATTTTTACTTCGACTTTTACGGAATTCACGTCGGTTTTCTTGAAATAGCCGTGGCAAGTGAAATTTTAAACAAAAGGCAACCAACGTAAATTTCTAAAAAGTTGAAGTGCAAGTGAAATAGTTGCATATTCGCCCTTAATCGCCTTAAGCACTGAAAAATGTTTGTTTCTGAAAGCTCCTTTTTTCTTTTAAGATATAAATATTTTTTATAAAACTAATACCTTCTCGTTCATGAAAATCTTGAATAAAATTCCGTTTTGTTGGCTAAAATATTAAGCAAATAATGCTTTGAACAAGATAACGGTTAGTGTTTGAGCATAATAAACATGTGATTGAGTCATCTAATCTTCTCCTGATCTTTTAATTGCCACATGAGCATCCATATAGTCCATATAAATTAAAAAAAAAAATTAATTGAAATAATAAAGCAATGTCAATTTAGCCAAGAATGTTAATAAGCCTTGAGGATTGAAATCGATCTTTGGCCATTTGCCACTCCGTCAAAGGACTTAAAAATTATCCTAAATTATCTTTATACATATGCTTCGTTTTCACATAATTTAAGTTTTCACTTCTTTAATGTTTATTGCAGACTGTACTTTCGAAATATATTACATATTTTTTCAGGATGTGGACTACTAATTCCTCATGCAGACTCTGGCATAAAAACTATTCTTCTTAAGATTATTTACTTGAATGATACCATTTCCGAAAAATAGTATGTCTGACATACATGTCTTCAATTTCAAATAATTTTCCGAGCCTCTTTCAAAAGATATAAAAAAATTCAATCAATGGGCATATTTCAGGAAATGTCCACGACTAATAACAAATTTAATATACTCATGTAAGTTTCTTAAATCCGAAGTTGAAGCATCATATATGTGTGTCTATAAACTTGTAACAGTGGTCTCCTATATAGTTTTCGTGATAAGGTTTCGTCATCAGAAGTTAATTATATATAAACAAAAAATCATCAAGTATTGGTCGCCCAGTCAAAATAAATTTCTGCGATATCTATAGAATGCTATTGGATCGCATATAATTTGAATGTAATATCCTGTTTTTAAGAAACTTCCTCCTTTTTCCACTTTTATCGTTTTTTCGCTTAAATGCGATCTAAAATAATGGAAACCATTAAGAAAATCCCAATATCTTAGGTCGTAAGTTTATTATTTCTAATTGAAAAACCTAGCACTATACTTTTTGTACGGAAACCATGACGTTTTTTTGTAGTTTAAAATTCAATTATTTAGTTGTAGAACATTTACCTTCTTGGTTAAAAATTCATCTTGTTGGTTGAAAATTCAAATACTTGGTTGAATCTTCATATCTTTTCTTTCAAACTTATTTGTTGTTGTTGAAGATTCATCATTTAAGTTAAAAATGCATTTCTTCGGTTGAAAATTAAACAATGAGAAGGCGATAATTTGAAAATTGAAACAGACTAGGTCGCGTTAAAAGTGGTACAATATGGCCTTCTTATTGTTTTATTAGAGTTAAAAGTGTGACACAATCGCGTCATTTGATTAAAAATTTCTATTTTTAACGTTTTGCATGTATCATGTCAAGGCTAGTTTTCGGTATTGAAACAGTCCTCCAAAAATATAATCTCGGGTGGCTCCATTCTAATGCCACTTTATTTTGATGCCACTAAACGACGTTTTAGTACAACTTTTGGATAAAAATAGGACTGAAGTGAAAATCAAATTTCAAATATGTAACGTAGCACATGAGAACGTTAAACTTTGTTCGAGTTGTTCTGACGGTTATATGGCTTTCGTCATGTAGAGTCGTTACAAACTCTTGAAAATGTAACAAACAACTGTTTCTTCATGCAATTATTGTGAAAATGGCCCGGCGGAGTTTTCTACTGGGTTTTTATGTTTGTTTATCACATTAATTATGCCGAAGTGTATTGCTCCGGTGTGCAAATCAGGTTACAGAAGTGAACTCAGAGAACCCGAATATGAAAATATTAATATTTTCGTCGTTTCGAAAGACCTAGCTACAAAAGCTTTATGGCGAAAAGCTTTGATTCGGCAACATTTTACGATGAAAACTGTCCAGTTCGTTCACAGTAAACATTTTCTAGAGGAAGACATTCTCCACGAGAAAATCCTAGAAGGACCTGATGGTTCTATTGTGAGAAAGGTAAGTAATTATGTATTTACAGTAAAATCAAAATCACAATATAAAGATAAAACAAAAGTAAATTCTTTTTATCCAATAAACTGTATTTATTAGATATTTATACTCACTACTCGTTTAAAAAAGTAACATTGATTTCAGATTTTGTTCGCATGAATTGTTAAAGAATAAAATTTGAGGTAGTATCATACATTTTGTAGCCTTCTAATTCAATCCTGTAATTAACATCACTTTTTTTGTATCCTACTCAAATAGAACATTGAATCGATTAACTTGATACATATTTTTTATTCTGATAATTACGAAAAATGTGAATAAATTTTGTCTTTTGTTGTACTTGTTGAAGGGCAAACAAACCGAATTTTTTCGAAATAAACAGTTCATTATAATTTTTTCGAAAGTTTATTGAATAAAAAAAGAATTTACTTTTATTTTATTCGTAAATTATGATTTCAATTTTACAGTATATATAATTATTTACCTTTAACAAAATAGAGCCATCGGATCCATTCAGGATTTTCTCGTAGAGGATGTCTTCATTTAAAAAATGTTTACTTTAAACGAACTGGCCAGCTTTCACGGTAGAATTGTTTAGAATTAAAGCTTTTTGTCATAAATCTTTGATAGCTGGGTCTTCCGGAACGACGAAAATATATATTTTTTTTTTATATTCGGGATCTTCGTGTTCTCCGAGTTCACTTTTGTAACCTGACTTGCACCCCGGAGCGATATACATCGGCATAATTAATGCGATAAAAATAAAAACACAACTACAATTTTTTTAATTTGAAAAATTCCAGTAAGTTTCTTTCACTAAGAGAAAAAAACTGGAAAATTCAACTTTTAATTGTTGAGCGCACCTAATTTACATTAGTACAATATTGTAGGCTTTAAACATTTCCAACTAAGAGCTTGAATAAATCAACTCTCTGATGTTAATTTTTTTCGAAAGGAAGTAGTTGTACAATTTCCAGTTGATAGTCAAACACTTTTGAATTCAAACATCCAAATTGTAAAGTTTTAAATTTAAATGCATGAACGCTATAGCATAGTCCATATAGTCATTAAAATTTAAAATTCACAGCTTCCAAACACTAAAAATTAAAAATTATTTTTTCTTTTGTTCAAAATTAGGAGTTTTATATTTAAAACAATGGAAATCTAACGGATTCAAAATGAAACATTAAAAGTCTTCACAGAAAATAAAAATTCCGAAAAAGCATTGAACACTGAATATTTTTAAAGTAGCTTCTCAATCTTCCGATCCTCTTTTCAAATTATTCTGTGAAAACTTAATTATTCTAAATTTCGTATCAGGTAACATTTTTTACGTGAATAAATTATACAATTTAAAAGTGAAATCATAGTAATTTTGTTTTTTATTTCTATATTATTAATTGGCGATGTACTGATTCCCGCGCGCTGTAGCGTGCGAATAATGTTGATAGTTTCTAATAATTTTCCTAGTCAGATTAAGAAAACTTCAAGAATTTCAATCAATGGATATATTTCAGATGATGTCCACGAATAATAAAAAACTTATTATACTTATGTATGTTTCTTAAATCCCAAATGAAACCTGTAACAGTCGTGTCCTATAAAGTTTTCGGGTTATATTTTTCAATTGTATTTGAATTGGTATTTATTTTTTCGTGGTACCAGTTCTGGTACATCGAAAAAATGTTTTAATAGAAAAAAGGTCATTAATTTCTTAATTTGCTTGCTAGAAAACACTGAAAGGTAAGAAAACGTATTTGTAATTTTCATAAAACAGTAGTGCCCCATTATCCTGAATAACTGGAGAATGAATTTTTTTGAATAAAAAGCATTTTTCCTTCATTATGAACTCTGATTGCCATCAGTTTCTCTTATTAAAGTCGTTTAGTAATATATAAAGGATGATGTAGATTGTCGATGTAGTGACGGTTTTCGATCTACTAGTCTGGAAGTTTTTTTAAAAACTTTATTTGATTCCGAGATTTCGCCCAACGACGCCAGGCCTCATCAGGATTACATTAATTAGAAGGAACGTCTAACACTAGAAATTGAATAGGATTTTATGTTACAAAATGTATATGATGAAGAAAGACCAGTTACACAAGTGAAAAGCATAACCTGTATTCTACTTACGTGACATATACGGAATGGAAAAAATTTGTATGATGACAAGAATGTTGACAATTATGAAAAATCCGTTATTGGTGGAAGTTCCTTATTGGAAAAGAGTATTTACTCTTTGTATTTACTCCACTTCTGGACAGGCAGAAGCATTTGATCAAATAAAATAAAACAATTTTGGGCAGCGATCTGCATTACTAGGGTGCCTGTCCAGGAGTGAAGGTCAAGCAGAAAATAACCCTTACGTGCGTAGAAGAACGTACCTCTTTTGTGCGTAGGCGGGAGTAAAGACAGGCGCGGGAGAATTTTGAAAATTTTAAATTATTTATATTCATTAGTTAAAATGATAAGACTATGGTATACGTCACTTAAAAAGTTCGTGTCTGATCTTTTGTTGACAGTATTATTATGCTTGATAATGTGGAACATTTGCTTAAATGTACGTTTATAATAATAACGTTCTTTACTTATAATATTAGCTTTCGTAAAGTCAAAATTGTGGTCATGGGTATGTGAATTTTGTACTAAAGCGGTGCCTCTAGAGTCGTTTCGACAATCATTTTTGTGTTCTCTTCTCCTATCTTTAAAATACCGGTCGGTTTGTCATATGTACACGCGTCCACACTCACAAGGAACCAGATAAACTATATGAGTTCTGAGTTCAACAGAAATCATATCTTTAAATTTATTAAAACACTGAAAAGGATCTTTTTCATATTTAGATGTGACAAGTAATGTTGGATAATCATTTGATCTGAGATTGCGTTCAACAATTTTTAAATTTTGTTTTTTAAACCTTATATCGGATAATGACACGGCCCTGTCTACTCAACTATTTATTATCGAGATTTTATCTTTGAAAGCTATGTTAGAATTGAAATTGATATGCCTGCCAGCCCAGGAATCTTTCCTATGCCAATTGGTTATAATAGTATTGTTAGACTTAATAAATGTGATGTCTAAAAAATTAATTTTGTTATTGTTCTCTATTTCAATTGTGAATTGAATGCGCGGGTGGTAAGCATTGGAATTATTAAGTAGTTCATTTATGCTGTCTTCATGTAAGCAGGTAAGCACATCACCGACATAGCGATAGTAAAACAGAAGTTTAAAAGGTAAGTTTTTTATAATGTGACTCTCGAGGCTCTCCATCACATGATCTGATATTATACCAAGTAAGGGAACCCCATGGGGGTTCAAAAAATTTTGAGACATGCAGTATGCATTATCCAAACACAATTCGTTAGAAGAGTTTTGAATAATTTAGAAGTTTGAGTGGCTTAAAAATAAATTTTATAGTCAAAATATTAACAAGAAGCCTGATGATAAGTGTTTAATTAATTTAATAGACAAAGATATCCCAGATGATTTAGGTTACCTTCTAAGCCATGGTGATAAATTTTGTGTTAATCCAAACAACAAAAGCGTGACAGTCGAAGAAACATTAGCTTGTATTGAAGACAAAATGAATATCATACCTTGTGAGAAAAGAACATGTCTCTTTGAATTAATGTCTCATTCACAGATTCTAACCATTCTTTCGGCGGTCTACCTCTGGGCATTCTGCCATTCTGCATCCTTGTTTAACGCCTTGCACAATATCGAAACAGTCACTCAGTTTCCCATTTACCCTTATACAAATTTTCAAATTTCGAATTCAATTTAAAATTAATTCTTAATGATAATTTGATCAGGTAAATTTTTGCTAATTCATATTTAGAGAGTAAAAAAGTATATGAGCAAGCTGAGTGGAGCTGGGTGTCGATCGATTGGATCTGGATCCATAACTCACTCGGGATGCTTCACATTCTTGGCATTGTGAAACTGGTACACTTGCTTCGCGTTTCCACCTTTGCGACCACCTTACCGCACCGGTCGAATTCTTCCATTGAGAAAAAAAAAAAAAAAAAATAACAAAAGGGAAAGAAAATCCTCACCCTTGAATGGTCGTGTCGTCACGGTATTTCTCTCCGCTCATCTTGTGGGATACACCTTAAATCCTCGTTGTTGATTTTATCGTGTTTATACGAGAAAGATTTTTCTTCTTTCGACTGTTTTTTGGTCGCCAGTAGCCTCGATGACGTTTCTCAAACGATCCGAATAATGGACTTTTATCCTTTTCTCAACAAAAAATCCATCAAGTTCTTAATCTCTGAGTCTATTGAAAAACCTTTTACTTGCGCCTTGGGCGAACTTAGAATGCGGTGGTAGATAATCAATTTCAAGCCAGATTTCCAGGAGTATTAAAGTAATCGAGAAGAATAGTAAATTTATCAGTTTTTTAATTTTTTTTTTATAGTTTTAGAATGTAGATATCGAGGTGTCCAAGGGAAAAGGTGTTATCTCGGAAGGACGAACTAAAAAGGTGTATCTGAAGTAGGGAAACTCTGGTTCTGCCGAGGTAGCACCTTTTATTGGACACGAATAAGTTCGAAATGAAAAAAATAATTTTAATTTCCTGACATTTCAAGTAAAAATATTGCATTTTCGATAAAATAGGTTTATTTTTACATAAATAGTTGAATTTTTGAGCAAAGTTGAATCTTCCAACAAAACATATCAATTTTTATCCAAGCAGTTGCATTTTTATCCATAAAAAATTGAATTTTAACCAGAAGATGAATTTTCATCAAAGAAATTGAATTTTCGAACAAGGCAGATTAATTTTTAACAAAACAGTTGCATATTTGATCAAAAAAATGAAATTGCTATCAATTCTAATTTTCAAACCAACAAGACGAATTTTCAACCAAATAGTTGAAATTGCACAGTTAGATGTTCAGCTGAAAAAATTAATTTTTAACAAAGTAATAAAATTTTCAGCCAAAGAGATGAATTTTTAACTAAAATGGTGAATTTTAAAGCAAATGATGAATTTTCAAAAAATAGTTCAACTTTCAACCAAGTAGTTGAATCTTCAAACAAAATAGATTAATTTTCAACTAAACAGTTGCATTTTGAATAAAAAATTATGCCATTAATTATAATTTTTGAATCAAGAAGACGAATTTTTCTAATCAAAAGAGTTCAATTTCTACAAAAAAATTGAATTTCCAACCAAGAAGTGTAATTTTCCACAAAAATCGATGGATTTTCAACAAAATACATCAATTTTTAACCAATTAGGTGAATTTTTAGCCAAAAAGACGAATTTTTCAGAAAACAGTTAAATTTTCAACCAAAAAGACGAATTTTCAACCCAAAAATATAATTTTTCAACCAAAAAGTAGATTTTTCTACCAAATAGTTCAATTTCTACCAAAAAGTTGAATTTCCAACTAAAAAGACGAAATTTACAAAAAACAGTCAAATTTTCAACCAAAAAGATGAATTTTCAACCCAAAAATATTATTTTTCAACCAAAAAGTAGATTTTTCTACCAAATAGCTCAATTTCTACAAAAGAGTTGAATTTCCAACCAAAAAGATGAATTTTCCACCAAAAGGGATAAATTTATAACTAAATAGGTGAATTTTCAAAAAGGATGAATTTTTTACAAAACAGAAGAATTTTCAACCCAAAAATATCATTTTTAAACCAAAAAGACGAATTTTTCACAAAACAGTTTTTTTAACTATTTGGTTCAAAAGTCATTCTTTTTGTTTAAAATGCGTCTCTTTATGGCAGAAAATAACTCTTTTGTTTAGAAATTTGTCTTTTTGTTTTCAAAATTAGAATTGGTAGAAATTTCATCCTTTTGTTGGTTAAAACTAAAACATTTTTGTTGAAAATTCATCTGTTTTTTTTAGATTCAACTTCTTGTTGGAAAGTTAAAATACTTGGTTAAAAATTCATTTTTTGGTTAAAAATTTATTATTTAAGTTGAAAATTCATCTCTTTGGTTGAAAACTTAACTAATTTGTTGACAAATTTTTTTTAACAGAAAACCTAACTATTTCAATTAAACTATTTTGTTGAAAATGAATCCTTTTTGTTTAAATTCGTCTTTTTTGGTAGAAAATTAAACTCTTTTGTTTAGAAATTCGTCTTTTTGGACTGCAAATCAGAATTGATAGCAATTACATTTTTTAAATTAAAAATGTAAATGTTTTGTTTGAAAATTTAATTTCTTTGATAAAAATTCATCTTCTGGTCGAAATTCAATTTTTTATGGATAAAAATGTAACTGTTTGGTAAAAATTTATCTCTGTTTTTGGAAGATTCAGCTGTTTGGTTGAAGGTTCACTATTTGTTAAATATGTATTATTCGGTTCAAAATTTAAATATTTATGTGAAAAAACGAATTTTCCACAAGACAGTTGAATTTTCAACGCAAAAATATAATTTTCAAATCAAAAAGTAGAATTTTCTACCAAATAGTTCAATTTCCACAAAAGAGTTGAATTTCCAACCAAAAAGACGAATTTTCTACTAAAATGGATGAATTATTAACATAATACATAAATTTTTAACCAATTAGGTGCATTTTCAACAAAAAATACTAATTTTTCACAAAACAGTTAAATTTTCCACCAAAAAGACGAATTTTCCACAAAAAAGTTAAATTTTCAACCGAAAAGACGAATTTTCCAAAACACAGTTGAATTTTCAATCCAAAAATATAATTTTCGAAACAAAAAGTAGAATTTTCTACCAAATAGTACAATTTCTACAATAGAGTTGAATTTCCAACCAAGGATGGTAATTTTCCACCAAAATTGGTAAATTTTTAACATAATATATAAATTTTTAAACAAACGACTAATTTTTCACAAAACAGTTGAATTTTCAACCCAAAAATATAATTTTTGAACCAAAAAGTAAAATTTTGTAACAAATAGTTCAATTTCTAAAAAAGAGTTGAATTTCCAACCAAGAATGGTAATTTTCCACAAAAATGGATGGATTTTCTACTGAAATGATGAATTAACGATATAAATCAGTTTTCAATGAAATAGCTAAAATAACATTGTTAAAATTTTAAGTCAAAAATTAATTTTCAACAAAATAGATGAAGTTTCAACCAGAAGATGAATTTTCATTAAAGAAATTGAATTCTCGGGCAAGACAAATTAATTTTTAACAAAACAGTTGCATATTTGATGAAAAAAATGAAATTGCTATCAATTGTAATTTTCAAACCAACGAGATGAATTTTCAACCAAATTGTTGAAATTGCACAGTTAGATGTTCAGCTGAAAAAATTAATTTTTTAACAAAATAATTAAATTTTCAGCCAAAGAGATGAATTTTTACATAAATTGTTGAATTTTAAACCAAATAATCAATTTTAAAAAAATAGTTCAATATTCAACCAAGTAATTGAATCTTCAAACAAAAGAGATTAATTTTCAACTAAACAGTTACATTTTGAATACAAAGTTATGCTATCAATTCGAATTTTTAAACCAAACAGACGAATTCTAAACGAAAGAGTTTAATTTACTACTAAAAAGACGAATTTTAAACAAAGAAGATGCATTTTCAACCAAATAGTTAAATTTAAATAGTTAGATTTTTAACTAAAAAAAAAAATGTTTCAACAAATTAGTTGAGTTTTCAACCAAAGAGATGAATTTTCAACTTAAACAATAAATCTTTAGCGAATAAATCAATTTTTAAGCAATTATTTTAACTTTCAAACAAGTAGTCGAATCTAAAAAAGACAGACAAATTTGCAACCAAAAATTTTGATTTTTAACCAACATAAGGATGAAATTTCTACAAATTCTAATTTTGAAAACAAAAAGAGGAATTTCTAAACAAAAGAGTTATTTTCTACCAAAAAAGATGAATTTTGATCAAAAAGAATAAATTTTAAAACAAATAGTTAAGAAACTGTTTTGTGAAACACTTGTCTGTTTGGTTAAAAATGTATGCATTTTGTTAAAAATCCATCCAATTTAGTGGGAAATTCGAATTTTTTGTTGGAAATTCAACTCTAGAAATTGAACTATTTGGTGAAAAATGTGACTTTTTGGTTGAAAAATTAAATTGTTGGGTTGAAAATTCAACTGTTTTGTGAAAAATTTGTCTTTTTGGATAAAAATTTAAATATTTTGTTAAAAATTTATCAATTTTGGTGTAAAATTACCATCCTTGGTTGGAAATTCAACTCTATTGTCCAAATTATACTATTTGGTAGAAAATTCTACTTTTTGTTTGATAAATTATATTTTTAGGCTGAAAATTCAACAGTAAATTGAAAAATTAATCTTTTTGGCTAAAAATTGATCTATTTTGTTAAAAATTTATCAATTTTGGTAGAAAATTACCCTTACTTGGTTAGAAATCCAATTCTATTGTAGAAATTGTACTATTTGGTAGAAAATTCTACTTTTTGTTTCGAAAATGATATTTTTGGATTGAAAATTCAACAAATTTTTGAAAAATTCAGAAAATTTGGAAAATAGTTGAAAGTTTTGTAAAAATTAGTCTTTTTGGTAAAAAAATGACCCATTTAGTTAAAAATTGATTAATTTTAGTGAAAAATTACTCTTCTGGGTTGGAAATCCTACTCTATTGTAGAAATTGTACTATTTGGTAGAAAATTATATTTTTGCGTTGACAATTTAACTTTTTTGTGGAAAATTCGTCTGTTTCGTGGAAAATTTAACTGTTTCGTGAAAAATTAGTATTTTTGGTTGAAAATTCACCTAATTGGTTGAAAATGTATGTATTTGGTTGAAAATTCATCCATTTTGGTAGAAGATTATCATTATTGGTTGTAAATTCAACTCTTTTTTAGAAATTGAAGTATTTGGTAAAAAATTCTAGTTTTTGGTTGAAAAATTATATTTTTGGGTTGAAGATTCAACTGTTTGGTGAAAAAATTCGTCTTTTTGGTTAAAAATTCACCTGTTTAGTTAAAAATTTATCCATTTTTGTGGAAAATTCGTCTTTTTGGTTGAAAAATGATATTTTTGAGTTAAAAATTTAACTGTTTTGTGAAAAATTCGTCTTTCAGGTTGAAAATTAACTACTTTGTTGAAAATGTATATGTTTCATTGAAAATTTATCCATTTTGGTAGAAAATTGAATGGAAAATTCCACTGTTTTGTGGAAAAATCGTCTTTTTGGTGGAAAATTAAAGTTTTTAATAAAAAATTTCTCTTTTTGGGTAAAAATTCACCTATTTGGTTGAAAATTTATAGATTTTGTTAAAAATTTATCCATTTTGGTGAAAAATTGCCTTTCTTGGTTGGAAATTCAACTCTTTTGTAGAAATTCAACTCTTTTGTAGAAATTAAACTATTTAGTAGAAAATTCTACTTTTTGTTTCGAAAATTATATTTTTGGATTGAAAATTCAACTGTTTTTTAGAAAATTCGTCTTTTTGGTTGAAAATTCAACTGTTTTGTGAAAAATTAGTCTTTTTGGTTGAAAATTTATATATTTCGTTAAAGATTTATCAATTTGGGTGGAAAAATTACCCTTCTTTGTTGGAAATCCAACTCTATTGTAGAAATTGTACTATTTGGTAGAAAATTATATTTTTGCGTTAAAAATTTTACTTTTTTGCGAAAAATTAGTCTTTTTGGCTAAAAATTTATATATTTTGTTAAAAATTTATCGATTTCGGTGGAAAATTACCCTTCTTGTTTGGAAATCCAACTCTATTGTAAAAATTGAACTATTTGGTAGAAAATTCTACTTTTTGTTTCGAAAATTATATTTTTGGATTGAAAATTCAACTGTGTTTTGGAAAATTCGTCTTTTTGGTTGAAAATTCTACTTTTTGTTTCGAAAATTATATTTTTGCGTTTAAAATTTTACTCTTTTGTGGAAAATTCGTCTGTTTGGTTGACAATTTAACTGTTTTGTGAAAAATTAGTATTAAAAAAAAAGCATTCATTTTCAACCAAAGAGATAAAATAATAAATTTTCAACCAAAAAATGAATTTTTTCACAAAGTATTTCAACTTTCAAACAGGTAGTTGAATCTAAAGAAAGCAGATACATTTTCAACCAAAAAGTTTCATTTTTAACCAACAAAAGCATAAAATTTCTACCAAGTATAATTTTACAAACAAAAAGAAGAATTTCTTAACTTGAGAGTTATTTTCTACCAAAAAAGAAGAATTTTAAACAAAAAGCATGAATTTTGAACCAAATAGTTAAAATTGCATAGTTAGATTTTCAGCTGAAAAAATTAATTTTCAATAAAAAAAAATTGAATTTTTATCTAAAATGATCAATCTTCAACCAAAAAATGAATCTTTGACAAATTAGATCAAGTTTCAACCAAAAAGAATTTTTAACTAAAAAATGTAGTCTGTTTTAGATCAATTTTCCAAAAAAGTTGCATTTTTAACCAAAAGAATGATTTAATTTTAACTAAAATTAATCAATCAAACGAGGCAAAAAGAATAATCTTTCACAAACCAGTTGAAGTTTCAACCAAATAATTAAATTTCGAACTAAAAATGTTAAATTTTCACTCAAAAATCTAGTGTAAAAAAATATGAAAATTTTGAGAACATTTTTTTTCATGATTTTATGCATTTTCTATTTTTCAACAAAAACAGATAAATTTTCAACGAAAAATGTAAGAAAAAGATGAATTTTCAAGCAAAAAAAAAAAAAAAAAAAAAAACACGAATTTTAAACAAAAGAGCGGAATTTTCAACAATGAAAAATATTCAGTTGAAGTTTCAACTAAAATAAATATAATGAGCCAAAAATAAAATCAATAAATTTTACGCCCGAAAAACTAATTGTTAACCAAAAAAAAGATGTTTAAAAAAATAGTTGAATTTTCAACCGAAGAAATTAATTTTAAACCAAAAAGATGAATTTTCAAACAAGAACATTTATTTTATACCAAAAAAGACTATTTTTCAGTAAAGTACATGCACTTTTAACCAAATAGTTAAATTGGCAACCAAAAAACATCAATTTTCAACCAGAAAAAAGGATTTGCACAAAAAAAGTTTAATTTTCTACTAAGAAAGATTTTACAATCAAGGAATTTTCACCAAAGAAACATTTTTCAGTTGAAGTTTCAACTAAAAAAATATATATTAAACCAAAAATAAAATAATTAAACTGCACATGAAAAATTAGTTCTTAATAAAATAAAAAAAAACGAATTTTAAAATAAAATAGTTGAATTTTCAACCAAAGAAACTAATTTGAAACCAAAAAGATGAATTTTCCACAAAAAATTGACTTTTTAACAAAATAATTATCTTCAACCAAATTATTAAAATTTTAACTAAAAAATATGAATTCTCAACCAAATTTTTTGAAAAACTGAGAAAAAGGGGGGAAATACTGTGAATCCTGTGATAAATAAATAAGAGTTTGTATAATTCATAATCTTCGCAAGAATAGTTGAAATGAAAATAAAAATTAATTTTCAATAATTTTAAAGTATTAGTTTAAAAAATTGGAAATTTTTCTTAAAATAAAGTTAATTTGCCACCGCAAACGATCATAGTCGACCACTTAAAACATAATATATACAGAAACTAACTGAAACGGATATTTACTTTGACGGATGAAAAAAGATACCTAATAAGTAAACTGTAAAGGATAGAATAGAATGGAGTAGAATAGAATAGTAGATATAAGTAGTAAAAATTGAATCAAATTCCGAAATCTAACCCTCTTGAAAGAGATTCTGATAAAATAGTATAATACTTAGGAAGAAGAATATAAGAATAAGAATAAGAATAAGAAGAAGAAGAAGCAGGTAGAGGGTGGGAATCGTGTGAAAAGAAACGCGTCCTAAAGGATTGCGAAAGCCCTGTGATCCGAAGGTTCCCATGTAAGAAGGGAAAAATGAAGAAAAAACACGGAGCAGAGAAAAGTTCCAGGTTTTGGGCAAGTCTGTGGGAACGAAGTAAAGAACTGAATGATCTCAAACTGATGTCCTGTGGTGCTCTAGTATTGGGGACAAAGGAAGTGAAGGACACACTGGAATTTGGAACGAGACAGGAGGACGCCAAGTTCTGTCACTACAGCCGCAATAGTCTTCAAGAGGAAGTGGACAGGTTCTACCTTTCGTAATAATCGTTCTGAGAATTCAAATCTCATCATCAATGTGTCTTCTGTTTATTCATTTAAAATTAGCAGAGACACAGTCATTGTCAAAAGGATATACATTCAAACCTGGATTTAGCGCTGGTTTGGGGGCTGACCTTGACTTTAAATCCAGATACTCTGGACTATTTTGTCTCACTCCTGCTTTATCTCTCTCCTGCTTTATCTCTGTCCTGTTTCTCTCTCTGTTTTGTCTGTTTTTGCCTCTCACGTATCCCCACGGCGCGGCGTCAATTCTCGGAAGGACAAAATCCAGGGGAGCTAAATCCAGATTTCACTGTGATGATTTGGGAAAAGAAAGTCATAGAATGAAAAAAAGAACACGATAAGAAAATAACATTCAGGACAACGATTGAGGATGGATGATGAAGGTGGATGAAGCATCAAGGAAGGATAGAGGGAGGAAAGATGAGGAGGAGGAAGGATCTTGAACGATTTTCAAATTATTTTCTTTTTCGTTTTCTTTCCTCTTTCCCATTTTTCATGATTAAGGATGAAGGAAGGGTGAAGAATGAAGGTTGGGCAAGGATAAAAGATGAAGGACGAACGATGTAGGATGGAGAATAAAGGATGAAGAATAGAGGTTGAAGGATGAAGAATGGATGAAGGATAAACAATGAAAGATGAATGTTGAAGAGTGAAGGATTTCTGTTTCTTTCCTCTTTTTTATTTTTTATGATCAAGGATGAAGGAAGGATGAAGAGTGAAGGCTGGAGGATGAAAAATGAAGGACGAGTAATAATAGATGAAGAACGAAGGATGTAGAATGAAGAATAAAGGATGATGCATATAAGATGAAGGATGAATGGAGGATAAAGAATGAAGGATGAATGTTGAAGGGTAAAGGATGAAGGATGGATGAAGGATAAATAATTAAGGGTGAAGGATGAATGATAAAGGATAAAGGATAAAGGATGAAGGGAGGATAAAGGATGACGAATGAAGGATGCAAGGTGAAGGATGACAGATGGAGGATAAAGGATGGACGAAAAAGAATGAAGGATGGAGGAGGATGAAGGGCGAAGGAAGATGAAGGATGAATGATAAAGGGTTAGCGATGAAGGTTGGAGGAAGGATAAATAATGAAGGATGAAGGATGATTAAGAGAGGTAATAGAAATTATGGAGGATGGAGGAGAAGGAAAAGAAAGGATCTTGAAGGATCTTTAAAGTATTTTCTTTTTCTTTTATCCGTTTCTTTTTCTTTCAGCTGTTTCTTTTTTCATGATTAAGGATGTGAAAAGGGTGAAGAATAAAGGATGTAGGATGAAGGAGGATGAAGGGTGAAGGATGGAGGATGAAAGATAAAGAACGAATAACAATGGATGGAGGATGAGGATGAAGAATGAAGGATGAAGGAATGATGAATGGTGAAGGATGAAAGACGAAGAATAGATAAAATTATAAGAGATGAGGGATAAAGAATCGAGGGTGATAAAATGAAGGGTGAAGGTAGATGAAGCAACAAGGAAGGATGGAGGGTAGAAATATGAAGTATGGAGGAAGGAGGAAGAGAAGGAAGATTTTTGAACGATTTTCTGAGTATTTTCTTTTTCTTTCCTCTTTTTCATTTTTCATGATTAGGAATGAAGGAATAATGAAGAATGAAGGATGGAGAAGGATGAAGGATGAAGGACGAAGGATGTAGGATGGAGAATAAAGGATAAAAAATAAAGTTTAAAGGATGAAGGATGGATGAAGGATAAAGAATTAAGGATGAATGTTGATGAGTAAAGGATAAAGAATGAAGGATGGGTGAAGGATAAAAAATGAAGGATGAATGATGAAGGAGAAAGGATGAAGGGAGGATAAACGATGAAGAATGAAGGATGCAAGATGAAGGATAATGGAGAGAAAATAGGAATCATGGAGGATGAAGTAGAAGGAGGAGAAAGGATCTTGAAGGATCTTCAAAGTATCTTATTTTATCTGTTCCTTATTTAATGATCAAGGATGTAGGAAGGGTGAAGAATGAAGGATGGAGGAGGATGAAGGGTGAATGATGGAGGATGAAAGGTGAAGGACAAATAATAATGGATGAAGGATGAAGGATGGACGGAGAATAAATGGTGAAGGATGAAAAAAGAATAAAATCATAAGCGAGAAAGGATAAAGGATGGAGGATTAAGAATGAAGGATGAAGGTGGATGAAGCAACAAGGAAGAATGAAGGGAGGAAAGATGAAATATAGAGGATGGAAGAGAAGGGGAAGTATCTTGAATGATTTTCAACGTATGGGACGATAAAGGATAAAAAATGAAGGATGCAAGATGAAGGATGAAAGATAAAGAATAAAGTTTGGAGGATAAAGAACGAAGGGTGGATGAGCATGAAGGGTGAAGGAGGGTGAAAGATGAATGATAAAGATTTGAGGATGAAGGTTGGAGGAAGGATGAATAATGAAGGATGAAGGATGATGGAGAGAGTAAATAGGAATTATGGAGGAGGAAGGAGCTTGAAGAATCTTCAAAGTATTTTCTTTTTCTTGTATCAGTTTCTTTTTTCATGATCAAGGATGTAGGAAGGGTGAAGAATGAAGGATGGAGGGGAATGGTGGGTGAAGGATGGAAGATGAAAGATGAAGGACGAATAATGATGGATGAAAGATGGAGGAAGGATAAAGGGTGAAGGATTGAAGATGAAGCACGAAGGATGTAGGATGGAGAATAGAGAATGAAAAATAAAGGTTGAAGGATAAATGATGGATGACGAATAAAGAATGAAGGATGAATCCTGAAGGGTACAGGATGAAGGTTGAAGGATGGATGCAGGATAAAGAATGAAGGTTGAATGTTGATGGGTGAAGGATAAAGGATGAAAGGAGGATAAAGGATAAAGAATGAAGAATGAAGGATGCAAGATGAAGGATGACGGATAAAGAATAAAGGATGGAGCATAATAATAAATAATAAAAATAAATGAAAATGAATAAAAATAAATAAAAATAAATAAAAATAAATAAAAATAAATAAAAATGAATAAAAATAAATAAAAATAAATAAAAATAAATAAAAATAAATAAAAATGAATAAAAATAAAATAAATAATACAGAATTTCTTGTATCTGTTTCTTTTTTCATGATCAAGGATGTAGGAAGGGTGAAGAATGAAAGATGAAGGAGGATGACGGTTGAAGGATGGAAGATGAAAGATGAAGGACGAATAATAATGGATACAGGATGAAGGATGAAGAATGAAGGATGAAGGATGTAGGATTGAGAATGAAGGATGAAGAATAAATAATGAAAAATGAACGATGAAGGGTGAAGGATAATGGATAAAAGATGGATGAAGGATGAAGGATGAAGGATGAAGGGACGATGAAGAATGAAGAATGAAGAATAAAGGATGGAGGATAAAGAATGAAGGATGGAGGAGGATGAAGGGTGAAGGATGAATGATAAAGGGTTAAGGATGAAGGTTGGAGGAAGGATAAATAATAAAGGATGAAGGATGATGAAGAGAGTAAATAGGGATTATGGAGGATGAAGGAGAAAGGATCTTGAAGGATCTTTGAAGTATTTTCTTTTTCTTGTATCAGTTTCTTTTTTCATGATCAAGGATGTAGGAAGGCTGAAGAATGAAGGATGGAGGAGGATGAAGGGTGAAGGATGGAGGGTGAAAGATGAAAGACGAAAAATAATGGATACAGGATGAAGGAAGAATAATGAAGGATGAAGGATGGGGGGGGGGCGGTGAATAAATGCTGAAGGATGAAGAAAAATAAAATTATAAGCGATAATGAATAAAGAAGGATGGAGGGTGATTAAATGAAGGATGAAGGTAGGTGAAGCATCGGCGAAGAATGGGAGAGGGAAATATGAATTATGATGAAAAGAAGAGGAGGAGGAAGGTTTTTAAATGATTTTCGAAGTATTTTCTTTTTCTTTTCTTTTTCTTTCCTCTCTTTCATTTTTCATGATTGAGGATGAAGGAAAGAATAAAGAAAAATGACGGAGAAGGATGGAAGATGAAAGTTGAAGTATGTAGGATGAAGAATAAAGAATGAAGAATAAAGGTTGATGATAAAGAATAGATGAAGAATAAAAAATGAAGGATGAATGATGAAGGATAAGAGATGAAGGATGGATGAAGGGTAAATAATGAAGGATGAATTATGAAGGGCGAAGGATAAAGGATGAAAAGAGGATAAAGGATGAAGAATGAAGGATGCAAGATGAAGGATGCCGGATGAAGGATGGAGGATAAAGAATGAAGGATGGATATGGATGAAGGATCAAGGAGGATCAAGGATGAATGGTAAAGGGTTGAGAATGAAGCTTGGAAGAAAGATGAATAATGAAGGAAGAATAATGATGGAGAGAGGAAATAGGAATTATGGAGGATGGAGGATGCATGAGAAGGAAAAAAAAGGATCTTGAAGGATCTCCAAAGTATTTTATTTTATCTGTTTCTTTTTTCATGATCAAGGATGTAGGAAGGCTGAAAAATAAAGGATGGACAATTGGACAAGGATGAAGGGTGAAGGATGGAGGATGGAAGATAAAGGATGAATAATAATATATGGAGGATGAAGGATGAAGAGTGAAGGATGAAGGTTAGGGGGAGGGGTGAATAAAGGGTGAAGGATGAAGAAAAATAAAATTATAAGCGATGAAGGATGAAGAAGGATGGAGGGTGATTAAATGAAGGATGAAGGTAGGTGAAGCATCGAGGAAGGATGGATGAAGGAAATATGAATTATGATGAAAAGAATAGGAGCAGGAAGGATTTTTAACAATTTTTGAAGTATTTTCTTTTTCGTTTTCTTTTCTTTTTTTTCCCCCTTTTTTATTTTTCATGATTAAGGATGAAGGAAGGATGCAGAAAAAGGATGGAGAAGGATGGAGGATGAAAGATGAAGGATTTAGGATGAAGAATAAAGGATGAAGGATGGATGAAGGACAAAGAACGAAGGATGAATGATTAAGGGCGAAGAATAAAAGATGAAGGGTGGAGGGACGAGAAAGGATGAAGAATGAAGGATGAAAGATGAGGGATGACGGATAAAAAATGAAGGATGGAGAATAAAGAATGAAGGATGGAGGAGGATGAAGGGTGAAGGGATGAAGGATGAGTAATATAGGATTGAGGATGAAGGTTGGAGTAAGGATAAATAATGAAGTATGAACGATGATGAAGAGAGGAAATAGGCATTATGGAGGATGAAGGAGAAGGAGAAGAGAGGATCTGGAAGGATCTTCAAAGGATGAAGGAGCATGACGGTTGAAGCATGGAGGATGAAAGATGAAGAAGGAATAATAATAGATGGAGGATAAAGGATCAGGAATGGAGAAAGGCTAAAGGGTGAAAGATGAAGGAAGGATACAATTATAAGCGATAAAGGATAAAGAAGGATGGAGGGTGAAGGATAAAGGTGGATGAAGCATCAAGGTAGGATGGAGGAAGGCAAGATGAATCAAGGAGGAGCAAGAAGTATCTGGAACGATATTCGAAGTATTTTGTTTTTCGTTTTCTCTCTTTTTCTTTCCTCTTTTTAATATTTCATGCTCAAGGATGAAAGAAGGATGAAGAGTGAAGGCTGGAGAAGGATGAAGGATGGAGGATGAAATATGAAGTTCGAATGATGTAGGATGGAGATAAGGATGACAAATAAAGGATGAAGGCTGTATGAAGGATAAAGGATGCAGGACGAATGACGAAGGGTGTAGAATAAGGGATGAAGGAAGGATAAAGTATAAAGGAGAGAAAAAAGATGAATTGTGGAGGATGAAGGAGGAGGAGGAAGAGAAAGGATTTTCATGGACCTCCGAAGTATTTTCATATTCCCTCTCCCTCTCCCTCTCCCTCTCCCTCTCGATTGTTTAAACAAAATCAATTAAAAAATGCATTTTCTGACTATTTTCAACATTTCAACGTTGTTCTTTTAACGCGTGATCAATTCTCAACAACTAATTTTTGAAATTTTTTGAAACACTTGGATAACTATCAACTATTATTATTGTTATGGACAATGTTATAAGGGCGTTTTTTTCGTCTTAGGCATATTTCAACTAAGAATGCCTTTTTTCTTGTGGAATTTGCGAAAAATTCTTTAGCTGAATCTCATTGTTAACATAGCTGCGCAATCTTTGTCAACGCGACAAGTGCTTATTTTTTATAAATAAGTTTGATTAACAAATGAGTAATTTATAGGGAGCGGACTAGACAAGGTATGAACATTATGGTAGCCCGGAAATTTGTTCGAATCAACATAAAAATAAATACATTTTTTTAAAATGATATTCGAAGGTGGCACAAGCCCCATCAAGTTTAATACATTTTCCATAAGATTCTTATAAGTCTGTTTGATAAAGCACCAAAAAAACCCCATAAGGGAAAAGATGGGTTTTGCGAGTTTTTGGCGCTAATTATGATTTTGTTGCGTTTTTTACATGCAAATTGTTTCTAATACATGAAATACTACTTTATACTGATAAATAGGTGTTTTAATAAATTGTTTAAACAATTTATTACTGTTTTTAGCAATTTTCTCTCAGAATGAAGATAGAACGTTGCGGTTTTTTCGAAAATTTTCCACTTTTTGTCCAATTTTTAATTAGACAGAGGTCATAATTGATCAATGTTCACAAACTTATTTGTTTCAACAATTTATTATTATTGTTATTAATATCTACTTAGAATAATGCTAGATAATTGCAGTTTTTTCTTACAAGTTTAACTTTTTGTTCACTTTTCACTTGGAATGAGCTGAATAATTAATTAAAGTCGGCTAAATTATCTGCTTGAAAAAAGTATTATTATTAATAATATTTCATTTAAATAATGCTAGAAAGTTGCGATTTTTTCTGAAATTTGCAACTATTTGTCTACTTTTCACATAGGTTATGTTAATAATTAATTAAATGTAGCCAAAGTAATTATTTGAAAATATTATTATTGTTTATAACTATCTTCTTCTTCATTAATGCAATAAGGTTGCGGTTTGTCCTGAAATTTGTAACTTTTTATCCAGTTTTTACTTAGCAAAGCAGTAAATAATGCAAGTTAACAATCATAGTTGTTTGAACAATTTGTAATTGTTTATAACTATCTTCTCTTAGATGAAAGCTAAAAAATTTCTGTTTTTTTTTTCAACTCTTACACTTTCTGTCCACTTTTCACTCAGTGAGATACTAATTAATGCAATTTACAAACATGCTCATTTAAACAATTGATTATTGTTTATAACTATATTCTCTTATAGTAATGCCAGTAAGTTTCTTTTTTTTCTGAAGTCTTGAGTTTTGCTTTAAATTTCCACTTATAATTAAATAATAAGTGAACCTCAACAAGAATCCTTTTCTAAATAGTATTTTACTTTTTTATGTGAATTATTTTCGCTCTTTTCAAAATGTTTGAAAAAATTAATTTAAACAAATAAGCTATCTTACACGAGGAACAAAAGGAAAAAATGGAATAATTAGAACCATGTGGGAGAACTAGGTATGCAAGTGACTTGTAAAAGTTTTGTTTTAAATTACAACAAGAAGTTTTATTGCAAAGCGTAAAAGAAAAATTTGGAATTAAATTTATTTTGATATCAGCCACCTCCCTTCCAGCAAAATATATTTACAAAAAAGAAAGAGATTGTTTAGAATATTTTTCTCTCTAATGTTGATTTATTATTTGTTCATAACTAAAAAGACAAAGCAAAGTTAAAAATTTCAGAAAAATCCACAATTTTATAGCACTTATCTAAGAGAAGATAGATATTAACAATAACAAATTGTTTAAACAACTATTTTTATTAACTTGCACTAATTATTACCTCACTAAGTGAGAAGTGGGCGAAAATTTAAGAAAGAAACCGCAATTATCTGACATTAATATAGATGAAGATAGTTATTAACAATAATAATTTGTTGAAACAATTATTTTTGCTCAACTTAAATGATTATTAAGTCATTTCAAGTCAAAAATGGACAAATAGTTGAAAATTTCTGAAGAAACCACAACTTTCTACTATTAAGCAAAAAGAATATTATTAACAATAATACTCAACGGTTCAAACAATTACTTTTGTTATCTTGAATTATTGATTACTCCACTCTAATTGAAAAATGGACAAAAGTTGAAAAATTTAGAAAAAAACATATCAATAATTTGTTTAAACAACTATTTTTGCTATATAAAGTTAAATATTAACTCACTCCAAGTGAAAAGTGAACAAAAAGTTGAAAATTTAAAAAAATTCGTCATTTCTAGCATTATTTAAAGATTATATTAGGAATAATAATAGTGTATTGTTTAAACAATCATGTTCGTTAAAATTAATCAACTCTAACCTCTTTCTAATTGAAAATGGGATAAAAAGTGGAAAATTTTCGAAAAAACCCTATAAAACACACTAATGGGGGTGATACAGGTATTTCGAAAGTAATATTTTATTCGTATTCTATGGCTGATTGTGAACAGAAATTTGGAATTTTCACTCGATTCAGCTAATATTGAGGATTCTGAATCAAATTTACAAAAACGTATTTTTTTCTTATGAAACTTAATCTTTCATTTGAGAAAAAAAGATGACAAAATATGCGTTTTTCCCAAAAAAATAAGATTTGTTTTTGGCTTTTATTTTTGAAAGCTAAATACTATTAATTTTAAAATTGTTTCTGATCAATGGAAAGGACAGACAACAACCAATGAAAACTGTACTAAAAAAAATTTCCCATTACCAAATAGAAGAATTAAAACTGGCAAACATTATTTATAATTTTCATAATTTATGATCATCTTCATTTCAATATTTTCATTATATTATTATTATAATTTATTATTGATAGAGTTACACCAAGTTTGATTTCGGACAGAACACTTTTTTTTGAGTGGGTACTGCAGTTGCGAAATAATGCCCTATTTATAAACAAAAAATTCCACTTCTATTTGAGGAATAATTATTAACCAATTATTTATCAATAATTCCATATAACAAATAATTAAAGTTTATGATTCTTCAAACAAACTCAATGAAAGAATTTATTATCTGGCTGTTTTCCATCACTTAAAAATTATTTTTTAGCTTGATCAAGTGTTAATAATTAATTTTGTAACTTTCCTAGAAACTTGGATAACGATTGAGTATTGTTGAGAATAGCCAGAAAATGCATTTTTTACTCGATTTTGTTTAAAAAATTATCAATTGCTATTGATTAATAGCAAGAAATGGTTGACAATTTAATTCGCTGTTCTTTCCTGGGTGAAAAGTGGATTTATTTAGTTCACAAATACATGAGATAATAAAAATTTGTTAAAAAAATTGTTCTTGAAAATAATAACTGTCGGTTGTCACTAAAATATCTCTTAAGGGTTGTAGATTAGTTAATAACATTTTATTACGTTGAAAGAACCAAGCTAGTGCGTCGGAAAATAGCCCAACAGTGCATTTTTTTATTTAGTTTATTTAAATAAGCATCAATTATAATTAACTCACTAAATATATGATCACTAAGTGTCACTGCCGAGTAATTTTTGTTCGATTTCGTAGGAAATCTTTTATTTATTACATTATAAATAGCTGATGTCGATAATGGCTCATAAAAGTTGTTTATACGTAATAACAGATAATACTTCTAAAATAATAATGTTCAAATTTTAATTTTTCGTGAATAAACAATTTTTCGAACAACTTTTGCCTCTTTCTTTTTTTGCCCCCTCTTGTGTCATCTTTTTAAATTATTTTTTTTTTATTTTTATGCTCATTTTTTACGATTGAAAAATATACTCGCGCTTTCTGAAAATTATAAATAACAAATTTGTACATACTCTTTCAGTGAACTAGTTTGCCTATTATTTTTTCCTTCTTTCCTTGTGTCGTCTTCCAAAACATTACATTTTTTTTATTTTTAATGTTATTTTTCACGAATAAAACAAAAACTACGCTTTCTATCAAAAAGTTATTGATAAAAAATTCGCAGATATTTTTTGGGTGCACGATTTTTGTACCTTTATTTTTTTTTTGTTTCTTGGATAATTCGACCGTAAAATGGAATTTTTAATTTTTAATTATTTTTTGTGCGATCAAAATTTGAATTTTCGATTTTTCGGGAAAATTCAAAAAGTTGTTATAATAGTTTTGTAGGGCTCTCCAAAATGAACGTTTTTCTCTACTTTTTTTATATCTTGCGTTGTTCGGCTTAAAATATTAATTTTCGTTTGCTTTTGGGATTTTGAAAATGCTATAGCTCTGATAATTTTCATTTTATCGAAAAATGTTCTGGGGATAAATTGTTCGCATTTTAAAGTTCTACTGATAAATGTAAATAGAATTTTCAAATTAAAAAAAAAGTGGTCTCAAAAATTTTCAAAATGTGCTCACTTTTTGAATTTTGATCCAAAATAGCTGGATAACGAACTTGTTATATCCTTTGAGTTCTTCAAAGAGTGTGCCAAGGCACCATCCAATCTGATGAATCTTTCGAAAGTTATCGTGCCTACACGATACTACAGACAGACAGACAGTCAGACAGACTTATGGGGATGATATTTGAAAAATTAGTTTTGATTCGTATCCTTCGGCTAATAGTAAAGAGGAATGTTGAGTTTCAACTCGACTCACATAATATTGATCATTCTGAATGGAATTTACAGAAACTTTTTCTTTTGTCATGGGAAATACGTCTTAAACCTCATGGGGCTTGCGGAATTTCCAAATATATATATTTTTTTTTTCAAAAAAGAAATCTATCAATTTTTTTTGTAGATTCGAACAAGTTTTTGGGGCGATACGCATGACAATTAAAAAAATGGACCTTCGCATCGTTACAGTGGAGGACATTTTCGAAAAATTGTCTCAATTTTTTTTATGTAATAAACAAAACTTTTTTTTTAATTTCAAGTCTGTCATTCAGTCAAACAAGTTTTATTTGACCGGAAATGGTTCAAATCGAAGCAAAAACTCATTAAAAATGGTTTCCAGGAATAATGATTAAATAACACGAAAATTGAAATTGACATAAACAAATTAGTGAAAAAAAGTTGCATATTTTTTATTTTTCATACCTAAATGCACTAAACCAATATTTTTGGGAGAAAATATTAATAAAATGATGTTGTCTCAAAATTGTAAAACGTTAATCATCAATTAATAATTGTTTATAACAGTTTTATTAACAAGTACGAAATTAAGGAATTTTCAATTAGATAGATTTAGTTTTTTCAGCAGAATTAGCTATAAATATTTCACCATTGGTCTGCTGCTGTGATATTTTGCACTGCAATAACAATCGAATATTATTTAAACAAATTTATTAAACTACGAACATTTCAGAGATAGTCTATTGTTATGATGATTCCTAGTTAAACAATAATTGTACATTATGTAAAAAAATGTATTGAAAAGTTGTCTTTTGCCATGATAATTTGCATTTGTTTATAAAAGTTTTCAAAATGAGATGTTTGTAGTTGATTCTGCTAGAAACGAAATTTTTATATTGAAAAATGCTCAGGTAATTAATTTGTAAACTTAATTTTTTTTAAACAATCAACAATTGATACCTAAGTCTAAAGGAAAACAGCAAGACACATTGGAAATATACTAATATTGATTCTGCTGAAGAACGCAGCTCATCTACTCAAAAATGGCCAAATAATGCATTTGTTTATTAAATTTGTTGATTGTTGTTCCAGTGCAAATTATCACAGCAAAAGGTCCTTGGTGGAAAATTTATAACTAATTCTGCTGAAAAAGTTAAATCTATCTAATTAAAAAGGCCTTAATTTTGTATTTGTTTATCACTATGCTACAAACAATTAGAAATTGATGTTTACTGTCCTCTAATTTTTGGTTAACATTATTTTGTTTTCAATTCCTCCTAAAAATGATGGTTTAAGTGCATCTAAATGTGGCGAATAACGAAGATATAACTTTTGTTCACTAATTTGTTTATAAAAATTTGAATTACTGTTTTAATAAATGGATACTGCTGCAAATAATTTTTAATCAGTTTTTGGCTCGACTTTAACCATTTTTGGTCAAATGCTTTTTTTTGACTAAATGTCTTCAAAAGCCAAATTTTTTTTTTATTTTTGGTTACTAAATGAAATATTTTTTAAAACATTTTCCGCGAATGTACTTTGCAGTAACGATACGGAATTCAATACACTTTAATTTAGAAAAATCTGCCTCCTGCGCGGGATCGATAACTGAAATTTAGTGATTGTGAATTCTCTTTTGTTAAAGCTCCTTCAGCTTTAACGAGCACATTCTCATCATGTGTCTCGTGGAAAAATAGGTCAAAGGTAAATTCTCCGACCTAATTTATGAGAACAAATTTTTTAATAACATTTTTTGTACTTTGTGTCTTTTTTATAAAAATTTGTTTATTTGTAATGTCACTTTTCACGATTGAAACAAAAACTACGCATCTTATCAGAGATTAATTTATGACAAATTCGTCGATCTTCTTTTGATGAACAACTTTTGTCTTCATTTTTTTCGCCTCTTGTGCGGTTTTTCCAAAAATTTTCATTTTTTTTCATTTTATTTTTTACACTTGTAACGAAAATTATGCAGCCCATTAAAAAATTATTCACAATAAATTTGTAGATCTTTTTTGGGTAAACAAATTTGTTTATTTTTTTTTATTTGAATCTTGTGTTGGTTTTCCAAAAGATTTATTAATTTTTTTTTAATGTTCTTTTTTACGACTAAAACAAAAACTACAAGTTCTATACAAAACTGAATGTAACAAAGTTTGTAGATCTATTTTCGTTGAATTATTTTTGTTAATTCATTTTTTTGCGTTTCTTGCACAGTTTTGTCGAAGAAAAGAATTTTTTATTTTTAATAGCATTTTTCCCGATTCAAACGAAAAATATGTGTCTTTTAAAAAAAATGATTCTAAGAAAATGTGTTCATGTTTCTGAGATGAATAATTTTGCTTCTCAACACTTTTTTCATATCTCGTATAGCTTTCTTGGAAAACAGAATTTTTTGTTCCTCATAAGCATTTCCGATGGATAAAACACAAATCGTTGGTCAATGATTGCTGGTGGACAAACTTTTTCTTTCTTCTCATGCCTTAAAAACGTGTGTTAAAGCTCAGTCAAATTTGTTAAGTCTTTCGAAAGTTATCGTGCCTACAGACTACAGACAGGCAGACAGACACTTTCGTAAAAATCGTTTTTTCTGACTCAGGGTCTCTAAAAACGTTGAGATTCGATGAAAACCGACGAAATCAAATTTTAAATAAAACTAATAACTACTCATTAGGATGAAAATGTAAAAAACGTCTAAATCGGATGAGTAGATTAATTTGAAAATTGATTTGTCCACAGAAACTTTTTTGCCCCACTGTTTTACAGTATAACCATCCTAACCCAGCCGCGGTCATTGATTTTATATTCTATTGCAATTAAAGTTGCAGAATGATTCAAAATAATTATAGTGTAGCACCCATCCATCCAAATTCGTCAATACCACTTTAAAATAAATTTCTGCACAGACCTCTTAAATTCAAAGGTCAGAGCATATACAACTGTAATTTGGTGATTGTGAATTCTCTTTTGTTGAAGCTCCTTCGGCTACATTATGTTCAACATGCTAACCCAGCTGCGGTCATTGATTTTATATTTTATTGCAATTAAAGTTGCAGAGTGATTTTAAATAATTATAGTGTAGCACTTATCCATCCAAATTCGTCTAGACCACTTTAAAAGAAATTTGACATACCTCAACACGCAAAATCCTTTAAATGAATCATTTCTTAACTGCCCAGTCATTATTGAATAGGGAACAAGAGTTTTTATTTGAATTTGAACTCCGACCTTTTATTTTGGGCCCGATTAGATTGCTCAGAAGAAGTGTTAGAAGATTTTTTGATCACCCTGTAGTGTCTACCTATATATGGATGCTCCAGATAGATGAGTGGTCTGATATGAAATCGACTGGTTGGGCCTGTGTTCAGAGCGAGTAATGAGAGGCCCAAAGCCGCCTGGCTGCGTGAATCGCGCCCTCGCTTGTTTATGGGAATCATCAGATTCCCATCGAGACCATGACTGTGGGTGGACCCAAGCAGCCTGCTGACCGATTTGCTCTGAAGGTTTTGGATCCGAAAATCGCACGATTCACGATCTTACGGTGAACGCATTATTCACCTCATTAATCAAAATTTGACCGTTTAAATAATTTTTTTTTCTTACCGATCTTTCTTTCATTCAATCCAGATGGAATTCTTTTTTGATTAATTGCCATGAAACAAAGAACGAAAGAGCAGCCTGGTATTCATTTATCATTTGTTACGGTCAACGTGACGTTCCGCAAGGAAAGGGCCCACTTTGTCGATCGCATATTAGGAGATATTCGCGTTTTTGTGAACAAGGGTCAAAAGTATCGATTTTAGGGGTTTCATGGGAAACCATATTTCAATCTGTACTAGTTCTTGTAGCATTATCAGTGGTGTAGTAGAGCCGGCGCCAAGCCACTTTCTTGATAAATGAAAAAATTTCAAGTCATAGGCCATCCATAACCAAGAAAAATTCTATTTTTCTTCAAAAATGTTGACTCTAAGACCTAATTTTTTATTTTTTTTTATTCAAAACTTGAAAAAAAATATTGCTAAAATCCCGAAAGTAATGTAGCCGTTAGCTAAAGACGAAGCTTATGTTTATAAATTATTTTAAATACAATCAATGCAGCTAACACATTGAATTCAATACGAAACACTTTAAATTTCTAAGATTTCATGTCGAAATATATTGCATTTTCAACAAAATAGTTGAATTTTCAACCAAAATATATTTTCCATCAAATAAGATGAACTATTAACACAAAAAGACGAATTGAAAAAATAATAATAATTTTCAACCAAACAGTTGCAATAAATTACCAAATAAATTTTTCACCAGAAAGGATGACTTTTCTACCATAAAAGATAAATTTTCAATCCAAAAGGGTGAATTTTTAACAACCATGTTGAATTTTCGACCAAAAATTATGACTTTAACAAAATAGTTTAATTTTCCAACAATAATTAGAATTTTAACAAAATAGTTGAATTTCTAATCAAATAGCGGAGAATAATAATGTAGCAATGTTCATGCTATAGTTTCAAACTTGTAGTATTCTCATTTTGAGAAAAAACATCTTATTTCAAGTGCATAACAAATAAGCTGCAATAAAAATGATACCGCTGTTTTTCTGTGTACAAAGCAGCATTTTCGATCAAATGGTTGAATTTTCAAAACTAAAAGACGAATGTTTTAAAAGATAGTTTAATTTTGGTCAAAAGAGTTCGTTTTCAGCCAAGAAAGATGACTTTTCTACCATGATAGATGAATTTTCAACAAAAGAGTAAAGTTTTTAAGATAAAAAGTAGAATTTTTTAGAAAACAGTAGATTTTTTAATTAGAAAGAATGAATTTCCAACAAACAAGATTAAATAATTAACAAGAAAAAATCTTCAAATGAATACACTAATAATGAAAAATGTGGAAACAAAAATATGCAACCAAATTGTTAAATTTCCAACAAAAAAGATTAATTTTTGACCAATTAGATTATTGTTCTATGAAAAAAGTCAAATTTCCAACTCATCCAATATACAGGATAAAGTTTCAACCAGACATGGAATAGTTAGATTTTCAGATGAAACAAAAAATGTTAACAAAAAAATGAGTTTCAACCAAATTTTTAAATTTTCGACCAAGAGAACGAATTTTCTACCAAAGAAGATGAGTTTTGAACAAAATGCATGAATTTTCAAAAAAATTATTTAATTTTAGAGCAAGACACACGAATTATCTACAAAAAAGTTAAATTTTCAACCCAAAAATATGATTTTCCAACCAAAACGTTTCATTTTCAACCAAAAAGTTTCAAAAAAAGTTTGAAATTTCATTCTACGAAATTGTTGAATTTGAAGCCAAAAAAAAACGAATTTTATAGAAAACAGTAGAAGTTTTAACATAAAAGTTCATTTAAGCAAAAACTGAAAGCGGCGAATCCAATATGGCAACCCGAATTTAGAATATTTTCAAAAGTTTTTAGATTTTTTCAAGACTTGTTAATAGGGAGTTTTTGGGATCATTAAATGCGAATTTAGGGTCAGAATTCAAAATTCAAAATGTCGGATCCAGTATGGCGACCCTGAATTACAAAATATTTATGAATTCAGAGCATTCCAATAAAACTCAGTACTGGGAGTTTTTCAGGAACACTGAATACGCATTTTTTGTCAAAATTAAAACATTAAAAATAGAGGATACAATATGGCGTCCCTTATTAAAAAAATTTATATATGATAGGCGAATTTCAATAAAACTCGGTATTGGAGGCTTTTGAGGTCGCGGAATACGAACTTGGGATGAAAAGTCTAAAATTGTAAATCGCGGATTCATCAAGGCGAGCCTAAATTCCAAAAATATTTAAGAAATTAGCCATTTCGAATATTTGAATTTTGACCCAGAATTCGATTCAGGCGACCCAAAGAACCTCATAGTATTGTCTGTCATACGACTCAATATGAACGTGGGGCCCGAAATTGACAAACGGTGGAAAATTCACATAGGACCAAAAATTAACATAGGTCCCAAAATAAACAAAGAGCCTAAGATTGACCTAGGGCCGGAAATCGACATAGAGCCTTGAATTGACATAGGGCCCAAATTTGGTATAGGGCCCAAAATTCATATAGGGCCCAAAATTGATATCGGACTCAACATAGAAATATGGCCTGAAACTGAGATAGGACCCACAATAATTAGAGAGCTATAAGGTACGAAACCCTTTTTTGTAGGCGAATAGCACCTACTTTGTCTAATTTTTTAATTTTGATCCTGAATTCGCATTCAGCGACCCAAAAAACCTCCTAGTGTCGACTTTCATTAAAATCAACCAATTTATTGCATTTTTCAACATTTCAGTCGCCATATTGGAACCAGAATTTGGATTTTCTTTCATTTGACTCCAAAGTTGACTCCAAGTTTGAGCGCTCATAGGGCGCGCGACTGTTGTTTCTGGCGCTTCGCGCTTGATAAGATATTAATCTCGCGCTGCACGCTCGGTCTCTGTACTTCCCCCATATTTCTGCACAGACCTTTTAAAGTCAAAAATCAAAGCATCGACAACTGTAATTTGGTGATTGTGAATTCTCTTTTGTTGAAGCTCCTTCGACTACATTATGTTCAACACTATTATATAATATCAACTGTATATTATATTTATTTCTGTACCTCAGCCTGGGATTGCTAATTCAGATATTGCAAAATAAAGTAGACATTTTATTTACCATGATGACTTCAATAGTAATTTCTTATTTTGCACTAAATTTTATCTTCAATTACCCCGAAAAATATATCATTCCAATAAATTTATATTATTAAAATTCATAATGTGCATTGGTATTGAAACAAACGTATTTGCATTGTCTTGTTTTTATAATTAAAAAAGTGCGCATCTTATGAAAAAAAACAATTTTGTTAGTAAACATTTAATTGCAACTTATGTCCTTTTTCCGTATATCAAATTTGTTTATTTTTAATGTTATTCTTTACGATTTGAACCAAAAATACGCATCCCGGCGTAAAGTGGTTTTAAGAAAAATAGTGTAACAAAAGTTTTCAATACAATTTGTAGATCATTTTTGGTTGAACAACTTTTGTGTATTAATTAGTTTTCGTTTCTTGTGTGCTTTTCCAAAGAAAATTTATTTTTTTCATTTTTAATGCTATTTTTAAGATGAAAACAAAAACTACGCTTCTTTAAAAAGTTATTTATGACCAAAAGTTTATTACTTTTATTTTTTTAAATTTTATTTTCTAAGTTTAAAACAAAAACTATGCATCATATCAAAAAGTGATTGCTAACAAATTTGTAGATCTTTTTTGTATGCGAAATTTTTGTCAATTCATCTATTCACGTACCTTGATTCGTTTTTCGAAAGATTTAATTTTCCTATTTTTAATGCTATATTTTATGAATAAAACAAAAACTACGCATCTTATCAAAAAGTGATATATAACACATTTGTAGATTTTTCTTATATGCACAATTTTTTTTCAAATCTTTTTTCATATCTTGCACAAAATTTGAATTTTTGATTTTTCAAAAAATTCAGGAAGCTGTTATCACAGTATTGTAGAGGGTTCAAAAAGGAACGTTTGCCTTTTCCTGACATTTTTTCATATCGTACGTCTTTTGGCTCAAAATGTTAATTTTCGTTTGTTTTTTGGAATATTGAAAATGCTATAACTTCAGCAAATTTTTTTTATCAGAAGAATAAATTTTTTTTATCAGAAGAATAATTTTGTGTGAACACAAAAATTTTCAAAATGTGCTCACTTTTTGAATTTTTATCCAAAATGTCTGGTTAACGATTTGACCTCCGATTCGAGACAATAAAAGAGTATACCAAAGGCCAATCAAATCTGTTAATTTTTTTGAAAGTTATCGTGCAAACAAAATAAAAATCTACAGAGAGACAAACAGACAGATACATTCGCGAAAACCTGTTTTTAGGATTCAGGGAGTCTCAAAACATAGGCATTTTATAGAAATAGGGGGGGGGGGGGGTCAAATTGTAGAAAAATCTAATACCTTCTCATTATAG
>JAABKJ010007545.1:196777250-197014085 GCA_011634705.1 Andricus grossulariae
ATCCTGGAGGAGGCAATCGTCGGTTTTGCGACCCTGTAGATCTGCGCGTGATTGAAATTGTCAATATATCGCCTTTTTTAAAAATTTTGATCTCCATATTGGATCCAGCTTTTGGAATTTCTTTCATTTGACTCGGGATTCATATTCAGCGACTACAAAAATCTCTTACTTCCGAGTTTTACTGAAGTCCGTATACATAATTTTCAAAAAAAAATTTAAAGTTTAAATTTAGGTTATCGTCGATTTTCTTTACAGATGGTTCAAATTGACTTTGTTCTACATTTACTTTTAAGGTTTCCGTATCACACTTAAAAAAAAAACAAAAAAAATCATAAAAATTCTTATTCAAACCATTTATTACTGAGAATATTTAAATAAAAAAATTTTCACAATAGGATAAGGGCTGAAAGCAGAAAACATATAAGAACATTCATTTAAGATATTACATTTATTCTGATCATCACATTTTTTTTTTTTTTTCTTAGCTAAAACTTAGATTCGGATTCACTTTTGTTTACCATCTATTATTTGTTTGTGACTTTATTGATACTTTATTGATAGAAAGTGTATTATTTTTCAATTATGTTAATTTCAGTAAGAAGAATTAAAGACTGAATACTATAAATTGCAACGATCAAGGCACATCTGCCATGTAAGAATTATTCGAAACTCTCAGTTATCGTGCGCGTTTGCGTTCCTAACGTCTAGTTTCTCGTTAAACGGGTTTGATCCGACGCTCTAATTTGAATCAACACTCTATCGTACCTGTCGGCAAAAAATAAGCAATAAAAGTCGATCTCTCGAGTTCAATAGGCAGTCGTGTTGATCTTGAATCTCTCGTTTTGTAATTTATGGTGAACAATTACAATGAGACGTCCAAATAAGTCTCACCATTACAAACGATAATGTCCCTATAATTAATGCAATACTTTTCCGCCATTAATTGAATTAAATGACTTCCTCCAACTCATATAGTATGGATTTCAATACAAGTATGTGAACTCATTTGTGATTACTTTGTTTAAACGAATTAAACATATCTAATGTCATGTTTACATTCCGGTAATTATAATCATGAATTTGTTTGTTGATCAAAGTTTTTTGGTTACCAGTTATTCTTGTAAGAAGAGAAATAGTTTTATACTTAACGAATATTCAAACTGTTATTCTATACTAATTTATAAGCATGTTTTGTTATATTTCAGTATTTCAAAGAAAAGCTTCATGTGTTCTTACCATGAGATTACTTTCTACAGATAAACAGATAATCTTAACTACAAATATTCCGAATTCATTTCTCTTGTACTTATAGATACGTATTTAGTTAACTGTGAAGCTTTTCAGGATCTCGCTTCAAGAAGATAGATGTAAGAATTTCACAAAGAAATGCGATGAAAGAACATAAATATCCACAAAGAAGAACAAAAATCACACGTCTGCGAATATGGATTGTATCACTTGCTTCATCAGAATTGTGTGTGCCAATTTCAGTCAGGGATACTTGATACTGTTTTCCGTGGATTTTGGACAACACTCCCGATGCAGAAAATCTCAATAAAATGTCATTCACGTTTGGATTAAAAATTAAACTCCTTGGCTGTAAAATAATTTTGTCTTTGAAAACTCATATTCTCGGTTTGAAATTTCAACTGTTTTATAGAAAAAACGTCTTTTTGAATGGAAAATTTCACAATTTGGTATAAAATTCAACTATTTGGTATAAAATTAAACTGTTTTGTATAAAATTCTTTTTTTTTATTGAAAATTAATTTGCTTCAATAAAAATTACACGACATCATTTTTGGTTAATGATTTATATTTTTAGCTTACAAATTCAACTATTTAATTGAAAATTTTTAGAAACGAAAATAATATAGACTAAAAATTATTCAAATAAAATTTTGACAAACATTACATCCATTGGTCAAAATATTTAGTTGAAGTGTATGTCATTTGTTGAAAATTCTTATTTTTTTATAGAAACTTCAACTATTTTGTTAAAAATTTATGCATTTTGTTGAAAATTCGTCTTTCTGATACATAATAAAATATTTTGTTAAAAATTCATATTTTTTGGCAGAACCTAAATCTTCTTATTTGAAAATTTAATTATTTGATAAAAAAAATATATATATACATATTTGGTTTACAATTCGTATTATTTGGTAGAAAATCACATTTTTTAATTAAAAATACAATGTATTTTTATAAATTATTCTGTTTTTGTTGAGGATTCAAATATTTTGTACAACATTTGTCTTTTTTATTTATATTCAACTGTTTTTTATTTAAAATTTAAACCTTTTGTGGTTTAAATATCAACTATTATATTTGTTGTTGAAAATTCGTCTTTCTGATACATATTAAACTATTTTGTTAAAAATTCATATTTTTTGGCAGAACATAAATATTCTTAGTTGAAAATTTAATTATCTGATGAAAAAATATATGTATTTGGTTTACAATTTGTATTTTTTGGTAGAAAATCAAATTTTTTATTAAAAATGCAACGTATTTTAAAAAATTAATCTGTTTTTCTTGAGGATTCAAATATTTTGTACAACATTTGTCTTTTTTATTTATATTCAACTGTTTTTTATTTCAAATTAAAATCTTTTGTGGTTTGCATATCAATTATATTTTGGTTGAAAATTCTTATTTTTTATAGAAAATTCAACTATTTGGTTAAATATTTATGTATTTTGTTGAAAATTCGGTTTTCTGGTAGATATTCCATTATTTTGTTAAAAATTCATATTTCTTGGCAAAACATCAATCTTCTTAGTTGAAAATTTAATTCTTTGATAAAAAAAATATATATTTAGTTTACAATTCGTATTTTTTTGTAGAAAATCAAATTTTTTTATTAAAAATGCAATGTATTTTTAAAAATTAATCTATTTTTGTAGGGGATTCAGGTATTTTGTAGAAAATTTGTCTTTTTTGTTTATATTCAACTGTTTTTCATTTAAGATTAAAACCTTTTTTCATTTAAATATTAACTATAACATTTTTAGCTTGAAAATTTAAGAATTTGGTAGAAAATTCAGCTGTTTTGTGGAAAATTTATGTAATTTGTTGAGATTCCTAATTTGTCATTGAGACAATCTGTAACCAATTGATGAAGAAGTTAAATAAATATTTTAAAAGAAAATGTAAAGAAATAGTGGCAGTGGCATTAGCAGAAAATTGTGCGAAAATAGTGTCTTTAGTGTAATTTTTTCCGAAAAAGTAGTAAAATAGAGTCATCATTCAAAAAAAGTGTAAAATAGTGTAAATAGTTATTATCTTCTGTTCTCTTTTTTGAACTGAAAATTAAAAAAAAAAGCTTTGCTTAATTTAGAATTTGTTGATAATGTGCAAAAAATATTTTTTGGATTGAGTTACATGTACACATTTTGGAAAAAGTTAAATATGTGGAACTAGATATGTCTTTGGCTTGAACCAAAAAAAAAACATGTTATCATTTTGGTTTTTCGGAAAATTTTTTTTCGTGATTTAGGAATGGTAGTACTTTTTCGCGATTTTGGAACGTTTCAAACACCACGAAATTTTTCTTCCCATGAAAGCAAAATAATAATATATTTCTTTGGTTCAAGCTGAAGAAATTTCAGATTCGAAATATTCAAATTTTGACAAAAAAGTTTATTATAAATAATGTTTTTTTAGTTTCTAGGGATTCAATTAATCTATTTAATGTAGAAAGATTTGAGAAATTATATTACGAGATATTCTTTTAAATGATAGCACCATCGATTAATTAAATAATTAAATAATACTAAAAAACATAATAATAATTTCTTGAATTAGTCTCTAGAATCCACGAATTTGAATGATAATTCAAACAAATTTTTACTTCATCTTCTTATACTTAAAATTCAATGCATATTTAGGTAAAATTAATTATTTAAAAATTATATAAAATTAAAATTAAATTATATTTCAAAAAAAGATCAGCTTTCAACCAAAAATGAAATACTTAAATTTTCAGATAAAAATTAATTTTCCACCAAAAAAACAAACAAATTTTCAACTAAAGTGATGAATTGTAAGCTAAAATGAATTTTCAACTTATATGATGAATATTTAACTACAACTCTTTAATTTTCAACCAGAAAGATGAATTTTCAAACAAGAAGATAAATTTATTTCACTACCAACAAAAAAAACGAATTTTCAACAAATTACATGAATTTTAATTAAAAAACATAAATTGCCAACCAAAAAATGAATAGTTAAATTTTCAGCTAAATAAATAAATTTTCAACTAAAAATATGAATTTGGAACTAAAATAATGAATCTTTAACTGAAATAGTTGAATTTTCAATAAAAAATATTATTTTCAAACAAGAAGGTTAATTTTTTACCACAAAAAAAACAGATTTTTGAACAAAATAACTGAGTTTGTAACGAAACAGTTCAATTTGGAACTAGAAAAGATCTATTTTCAACTAAAAATGGAATAATTAAATTTTCAGTTAAAAAATTAATGTTGAACCAAAGAGATGAATTTGTAAGTAAAATGATAAAATATTCAGCCTAAATAGTTCCATTTTCAGTTAAAAGAATTAAATTTTCAAAAAGAAAAAAATCATTTTCAAAAAATAGTTACATTTTCAAAAATACTGAAGAATTTTCAACTAAAAATGATTGATCTTCAACTGGAATAATTGAATTTTAAACCGAAACGATAAATTTTCAACTAAAAAGATGAATCTTTAACTAGAACAATTGAATTTTTTATACTAAAAAGATTAATTTTTAACCAAGAAGATTAATGTATTCCAAAACAGACGAATTTTCAACTAAAAACGATAATTCTTCAACCAAAAAGTAAATTGTTAGATTTTTAATTTAAAAAATTAAGGTCAAACTAAAGAGATGAATTTTTAACTAAAATGATGGAATATACAACTAGACAGATACATTTTTGGTTAAAAAAACTTAATTTTTACAAAACAACAAAAAATTTCAACAAAATAATTAAAGTTTCAACTGGAATAGTTAAATTTTCAGTAAAAAAGTAATTTGCAGCCAAAGAAAAAACGAATTTTTAACAAAATAGCTCATTTTTAAATTGTGATTCGGAAAAGGGGATTTTGGAACAGATATTTGTAATTGTGAATTTGAAAATGGAATCTTCTAAAAGAATTTTTACAATTCTGACTTTAAACAGGAAAATTAGGAAAAGAATGATACGTTTTATTTAGTTCACGAAATTTTACAAAAAAAAAATATACTTCTCACTTGAACCATTGTATTTTCCAAAATAATTACAATTTTGACTCACAACGAGAAATTTTCGAAAAGAATTATTATTCTCATCAGAAAATAAAATTTTCTCACTTTGAACATGACAATTTGGAAAAGAATGATAATTTTTACTTCGTTCAGAGAATTTTCCAAAAGAATTGTAATTCTGAATTATACCTGGATTTAAAAAAAAAAAGTATAATTCAGACTTGGAACAGTGAATTTTCAAGAAAAATGATAATTTTGGGTTGGACCAAAAAATATTCCGAAGCAATTATATGTAATTCTGAAATAAATCAGAGAATTTACAAAAATAATTATATTTTAGACCTGGAAAGTGTAATTTTCCAAAAAAATATAATTCTCATTTGGGACAGGAAATTTTCGAAAAGAATTGAAGCCTTGGCATAAATAAGGTAAATCAACAAAAATTTGGTGTCCATGAAATTCTATATTTATTCTTTTTTTTTAACTGTTTTTCTCTTTCGCGGCAGCGCTGGAATCGTTAACAGGTCAACAAAAATGTGAAAATTGAATTTGTAAAGAAATGTCGAAATCAACGCAAAAGGCCTTGCACCTCTCGTTCTTCTTGTGAAAGTATTTCAGTGATGCCACACGATTATTTTGAGACCGAAAGGAAAAAAATTGCTCGAGGGATTATTGAATAAACCTAATTTTTAGGTTTTTATGTATATTTTCGTACAATTTTTTTTTAAACTAATAAAAATATTTTTCCACTTCAGAGCATGCTACTTTAAATTTGTCACGTCAAAAATTGAAATGCATTAAATTTCCCTTGAAACTAAAAAAAAAAGTCAACGTTCCTTTTTTCATAGAATTTTGAAATTGTAAAGATAAACCATATAATAAAATTTTAGATTCGCTTGAAATTAACGTTTTTTAACTCATATTCTGGCTATTTTGTCTACAGTGCACAGGAAATATTAATATTTCACAAAAATAAAATTTTTCTTTGGAAAAATTTTTGAGACAAATATTACTTCCGATGGCTGTTTCTCCTAAACTATACGAGATAAAAAAATGCTTTTTTTTTAGTTTTACAGGAAATTTAATGTGCAATTTTTCATCATTTTTCCAAAATTTTAATAGGACCCGGATGTCCAAAAATATTTATCGATTATATACTTTTCTCGATGCTAAATTACAAAAATATACATAAAAACCAGAAAAGAAAAAAAATTAACTAATTAATTAATAATTTTCAAAATTCCGTGACTTTTCCCTGACTAATTTTTCATTTTACCTCACCATTAATATTCAAAGACCAGAATTTTAAAATTGTAATATTGTTAACACACAAAGGTGACTTTTCTACCCTAAAAGAGGAATTTTCAATCCAAAAGGACGAATTTTCGACAAAAAATTTTTCAACGAAGTAATTAAATTTGCAACGAAATAGTTGAATTTTTAACCAAATTGTTGAATTTTCAATCTACAAAGATGAATTTTTAACCAAATGATCGTATTATTTAACAAATAAGATTAAACTTCAACCAAAAAGACGAATTTTCAATAAAAAAGATTAATTTTCTATAAAAAAAAGTTGAATTTTCAACAAAGAAAAGTTGTTTTATATATAAAAAAGACGAATTATTTTCCACCAAAAAAGGTAAATTTTCAACCAAAAATGGAAGTTACATTTTCAGTTGAAGAAATGTATTTTTAACCAAAAAAATAACAGAATTTTCAATAAAATAGTTAAATTTTCAACCAAGGAGATAAACCTTGAACCAAAAAGACATTTTTTCAAGAAAGTAGTTCAACAAATCAACATAAAACGAATTTTTAATAAAAAAGGTCGATTTTCAACCAAAAAGGGAAAAGTTACATTTTTAGTTTAAAAAAAATGTATTTTTAACCAACAAAAATAATAGCATTTTTTAAAAATAGTTAAATTTGGAACCAAAGAGATGAACCTTCAACCAAAAAAATAAATTTTGTAACAAAATAGTTTAACAAATGAATTTTTAAGTAAAATGATGAATATTCCACTGAAATAGTTAAATTTTCAGTAAAAAAATGAATTTTCAACAAACAAAAAAAAAGAATTTTTAACAAAACAATGATTTTTTAACAAAGTGGTTCAACCTTCAACCAAATAATTTAATGTTCCACCAAAAAAGATGATTTTTCAACGACTAATGTAGTAGTAGATATTTACTACAAAAAATATTTTTATTTTTAATGAAAAACAGTTAAATTCAACCAAAAAATCAGAATTTTCAACAAAATAGTTGAATCCTCGACCAAAGAAGATTAATTTTTAACCAAACTTTATTTTTATCTCCTCACATTAAAAATATAAAAAATTTAAAAATCCATTATTAAAAAAAAATTTAAATATAAAGAGTTAAAAATTTTTTGGAGCAATAATTATTAATTTCGAATTGAAAGCGCTTGAAATAAAAAAAAAAGAATTATGGAAGATTTTGAATTAAAAACGTTTCAAATCAAAACAATTTTAGATTAGGTAAAATTAAAAAAAAAACAGTATTTAGAATAGAATGAAAAGGAATTGAACTTGTATCATTTGCAAATAAAAGCCTTTAAAAGTGAATAATTTCAAATTGAAAGTGTTTGAAATTAAAAAATTTTAAATCGGAAGGTCCCAAAAATAAAAAATTTTAGACTAAACATTTTTTAAGTTGAACAATTTTATTAGAAAACAGTTGAAATTGTATTAATTATAATTCATATCGTTCAAAATTGAAGTTTTATTTTTTATTGAAGAATCTCATAATTAATCTTCTGTGTTAAAAAATCATCTTTTTGGTTTAAAATTTAACTATTTGGTTAAAAATTCAACTATTTTGTAGAAAATTCGTATTTTTACCTCGAAAATGAAATAATCTGGCAGAAAATTTAACTATTTGGTTGAAAATGTATGTATTTTATTGAAAAATCGCGATTTTTTGTTGAAAAACAATGTTTTTGGTTAACAGTATAACAATGTGTTAGAAAATTAATCTGTTTTAGATAAGGATCCAAGTACATTGTTGAAAATTCGTTATTGTTGGTTAGATCCATCTGTTTATTATTTTAAATTAAAATATTTTTTTGCTGAAATATTAACTTTGATATTTTTATAAAAACACATCTTTTCAGGTTGAAAACTAAACTTCTTGATTGAAAGTTCAACTACTACCTTAAGAGTTAATTTTTTTTAACAAAATTCATAATTTTAGTAAAAAATCCGTTCTTTTTTTTGGTTAAAAATTCATTTTTTTAACTGAAAATTTAACTATTTTATTGAAAACTTAACTGATTCAAGTATTTTTTTGAAAATTCATTTTTGTTGGTTAAATCCAACTGTTTTTTATTTTTAATTAAATTTCTTTTTTGATGAAATATCAACTATTACATTTTTCGTTAAAAATTCAACTTCTTGGTTGAAATGTAAACTACTTCCTGGAAAGTTAATTTTTTTGGTTCAATATTAATAATTTTAGTTAAAAATTCATTTTTCAAACTGAAAATTGAACTATTTCATTAAGAATTCAAATTATTGGTTGAAAATTAAATTTTTTGTTGAAACTTAACATTCTGGAATTGAAAATTTAACTGTTTTGTAGAAAATTCGTATTTTCGGCTCGAAAATTCAACAATATGGCAGAAAATTTAACTATTTGGTTGAAAATTCGCTATTTTTTATAGAAAATACTTTTTATTGTTGTTAAGCATGTTGAAAATTACATTTTTCGTTGAAATTTTTAATTTTTTTTGTTAAAGATTCATAATTTTAGTTAAAAATTCGTTGTTTTTTTTCCATTTAATTTCTTAAACTGAAAATTCAACTATTTTCCTGAAAATTTATATTTTCGGGTTGAAAATTCAACTGTTTTGTAGAAAATTTAACTCCTCCACTTTTGGTTAAAAATTGATGTTTTTTAGTTTAAAAATTAAACTACTGAGGTAAAAATTTTTAGAAAAGGAGAAAAATATAAACTAAAAATTAATAAAATAATATCTCGAATAGCATCACATCCATTCTTTAAACTATTTACTTGAAAAATTATATAACTTGTTGAAAATTCATCTTTTTGGTAAAAAAATAATCTTCTTGGTTCAAAATTCATCTACTTGGTTAAAAATTTATATATTTTGTTGAAAGTTCGTCTTTATGGGTAGAAAATTAATCTTCTGGTTTTAAAAATTCAACTATTTGGTCAAAAATGTATGTATTTTGTCGAGAATTCATCTTTTTCGGTAGAAAATTAATCTTCTGTGTTGACAATTTATCTGTTTAGTTAAAAATTTAACTATTTCAGATGGCAGGCAAATTATGTTAACCAATTAGCGAAGAAATTCAAAAATATTTTTCAAGGAAAAGTAAATAAATAGTGGCATTAGAGGACAATTGTGAAAAAATACTGTTATAAGTGTAATTTTTTTCGAAATATTAGCAAAATAGTGTCATCGCTCAAATTGTTTAAAATTATTTTTGGTTGACCCCTGAATAAATTTAAGAAACAAAATGTAGACGTTTGAATAATAATTCAAACAAAGTTTTATTTTATCTACATATACTTAATATTTTAAACCAACAAGATTAATTTTCTACCAAAAAGACGATTTAAAGAAAAAATACAATAATTATCAATTAAACAGTTGGTTTTTAAACTAAAAAAGATCAGTTTTCAACCAAAAATGGAATATCTAAATTGTCAGTTAAAAAATTAATTTTCCATTAAAAAAACAGATTTATTTTAAAAACAAATTTAATTTAACTTTTAACCAAGTAGTTCAATTTTCAACCAAAAAGATTAATTTTTAACTAAAATGATTAATATATAGCTGGAATACTTGAATTTTCAACCAAGAAGATGAATTTTCTACCAAAAAGACGATTTTTCAAAAAAATATATGAATTTTCAACAAAATATTTGAATTATCCACTGCAAAGATGGAATAGATGAATTTTAAACAAAAACGATGAATTTTCAACTGAAATGATCAATCTTTTAACTAAAATAGTTGATTTTTTACCCAAAAAGATGAATTTTCAACCAAGAAGATTAATTTGTACTAAAGAAGACGGATTTTATAGAAAATACATGAATTTTCAATTAAAAGGATAAATTGTCAACCAACAATTGAATAGTTAAATTTTCAGTTAAAAATTAATGTTTAACCAAAGAGATGAATTTTCAACTGAAAGGATGTAATTTTCAATTGGAATAGTTGGATTTTCTGGTAGAAAAAAAAACTAATTAGCAACAAAAATAATTTTCCAAAAATAATCACATTTTCAAACAAAGTGATGAATTTTCAACTAAAATGATGAATCGTTAACTAGAATCATTAAATTTCAATAAAAATATTCATTTTCAACCCAGAAGATTAATTTCTACCAAAAAAGTCAACATTTCCAACTAATAAAGATAATTTTTCAACCAAATATTGAATAGTTACATATTCAGTAAAAACAAATTTTAAACAAAATAGTTAATGATGCAACAGGAATAGTTGAATTTTCAGTAAAAAAATTAATTTTTAGCCAAAAAAAAGGAGTTTTCAATAAAATAGCTCATTTTTCGACCAAGGAGATAAATTTTAAATTAAAATGATGAATCTTTAACAAAAAATAATTAATTTTTAACAAAAGAGTAACTCTCAACCAAGTATTTAAATCTTCATTCAGAAAAGATGAATTCGGAACAAAAAATGTAGTAGGTGATATTTCAACCAGAAAACATTTAAAGTTTTAATAAAAAACAATGGAATTCAACCAAAAAGGACCAATTTTCAACAAAATGCATGAATTTTCAACCAAAAACAGAATAGTTGAATTTTCAGTTTAAAAAATTGATTGAAAAAAAAAAATTAATTTTCAACAAAATAGTTGAATCCAGTAAAATAAAACTACTTTTACAAATGAAGAATCATTGTTATTTAATTTAATATTGCAATTTAAAAAAAATTAGGCACAGGAAAAAAAAATTAATTTTTCAAGGTACCTTTTTTTTACAGTAAAAATATAATTTTCACGAAAAATGCCTAAAAAATCTGATTTTAAGATCAAAGACCCGTTTCTTGGTGATTCTCCTTTTATGACGGTGAAAAATCACGACACTACAATCGAAAATATTTTGAACTTTCTCATTTTTTAAGCTTTAACAAAAATTTAAAAAAAAATTATAATTGTTTGAAATTTGATTGAGTTATCTATTTTTAAGCTAATTTAAATTTAATTTCCAATAAAATAATTAAATTTTCAACCAAATTGTTCAATTTTCAACTTACAAAGATGAATTTTTAACCAAATGATCGAATTTTAAACAAAAAAGATTAATCTTAACCAAAAACAGTTGCATTTTTAACGAAATAATTGAATTTTTAGAAGACAGCTTAATTCTTAATAAAAAAGGTGAATTCTAAATCTAAAAGAACGAAATTTTTTGTCCAAATAGACAAATGTTGAACAAAACAGTTGAATTTTTAACCAAAAAAGACAAATTTTCAAGCAGAGATGAATTTTCAATTAAAATGATGAAACTTAAAAAAAATTTAACAAAGTAGTTCAGCTTTCAACCCAATTTTCAAATTTTTAAATCAAAAAGACGAACTGTCAATAAATAAAGCTTTTTCAGACAAGACAGAAAAGAAATTTCATCCAAATTGTTAAATTTTCAAGCCAAAGACAAATTTTCAATAAAATAATTCAATTTTCAACCTAAGAGATGAATCTTCAAACCAAAAATTAATTTTCAACAAATTGGTTCAACTTTCAAGCAAGTAATTGAATTTTCGATTTAAAAAATAAATTTTCAGCCAAAAATGGAGAAATTACATTTTTCGATAAAAAATTAATTTTTTAACAAAAAAAGATCAGTTTCAACGAAGTAGTTCAACTGAACTAGTTACATTTTTTATTTAAAAAATTAATTTTCTACAAAAAAACGAATCTTAGTTCCATGTTGAACCCAAGAGATGAATTTTTAAACAAAAAAATTAATTTTTAACAAAGTGGTTCAACTTTTACCAGGGTACAACGTTGAATTTTTAATTTAAAAAAAAATGAATTTTCAGTCAAAAATACAAGTTACATTTTCAACTTAAAAAATTCATTTAAAAAAAAAAAGTTTTTAATTAAGTAGTTAAACTTCCAACCAACAAAATGAATTGATAACAAAAATAATTAATCTTCAACTGGAATAGTTCAATTTCCAATTTAGAAAATTAATTTTCAGCCAAAAAGATGAATTTTTTCAACTAAAATGAGGAATTTTCAACATCAAAAAAATGATTTTTTAATAAATTGGTTCAACCTTCAACCAAACAATAGAATTTTCTACCAAAAAAGATGAATTCATTTTCCCTGACCATTAATACTCAAAGACTACAATCTTAACCTTGTTCCATTTTCAACATAGAATCTTTTATAAATAAAATAAAACAACTTCAAATTCAAATTAAAAAGTTTCAAATTTACTATTCTCGACAGTTAAAATACCTCTTATTGAAATTCCCTGACTTTTGCCATTTTTTTTTCAAAATCTGTGACTTTCCCAGTCAAATAATATTCTATTTTTTCTTCAAGGAAATGGAAATTCCAGGACCATGAACAAAATTCAAGGAATTTTCCAGGTTTTTCCAGGTAAAAAAAATCAAGGACTTTTCCAGGTTTTCCAGGATTTCCAGGACGCTAGACACCCTGATAGAATGGATAAAAAAACGAATATCCGGATTTTTTCGTTACGTATAGACACTCCCAATAAAATAATTGCCAATTAAAAATGTTAGCGAATCAACAAGTTATTTTGCAGGATACCTACAGAATAAACTGCATGGGTCCCTCCAAATCTCGAAACCATCGTCGGAATTGGATTTCCAGTAAAACCTCGAAAGGGTTAATTTTCTTCATTAGGTGTTTCGTTAAAAAACGTGTTGTTACAGTTAGTTTAGTCACAAAGAATCAGGATCATAGGGTTTCACTATAAATGCCCGCACAGGTTTGCGATGACACCACAGATGCCATCAGCACCAGGTCTATCGATTTGTTGGAATCACATAGAAATTAGTCTAAATCACTCTCGCGGTGCATTCTTGCGATACCGAAATTTTGACTATCGCTAATTGTGCAGAATGCAGTCTAACATAGAGGCTCTTAAAAATCTAAGTTCTCTCCTCTGCATTTAAAGACCATCAGCAACAAGGATGATCTTGGAAGCTGAGAGAAGGACGGATAAGAAAAGGACTTGCATCGCTGCACTAATAGCCGATGAACAACTCGGACAATCTGGCAATGGCTTATCGGTTTCCGACTTTACTGGCATGGACAGGGTCGAGGTTTCCTCAAATTCACGATAGTTTTCAACCATTTGTGGATAGGTCACCCTGGGAACAAAAACAGACTGTTGATTACCACTTTTTGGACCAGGGTAAACAGTTTCAGTCGCTATTTCCATTGACCTAGACGTATCTTCAGCTGGATAAGTAGGATAATTTGTTTCTATATGTCTTGACCTTGGAAGGTATTCCGTGGTTCTTTCGGAAGACCAATAAGGTGTTTGTGTTTGAGTAGTCATCCAGTTTCTTTCCATCGGAGGCGTGTAGGTTTGCGGAGTATACTGGGAAGTATATTTGCTGCTACCTCGATTAAGAACCATATCCTGACGAGCGACATCAGATTCCGTATTCGCGGGCCATTCGGGCTTCGTTTCCAAACTTGATAGATAAATGGACCATTGAGATTCGGTAGTTGGATGTCTCCTAGCTTCAGTTAATTTTTCCCGGTAAGCAGGGGTGGTAGTCGTGGGATAAAAGCTTGGTCTTCTATTTCGCCAATCTTTTTGACCAGCTCCAGTCGCTGGAACAAGATCCTGAGTGATTGCATTCCAGTTGTCATCTTTCTGCAGAGTGACTTGTCGATCCGTTAAGTACTTGGTGACAGCATTGGGACACTGAAAGTCCGGATTCTCGCTCAGGAATATCCTGTTCAAATTCTCCAGGTGAGCCAAGGCGTCAATGTTCAGACACTTGAGTCGATTGCCAGAAAGTCGTAGATCAGTAACACCAGTTAGGTACTCGAAAGCTTCGTCTTCGATCTCTTCTATCTGGTTGTAAGTGAGATCGAGGAAGGTCAGTTCTTTGATTCCTTCCAACCACGAAGCTTTTACCGAAGTGAGTCTATTGTTGTCCAAACTCAGTTGCTGAAGATATGGAAGGTGACTGAAAGAATTTGGTTCAATGTCGTTAATCTCGCATTCGGAACACTTGAGGACCAAGAGGCTCTCTCTGAAACGAGAGAAAGTGTGAGGAGTAATGATCGGAATTTGCATTCTCGAGATCTGCAATTGTTCTACTCCTTCGGGAATTCCGTTCAAGTCAGCAACGTGGCCTCCAGTGCAAGAATATGCGAGTAAATCCTCTCTGTCGACGTGAAAACATGATCCAGATACTGAGTTCATCAATATCGCTGGGAGTATAAGAAAAGCGAGTAGGATCGTTCGAGCCATTTTTTATCCAAGTGTAGGTAACACTGTCGAGTTTAGGGTGTAGAATTCGAGTCACTAGCTTTTTTGTTGCTTTTTTTTCAATGGGAAAACAAACTTCACATGTTCGTAAAAGGTCAGCTGCAAGGTAGTATCAGAGAAGTGTTGCGCAATTGACTTAAAAAATGATCAACATATTAGATGAGCAGCGCGGAATTCTGGATTTGGGATCTTTGGAAGGTGAAGAGTGATAAATCAATCGTGTGATACCCGCATAGGACTGAACTCGGCTCTAGCGTTACCGAGATATTTATTTACTGCTACATCCCCTCCTGTCATACTACTTTCTGACTCTCCCTCTCTCTCTCTCTCTCTCTCTCGCGGATCTTTCTTGCTCTGTCTTTTATTTTCCTCCCACCAGACTTCTAATCATCGAGAGGTACTATTAGTAAAAATAGAGAAGCTGGAAAATAGTCGAATTAGTAGACGCACTTGTTCAAACTGACGGAAGTTGCATACTTGTGGCGCGAATATGACTGACTGAAATAGAAACATATTCAATATTGATATTAGTCGTATCCTGCACCTCGGAAACCTTTCAGGAATCCGAAATCCGGTGGCGATTCGGCAGACAATTTCAAATTCCCGGTCATTTCCCGGTTTTTCCCGGTCAAGCTTTTCAATTTTCCCGGTCAACTAAAAGTAACATATTCATATTTGCCGCTAAACGCAAACATTTACTTTAATGCATGACGTTCATTATAAACATCCTTTAACAGAGTAAACCATTGCAAAATAAATGAATTTTGAAAAAAATACTTAAATTTTCCATTAAAAAAATATCAATTTTTTACAAGAAATGGAATAGTTAAACTTTCAGTTGAAAAAATTAATTTTCAACAACCAAAAACGGATTTTCAAAAAAATAGTTGAATTTACAACCAAAGTGATGAATTTTCAAATAAAATTATGAATCTTTAACTAGAATAGTTAAATTTTAAACCAAAAAGATGAATTTTCAACTAAAATTATGAATATTTAACTGGAAAACTTGAATTTTCAACAAAAAAGCTACATCTTTTAACAAGATCAATTTTTATATAAAAGTATTAATTTTCTACCGAAAAATAAAATTTTGCAACAAAATGCATGAATCTATAACAAAATAGTTGGCAACCCGAGGACGCGTTCGGTGGCTTTGTCATAGGCCCTTCAGTTCTATTCCAAAGGAATAGAAACCGAAACCGAACGGTTCCCGTACCGGGAATCGAACCCGAGCCTCTTGGGTGAAAGCCAGGTATCCTGGCTTTATACATAATATTTAAATATACATATATTTTTTTAAATAAAAAAATCATATATATATTTAAATAATGTTATTTATTAATAATGTGTTATAATTTAAATATATATTTAAATATCTATATATAGTACATGCGGTGCCACTACTTTTAAAATCATTTATAAGTACTTCTTACATAATTTATTCTTTTTCTGGATAAAGGTTTCAAAGTTAAACTTTAAGAACAAAATTAATAAAATATTAATACATATTCAAATACTATTTTGATAATATATATTCAAAGAACATTAACGGAACAGTTACATATAACTATTGCTCCTTAACAAATTTAAAACATTTCAAACATAGTCCTTCATAATTTAATGTAAGGTTCAATTACTTCAAACAGAATGTGAAAGCAACAATTATTCCTATCTTGGAAACATTATTAGTATGAAGAAATACGATTTTTTTTCTTATCATATGGTATAAATATTTCATTTCACATCATTATTAATATTGACGATACTATGCCACAATTTAATTAATTGTGCCTATTAAAATAATATGTATTATATAATAGATGAAATAATGGTTCAACATTTTAGGGGGATTGATGCTATTTCACAGTATTATCAAATATATATATATATTTTTTTTGTTATTATCTACGCTACTATTTAAAATAATGAGAATTTATTAATGTTATTACATATCTATCACCGATTAATAAAAAAAGAAGTATTTTAGACTTTACAAAAAACATTCATTTTATTTAATTCATATTCCTTTCATATAAGTTATACAATTTCAATAAATCTATTATTTACAATTGCCTAAAGAGTGGCTTCTGGAGCGCAAAGCGCGCCCATTCTTGCTCTAGTACAATAATATTGGCCGAAATGTAAGGCGCATATCATGATAAAGAAGAACATTTGTGACTGAATTAGAAATATAGAAAAATTACTGAAATACAATTTATTTCACGCCTGTATTGAGAAATTTAGTCATAACAACCAAAGATATAATATCTTTAATAATAACTTACACTGAAAGAAATAGTAAAAATACATAGATCGAAATAATTATCGATGATCGATAAAATGAGAAATCTACTTTTTTACTTCTGTTGATTTTAATTTTAATATATAGAGGTCACCCTATAACTTACAACGTGATGACTAAGAAAAATTCCTTCATAAAACTACAATGGAGGTTACGAGTTTTCAGATGAAGGATAATCTTGAAATAAGAATGAAAACGTACCTATTAGTTTAAGTCAATATTAAATTTATGAACTTTTCCAACAACTTTTTTGCCCACATTATTGCTTCATTCTTAAAATCAGTAAGCCGGTTAGCGTCCGAAGTTCTACCAATACCTAACATCAAGTGCAGTTCAGGTGGAGGGATAATTTGTAAAATCGTTGTCTCAGCATTTCCTGTAAAAATGGGCGCATGAACACAATTTTTCAAATTTTTCGCTTGATTTTCTGAGGCTCCTGCTTTGAACCAATCTCCATACTTCTGTGAAATATTTCCTATTGTTCTTAACATTCCTCGTAGCCACTATTCCATTGAAGTTTTTCAGATTAACTGCAGAGCTGTTACCATCCAATTATAATCACCTGTTTCAAGCTAGAATCTTTGAACCTTTTCGCTAATATTCCTTGTTCGTATCTTTAACGGGCAGACCCAACATTGTCACATTCTTCGGTTGATTGTATAGACAAACTGAGCTTTAAAAAGTTTCAGTTTCCATCAATGCCAAATTTCAGTTGTACTTTTTCTACTTTCCGTTCTTCGTTAACGTGATTTATTAAGCCAGACAAATTACTGCAATTAACTACTGATTCAGGCGCATTATAACATATGCTACCTTGTATATTAACGAATCCAACGTTTTTATTGTCAAGACATGAATCAACGCTCTGACTTCTAGCTGACAACTTTTTTTTTTCAAATTACCTTCAACAATTTTCTTCTTCTTCGTGGCTACTCGAAATGGGAAAGGAATTTCAAGAGTTGTTCTTTGATGAAGATGAAAGTTTGTCTATATCTTTAAAAAATCTGCAGAAAATTGTGGCTGCAATAATTTTCAACTAAAATCTTTTCGTGATTGAGAGGATTTACAAGAACCTGAAGAGGTTGACCACCTTGATGATGTAAAAGAGTCAGTAAAGTACCCCTTTTCCCGTCCTCCATTTTACTTTGTGATAAAACCGAAGCTACTTGTTCTCTTCCTTTCTTGGGTGTTTTCCAACCAATTCTAAAATTCTAAAAACGACTTCCTGAATTACATTGATGACATTTTCCTTTCTCAACAATACCTAAGCAAGTCTCACAGCGTCTCCCGGAATTTAATTTAGATGCCCCACGGTTTTCAGATAGTATATAAGCTTTCCATGCTTCGATGACAAACCATATCAGTACATATTTTAAGATGTTTACTTCCTCATATACCTCATCATCTCTCCATACAACTACGAACAGTGTGTCAAAACCTCTCTTAACGACGAGGCAACTACCAAAAGGCAGAAACAACCATAATTAAATATTTACATCAAAAAGGTGTCCTTTCTAAACCTTGTTTTTTTTCTCTTTCCTCATTTTCATACCAAGCAAATTTAGTTTAAATCAAATTTGTAGGCCAAAACGTATAACATCACAATAGCAAATACGTGTTGGTCCACAAATTTCTTTATGCATAAATTTGCTTAAAATGACAATGAGGGAAGAGAAGGAAGACAAGGTTTGAAAAAAAAACACCTTCTTCATTTAAATAATTAATTATGGTTATTTCTGCCTTTTGGTAGTTGCCTCGTCGTTATAAGAGATTTTTACACACTGTTCGTAGTTGTCTGGAGAGATGATAAGGCATATTAGAAATTAAACATCTTAAAATATGTTTTCAAGAGGTCCTTCATCGAAGGATAAAAATCTTATACTAACTATCAGAAACGAGCAGTAGAAAGAAAACAATAAGATCTTCTCCCTTTCATTTTTTGTGTACGAGCCCGCTGGACCCTGAACCATTCCTCTCTTTTCTCCTATTCCCTTCCTTCGCCAAAGTTGTATGTTTCAACTACCTGCCTCCTTTCCGATCACTTTTGGAAAGATATTAGGATTGCTATTTAAGGATGTCTGACTTTCATCACAACTGTGGATTAGAGTTACTAATCGCCATAACAGATTTAATATTATCATATACAATTCATCGCTTATTTTCATTACCGAACAATAAAAATCCAATTTTTCAGCTAATAAAGCTCCTAAAGGATAAACTCAAAGTCTTTTTCACATCAATAAATTTTAAAAATTGTTTCTTTGAATGCATTACATGCAATATAATATTTTTCAAGCGCATTCGATCGTATATTGATCGAACTTTTGACGGCGTACACTATACAATGTTAATACAGCTAATTAATTAATTTCGCGTAATTCTTTCTGTAGCATTGACATTTTTCACATGTACATAAAAGTGGTCTCACCCAAAGAAAAATTATTTTAGGAAAATCTTTAAAAACCTATAAAATTCTTCTTCAAACAATATTCACGTGAGGGAATGAGACGGAAATTTTATTTGTTTCCGGAAAGGAATGAATGGGGCATTGAGAAAAGGATAAAGTCTTGAAGATTATTACACATTGAATTTTTATTATTATTTTGTAATATTGCATGTTCTTTTAACTTTTAAGACGACTGCGCATTACACAAAGTTATATACTTTTGTTTTACTTTATTCTTTACTTGCAATGATTTCTCGGAGGATTGTGTCTTAAACATTGAACTTTAAAATGCGTGCAGATTTTGCGTTTAGAGCCTACTGGGGATTCTCCGATTTCATTTCCTGACAATGGGGTAACCATGCCGCTTCCTATGTTTATTTTTGCCCGCACTTTGATGTGACATTCAGAACTATATGTATATATTCCAGCAAAAAAATCATCACTCGTCAATATTGCAAAGGCGTCACCATCAAATGTTGATAATACAATTTGTTCTCCGGTTGGCATTTGCCCATAGACATTCCGCTTTACAAGTATTTGAATTGGTTTTTCCACAGGAAAAGTGTATATTCGAATTTGGAATACCCGGTTCAGATTTTGAAGGGGACTAAGCCGAATGAATGGAATATTGTCAAGTTCATATCCAAGTACTTTAGAAAAAGGAAGCCTGGTAGGTGGAGCTATATAGTCGGGAGGAGGAGACCTGGACCTGGAACGAAGAGGAGGTTTGGCAGCAGTCAGATTTCTGGCAGTAGACATTTGTGTGTCAGAAGAAGAACAAAGATGAGAAGAAGATGATGATGATGATGATGATGATGATAAGCCGCCACGAGGAACACGAGGAATAGAGGTGCCATTTGGTAAGCATTCGAACTGTAAACTTAAATCTGCAAGAAGAGACAAAGTATTAACTTGTTTATGTATCTTAGTATATCATGAGCTTCCAATTAAATAATTGAAAAAGTTTCATTGGGTATGTTTTTTACAGATTATAATGCGCTTTAATGCACACATGCACTAGAATCCTAGGAGAATAGAAAAAACTTTGCCCTGCCGTGCTTAGGTGCCATAATATTGAAAATATAAGCGCACAATAAAGATTAAGTTTAGGATCACCGGCTTCAAATTTTTGACAGAATTCAGTTTTCAAAGAATTGTTCTGAATTCAGGAATCAATCCGAAATTTTCCATTTTCATCCGAAATAAGGTTCGATTTTTATCCGCTGACGTCTGGAATATATGCAAGAAAAAGCAAGATGATCCGATACCATTCGTAATTTTGGCAATCCGACAGTGATAAAATTCGAATCTGATTTTGCCGAATTTGTGAATGCAGGTGATTACCTTTTAACTAAAAAATCTAAATAAAATTGAATGTGTCCGTCATTTACCTTTCTTAGTTTTAATACGCATGTAAATCATGAAATTAACGAAATTAAAAGTCTTGAATGTTGTGGGAATACGACATTTGGTATGCCGATGCTGAATGATTTTGGCTTTGAAAAAAGTTCTGTATGAGAAGGGTGGCATGCCACTCTTTTCACATTCTTATCATGTATAATTCAGAAAGTACTAGAATTGTCTAAAACTAAAAATTCGGAAAAGAGTAGTAATTCAAACAGAATGTGGATCACACAAGACAAATTGTTATTTTCGAAATGCTTAAAAACGCTATCAAAATTATAAATATGACATCAGACAAATTTTCATTTGCGGAAAGTTTGAAAACCCTATGATAATTATAAATATATCATAGTATAATATTTACCAATAAAATTAAAGATGAGACTCAACGTCAATACCAGAGTATGAATAATCCTCATTTTCAGCAAATAGGGATAAATTTATGGACGCGTTAATCAAAAATTTTGATAACAGTGTATCCAGTGAATATTCTGGTGTTTTTTAAGAGTTTATTAATTGTATATAAATTGTTATCTCGTTGATTATAAAGGCTGAGTTTGCCCTTCAAAATTAATTATATTTATATTTCATTAGTCAGTTTCGGGGTCTGTATTAAGTTTCAAATACAAACGTTATGGATGAATTCATGTGAGCATAAAAATAATCTCATAATAGTCTACATTTATTTCTTTACCAGGTATCGAGGCATAGAATAAACTCAGTTTTATTTTAAAATATTTGTTTTTGAAGTAATTGTGTCCTATCTAATGAAGTAAGCTCTGCCGCTGTCAGCCAATTATCAGTTTCTATGTTATGTGTAATTCTTATCGCTCAAATGATAAGATTTTAATCTATACCTAGAATCTTATTTGCTTCAAAACCAAACTCTGTACAACTTTGCATATATGTATGTCGAGAATCCTCTTTTCGATAAAATACGATTCCATTCAATAATATACAATTTTTTTGAATCAATTTAGCAAGAAACGATAAGAAAAAAATTTTTATCAGTGATAAAAGTTTTCCCATAAAGTAATATATATATATATATATATATATCAAAGGTTTTAAATTATAAATGAACTCTCCTGTATCCTACAAACATAGGGTTGCCGATTTTTTATTTTATTCACTCAAAATTGATTCTAATAGAATAAAATGAAAAAAAGGAAAAGTCAAAGGATTACTTGTTTTACAAATTCAAAACACTGCAGATGAACTTAGAATTATTTAAAATGTTTACAGAAATACTCACCAAATGTAAATAATAAGGTTTAATGATAAAATGATGATTATTTCGACTATTTATTAACGAATGCCAAGATTTAATAATTTTCCATGTTTAATTATTTTCAAGGTGGAAATCAAATGGGATGTAAAGGTTTCGGATATTTCCTTAGAAATCTTTGTAAAAAATTATTATTTATATCTTTCATAAACAAATATATCAAACAAACCTGAAGATCATCATTTTTTCCCTCAAGTACTATAATATTAATAATAATAGTAACAGAGATAATCATTTGTACTTTATATGCAATAATTTATTTTTTTGTTGATATTAACAGAGTTATAAATCACGATTTCGATTGAAAACCATAAAATACTTAGTGCATTGTTCTGAAGAAGTTTATTTCTTGTGACTACTTGCTTGAAATTATTGTTTAGTTTCAAAAGCTTAAAATTCGATATTTCATTTTCTTCTAATTTCGACCATTTTTTCTTTAGGAAGTCAAAATATAGTTGAAATCTTTTCGTTTACAAACATTAGAGTGAAAAAATGAACGGTTTTTATTTATTCATGAAAATAAGCGTTTAGTGGATTTTTTGAGGATATCATCTATCATGATTATGTAACTTCCTTAATTTTAATTGAAATTCAAGAATAAAAAGTAATAGTCTCATTTTTTAACGCTAAGTTTCAGAAATAAAAAAAAACCTAAACTTTCTTCGTGATTAGTATAATAGAAAAAAATGTTCTTTATGTATTACAGTATAATTCAGTAAAGTGTGAAAGTTTTAGACGACTTCTTTCAGAAATTATAAAAAAAAACAACGCAACATGTCTTGTCACGCATCTGTCCTAAACTACAAATTTAACATGAAAAATTGCTAAACAATATTGAATCTATTGTTTGAATATTTGAAAGTTACAGATATCACTTATATTGAGTTGAAAAAAAATTGATATCAAGAGTAAAGATCAATGTTTCAGATCTAAGGATTTTAAAAATAACTTTAAAATTTCGAGACGCCAAAGTGAAAATCAAATAAATCATTGGATTACACTTGATTAAAAAGCTGCAAGGTTAAGCCACAAATATTCGGAAATAAGACGGCCTCAAAAAATAATAAAATTTGCAATACAAATCCTGATTAAGCGATTTATTTTATAATCTATCTTATATTTTTCTCTAAGCATGTAATATGGGCCTAACTGAACTGAGCAACTGATGGCGGCTAACAAGTTTCCAAGCGAAAAGTAAATTCTCCTTTTTTTTAAATTGAGAATCGGATTATTTACCACCGTACGAAACTTGCCCCTCAAGCGAAAAAAAATTCCCCTACATAATTTTAAAGCCTAGAAGTATTATTTTTCAAAATTGTTTTTATTGTTCTAGAAACTCAATAGCTAGATAATTATTCGTTACTTTCCATTTTGAATAAAACATTGGATTTTTTTATTAGCGTTGATATTTGAAAAACAGTGCTCCTCGAGCAAAAAAAAACAATTTCTCCCTAGTTCTTCTGAAGGACCTAATCACACTGTCCAATGAAGCTTTTTAGAGTTTGCATTTCAGCACTGATTTATCGTCGAAGTACTTTTCTTAAAATGAAGATTTGACTTTTGAGAACATAATTTTCTTTCCTGTAAAATTGGGAAATTGAGGTTTAGACCCTTAATGAATGCTAAAATATCATTATTCAAAATGTCTGAAGGTATTCTTTTATTTTATAAATTTATTAATGAAATAGGATCAAGTTTCTCAATCAAACAAAGTCGGATTAAGAATTATTAATGATATCCTTTTTTTATATTTATAAGGAACAGTTTTCCTTTCTTAACTTGGTTTCATATTTCGCTTCAACAGAAGCGTGATGGACTTCAGGAACAAATTAAAAAGATCATTGCTTATGTTTTCAGTATCAATGATTTATTTAAATATTAGATAGGAATTTATAAGTATTATGTTGTACTTTGGAGGAGCGTAAGTTCAATGTATAGAAAGTGCGATTGTTAATACTTTCATGACTCCATATTGAGGAAAATTGTACCTGCAAAAATATTGAATTGTGAGGGAGCCGTTTTTCATAATGTCAGCAAACACGCTCATAGTTATTGTTCAAACAAAAATTAAGTTGATTTCATTTATCACTGATTGACTTTTAACAACTTCCTTAGTTTAGATTTAAAAAAAACTGGCTAGGGCACTGACGAATCATTAAGCTGTACTCTAAAATGCTGTAAGATTGGGCGATAGGATCCTACTGGAGTTTCCTTGATTTCATCTGGGGTCAATGAGGTAATCGTGCCGGTTTCCATGTTTATTTTTGCCCGTATTCTATTGTGAGTGCGAGTATCATATTGATATATTCCAGCAAGAACCTTGCTACTGGTGAATATTCCAAAGACTTCACCATCAACTGTTGATAATACAATTTGTTCTTCAGTTGGCATATGCCTATAGCGATGCTGTTTTCCGAGTAATTTAATTGGTTTATCCGCAGGAAAAGTGTATTTTCGAATTTCGAATAGCCGGTGTTGATTTTTATTGGGAGAAAGTCGGATAAATTTAAGTTGATCAAGTCTATATCCAAGGATGTCACTAAAAGGAAGCCTGGTTGGTGGAGCTATAAACCTGGTAGCAGGAGACCTGGACCTGGCACGAAGAGGATGCACGACAGGAGAAGCAGACCTGATCGGAGAATGAGGTTTGGCTGAAGAAGGAGAACAGGCAGGAGAATGGTGTGTGTCAGAAGAAGCAGATGGAGCGCGACAAGGAACACCAGGAATAGGGGCTCCATTAGGTAAAAAGTCGAACTGTGAACTGACATCTGCATAAAGGAACAGAGTATTTATTTTTTGATAAGTATATTGGTATTTTGATTTTTTGAAATTAACAATAGAATTTTTCAAAAGCGGCTCTAATAAAGATTTGGTAAATCATCGAAAAATAATTGTACGGCATCCCAGCTACCAAATCAAAACCCATATTCTTGTTGTTCGCACCTTTGTGTTAAATTCATTGCAACAGAACCACGCTCACTTTGTTTTTGATTTTTAAATAGTTCTTCAATTCATTAGAAAACTAGATAGGGTGATGATTGGTAGAATAGGAACACTCTGAAGTAGGAATAGCTTCACACATTGCCTTTAATATTACTTTATGTAGGCCAAGGTAATTTTTCCTACCTATCTTGAATTTACAAAACGCATAATTTGTAACGCAGTTGCAATCTATGACTACAATTCATTAATTTTGGTCTGGAATGTTTTTCTGTAGGTTATTTAAATTATCTTCATCATCTACTTAAAGGTACGTCGTGGTTATTTTCATTTAGCTGCCCCGTCATTCAACTTCATCTGTACGCATGATTTGCGCAAAGACGGAAACATTTCCGCTTCCACTTTAACACAATGTACTTATTGTTTTTGAAATTTTGATCAATTCCATATGAGAAGAAATATTTTTTCGTATTCTATTTTTCATAACAAACGATTGAAGAAATTTCCTCTCGTGTCCGAAGGATGCTTCTTGACACAAATTGAATTTCCTTTTAAATTTAAGGTCAAATGTAATTTCATTTGTCCCAAAATGAATCTTTTGTCGCAAGCATTATCTTGCGACTAACTTTACGCAATCTAGCAGCCGAACGTTCTGTTTGTGTGAGAAAGATATACCCGACTCTCGGTTTAGCCATTCTCGGTTTAGTAATTCCTAGTACTGCTGGCCCACGCAGTTTCTCAGCAGAAGGAGCAAGAGATGTTTGTAACTCTTGCCTCTGAAGGGTCGCAGTGCGCGAGTACTCAGTCGAGTATATTGTGCAATATCATGTATTTCGATTGGAAACTGTTCAGGCGGCCCTGACTGTTTACGTTTCGACACTCCCGGTTTAGCCAAAATTGTTCATGCCCGCAACCCCGGACACTATGGTTAAACCGAGAGCCGGATGTATTCAAGTGGTTCAAAATAAAACAGGCGTGAGGGCGATGATTTTGTTTCCAAGGAAACTTTTACTCTGAGTTTAAAATTCGTATTTATTTCGAACAAACTCAAATAGAGTTTCGAAAAGAATATCGATTTGAAGAGAATATGGATTACGTCATACAAATTAATATTTGCCGAATGCCGAGAAACGTTTTCAAAATAATAGATATAATATAGTATTATATTCACCAATAGATTTGAGGATGACCATCCAGGTGATGAACACAGTATAAACGATCGCCATTTTTGCATCAAGGGAAAAAACTGATTATTGCGTTATTGAAGAATTTGGTTAATAGTGTAACTATTGATTATTCGAATGCTTTATTAGATTGTATAAGATATCATGTAGCCGTTGATTTATTGATTATAGTCAGGCTTGTCCTTCTCAGATATTCATATTTATATTTCATAAATCAATCCAAGAAAAGAAATTCAGTCATATTCACCGAGGCTCGTTTGGGAAATGTAATGCTTTTATAAACAAATCTAACAAACAAACCTAAAGATCATCACTTTGCATGAAAACATTATACTGTAAATCATTATTAACAATTAGCCAACTTCACAGCGGCAATGGTAATAAAAAAACTTTATTGAATCTATAGTTGACATTTTTATAGGCATTAACAATCACTATTCCGAATCGGAATAAAAACGTTTTGAATGCGTACGTAGCTCTAAAACAGTTCAATTTTTCAGACCACAAGCTGAAAATTATTGTTCATATCTTAGGCTTAAATTTCGATGTTTGATTTTCTTCTAATTTAAAGCATTTTCTTCTTTCAGACCTTAAAATATGGTTTATAGGGAATAGAAATATTTGTATCTGAAAAAAATTGAAGGCATGCCTTTGAGCGAACAATTAAATCAAAATTTCTTTTGTATCCTCTTTGTAAAACGTTTTCAATCCCCTTTGTAAAACTTTTTTCATTCTGAATTGCATTGAAAATGCTTGTAAATTATATGACTGTATCTAGCCGTCCCGAATTTTCTGGAAGACTTGCCAAGCTTATGAAAATTATTAAATTTCAATGAGCAGCCTAGAAGATATGGGTTTTCATAAAAGTTGAATCTCCAAATTCAAAATCTTGTATCTCCCTAAATTTGAAAGAAATTTGAAAACCATTTTATCTATAAGCTACAATCTTTCGACACCGAAGTTGAACAAAGTTTCATTCAAATCGCTAGCCCCCTACAACTCTGATATCCAGAAAATGAATGACCCTAATATTAAACTGTAAGAAATTCACAGTAAACTGTTTTTAATAATAATTGTTGCAAGTGCTGCACTCTCTTCAAATTTAAACCCATTTGTGCATTTGAAAAATTCTGCGCACATAAAGTTACTTCAAAAATGCTGTAAAGTTTCGGAACGGGGACTCACATTCATCCAGAAAACCAGGAACATTAGTATCCCTAACCTAAAGAAGCAGAGACCAACAAACTTGACAGAAATCCCAGAATAAACCCAAAATAATCAAACAGAACGCTAAGGTAACCAATAAATTTTCCAATTTCGATATTACACATACATGAAAAATCTGAATAGGGGTAGATGCCTACCTTGGACCATTTTTCGTTTCCGAATTTTTCACGACTACTTATTGATTGAATTTCAAAAATTGTCAATGACATTTCAAAAGGGTAGCCACTCGACTTAATATAAAAAATATTGTTTAGATTTATATCCACATTATTACATGAAAAAACGTTTTCAACCAAATTTGATATTTGAACCAAGGCAGGGTCCGAGGGCCCTCCCTTTGGTCACACATTCGCACCTCTGTAAATTCTTCAAAAACTACTTTATTTCTATTATAATGGATGTTGTTTTCTCATATAATAAAACAGAGATGCTCGAAAAACTTTTTTTTTTTCAAAATTATTGACTTAACATTCTAGTGCAAAGTAATCTTCAGACGATTTGGACTTATTTCTTGTGACAAAAGACCTAACTGCTTTTATCTACATCAAAATTGAATTTAATGCCGTTAAAATACTTTTGAAAAAGAAAATTGAATAGACTTCTTTTGCAAGTTTTTCATTTCTGATACTGGATTTTTCAACCATTTCTCCGTTTTTTCCGAGTTTGTTTACAATCGTTAGTCATGGCTGTAAAAAACCGATAATATATTTCTGACCGGGGAAATTTTGGATTTCCTGTTAAAATTTTTTCAGTTGTCTTCTGATATGGAAAAACCTTTGAGAAACATAAAATTTTTTTGAAACTGTCAAAATGTATGCTTTTTACAACTTAATTTAGATTTTTCACTTATATTTTGATATTCACTGCTGATATTGAACAAAACTTTTCAAACTTTTTACAGGTTTGAAAATGAATGTAATTCCTTTGAATGTTATAAATTTACTGCTTGCTACATTCGCAATTTTTTTGGTTGTCATGGAAGAATTCAACGGGGTGGAGATGATGATTGAAGATTCCTTAGATTTTCAAGAACCTTCCAAAAATAAAGATGCATAAATGATAGAGGATGATGTTCAACACCATATTCCTGATTCGCCTTTTGCGCCTACGGATAGGTGCACAAAAGATGAGGAAGAACTATCACACGACTATAAATTGAGAGCAGTCGAATACAGGAGAAGTGGAAAGAAAAACCTTGAAGTCTTGAGTGTATACAGCAAAAATTCAGAAAAGTTCTTTCAGTAAAACAATTAAGATTTTAGGCCTTTACTCTCCATAAAGCAGTTAATTATAATTGCCAGGATAAGTGACATTACATTAGAAAAGTTCCAAACAGCAGTTGATAACGGGCTAATTGTTCACGATAAAGACATACGCAGATGGGCATTACAAGCACACAAAGAGGTCAGCCATGAATATTTTTGCTTTCGCGCTTCTCGAACATGGCTTGCTAAATTTAAAAGCAAACACAGAATATTTTTCAGAAAAATAAACAAGTTTGTTACCAAAAAGACTTTGAAACATGTGGACGAGTTAAAAATGAAGGCAGATGAAATAGTAGCCAGCGTGAAGCAAGAGATAGCAACTGCTGCAGTACACAATATGTGTAATTTGGATCAAAGTGGTTTTCAATTGGAAATACATTTTGGGAGAACCTTGGCTGTTGAAGGAGAAAGAAAGCTGGAATGCGTTGTCTAGTCTATTTCGTCCATGACCCACAGTTACACTATCCAACCACTAATATCTGCTGATGGGAAACCCCCATTAATTTTTTTTTTGCGAAACACGTCAACTTTATTTTTGCTTCAAGTGCAAAATATATATATTTTTGTAATTTTCACCTGTGAATTTAGCAATTTTCAGCACAACTTCAAAAATATGTTGGGGTCGTTTACCCCCTTCATTTCTTGTTTTTGAGATAACTACGTCATTCATCTTTCATCACGAGGAAACTTCTACTGTAGGTTTAATCCAAATCAATTTGGTTTATATATGTTAGGCTCAGAGAGAAAGCATTTTGGGGTGAATGAAAATTTCTTTTTGTGATAAAAAAATATTTTTTTTTCTTAGGCGCATTTTGAAGCACACAATCCTGGTCAAAGTCAAGAATGAAAAAAGCAGTTAGCATATACTAGATAACTAATGTTAAATAGCGATAGAGACGATATAATTACTATTGTTATTTTTATTGTTACGTCAACATTCGCTCAACAATATTAATAAATATTAGGTCAATAACTATTTATAAGTTTTTTCATTCAGATTTTTTAAGATAACATTTCTTAAACAGATAGTCAATGTAATAATAATAAAATTATTCCAAATTACCAGTGAACATGAATTTTCAACACATAATTCAACTTTTCAACAAAATATTTAAAGTTTCAGTTTTGAAAAAATTCATTTTTAACAAAAGAAAACGAATTTTCAACTAAAGTTATGCATCTTTAACAAAAAAGAATGAACTTTTCAGAAATCAGTTCGATTTGCAACTGAAATTTTTGACCTAAAAAGAGGAATTGTAAACAAAAATATAATAATTATTATCTGAAACAACGGAATGTTTCAATTAGGAATTAAAAATGACTGCATTCAACCAACACAAAGTAATTTTTAACAAAATGCTTCAATTTTCTACTAAAACTCCACCCATCTCACGGTTGTGAGACGTGGCCATGAATGGGATTTACCGCGGTCCTACTGGGAGTTGATGTCATTTTTTAGATGACAGTTGCCCCCAGTGGGACCCTGCGGTGGTTGTTAACCTTTATTTTTTAATTGTATATATATATATATATGTATGTATATATGAGGAGCGAAAATTAACTCCAACCAGACTGACTCTGCCTAACTCCAACGGGGTTAGTTTCGTCGCTCCATCCGATGGAGTCATGAAAATAGCTCCAAGTTGAACAGACACGATCGCTCCAATGGTGTCGGCATTCACCTCCTTTGGGGCGACCGACCGCTGCGTTTGGAGCGACCAGCCGCTCCAAGCTCGAGAGTTACTCTTCGCTCCAACGGAATGTCACGCTCCGCTTTACAGGGAGAAGCTCACTTCTGCCTTCAAGTTGGAGTTACAATCAATGCCATTGGAGTGCGCGCTCACTCCAAGAAATTTAGAGAGCAGAGGAGGCCGGCAACGTCTCTCTCTCTCTCTCTCTCTCTCTTTTCTAAAGTAACATTTTGTATATTCTAACAGGAGATTTTCAGTCACCGCGAGGTCTCGTTTACTGTTGTCTCATTACGGGATGCAGATTGGTCGGACGTTTGGCGTGGTTTTAAGAAAGATTGCACATTATTATTATTATTATCTTCAAGTATTCGTCGTTCATTATAGGCCCGAATCTTACCGATTTGAAATTGTCGAGATAGATACTCGCGTTAGTTTTCCGCAGTGGTCCTCCCGAGGTCATCAGTTAGATATACAAATTCAGCGCAATCCTTGGTATGTTATGTGGATGTGTGTGTGCGTATGTGTGTGTGTTCATTGCTCGAAATCAACCCGCGTCCACCGAGCAATATACCCCACAACATGGAGCTTCGTAGCCAGAAGATCTCATACCCTTTTCCGAGTCTTCTCAAAGTCGACTAGTGACCTCCAAGCAATTTTCATCTAGACATGGAGCCTCTTCCTTAAGAGGTAACTAGTCTCTCTTTAGGGGATCAACAGTTTAAGGTGGGGTTTTAATAAAAATATGGACCAGTAGTCAATAACATTGATGAATTTCAAAGTAACATCTTCACTTATTATGCATTTAACCTTCCAATATCTTTCTTAAAGCATGCATCACGGTGTGTCTTGACTAATTTCAACCCAAAAGGCCTCTCATCTCTCTTTTTTTTAAATCTTATTCCTATAGTGCCCTACGATCATTTTGAGAAAAAAGAGAAAAAAATCCCTAGGGAAAATAATTCCAAAGTTTAGCTTCTTTGGTTTGAAGTTTGTGATTCGGAATTCAAAACAAAGGCTCTAAATGTTGAATGCCTAAAGTCTAAAATAGCGGCAATAAGAAATTAAGTATGTAAAACTTCCTATAAAACTAAAAAAATGTTATATTTTAGATTTAATAGTTTGGAAGATATGGCTTTTACAAATAATTTTTAGTGAAAAATGTATCTGAAATTTTTTTAAATTTAGTTTTGGTAAATTAGCAAATTGGCAAATATTTAAAAAAAAAACAATGTTCTATTTCTCATACGTCCGAACTCACAGCGTATCAAAAAATACCTTTTTTATGAAATTTTGTCTGGAATTTAGTTTTTTCTCTCGAAATAACTCGTTTATTGTACAATTTTGGCGTGTATCTGCAATATTTCAAGGAAATAAAAATTCCGAGAAATTATGAGCAGAAAAAATTGATTAAATCGTTTATAATTGCAATGAAAAGCTTTAAAATGAATGTAAGCTATTGTAATCAGAGATGTCTGAGAGATAGAACATCGTTTTTTATATTTCATGTAAATTAAGAGTACTTTAACTTATATAAGTATAACTTTCATATGTGCTGCACATGCCATTTTTCTCAGACTATTAAAGGTAGCATATTCTTTTTTTTAGTTTTCTGGGAAGCTTCACACACTTATAGGGTCGGTCAGAAAGTTCTTTCGTATTTAAGGACAAGGTGGTACTGGAAGTAATTAAAAAAATACTCGCAATCCAAACTTCGAACTTGCATATGATTATGAAACGTGGCACTATAAAGAACGTATTAAATACAAAATTGTGCAGAGTGGTTAAGTGATACGCAGGTAGTGAGTTTCTGAAATAGAAAATCTAAAAGTGCATTTTCGACATTTAATGTTGTTCTATTACCGCAAGGGTAAAAATGCATCCCAAACTCAAAGGCAAATTTGTGCGGTATACGGAGAGAATGCTGTTAATGATTGTACGTGCTAAAACTGGGTTGCGATATTTCGAAAGGGAGACTTTTCTTTGGAAGATGCCCAACGTTCAGGACGTCCCTCCACAGTTGATGACAACCAAATCAACCCCTTCATTGAAAACAATCCACGCATTACCACAAAAGAGATTGCAGAACTTCTTCGGATATCTAAAACGTCAGTTAAAACCAATTTGCAGAAACTTGGGTATTTTAATCGATATGATGCGTGGGTGCCTCTTCGATTGAGCGAAAAGAATCTTATCGAACGCATTTCCATCTGCGTTTTCCTCTACAAACGCAATAAAAATGACCATTTTCAAAACGCTTAGTGACGGGTGACGAAAAATGGATCATTTACTTTAACGTCGTACGAAAACGATCATACAGAAAGAAGAAAGAAACTCGATTACCGCAACCAAAGACATCCATGCAAAAAAGATAATAGTGTGTATTTGGTGAAACTGGAAGGGAATTCTTTACTATGAGCTGTTGTCATCCAATGAAACAATTAACTCAAATACTACCAGCAACTAAGCCATTTGAAAGCAGCAATCGAGGCAAAACGTCTGTAATTGGCGAATCGTGAAGGTGTTGTTTTTCTTCACAACAACGCTAGACCACATACACCTTTAGTCATTCGAAAACAGTTGTTCCAATTTGTTTGGGATGTCTTAACTCATCCAGTATGTTCGCCCGATATTGCTCCTTCAGACTCCCATTTGTTCCGACCACTTCAGTGCTACAATGGAATTATGCAGCTATCAACAAGATGGCGACAAGTCATATGAAACAATGATGCATATGTCGCTGATTAAGTATACTTCTTTATATTTAATTTTAGCTGTTGAAGTTTATTTAAAAATCCAAACGAACTTTCTGGCCAATCCAATAAATTCTTCTTCATGCTAGTTTAGACAATGGATGAGCTGAAAAGGAGAAGCTCCAATTTGGGGTTATTTTCATGAAAAATATACATAATGATCTCCAAAGAAAAATCGAAAATAAATTTAATTAAAAAAAAACCCCTAGGGATTTTTTTCTTTTTTGTGTCAAAATGATCGTGGTGTATCACATAAATAAGATTAGAAAAACGAGTGGTGAAAGTTCTTTTTTGTTGAAGTCAATCGGGACACCGTGGCCTTCCTCTTTCAGAATTTTTAACGGACGCGAACGGGAAGAGAGATAGAAAAAGGCTTGTTTTTCGACTTCAGGGGGTCCTAAAGTAGCTTTGGGCAGACACCCTTATAGTTTGGGTGCGTTATCTCTCGTACCATTTTCCCGCCAAAACTTCTTTTCTCTTTATCCCTTGTGACCTCCCACCGCCCTTATAACCGCTCAGCCCCCTATCACTCAGAATAGGATATTTTTCCATGTAAGCATGCGCAGTAGATCAATATGGTATAAGCCAAAAGCGCATAAGCGCTAAAGCTTGAATTATCAACAGGGCATAAGCGTTGCAATTATCTCTCCAAAAAGGCGTAAGTGTTGAAGTGTGGCAATCCAAAAGGGCATAAGTGCTAACTCGAACTTCCTATCACAAAACCCCCTCTCAAGTGAAACAAAAACATAAAATTGGAACAATTTAAATGCTATATTTAACGAGGCTACGAAACCCTTTTTTGTAGGCGCATGATTGAGGAATTTCTCTGGGAGAAGGTTTCATTCTACAAAATGACACCTGCTCCGGGCGAAATCGCAGTAGAGTGTCAGCGTTTGGGTTGTTGGTGCATTACAGAAAAAATGTCTCTTGCACTTGTAAATTATACAAAAAAAAAGTAAAAATTTTCATATTTTTTTTTATTCTTTAAGGTAGTAAATTTTTTCGGTTTTTTTCAGAATTTACTTATTACATCCAAAAAACGATTATTTGTAGACAGATTCTGTAGTTACGCCTAGTTACGGTTACGTGTACAACGTGAATGGGGGACCTGGAAAAGGGTTAGGTGGTGGGGAGTGGGGGATAAAATTACCATTAATTCTGTTACAAGTTATTTCTACGCGCCGCGGGACTTTAGACACTTCGTCATTTGAAGTTCATACTTCAGGTAATTTATTCTTTTCATAGTGGCAGCTTACCTCCTAAATATGGCCCAAAATATGCAGCCATATTAAGTAATTCATATGTTTATGTTATTACTTACCAGTACAGTCAACTGCTAACAGAGAAATATCATTTTCGCGTCGAGCGAATAATATGATTTTAGTGCGCAAAAAGTAAACATTCTGCTGCCATGATTTTTTCCTTGATCACAATAAAATATGGTGGAGTCCACATGAACTGATCACGGAGATCTTCATGTCGGAATTGGATTTGGTTGTAATTCAGGATATGTGATTGCTTGGTGGCGAAAAAAATCCCACCAAATATTTTTCGAAAAAATGGCGGAGATATGGGACTTTGAGTTTTTGGACAACTTTTTTTTTTTTAATGACGTATTAGGGTTCTAATTGACCGATTCAACTTTTTGAAGTCTGCACTCACTTGTTTTAAGATACATTTCAAAATATAAAAATTAAAAAAACAAAAAAAAATAAATTTTGTGAAAAAATTAAAATTAAAAACGCGTTGCCCAAAAATGTCTTTTTTTTATTTTATTTTTTCGTCAGAGGAAGATATAAGTGTAGTCTATACGTCCTGAAATTAGTGATGGGACATCGATATCGAAATATCGGAAATATCGGTATTTTGGTTCCGATATATTGATATTGACATATCGATAGTACCCTATTGATATGTCGAGTTGCATATCGATATAAATTTTCGATATAGATATTTCGCTCTCTTCGCACGCGATTGCTCTTCCTGTTTTACTTCGCTGTTTCGTGTTTCGATCATTGTTTGTTGATTTTGCGGATTGAATTAAACATCTTTCCTTTGGAATTTATTTTCCAACAAAATAAATGTTTGTGTTGATATTAACATTGTTAGATGACATCTTTGCTGTTTTTTCGAAAAATATCGTTTTTAATTGACCCAAGTATTATAAATGTGAAGAAGATTTTTTTATTGGCATGAGGGGCGATAATGTTTATTTGTTTTGTATTTTACAATTAATTTAAAAAAAAACACAAGAAAGATATATATTTTTAAGTAAATTAAAGTTAGATTTTTTTATGTTTCGTCGCGGACTGACTCACTGGACTTGTCAGTAAGGCTATGTGAATCAGTCCTACCTTATACATTTTAATTGATCTAAATCCATTATAATGTATATTTAAAAAAAAAATTCGTTCATATGTTTGTAAATTTGATAAATTTTCAATCAATAATATAGTGTATTTCAACCACGGATGGGGGTTAAAACTTAATATGATCGGTAAATTTTGATTTGATTTTTCAAAAACACAAGAAATATATTTTAAGCTGTTATTCGGGCCACGGATAGGGGCGAGAACTTCAATTAACAGATCATCAATTAACTAGTTGAATAGAAATTATTACTATTTTAGTGAGTTGATCAATGAACCAAAAAAAAAGGAAATTTTAAACTTATCCTCAGTAATTTTCATCCTTCTCCTTCTCTTCCAAATATTATTCTTGTTACGCTTGCGTGAATTGAGGCTTACATTAGTTTGGACGTCGCTGAGTTATCACATTTTCACATCAACAACACTGACACAAATTAAAAAACTTTATTTTTCTTATAAACAGGTTTAAAGTTAAAAATATTTTTTTCCGAATTTCACATTAACGGTAACCCTAGAGATCCTCAAGGGAGAGTTGAGACGCGGGGTACTCAAATTCTGATTGTTGCCGCTGTACCGGTACCTGCTATTCTAAAAATGGCGTGATTTTTAAATAGAATGTTCATTCACAACAGATTTAATACAAAATAAAGAGAATATCATTGAATTAAACACTTGAAATAAACGAAATGTAATTAAAAATCACTTTTAGGCATATATATTATAAAAATTTCCATAAATAATATTGGTTAAATAAATACATTTTGTAGGTTGGAAGCAAAGCTTTGGTTCGAAGAGGTTATACATGCAAATAAAGTAAAAATAAATTGTAGGAAAGAATGAAGATTTGAATGATGAAATTTCATAAATTCATATTCTGAAAATAATAATAATAATAAATATCAGATGCTCGATTGATATTCTGAATCCACAATTCTCGAAGTTTGGGATCTTGTGGAATGTTTTTCAGGAAAAACCCGTTTTTAGATGAATTATTGCAGTATAAAATACAGCAATTTACAATTTTTGCAAAACACTTATATCACACAAAAATATTGTCAATATTTTTCTTTGAAAAGTAGGTTATACACGACCTCTTTTTCACTTCTTCATTGATCACAAAACTCGAATATCACACTTCACACATCATAGCTTCAATAAAAATAAACTAAGAAAAATAACTTATATTAAATAATGGGCCTGCATTACGCATTTGCCATTTTTAATCCTTTTGCTTAAATACGAAAATTTCTCGATGCTCGCTCGCCTGCTGTTACGTATTGCGCTACACGTCATTTTTCAAACTTTTCGCGCCGCAGTGAAATATCAAGTTCCGGTGCAGCGGCGAGCATTGGAGGGGGAAACATGTCACAACTCTCCCCAAAGGATCTCTAGGTAACCCGATGCTGAGAATTTTAAAGAGAGGTCATGGCTGTAAGCCTCAATTCGCGCAAGTGTAACAAGAATAATATTTAGAAGAGAAGAAGGATCAAAATTACTAAGGATAAGTTTGAAATTTTCCTTTATTTTTTGGTTCATTAATCAGCTCACTAAAATAGTAATAATTTCTATTCAACTTGTTAATTGATAATCTTTTAATTTAAGTTCTGGCCCCTATTCGTGGCCCGAATAATAGTTTAAAATATATTTATTGTGTTTTTGAAAAATCGAATGAAAATTTATCGATCATATTAAGTTTTAACCCCTATCCGTGGTTGAAATGCACTATATGATTGATATAAAATTTATCAAATTTAAAAACGTATAAACGATTTTTTTTGTCAAACATACATTAAAATGAATTTATATCAATTAAAATGTATAAGGTAGGACTGATTCACATAGCCTTACTGACGAATCAAGTGAGTCAGTTCGGGCCGAAACATAAAAAATCTAACTTTAATTTAATTAAAAATATATATCTTTTTTGATTTGTTTTTAAATTAATTGTAGAACACAAAACAAATAAACATTATCGACCCTAATGCCAATAAAAAATCTTCTTCACACTGATATTAACATTATTTTTTCAATTTATTTCTCGATATTTAGATTAGTTTATTAATGGTACTCAGTTAAATTAATAATTAATAACAATAATAAATTTAATTAATTAAATTGGGAAATTAGATTTGGAGATAATCTTATGCGCAAGCGCGATATTTTAATACGATATATCGGTCACTATCAATATTGTCTTTTCGATACTATCAATATTTTTTCAAGTATCGATATTGTCTTTTCGATACTATCGATATCTGAGATGTCGATTTTTTTTCGATGTCCCATCACTGCTTGAAATTTTTAGAGTGGGTCTGTCATTGGTTTTCGAGAAAAACTTTCAAACGTCAGGTTTCCTATAGCGCGGCGTGGCTCAGTAAGGCAAAGTAGTGTCTGTTGACAAATTAATTATCATAATCGAACCACAATTATTGTCATCATGGTCAAATGTTTTTATAAATAAAAATTAATAAAATTCTGCATAGATTGTTCACATCTAATTTTTTAAAAAACGTTTTTGATACTTTCATATTTCAGAAACAAAATGACATAAAATAAATACTAGTTTTTATGCAAACGACCCTAAATTATCCTGTAATTATGGTTTAATAATTTTTTGAACAAACGTTTGTAACAAGTTAGCTCGTTGGCTATGTCTAAGGTGTAGAGTTGATTTTTTCAACATAATTAACTGCAAATAACTGAATTTTAACCGTTGCTAGTACTCTTGGGCAGTGGCACTGCGTCATCTGCATATGCTACTGGGCTTCATCAAGAAGTCTGGGGGCAACTACTGAGAGCAAATATTTAAGGGTGTGGCACAATAGGCTTTATAGTTTGAGCGTCAAGGGAGCTCCAAGGGGCTTCCCGCCAGTCTTAAAACAAAAACTAACTAAACTAATGTTGTTCCCCCTTTCCCTTTCCTTCCATCTTCTCCTCTGAGGCTGCCAAAGGGACGTCATATAGAAGTGGGCTCAACGGGCACCCTGACCTAAGCCCCCTTCCTGTTCAGAATTTCTCTCCTTTCCTTTCCCCTATCTTAACCCTTATCTTAGTCCCAACAAATATTTTTCTTACCCTCTCTATTAAACCTTCGTCTACTTCTCTCTTTTTCATGGCTGTCCATAATACCCTCCTGTTAACTGAGCCAAATGCTGCTTTAAAATCCACAAACAGTGCAGCTAATTTCCCTTTCTTTCGCCCTAGGTTCCCATGGACTAGATAATTGAGCCTTAGATGTTATCTGTGGTACCCATTCCTTCCCTAAAATTCGTTTGGTTTCGTGGTATACTTCCCTTTGCTTCCACGTCTTTCCAACCTCCTTGTAAGCACTTCCGCTTAAATGTTATATCCCATCGACATGAGTGTGGTACCTCTATATTTCTCCGCTCTTTTGCCCTCTCCTTTCTTAATCAACGGTAGTCCCAGCTCTATCTTCCATTTCTCCGGCCACGCTTCTTCTCTACACACCTTATTGCAAATTCTCCACATCTCTTTTTTTCACCCCTATTCCTCCATGTTTCTGTGCTTCATTTAACCAAGCCGTCCACCCCTGATGCTTTGTTTTTTTTTCAGTCTTGAAATTGCCTCTTTCACCTCTTCTCTACTTGTCTCGCTTTCGCTGTCCTCATCCGCCGCTACCGCTTTTCTTCCTTCGCCCTGCACCCTATTTTCCGCACCCCCTAACAGACCCTTAAAATACTTCATTCACTCATTCATTCCGATATCTTCATTTATACCCTTCATCCCTCCTCTTTCCCTGTTTATCATTTCCCGTTCTCTCTCTTCCTTTACCGCTTTCTCTACCTCTTCCATGTGCCTTTCTTTTTCTTTCTGTCTTTTGTCCCTTAACGTTCTCTCGTGCTTTCTCTTTCTAGGGTTAAGTTCCCTTTTTTCCATATTCCGTTTCCTACATTTTCTTACATTCTCCTTCATCCTATCTTTACTTTTTTATTATTTCTCTATGACATAGGCTTCACTCATGGTTTCCCTCGAGGGACGCTCGCAGTTTCCCCGATCATACTGCTAATAACTTTTTTTTTCAGACAGACACTCCGCATGCGCCTCGAAATTAGTTGAAATTATGTTTCTTTTCAATAAATACATATTTGAAATAGATCTTGTAACTATTTAACGCAATAGGCAATTTATTGTAACAAATAAATCGCTTAATTTTTGTAAACTGAGACATGAGGGCCCCCGTGGAGTGACCCCCCGTGGATTTTTCCCTATGGAATTATTCACATGAGCCACTGACGAGGGCCAACGTTTCGAAGAGTGCTAAACGGGACTTTTTCTACATGGGTTTCTATTTGGCCTAAAATTGAACTAATTAACTGCAGTGCTCTCTATTTATTTCTACAATTTATCTTCCTTACATAGAATAGATGATTGAATTGATAAATTTGTAACACCTATGGTATTAAAGAACTACACAAACACGAAAACTAACTGAGAAATTAATGTATAATTTAGTTTTCGGAAACACTAAATGAAAAAAATTAAAAAATTTAATAATCATATCCTTGGATTACAGTATTTGAACGAGCTAGAGCAGCAGCGCCTTGCATAATCTTCTTTGATGAATTGGATTCTTTAGCACCGAATCGAGGTCAAAATGGAGATAGTGGTGGAGTAATGGATCGAGTAGTATCTCAGCTCTTATCAGAAATGGATGGACTGGAAAGTTCAAATAATATTTTCATTATTGCTGCCACGAATAGGCCCGACCTCATCGATCCAGCTTTGCTAAGACCCGGAAGATTTGACAAAATGTTGTATGTTGGGATTTATTCCGATAATGATTCGCAAATTTGCGTTTTGAAAGCTCTAACACGACAGTTCATAATGAAGAAGGAGCAACAGGAGTTAAAAGAATTAGTGAAAGAACTCCCGTCAAATTTAACAGGCGCTGATTTGTATTCAGTGTGTTCAAATGCTTGGTTACTAGCAGTACGTAAATGCATCAATGAATCATGTACTACTGATCATGGAACGATAAGAATAGAATCAACTAAACTTTTAACTGAGAAAGTTGTAGTTGTAACAGTTGAAGATTTTACTAGTGCTGCTCGAGAATTAATACCATCTGTCAGTATTGATGAATTGAAGCGATATGGAAAATTAAGCAACGAACTGTCTATGAGATAACGATTATATGCTGAATTTTAACGAAATAAAACCTTGAATTGAGAAACATTTGAAAATGCTTATTTTCATGAATTGCTTATTTTCATGAATCTTGAAATTAAAAGGACACCGCACCAAATCTGTATGACAACGTACGAGGAAAAGACTAAAAAATAAATTGAATTTAAGTTTTACGCAAATTAAGAGTTATTAACTTTTATGGTTTGTGAGGTAACAAGTTCTTTTTAAATAGTGAGAACAAAAATTATAATTGGAAATGTATGCATGTTTAACATATAACCTCATTCTTAATTTTTAAGCGATTACTCAGAACGAAGGTGTAGAATATAGTGGTAAAGGTAAATGAAAGAAAGAGAAAGATTACTGTGTTGGTACCTGCACAAATTCACAAATGCACCACATGGGTTAAGGTTTTATGGTTTTGCAGTTAAGCTTTCATCTCTTGACTGTTTATAAACAAATTGAAACAAGCCTTCCAAAACCTTACATGAAAAATCTCTACACTATATTAACTCGGATCTTTTTTTATTTACATTTCGTTTATATTCCTACCTTTTTCAACATTTTGCGTTTGTTTTTATTCTTGACTGATTACAAGAAAATTTAAATGTTTACTGATTTAACAATAAGCCCAACGCTAAAGTTCTGTACAATATTTCCATTTTCGAAATCAGATGTAGCAATGATCGACGTGTCCGTACTCTATTTAACTAAAAGGCCTTTTCCATTAAATTTGTGAGGTGCCCCTCGTTACGTACAAATTATATAGTCTTCATTGAAAATATAATTTTCTACGTTCTTGTGTAATAGTGAAATATAAATTGAATTAAACATTAAAAATTCTGTCCTGTCAGGGAATTTAGTCATAAATATTTTTAAATGACATTGCTGACGGATCTCAAAGATCTCATAAGAGTGTGAGAGTGTAATGAATGAATGTAGTACGGATGGCCGAAACCTTTTTCCGTAATTGATAGCGACCAGTGGCCAAGCGTCAATACGACGCGGCGGTCCGCCAGAAATTTCGTACTTCTTAAAAATAAGGAAAAACTCAAGGACGATCGTCTCTGCATTCTCCTCTCAAGATATGATCAGGACGACCAGCTGAACAGAATTCTCTTCGCGATTCCCTTATGAGGTCTTTAGACCTCTCTTCCTTTGCATTATTCTTGACTGTGATGTCGTCGCATGATGCAGAGAATTCGATAAATTTCACCGTTTCTGTAAGCGGGAATGAAACCCTCCGTGTCAGGAAAATGTTTAATTTACCTTTCTCACCTCTGATATTGAAGTGGAAGACAAGTTTTTCACCAAACTTCTCCGCTGCTTCGTAAAAAAAAAGCATCGCTACCCACTTCTCGTGGCTTAGCAAGTTATGCAATTTCACGTATACAACCTTTCGCGTAGAATGTCAATTTCGCGTTCAAAGATCTGTGCTCATCTATGTGATAATATGTACACAAAAAAAGTACACAAAAAGTCTTGCAGCAAAATTATATACAAAGCTGAGTTTGAGCACAAAAAGCTTTATAGGTGGGCCAAATAAGCCAAGGAAGAATAAGCTTTAGTGGTTACTTATATGTGTCTGGAATGTTGAGATAGTATAATATATACACCTCAATAAAATTATTGTAAAAATATGAATTACCTTTCTACAGATACTGTCGATGACTCTAAATATTTCTTTATAAAAACTTAATATAATTATAATTTCAATATTTAACCGCAAAAGACAGCAAATGACAGACTGTACGCAAACATACAACCATCATCACTAACGAGGATTTTGCCTGTGTTGAGGAAAATGTGGCTCCGCGGCAGGGATTGAGAAGGCCTGGTAATTGCCCATCGAGTTGTCGCTCTTTCATTGTTTATTGTAAAGCACAAAACCTCCACAACTTTTTAAAAGTTGTTACATAAAAGTTGTTACATAACGTGTAACAAAACTAACAAAAAAACTGAACATTCGCGAAACTTAAGATAAAATAAGACTCTTTAACGTTCTGAACTGAAATTTCGGAAACCCCCACAAACTTATTACTTGAAAATTTATCAATAGGTCTAAAGTAACACAACACTTTTTTTTAGGGTGGCACTGAACCGGTTCAGAAAATTTACTTTGCATATCGAATAAAACCTACCTAGAACGGTAGAAATTCTTAACTGCTATGCTACTGAGCGATTCCCGCGAATTCCTAAACCAAAGGGTAATATATATCACATACATGGGATACATGAAACCAGAGCGATTGCGTGCGCAACCACTTGAAAGGAGGGGATGAACGGGCCCGCAGCTACGACACCGCACTCGATACGAGAGAGTTTACAGGTAGTGATTGGACATCGAAAGTGAAACATCGATGTTGCCGAACATGATGTCAAAAATGATCGACATCGATGTCATCGATGTATTGAAAGAAAAACATCGATGTTTTCGATGTTTAATGAACATTGATGTTTTATTAAAAAAGCTAATATATCACTTAAGATACCTTATCATCAATTCGTGATACCATTATTTATTTAAGTGAAATTAATTTGAATTAGCTCTTAGTAATCATTTTTAAATCATGATAATAATTAAACAATAATTATAGCTTCTTCCACTTGTTATACTTTTCTTATACGCTTAGTGCCGGTTCTGCGACAATTCCGAATCTTCTTTTTGGCAAATTCAATTGAAAAGTCTGTCTGCTGCGCGGGCACATTCTGGTCGTGCGTGGATCGCAAGTCTGGGCGCGCCTCGGGCGCGCACCTGTTGGATCTCGCGCTTCGCGCTTGTTCATTGTACATCCCCCACATTTTTGCATAGGACTTTTAAAATTAAAGGACGAATCATCGGAAACTGAAATTTAGTGATTGTGAATTCTCATTTTGTTAAAGCTCCTTCGGCATTAACGAAAATATTCCCATCACGTGTCTCGTGAGAAAAAAAAAGGTTAAACGCGAATTTCTAGATTAAATTTGAAAACAATTTTGTTATTCAACATTTTATTGTACCTTGTGTTTGGCTTAAAATGTTCGTTTTCGTTTGTTTTGATTGGATTTTGAAAATGCTATAACTCTAATAATTTTCTTTGTATCGAAAAAAAGTCATGAAGATAAATTATTTGGCTTACTGAGTGCTAAGAATAGCCGTACATAAAAATTTTAAATCTTAAAAAAAGTAGTCTCAAAAATTTTGAAAATACTATAACTTTTTAAATTTTTATCGAAAATATCAGGCTAACGATCGCGTATTTTCTTTTAATATCCTCATCAAGTGTGCCAAAACGCAATCCTACGCGATAATTCTTTCGAAAGTTATCGTGTTCACAGACGACAATAACGACAACAGAGAGAGAGAGACACCGACGTAAAAACTATTTTTTGTGACTCAGGGTACCTCAAAATGTCGACATTTGAAGAAATCCGCAAAAGTTGTTCTTCACATGAAACCAATACTTTCTCATTGATGAGAATATAAAAAAAGGACATTTCTGCACTGAATTTGCGAAAACGCCTATATTTTTTATCCTTTGTAAATCTGGTGTAAGTATTTGATTCTTTTGCGATTAGCTTGCCGAAAAGGAAACTCGAGATTGGTGTGAAAAGTACGCCAAGTGTAAGAAAAGTGTACACAATGGAATAAGCTATTAATAATAATTATTTTATATAATTGCTTAACATACATGGGTATTAGAAGTCATTTCTCATTAAAAAATTGGTTAAATGGTCTCGCTGGGTACGAAAGTATCAATAGTCCTTAAAACTGGGTCTATTGCAAAGTTTGAAACTCGAACTTTAATTTCTGTCTTTTAATCACTTATCTCAAACATGTAGTTAAATAGTTATTTATAAAGAAGAAAAGTATCGAGGTGGGGCAGAGATCGGCACCTTAAGTTGGGGCACGACATGTCACACTCACGCCGTTCTAAGCTGTGTTCAGAGAGAACAGCTCATTTTTAACCTAAAATTTTGTTTCAGTTTTGTGATTGCTAGGATGTAATACCAGGTGTAAATATTTGTTTAGTTGTAAGTTATTCAAAGTAGAAACAAATAGTTCGTTATTATAAAAAAAATAAAAATAAAAAATGTAGTTATACAGATGGTCAATTGAAATTGGCCACTGATTGTGTAACTAATGGAGAATCCATCAAAGGTACAGCAGCAAAGTATTGCCAGTGAATTCATTTCAAAAAGGTATTTCAGCCGGAATTTCAGCAAGAATGATGATTAATGATTAATTTATGATTCTATAAATTAATAATTAATGATTCTATAAATGCTGCTATTGTAAATGCAACTGTGGTCATTCCGAAAGAAGGTGGTACCTATGAACCATTGTACGTAAATAATAATTCAACATTTGCATGATGTATGTAACTTAAAGTCATATTTAAAACAACTTCATTAATATTAATATATAAACATTAATATATTTTATTATTGAATTCTAGATTTCACATTTGAATATTAACATTTCATCTCTTTAGCTATAATAAAACTTCTATAAAATAAAAACAAATGTGATAATAAAACTTACACGAAATAATCAAAGTTAATTATTAAATAAAAAAAATATTATATTTTATAAAACTATTTTAAAAAGTACTATTTATCGATCTCGTTTTTATTCGCGAGTTTACCGTGCCATTTGTGCCCCACCTGGATGACATTGCCCCCCCCCCCGAAGAGACCTTCTGTGCCCCAATTTGACGCCTGCTTATTTTTATTTCTACAAATTAAACGCGTTCATCTAAAATTTTTATTCAAATTGAATTTCATTTATGAACATTCATTTTAATTGTTCCTTTTTTTGACAGTGTAAAAAATAGTAATAATGTTTAAAAATTCACTCAAAGTTAGGGTGGATGTTGGTTGCTGTTCGCACATTGATGCTACAGTGTATTATTCATCCCATGCAAGATACCTATCTAGAATTTTCGAACCAGATGAAATACTGAGCGATGTATTAAAAAAAATCACTTTACTCCAGTGATTGAAGATGATAGCGAGGAATATTAAAACCCCAGTGATAAAGAGTTCATGTGAGAGGCGGGAGGGGACTCACAATAATAAAGCACCCCGATTTGTGAGAGGCGAGGGGTCTCACAATAATAAAGCACCCCGATTCGTGAGAGGCGAGGGGACTCACATTAAAAAAGCACCCCGATTGGTAAGAGGCGAGGGGACTCTCATTAAAAAAGCACCCTGATCAGGAGTTTTAAAACGTACTGCAACCTCCTCGTGGTAAACTGTGGAAACTATGATTTATGTAGGCTAACTGCAGACGTCCTTTGTAGCACAGGCCAGCGCTGCGTATGTGATTTTTTCAGTCATGATATACCGCCAAAAAAAAATCAGAAAAAATATATGTTAAAGGATATAACTTAAGGATTTTCCTGAGAGAAAATTAGGAGATGTATTTTTCAAAAGACTTTTTTTCGTAGTGGTCTCATTGATATTGATGACTTTTTTTTTATAAAAATAGATTTACCGCTTGATGGTATAGCATTCCGCAGCCGTGTGGGAGTGTGCCGTATGAGCGTAGTGCTGCATGCATGGTTTTTATTTTTTTTACCCATGTTATACCTTCACAAAAAATTCAGCAAAAATATATGTTGAAGCTAATAATCTGAAGATATTTCTCAGAAAAAAATTGTAGGTGTATCTAAAAAATATGACATAAAAATTTTTTTTTGAAAAATTCAAAAAAATTGTTTCGGTCATATTTTTTATCAAAATTTTTTCATATATATATATATATTTTTTTTTATTACTTCCATTGACTTATGTGACATATATTTTTTCCATCAAGATCGGTTGAGTCGTTTTCGAGAAAACCCACTTTTTTAATTTTTCTTTCCTCCTGCATAAGTCACTCAAAAATGCAATTTTAAGGTTATCATTGGGCGAAATTATACTTCACATGGTCATGACACTACGACGTAAATGTCAACTTAATACGTGCGGGGGTAAATTTTACATGCTTAACCGGCTAGGCCCTTTTGTTAAAATTTCAGATTAATAGATATTACTTACATTGAGTTGGAAAAGATAATAATTAAGGAGTGGGTTCAATATTTTAGAGTTAAGGATTTCAAATATCACTTCAAAGTCTGTCCTGCAAGTTTTTTGTCTGGTCACGTGGCATTGCTATTTTGGGATAACAAAGTTTCTAGTCCTCCAGCATTTTCGATAAATAGCCCAGGCGGGACTAGTGTTGTAAAGTTTCAGGAAACTTTAGAAACAATTCAAAGTTTCCAATATTAAAGCGGGAAAATTTGAAATATTAAATAAAAAAACTACTAAGTATTAAATTTAAACAGTTAATTCTGAATTAATACATATTAATATTAATATGATATCAACGTCAATATTGATATTAGTATAACGCGATATAAATATTATTTTGAATAATAATATAAATTGATATAAATTTTGAATGCTGTATCAACAAGATGCCATTACAGGGCCGAAAATGTTGCTAGGTCCGACACAATTATTTTCGTAGTCTGGATTTAAAAGTGTGTAGTCCGAAATAAAATAGTATTCAGAGGTAAATTAAATTTTTTTTTCGAAAAATTTCCCGTTTTTAAGCTCATATTGTCACTTTTTCATCATTTTCCACTTGTTCTTCGTTTTCCACACGGAGAAACTTTCGGTTGTGAAATTTAATATTGTAATATTTATTTTTACAATAAGACAATAGCAAGCCAGCATGTAGCGTCACTATTTTAAGAATTACTATTGTGAATATTAAACTGTGAAGTTACTAAGTTTATTGGAATATAATAATGAATAAATAATTGTACTGATACCAAAAGAAGCACAGTAGATCCCAGAGATATTTGTTATCTGAAGTTAGATAAAAACGTTGCAAACAATTTAAAACTACAATTATACCACGTCGAATAATTTTTATCGGGAGGCGGATAAAAATTATCTGATGTTGGATGTTGCAGTTGTCAATTTTTTGCAACGCTTTTATCTAACCTGAGATAAAAAATATCCCCGGGTTTCACTGTAAAGTTTTTATAATTCCTAGGAAAGACTGTAAAGTTTACAATAGACAATAGCAATGACATTCTTCCTATGTTCATTCTACGTAGGGGAGAGTCTGCTAGCCCCGGATACTCATGACTTTCAAGAAACTGTACTATCTCCGGAGATAAATCATCATTTTTATCTTTTAGAATTGTCTTGAAGTGTAATTTTGAACATATGGACTCATTTCTCATTGGCTTGAAAAATAATCCGGTCTAAATATTTCGTCTCTAGAAAACAAGTGCATTTTGTGAAATATAAATCAACTTTATGATCAAATATTTTGCATAACTAAAAAAAAATATTAGGTTATTTTTATTGAGATAGATGAATTTACTTTTTTGTACTATTTGACCCTGAATTTTTATTCAATTATTTCTCGTATTTTTTTGTTTATAGCCATTTTACTGAAAAATCTCACAGTCTGGTAGCCCCGGACATCTCGAGGCGGGTACCTCCGGACAGATTTTTTCATGCTTTATTTCATTTGGTTTCTGTCAAATGTTGTCAAATGATAAATAGACACTAATAACCTAAATGAATTAAGACTGTAATAACCTACATCTGTACTGCGATTTTCTTACTTTCGGTGAATATTTGTGTTCTGTTTAAGGGTTCTTGTAGTTTGAAAGTAATGTTTTTAATAAAATTACACTTGATCCTTTCAGAAATGCCTAAATATTACGCAAATCTCGGTATCCAGGGCCACCCGACAGTATTTTTTCCTAACCTATTTTAGGCCTCATCTCAATTGCCTTTTTTTTCTTTTACAGCAAGTTTCTTTCTTATACATCTAATTGCAAATTCTTGCTAGAAGCCCTGCCATTATAACTAACCTTCTATATTAATATTTTGATTACTGTCAGCTGAATTATTACCAAAAATGCTTAATTGTCCGGTACTACCCGACTCTCCCCTATTTCTACTTTTTCCCATAGAAAATAGGAAAAACTGCCATAGTTGAAGGAGCAAAATAAAAAAAATTCGCATTCACTGTTTTTTTTTAAAAATATTTATTACAGTTGCACCCATATAAATTTTATACATTAAACAAACAATTTGATATTAATATTTTATTTCAAACTGAAAGACTCATATGACGTCATTCAACACTGAATTTCCTATTTTAAATGGGAATTTTCGCAAAGCACTACATTCAAATATTTTTCTTCTCATTGCAACTTCCCATTGAAAATGGTAATTTTTCTCACCTTTGTTGCAACTTATGTTATTTAAAATGCTGGTTATTGTCACTACGGTTTTATTATTTAATTTGGGAATATCACGTTTTCCAAACTTAAATCTTCTGTCGAAAATATTTTTCGTTCTAACTCTTAATGAGAATTATTAAGTTTGTAGTATATTTATAATTGATATGGAAAAAGTATTTCTTCGTATCGCTGTGGAAATAATAGTATTTTCTCGGCTATATCCTAGATAGCCATCGAACTCTTGTAAAAATCAGTATTATAATGCCAAATTTTACAACCAATAGTTTCTCCGTGCACTTAAATACGAACTGAATTAATAGAACCCAATAAGAAAATATAACTATTTTTCGTTGAAAGGTCATTCTTTTTGGTTGAAAAGTTTATCATTGTATTTTTCGTGGATATTATTGGTTGAAAATTGAATTATTTGGTTAAAAATGTAATTACTTTTTTGAAAATTCTACAATTTTGTCAAAAAGTCTGAATTCAAATTCAAATAGTTTTTCGTGGAAATATCAACCATTACATTTTTCTTTGAGAATTGATTTTTTTGGTTAAAATATCAACTATTACATTTTTTGTTGAGAATGCACTTTTTTTTCTGAAAATTCAACTTGAATTAAAGTTGAACTACTTTGTTCAAAATTCATTTTTTTAGGATTCATTCTTTCAGTTTATCTCCACGGATAAAAAATTAACTATTTTGTTAAAAATCCGTTTCATTGTTGGAAATTCTTTTTTTTTCTACTGAAAATGTAATTATTCCAGTTGAAGATTCACAATATAAGTTGAAATGTCATCTCTTTGCTTAAGAATGTAACTATTATTTGGTTGAAAATTTATATTTTTTTTTTAGAAAATTAATCTTGTTGGTAGAAACATCATCTATTTGGTTGAAAATTCAACTGTTTCGTTGAAAATGAACATTTTTATTGAAAATTCATATTTTTGGGTAAACAATTTCTCCGGTTTATATGAAATTCGTCTTTTTGGCTTAAAAATTCATCTCCTTTGATAGAAAATTTCATCTTTTTTGTTTTTTTTTTAAATGTAACTTTTTGGTTCTCTCTAAATTAGAATTAGTAAAATGTGTTAATAATGTCAATTAGAGACTGAATACTAACTACGAATCAGTCAAGCTTACTAATTTGATAGTGAAAATAAATGATTTATAGCTAAGATTACTAGTATTACAAAAATTAGCTAGAATGATCACTTATTGAAATTGGTAAAAATTTAAACAAATTTAAATTTGCATATTTGAAAAATAGTCTATTTTGGTTGTCGATTTAACTGTTTTGACTTGAAATAAAAATCTTTTTTGTTTTAATATTATCTATTACATTTTTCTTGGAGCACTCGTCCTTTTTGGTTGAAAATTCGACTGCTCGACTAAAAGATGAACCACATTGTTAGAAATGATTTTTTGGTTGAAGATTCATAATTTTAGTTGAAAATTCATCTCTGCGGTTAAAAATTGATCTTTTGGTATGAAAAATCAACTATTTGGTTAAAAATTCATCTATATTGCTAAAAATACAATGTTTTTACTTAAACTGTTAGGTATTTAGAGCTTTTCAGATTGAATTTAATATGTTTTAAAATTTTCAAACTTTTTTGAAGCTTTGATCTAATGAAACGTTTCAATGTTTCATAAAACTTTTAATGTTTCAGTAAATCGTTTTATTGACTCACATCCCCAGGCGGGACGGACATTATCCTTCTTCCTATTCCAGCTCAACCAATTAAGTTTTCAAGATTTTCGCTAATCATCCTGAAAAGCTGGACAACTCGCCACGATTAATATAAACTTTGAAAATAATTATGGAAACTGTCCATAATGCGGGCTAAAATTGGTTATTTTATAGGTACAAAGATTGTAGTAAAGTTAAAAGTCCATTTATTCACTTTTATACCAAATATGATGTATTCAGTCATCCCGAAATTTGAGATGCGCAGTCAAATATTTTTCATAAGTTTGGCAAGTCATCCCGAAAATTTGAGACGACTTGTCCGTCCCTTTTTCCAGCTCTGCCAATTTTTCGACACGACTAGACACATCCTTCCAAAAAACAGTAAGTAATGACCACTAAAGGTTGGCCGCGGATAGGGAAACTGCGCACTAGTTTCTTAAAAATTCATCATTGTTGGTTGAAAGTTACTTCTTTTTATTTGAAAAGTGTTTTATTGTATTTTGGGTTCAGAATTCATTTATTTTGGTTAAAATACTACTTATTTGTGGAAAATTGCATTATTTTGTTAAAAGTTCTACTATTTCGTTAGAAAGTCATCCTTATTGGTCGCGAATTCAAGAGTTTTGTTGATAGACTGTTTTTTGAACAGAAAGTCCGCCCTTTTGGATTGAAAATTCATCTTTTTGCAGAAAAGACATCTTTTTTGGTTGAAAATTTTAATATTTTGCAGCGAATGCAATATTGTTCGACTACATATCTTACGAATATAGCGCCTATATTAATGTTAATCAAAAGAATTTATTCCCCGATTATTCCCTTGTTTTTTTCAAAAATTACACTATTTCTCCTGTTTTCAGAGCATTTTATTATGTAAAGTCCATAATCACTTTTACAATAATTTACATTATATATTTAACCTTGAAATTCAAAAATGATTATTTTTTCTTCAAAATTTATATAATAAAGCAATTAGTATGGAATAATAATTATTATGAGCGCTCCCCATAATTTAGAATATTTCTAACTGCACTGATTATATTTTAAAAAGATTTTTTTTTTCATCATGGATGAATATTGTGTAACGCCACCTGAGGTAGGAGCTATTTCTGTTAAAAATGAATACTCATCACAAATGTATTTCTACTTAATCTGGCCGGTTTGGAACGTATTTTTTCTCTAAAACTGTCAAAGAATTAAATTAGTAAACTTACAAGAGTTATCCTATAATTGGATGAGAGGATAATATCATAAAAGTTGGAAAAGGTGTAAAAAAAGTAGCAATATTTATTCTTTCACGAATTAAGTGATAAGAACTTTGTATGACAAAGCAAAGGCATGAGTAGAGAGGGAAAGAAACGAGCAATATACACTTGAAACATACTTTAAACCGCTGAGAGCAATTTACAAGTTTACACTTTTCTTGCTCCTTTCATAAGGCTGAATACCTCATTCAATTTTCCACGAGCATGCAATGCAAATTCCACTTTTTTTTTTATAAACTCATAATACATCAATTTCCTCACGTAAGAAGTTTATACACGAAAAATTCGTATATACGTATTCCAATTTAAATTCTGAGTGCATATTGATATCATGAGGTTGCTTGCAAGAGGAAAAAGAATTTTCTTTCTAAGGAAAGTATATGGTACGTAAGTAGATGCAGGCGGTTTTGGTCGGCCAGCAGTTGAAAGCTCGGTAATCAATACTCAGGAGTATATTGTGTCGGGAATATTGTGTGTTGAACCTTATCTCTATAATCAGCATAGTCGAACCGAATAAACTAATTGATATTTTTTCTTTTTTTTTTTCTTTGTATTTCGAGAGAAAAGATCCCTTTTTTTACGGTATCATTTTTGTCGTGTCCTGTTTTTAAATAGGATAACTTCATGCTGTTATGTTCAATGCAAAACAAACGATTCTGGAATCCCACAAGTGGTCTCAGTTCGGTATCACTCGAGACTGTTTTTTTCGGAGTCTTATTGTAATACCTGAAACTGGCCCTGAAATAGGACTTTGTTTTTACAGTGCAAAATTCGACTCCTACAGTTTTCAGTTTTCTTAGTTAGAAAAGTTCAAATTAAATAAAGAAATATACCATACTTGCTGAAAATTGTTTCTAGAATATAGCCCCCTATGTAAATAACTGTACAATTTTTTTAATAATTCACCCTGTTTTTATTTTGCAAATTTCAATTTAAAAATGTTTTGATCCGCTCTTTTTTATAATACGGAATTATATGTTTCATTCCTCCCACGCCTCCATCCTATACAAAATCTCATTAGGATTTTCTTATTATCCCATTAAGGTTTTTTCATCTAATTACTTTGTGAGTTTTAGAACTATTCTCCCATCCAAAAAGGACCAAAATATAATTCAAGAGAGAAATTCATGAAAATATTTATCATAAAGAATAGATTATACCATTTCCGAAAAAGTAGTGATGAAAAGTCCAGTATTATAGACTGAGAAAAAACTTATTTGAATCAAAGGAAATTTCTTTGATTCAAAGAAACGGTAGAGTAGAATGTGGCTGAAGAAATATCCCTTCAGATTAAAGAAATGTTTTGTTTGGATCTAAGGAACGCAATACTTGCGGCATAGAAATATTTACTTGACACTATGAAATATTCATTGAGCGAAAGAGATTTGTTATTTACTGTAATAAAGAAGTATTTGATATGATAGGTGAGTTCCGTAATGTAAAGAAGTATGGTGTAAGTTCAAGAAGATGATAATTATTACATACAAATAAATGTCACACAGACTGAGTAAAAGTTTTTTATTAACCAAATATATGATTCAAAAAGCATATTTTTTGGTAAAATAGACATTTCTTTGCAGCAAAGAAATTTTTCTCACTGGAAATAAATTTGTTGTTTGTTTATAAGATACGGCATATTGTTTTAAAAAAACACGTAACAGAGTTGATAAAATATCAATTGAATCAAAGAACAATTTACTCAAACAGAAAAAGTTCTTGTATCGTTTAAAAAATTTGAATGGTTAAAGTATAAAAATTAAGGAGGCCCATTTATTGACAAAAAATATTTAATGCACTTATAATAATTATAATTTATAATAACATATTTATTTTCATTTTTTCGGAGTAGAAAAAAGAATTTCAAGCAATACAAACTAACAAATGCTTAGGAAGACTGATAAACACCAATCACCACGTTTTTCCAGATTATATTTATAGTGAAAATGTATGGCTAACTTAAAGACTGGAGAATCCATTTCATTTGTGAGACCATAAACTCTACGCACCTGGCGACATAGTTCTGAACTACTCTGTACAAATAAAGAATTTTACAACAATATTCTTTTGAACGAATGGTGTATGAAGTTATTTCAAAAATATATTTCTTCACTTGAAGGAAATGTTTATTGGGCATAAATCGCTTCACTCTATTTATTAAAAGAAACATATCTTCCAAGTGAATAAATTATTATTTAAGTGAACAAATTACTTTATTGGACTTATGACACATTCTATTAAAATAACAGTATCAATCCCCTTGTATGAAAGAAAGATCGTTTTCACTTAATAAATATTGCTTTCATTTATCTCAATATTTCTTTGATTCGAAGAAACCAAAATATTTGTTTCACGCATCGATAAAATACTTATTTCAAATAGAATTTTTTTTAATTCAAGGGCTCGAAATCATTGAACTAAAGATATATTTTTTTGGATGCGAAAGCGAGATTCAAGAAAAGTTCTTCAAGAAAAGGTTCTTAGTTTTAAAGATATCAACTCCTTGAGTTAATTACCTCATATTCTGAGACCAAGAAATATTTCTTTATTTCAAAGAAATGGCGCCTAAAGAAATGATTTCTTTGAATCAATGCATGAGTTTGTTGCTTTTAAAGAATATTCAGTACAATTAGGTGAACGGTTTTTTTTAATCAAATAAATGGAATCAAAGAAAGGCATTACTTTGGATCTAAAACATTTCTTTCTCAGTGTAAGTATTTTGGTTCAGAATTCCTCTCTTTTTGTTTTAAAATTCTACTGTTTAGTGAAAAATGTTATTATTTATTTGAAAGTCAGCTATTTTCTTAAAAATCAACTTTTCTGTGGTCGAGAGTTAATTCTTTTTATTTGAAAAGTCTATTATTATATTTTGGGTTCAGAATAACTCTCTTAATTAAAAATTCTACTATTTGGTGGAAAACTGCATTATTTTGTTGAAAATTCACCAAATTACAGTTGTCGATGCTTTGACCTTTAATTTTAAAAGATCTGTGGGAGGGGGTGGGGATTTCTTATGTCAGCTTCATATTTCTAATTATTTTGTAAAAACTATTCTAATTATCACCTTTTTTGTCTGTCAAAATTACTGTTTATACTATTATACACATTATAAAACTATTTTACAGCACTTTTTTATGTATGTAATATTTCATATTACATACGTCCAATAAATAAAGAGTCGAAGAGTTAAATCACCCTTGAAATCTGGTATACACCTTTAATGAAATCTCGTAAAATCCCTAATTATTATTATTAATTTATTAATTATTACCTGCTTTGGCTGTTGAAAATACTTTTTATACTACTTTACACATTCTGTAATTATTTGTTTTACACTAGGCTTTGGATTGTAGCAATTTCGATTTGGGCGTTCCAAGAATTACACCGCAGCGACAGCTGTGGTTGAGAGGAACCGCGGGGGTATGTGTCGTGGTCAATCATGCATGACAAAACAGTAGCATAGTGATAAAGTTCATTACCCAACGGCCTAGCTGTAACTGCGTCACGTTGCGCAGCATTACGAAACGGTCCTGATGTTTGCTTCTCGGTGAATTTCAATTCGAGCCAAGGTCAGAACCAAACTCGTGCTATAATCAAAAGTGTAGTGTAGTTCTTTAGTATTGTGTAATATTTGATATTACATACGTTCAATAAATATAGATTCGAGCAGTTGAATCATCCTTGACGTCTAGTGCACACCTTCAATTAAATCTCGTGTTATCCCTTGAAATCGTTGAAATCTCTTTAAAATTCACTGAAATCTTTTTCATCCGTGGGAATGTTTCTGAATGTCGTAAAATCCTTTTGAATATATAAAAAATCCATGAAAATATTTTAAAACCCATTGAAATTTCTCGAAACTCCTCAAAATCATCGAGATACCTACTGAAATCCACTGAAATCTTTTGAAATCTCTTTGAATCCCTTCAAATCTTCAAAATCTCATTAAAGTCCACTGGTATCCATTAAAATTCGTAAAAATACTCCGGTAACGCATCAAATTATTTCAAAAAAATTTTAATTCAGTGAATTGTTTTAAAATCTCTCAGAATCCCTTAAACCCCTTTAAAAACTGTGAAAATCCTGGAAATCACTTGAAATATTAAAAATCCCATAAAAATCTCTTCGTCCTTTAAAGTCTATGAAATCCCATGAGATATATTTCTAAAAATCGGTTAAAATCTGTGATATTTCGTTAAATATTTCGAAATCTTACGAGATTCCTTGAAATTTTGTTGAAATTTCTTTAAAATTCACTGAAATCTTTTAAATCCGTGGGAATATATCAAAATCTCTAAAAATCCGTTACAATACATCAAAATCCATTAAAATCTTTCAAAAGCCATTTAAATTCCTCGAAGTCCCAGTTAAAATAATCGAAACCTATTTATATATCTTGAAATTCTCGAAAATCCCCTAAAATCCTTTGAAAACTTTGCAAATCTTTTGAAGTCCACTGAAATCCTTTAAAATCTCTTTGAATTCCTCAAAATCTTCGAAATCTCATTAAAATTCACTCATATGCATCAAAACTCGTAAAAATACTTCGGCATCACATACAATCCTTCGAAATCCAGTGACTTGCTTCAAAATCTTTTCGAATCCCTTGAAATCCTTTGAAACTGTGAAAATTCTTTAAATCGCTTGAAATCTTCAAACTTCCTTCTAATCCTTCAAAACGCGCCAAAAGTCTCAAAATCTCTAAAAATCGGTTAAAATCCCTGAAATTCTGTGGTATATTTCGAAATCTTACGAGATCTCTGGAAAATTTTGAATTCCATTTAAAAGCCATTAAAAATCCTGGAAATTCATTAAAATCCTTTATAATATTCGGAAAGGCTTTGAAATTCCGTTAAATCTTGTGGAATTTCACGAAACCCTCTGAAAGCCGTAAAAATCATTTAAAATCTTTGCCAATATTTTGAAATTTCCTGAAATGTTTTGAAATGTTTGGAATTTCTTTTAGTCCCTCCAAATGTTCGAAATCCCATAAAAATCTCCTGATATGCTTCCCGTGATTTATTTTATAACATTTCAAAGTTTCCTAAAATAATGTAACATTTTTTGTAATGGCTTGAAACTTCTGAAAATTCCTTGAGATCTCGTGAAGTTTTTGAAAAGCTTTGAAAATCTCGTTAAATTCCGTGACTTTTTTCATCCCAAAATAAATCAGGCCTGTTGTTAATCAATTTTTAATGGTAGCCGCACAAAATGAGCGTGTTCTACTGCTTGCGGATTGAGCGTAACATCTCTCTTTTCGAGCGGCGTAAACGGAACTGCATATATAACATCGGACCTCGCAGTAGGACAGTGGTGTTAGGGTATGAAATCCAACATTATATGCATTAGGTATGAAATGTAGACACATGCGCAGCAGTGCGCTGTCAGAATGAGACAGAGATATACCAATGTTTTTAGCGAGAAACACGAAATGGTGGAAATGTCAGCCAAACAAACCACACAGAATCAGTTGTCAATTTGTTCCAAGTTTTAATACCGTTGGGTATTGAAATAATAACCTCAGATTCATTGTGCACGTAAAAAAGTAAAAAAGTAAAAAAAATTTGTTCCAGTACATTTATATGCGCTTGGTTGCGCCGACTCGAAAAAAGAGATCACGCTCAATCCGCCATCAGAAGGACACGCTTCACATTTTCCGTGTCTCTACACAAAAAAAATACAGTGCATGCCACAGAGGACAGGTCGTCTTTTGATGGTGATAAACTCATTCCGCAAACATTTCCCTTATCATGAAAAGACGCTGCTCTTCTGCTTGCTATGCAATACACTATTTCTTTTTATTAATTGAAATTTTATAGTTGCATCAATTTTCATGGTCATTAGCGACTGTACTATAGAGTTAATTATAAACTGTAGGGTACCTGTGGGCTAGGATACCAAGGTACAGAGGCGAAGCTTTCTGAAAACAGATCCAGTCTCGCTTCCTGCTTTGGGAATCGAACCCGCGTCAGCATGGCTGCCAAGGCTGCAGTGTTTGAACATAAGACAATCACGACACCATCTGAGCCACGATGAATACCTGAGACAATAAAATTGTGATTGTCGTTTTTGAATCACTTTCATTTTATGAGATAATTATTTGCCCTATTTTTGTGCAATAGTTAATTTAATGTGCGATACTAAATAATATGAATATATAGTTTTAGTATGAGAGGGTAATTCGAATGGAGAAACAAAACTGGGATGAAAAGTTTAAATTCTAAACTAAATATACAACACCGATCAAACAACAAAAGCAGTTTCTGTAACAGAAGGAACTGCGTTGTGCAGATGTGCAGTTGTACTGGTACTACTCATTAGGACCTTGTAACTAAAGGTACTTACATTCTGTACATCTTACTCCACAGGGACATAAAGCGAATTCTCACAAACTAACTTTCCGTTTGAGTTTCTAATTACGTATGTGATAATAAGACTGGATAATTAGACCAACTCCTTTCAATAAACTCTGATGCTGAACAGCAGTAGAAATAGAATAATCCCAGTTTTAATCAAATCATAAAGTTGCATTGTTAAAAAATCAAATTACAAGAGAAGCAGATACGCATTTTTAAGTAAAGATAGGAATTGCAATTTGTGTTAGAGCTTTTTTTAGTACTACAAGCACACAGTTTATAGTCGGGGATGTTTTAAAGCTGCAGCAATTTAATCCGCACAGAATCAGCTATCAATTTTTTCCAAATTTTAATACCGTTGAGTATTCAAATAATAACCTCAGATTCATTGTGCACGTAAAAAAGTAATACTCTCACAACAAAATGATATCCTTGGCATATCCCTAGGATATCTCGGCAGGATATGTGATATCCTGAAAAATGTCCCATATATATATATATATATATATATATATAACTGATTCAATTAGTTATTTTCATTTTACTAATCCAATCAATACAATTCTACTAATTGTCAGTGACTTAATTTTAGCTACAGCAATTAGTAGAAGTTAACTGACAATCAGTTATATTTTACTAATGCAAATTTAGAGAGATGATTTACGATATATTTGCAATAATGTAGACTACAAATTCCAGTAGTTAGAAATCATAAAAATTTATAAATGTATGAGGCGCAACAAAAATTTAGCGCTCATTGCTGTTTAAAACTTCAATACGTTAGATTTTTGTTATCGGGCTTAAATTTTCAGGATAAACTACTATTATTAGCATGCACAAATTGTTAGGATCAGTGACATTTTTAAATTCATAAAATATTTTTTTTTCGGCCCACCCTACTGTGTGCATCATTATAATTTACTAGTGCGTATCATTTATCAATCTGAAGCTAGAAAATTTTTGAAAATATATTTTTTAAATCAACATAAACTTTAAAAAAACAAATTGTGCAACAAAATTGCACAAGAAGGCTTAAAAAGAACTATGTTCCTTAAAAACTGTTTTTTTTTAAACAAATACTCAAAAAAATCAATATTTGTTTTTAAAAAACAGTTTTTTAAGGAGCATAATTCTTTTTAAGCCTTCTTGTACAATGTTGTTGCATATTTTTTTTTAAGTTTATGATGGTTAAAAAAATGAACTTTCAAGTATTAAACAGTCGTTTTTTTCGCCGTTCTCAAAAGTTCCATTCTTGGTCAACCAAAATATACAACATTTTAATAGTATATGCATATTGGCTCTAAAATAGGACGCTCTAAAATAATCCTGAATAGAAAAAGAACTCTACTTTTTATGTACTTTCAATTTTTACTGTAACGAATATTATTTCAGGTTCTGAATTCCGGACTAATTTAGGATCAAATCGGACTCTTTCCGGAGTGGAAGTTTTCCTGACTGCTTTCGTACAGTTTTCGGCGAAAAATCTTGAACCGGCTTGATTTCGAGTAAGTTCGGACCAATTTCAGCATCCGACATTTTTAGCAGGGTGTGTTATTCAAGTCTGAAATATGAGTTCATATTTTGGATTTTCGTTTAAATTCTTAATAGCTGTTCTAGCAAATAATAAATAATTTTATTGTTTATTATTTCTCACAAATCATAAAAAAATAATTCATATTATCAAAATTATGAAAATTTCCGTATACTTGTCAATGTTGTAAACAGCAACAAAATATTTTCAATGAACCAACTGATATTTTTTTTAGTCTGGTCTGTCATTACATGCGCGTATATATGCATAATTACAGACCGGGCTGATAAACACTTTATTGAACACAATATATGAAACGATGACCAATAAACACTTTTTATAGACATGTGAAAAGCATTATATAGCATACACGCAAATATAATTTATTGGACTTGCACAACTGAAAAACGACTTTCATTGAATTACCGCCGAGAGTTGCGTATACTATTTTACAACTTTATCACATTTCTCTCAAGTTGGTCGCAAGCGAATCGTTTGGATTTTCAAATCGCATGTATTGATGTATAATATGGTATAATTATCATAGTTATTATTTATGCCCACTAACAGCTTCTCTGTATTCTATTATAATTTTAATTTAAACATGTAAATAAATTTATTTTAATGTTTAATAATACAGTAAACACTATATTGCACTTTATTTCTCTTGTACATATTGGTATAAACGCATTTGAAAAAGCATTTAAAGCAAACATCCAACTCTGCCTCTATTCCGATATAGGATACTGTCGACATTATTGTTTACATGTCCTACACTTTTGTTTTGGCAATTAATTCTGATATATATAATTTACTTTTGAAGCATAACTAATAATCTGCGTGCACTCGTTTTTATTAAAAGCCGTAGATAACTGAGATTCACATGCCTGTATAATTCGTGAGCACACAGGTAAATGGGTATCCTTATATTTCCGGTCTTCTTCTTCTTCCTCTTCTTCACTGAAAAAGCCGCGAACAAGTACAGAGAGGATGTAATGCGCACACAGGAGAATCGTGATCTGAACAGTAACTTACTGAGCTCTGAAGTAATACGGCAAAGTGCTTGAAAGTTCTACTCGGAACGAATAGCGGTCTCTCCCCACTTCTCACACACATACTCGTCTTCATCCCCATTTTTAGTTTTCGTAAGAGCATATCTTAAAGGGTATTCGGAACCACTAATTCATTCGGTGCCTAATTAATGAAATGCCGGAATGGTTTTTTACGATTGACCATATTTTCAGTGACCTATAGCACCAGGAAACTTTTATTCATTTATTATGCAAATTTAATTAACTACTTTATTTTCATTTTTTTAGTTCTCACTAATGAGAATATTTTCCTAATAGGATTTTTTTAGCGCTTATAAGTATCCATATTACATCGATGATGATCTCCACATAAGTCATAAATTAAATTTCCCATTAAGAAGCGCAGTCGATAAGGAAGGTACACTATAAGAAAGTACATAAATCTTGCGGTGCAATTTTCACATAGTAGTCCGGCAGTGTAGTGTGAAGATTAATATACAGATTGCCATGTTCTGCATTGATTGATAGCAAGAAAAATAGCATGTCAAATATTACGTCATTAAACGTAATTGAGGATTTTGCAAAAGATTATGCTGCGTACTTAAAAGTCGATTTGTGTCAAGAGGTAAATAATCTAAATAATAATCCATGCTATATACAATACAAGTAACACGTTGCCATTTATTTCGAAATATTTTCAATTGAATTCTCCATCATTTTAGCGTACTTTCATCATGTATAGTGTATATCTATGAATATGTTCACTTTTGTATACACAAAATTTTACTTTATTCTTTCTATTTTTAGGTTATGTGCATTAAATGTATACGCAGATTGCATACATTTTAGGATAGTAATACAGTAATAAAGACATTTTGCGCAAAGTAAAAAAGTATAACAAATATTTTAGATCTTAAAAATAACGATTGAGTCGCATATTATAATTTAAAAAACTCTAGAACAAAATATCAAATCAAAATTACTCAAAAAATGGTTGGCAAGTTTGTATATGTTATGTCGCGACCGCGACAAATAATATTAATAACAAATTAAAATTTCATCGACGAAAAAAATCAATAATTATACACTAGGGTGGCCCAAAAGTGCATTGCAAAATTTTCTTCCAATTTTCATGCATATCGCCATGAAATTTGTTCGAATTCCCCAAAAAAATCCAGATTTTTGTTTTGCGAGTTTTTGGCGCGAATTATGACTTTTCGCAGTTTTTTAAATCGCAAATTGTTTCTTGTACATAAAATACTACTTTATACTGATAAGTAGATGTTAACAAAAATTGTTTAAACAATTTTATATTGTTTTTAGCAATTTTCTCTTAGAATAGAGATAGAAAGTCGCGATTTTTTCAAAAAAATTCCACTTTTTGTCCAATTCAATGTTAATGTTATTAATGTTTATTTAATCATTAATTTTGACAAATAATTTATTAATATTGTTAATAATATTATCTTTGAATCTCTGAATTTTTTTTAACTTTTTGTCCATTTTTCAATTAGAGTGAAGTAATATATAATTAATTCAAGTTAACAACAATAATTATTTAAACAATTTATTATTATTGTTAATAATATTCCCTTTGCTTATTGGTAGAAACTTGCGGTTTTTTCTGAAATTTTTTACTATTTTTCTATTGTTCACTTGGAGTGACTTAATAATTATTTGAGTTGAGCAAAAATAATTGTTTAAACCAATTATTATTGTTAATAACTATCTTCATATATATTAATGCCAGATAGTTGCGGTTTTTTTTCCTAAAGTTTTTATCTTTTTGTCCACTTTTCACTTCGCGAGGTAATGATTAATGCAAGTTAATAAAAATAATCGTTTCAACAATTTATTATTGTTTATGTCTCTTGTGTAAGATAGCTTTTTTGTTTAAATATTATATTAAACATTGAGAAAAGAGCAAAAACAATTCACTTAAAAAAGTATAGTACTATTTAAAAAATGATTCTAGTTGAGGTTCTCTTATTATTTGTTCATAACTAAAACGTCAAGCAAAACTAAATATTTCAGAAAAAAATCAACTTTCTAGCTTTACTCTAAGAGGAGATAGTTATAAACAATAATCAATAGTTTAAATAAGCATGTTATAAACAATGTAAATTTGTTTAAATAATTATTTTGCTAAATTGAATTGATTATTAACTCAGTCTAAGTGAAAAGTAGACGAATAGTTGTAAATTTCAGAAATAACTACAACTTTCTAGCATTATTCCAATAGAATATTATTGAAAATATTAATAAATTATTAACACAATTATTTTTGTTAACAATAATTAAGTATTACCTCACTCTAATTGAAAATTTAAAAAAAGTGGAATTTTTTTTAAAAACCGCGACTTTCTATCTCTACTATAAAATAAAATTGCTAAAAATAATAGTAAATTGTTTGAACAATTTTTGTAAACATCTACTTATCATTGTAAAGTAGTATTTTATGTATAAGAAACGTTATGCATAAGACGGTTGCAGATAAATTGATGAAATTTAGTGTATTATTTTCACCACTAATATCGAAGAACTGACCAAAGGATTACTAAAAATGTTTATTACCTTTTTTTAGCGTTTCATAATATCTAAAAATGTGTTTTTTATCGTAAAACTTTTTTTATTAACATAATTCAAAGTTGATGCAAGAATATAAAAGATTCCTTGACTCGAAACAAATCGATTGATCCCTAATGTGAATATATTTTCTTGAAGAGTGAGGAGGTTATAGTCATTTATGATATTTGAAAAACCGGTTTTTTGTAGTTAAACTTTTTTCATCAACATAATTCCAAATTTATGTACGAACGGAAGAGAATCCTTGATTCGAGACAAATCAATTGATATATAATATCAATACATTGTATTGAAGAGTACGTAAGTTATGGTCATTTATATCATTTGAAAAATCTGTTTTTAACAGAAAAACTTATGTTATTAACATAATAATTAACAAACAAAAAAGACAAAACATAATAATTCAAATTTCATGTAAGAATAGAAAAGGCTCCTTCATTCGAGACATTTTGATTGAACTATTTGTATTATTTTTTTCACTTCCTCTATGAGGAAGAAAATATATTTTCTAATCAATCATAATGAGAAAGTAAAGTGTTCATCAAATGAGCACCATAAAATTGTAAATAATGCCCACAAAATGGAAACACTCAAGATCGCATTCGCAGCTACTTTGTTTTGTTTCCTTACCGTTTTTTGCTCCTGTTATTGAAACTGTTTATTATTATTCTTTAATGCTCTTGACATAATAACACTGAGAGTAGTTTGATTACATTCTTTTTTTTCCTATAAAAGAGTTCTGAATAACAATTATTAAAGAACTTTTCACCGCAATTAACGTATACAAAGTATGTTTTTTTTTGTGATGATTGTTGCTACTTGTGAATAAACTTCTTTAGCCCCAAGCTTTTCGCGTAATGTTTAAAACAGTAAAAACTGTCAGTAACAAGCAGATATATGCAACCAATCATGTAAAAACATATGCACTCAATTTTTCATTCGAGCATGCGACGTTGTCATTATAGCCATTTTATTCAGCCTTCAAGGACTTACGAGTCTTTTAACTTGTATTATTTTAAAATCATTGATGAGCTTGACTTTTTTCTCTTTATAAATCTCAACCAATTTATTTAGTAATTTAATTTAATTAAATTAGAAATTAGTCAAATCTATAGGTAGAAATTAATTTTAAGTGATATATGTATTATATAACTCTTAATATTATGTTTTCATTACAGGCAAAAGGTATTCATGAGGCAATAGAGGATATGCAAATGCGTCTAGAAGAATTCGAGTCCATAATCCGAATGGTTAGAATTAATTTATTTTTCCAATCATGAACCTTGCCAAAAAATTTATTCGTTGAATCAAGTCTCAAATAGAATGATCGTAAAAAACAAATTAAAATATCGTGCTTTTAGATGCAAGCATAAATAATTATTTTTCTATGCAGAGTTGTAAAACTAAATACTAAAATATTACGAGGTCTGCGGTATTCGTTTAATATGTTCACTCATACACCACAGTATATGAAAGAGTTAAATTACAGAGAAAAAATCTGCAATGCCCCCCCCCCCTCCTCTTTTTAATTAAAACATCTTATACATAATACATGTTTACTTCAACAGATTCAATCAGAAAATGCTAAATGCATGAATTGCTATATTCCTTCATTTGAAATAATGTGTCCCAAAATAATGGAACTATGCAGAAAGGTAGATTTGCTGGAACGGATAATCGTGAGAGCCAATTATGACTTGACAGCATTAGAAAGAGATGTTGAAAATGCTGAATCTGATCTTGGATCCTCAGAAAAGAGATTTGTCATGCTGAATCCACTCACTTTCTTTGTAAGTTGAAAATAAGAATGTATGTATTTTGACAGATTAATCGCTCATTTTGAGGAAAAATTATCACTATGTGTATGTAGGTTATTCATTTTGCACCAAGTTTCGAAATGTAAATGCGCCAAACCCGCAATCGATGGCGTTTGACGAGGAAATGATTTTGAAAAAAATCTATATCGGTTAATATTTACAACTTGCGCATCGCATTTGAAATTTACCATGGTATTTAAATGTCGGAACCGACGGCAGATTTATTTGATCAATATACACGTATCTTTATCCTATTTGTTCAATTTTTGTTTTTTATGTCCAATTATTATTGGAAAAATATATGTAATATTATTCATGTAGTGTATATATTGACAAATATTGGTCACAGGAATTAAGGAAAAATCTGTATTTCAGAAAAAAACTGGTGAACCGACAACACCTCAGCGAATACCTACAGAATATCATCCACCAAAGATATTTCAAACTGAATCTTTTTTCAACACAGAGTAATACATATTATATTTTATGAATGGGAATAATTACAAGGTTCGTTAATTAATCGATAGTATTGTGAGACTTGAAATTCACATCTCAATGCACATATAATATATTTGGTAAAGTCTTACAGTACATTACGTATGTATAATATATTAAATGGAAAAAGTTTACATATATATATATATAACCTGCGCTACGAGTTCTTTATTCTTCACTTATCATTTATTTTAAATTATTACCTATATTAATATTCACGTTTTGTTTTCAACACGAGGAAAAGGTGAAAGTTTTGAGCTGTGCTTCTTTTTCACCAAAGGCACACAACTACCACCTATGCAATGTCGCCATCTCGTTACCTTGCCTATTTCACAAGTGGTACTGCATTTTGACCAGTGTCCCCACTAATCCCAAATTTTTCGATCGTGTCTTAAGCCTGAGAAAATGTTTAGCTTGATTTACTACATGATTTGCTGACAATATTCAGAAATAAAAGATAATTGTCAGAATACATTTTAAATCACTCAGGAAATGGCGCAGTAGTTGGTGTAATTAACATGTTGTTCCCCATACAAAAATAGTCAACATGTATTTATTCTAGTGCCAAAAAAATTTCCCTGAAAGAAAGGAAATAATTTGGAAAAATACCCAGGTCGACGAATTTATTAGGCGGATGATATTCAAAAGTGAAAAGTATGACAGAAATAAAAAAGATGACGAAAATGCAACATTGTTCCATTTTAGAGGAACACACTTTTTTCCTTCTTTCGGGGTTTAAATAAAAAGTATCGACTGTTTCGAGTTCCTTTATCGTGTATCGTTTATGTAAATTGTACAACTTTTAATGTTTACCATAACGGGTTTTGTGTTATTTCGTTTGAATCTTGTCGCCTTATTATTTATCAAATAACTGATTTCGGACAGTGACCGAGAGCCTAACATGAATAAAGTATTCCATTGACAGCTCTCAAGTCATGATTTCCTACATATAAGGAGACGGAAAATTCCTTTATACTGAATTTCGGGCACGCAAAAAAAACCTCAAATGGAATTGACTAAATGATAAATGCCCACATGATATGTGAATATTGGTTTCAGGACTTGACATTTATTACATTTAATCTTGCGTAATATATACATATATATATATATATACATTTTATGACCTTGTATTATATCTACATATAGTAAACGAAATAGTGTGAGTGGTTCTATTTATAGTATACATATTTAACGAGGAGAATGTTGCTTTTTCTTAAGATGTCAGGGTTCTATTAGGCCAAGTTCGCACCGCACATCCACATCCACAATTAAAAACATACACCGTAAAAAATTTCAGAAATTCTGCACACGAAGCAGTAGGGAATATTTCGAGAATAATAGGCAACATATTTTTCCGAGAAAAATCGATAATTTTTCCTATAGAATATGCGTAGATTTTCCGAAAAGTTTGGAAAATTTCCGAAATGTTAGAAGACTGCACGAATCTCTTAAAAAGTAGGTAATTTTGCACACAAAATAGTATGCAGGTGATATTTCGAAAAACGACAGGCAAAATATTTTTTCGAGAAAAATCGATAAATTTTCTGAGACGTTTGCCGTATTTGCGAAACCATTGCAAAAATTATTTTTCTTATCAGATTTTATGTTTTTCCACATTGATATACAAGATTTTCTAGGTGGATAAAGAAAATTTTCCAAAACGATGATATATTACAAATAATTGCGAGTTTCAGTATCTTTTTCAGAATTCCTCAAGGAATAAAAATCAATCATAACTTTTAAAGTTGAATGATTTTAAGGCACTCTTATGAGTCCACAAGGAATACCCTATACATTTTACGTAATATTGAGGTTTATTAAAGCTTTTTGAATTTTTTCCTGAAATTATTATTAATCGGTAATTTAAAAATACCCAGTAATTTGCTGACTAATTTTTAACTGTTTCAGCAATTGAAGTTTGTTTACATATTTTCTTTTAATCAGGTAAGTCGCGAAATGAGTGTACTTTCTAGAATTAATGAGTTTTTAAAATTTTTCTAATAGTTGAGTAATTTTTTTAAGAATAATTTCACTACCTTTTTGTTTAACACCATTCAAATTATGTACATCAATTTCAGCATCATCATAATTTTGCCCTTTTGGCCACTTGGATATTTCTTTTTGAGAATTTCCCTTTCTAGAGACGTTCTGCTGCTTGGAATTTTTTGAATGTTGTATCAGCGTCATTCACATTATAATTTCGACATCAGAAACATTTTTAGTTTATAAACTTGTTAACCTTTTTCTTTTTCCTTCTTATAATTATAGTGCTCATTTTTATAGTACTAATGTATGAATTTGGCCTTTAGCTCGATGATTCTTTGTAGCGTGTAGTTGTACATATAGGCTTACATTTTTATTGTATACAAGATGAATTTTCAAAATTTTTTTCCAATGGGTTGATGTTTCTCTGAAGTATCAATTTCTACCTCTCTTGATGCTATGGTTGCGTTATTCTGTGTCATCGGAAATTGCAGTGTTAATAGCAGTATAAAAAGGATAAAACACTGTTGACCAAAGAAAAACATTATTTGAACATTACCATTCAACCTTACATTTTGCAAGACACAGCTAGCCGTATGAAATGTCAAAAATTCTGGGTACATATGTATGTTTCAAAACCCACTTGAAAATTGAATTGCTATTTTCCACAGCAACTGCAGTATAGACAAGCTCTGCGGTTACCAATAGTTATTAATTATTGTATTCACTTACAGTATTTGGAAGTTAATATATTGCACTATAAAATAAGTACATTCTACTATATGCTATTTTATTATTACACGAATTTCTTTCATTTAAATTAATTTTCAATAATGAACAAGCAATTGTGATTTTAAAAAGATCAAATGGTATAATTACGCGGCTTCCCTTCATTTTCCTGTATAATGTAATAAAGACGGATACCGAGAATGATTGTACATATATAATATATGTATATAGCTTAATATTTGAACAAGAAACGTAAAAAAAGCTTAAATTTGTTTGTTTTTTTATGCCTACAGTTATTCTGCCGTGCAAAACAAGAAACCCGGCAACTAATTTTTTTTATGAAATTCCAGATATTGATATATTTACGATAGTACACATTTCCTCCTTCATGTTATATGATTTATAACAAAATAATGGCAATGGAGGTTTTAATAAACAATTTTATTTTGCCCGCATCCGCAAAATTGTTGTTCATACAGAATAAAAAGGTCTGCAACTAGCAATAAAGAAAAACAAAAACCTGCAACTACAAGAGACGTACAGTGCACGGTACGTCTTTTGTTTGAAGATACACTCTTTTTCTATCTTGTTTTACGAAAATACATTTGCGCCTATATCTGAGTTTGACTTTATATGGGGTTGACGGTTTTCTTGTTTTACACGGCAGTTATTAGGGAACTAAAAATAACAGTGTATAAAATGTTTAGAAAACAAAACTTGTATTTTTTGTAAACCATGTCACACAAAATGTGATTTTGTGGCAATGTTATAAAAAGTAGGTTTATTTACACACTTCTTATAAGTATATATAATATACGGGTGATAAATTAAATTGATGTCAATAACCCCAAGTATACTATGAGGTCAAATTTCGGGTCTAATTCATACCAGTCACGTGATTTACGTGTACGGGCGGGCGTCCCCTACAGGGGCCTCCTTCGCAATCACGGATATAATACAACTATAGTATAGATTTGGCCTGAATGTATGAGAATATGCTACAAATACTGTGAATCAAGAAACATGAAGTATTATAATCTAAAGAAAGACTTATGAGCTCTTCCATTTGGAATCTGGCCTTGCAGCCTCAGTCTTCGAACAGCTTCTCTCAAATGCTTGGGCTGCAACGGTCCTGTTTCCTCATGTGTTTCCATTACATCTAAAGCTTTTAGGATAGAATTTTACAAAGTTACATTCATCTTTATCAGGTATCACGCTGAAAACAAGAAGAAGAAGAAGAAGAAGAAAAAAAACAAGAGTAATAATTTACCTTCTTCAACAATTTCTCCAACAAACACCTTTGCTATACCCGACATTGCAATCACCACGTTCTGAGATACCGAACATCCTGTTATAGTTTGCATAATCTAATAGAAATATAAAGATGCACATTATTTTTTATTAAAGCGTATCCTAAATACAAAGTATGAAAATGTCTGCATCACAACAAAATTAATTTACAACTTGATCTAGATAGCACAAAAAATCAGTCAAGATTTCCTGAAACTTGCATTGTAAGGTTGGGGAAATTGCATTGTACGACAAGTTTCAGGACAGTTTGGAAGATTTATTTAATTTAATTCGATGCGCAGTAGTTTTCTGTGGGACCTGCTTTTGCGCAGTAGTTTTTCAACCCCAGACACACGTATCATGATTATTTCCCATATTTATAAAAAAAAGGAAAACAAAAAATAAATAAAAATTTCAATTATTTTTTGGTTTGACTTTTTTATAAATATGGGAAATAATCACGACACGTGTGTCTGGGGGCATACTGAGAGTTAAAAAAACTACTGTGCAGCCGTAGGTCCCACAGAAAACTACTGCGCATCGAATTAAGTTATTAAGTATTTATAAATATTAAGATAATAATTATAAATAACAAAACGCATCAACACGTGTTGAACGCGAAATGTTTTACTTGCTTTCACTTACAGGGACCGTACTTAAATTACGTAGCAGCTCAAGGGGAACGGAGGGGTCAAGAGATTTTGTCGCGGGGGGGGGGGTCCCTTCGTGCATGTACGCAATTTTTAGAAATTCGCAAATAAAACAAATAATTCGCAGTCATTTTACAGAAATTTAATACGAATTTAACTTTACGCGCCAAAGAAACCTGGTGAGTGAAGAACGAAACCAGCTAAGGACAATTAAAAAAAAAGTCGGGGAAAAATATTATCAAGGAAAATTAAAAATTGATTAGGGACAAATGAGGAAATTTTTTAAATAAAGTTTAGCTGTAACCCTGATATAATATTATTGTATTTGCCTTTTATTTATATTTCTGTTTTTTTTGCAGTTGCTTCCTTCATAAGAATATCTTTTTAGTTATAAATTATATTATTTGTTTGAAAAGTCAACAACTTTGTTAAAAATGTATCCTTTTTGGTCGAAAATTAATCGTCTTTGCTTGAAGATTTAAGTATTTTGTTTGAACTAATAACTTTGTTAAGAAATGCTTTTTTTGTTGAAGAATCATATTTTTAGTTGAAAATTCAAATATTTTGTTGAAAATAATTTTTTGTTGCTGAAAATTCACATTTTCTGGTTGAAAAATTTATTTTGGCACGAAAAATTCATTTCTTTGGTTTTGAAATGCATGTTTCTCAAATGAAAGTTAATCTTTTTTTTTCGTTGAAATATCAACTAGTACACTGCTTTGTTGTTGAACCATGTTTTTATGTTGAAAATTCAATTATTTTGTTAAAAAGTCATCTTTTGTGGTAGAGAAGTATATTTTTTGTTTTGTTTAAAATAAATAAATTAATGTGAAAATTGTAAATTTCTATCAGAAATACTTTTTCGTTCCGTTTATAAAAGATCCTGAAAATACTGCAAGATAAAAATGGTGGTACTTGCGATTTGAATGGTAAGGGTTTGGGAAAATAAACAATTGGTCAAGGAAAAATCAGAGAATTTTGAAAACGAAGTTTTCACCCTGCAAAGAACGTATTATCTCAAATAGAAGAAATGTTCATTAGTTTAAAGTCCCATATCAATTACGTACAGTAAGGGGCCCGGAAATACTTTGTTAGGGTTCGTTACAGGGGGCAGGGGTTCTATAATACGTTCGTAATTTAAGTACGGGCCCTACAGACATATTCAAGATTTAGATATTAGTAAGTGGCAAAGATACGTCGGAATAAAAAGTATTGGACTTATTCCGACCCAATGCGAGATTGTCGCAAAGCAGCAGCAGCAGCAGATCTAGCCCGAGATCATTTGATTAATGTGAAGCAATACTTTTTAATCCGACGTATGTATTTTTGCCACTTTGAACTGACATAACTTACTCGTTTGATAGCAGCCTTGGGGAAAGCAGCCCGTCTATACATTTCATATCTGTCGAGCTGATCCTCCGTAAAGTTGGATACCAAGACCCTACAATTATAGAATGGATATTAGATATTATACATATACATAATATTAATTAATACATTTTACTAAAAATACCTGTATTACATAATATAAATAATAATCACATACTGCATTTTCTCTCTTTCTTCTTCCTCAAGCTCTCTTTTACTTTTTTCCTTGCTTTCTCTGCGTTCATTAATACTACTTGGAGTAACATTAGGAATGACAATATCATTTTCGAATATGTCTGCTGCAATTCGCTGCTCATGATCATGAACATGATCTTTGAACTCAATTTCACTTTTAATGTACCCGGTCGGAACATCCATTGCCACTGACTTATCAATTGCTGCACTGCTTTCTTCATTATCTGACTGTGACTGGGAACTCGTAGCATAGTCAGTTTCCATCTGTAAGCAAACATCATACATAATATACATATTATATAAACACTATAATACTATATATTTTAATTACGTAATCGTGTATTTTTTGCTTTCTTTCTGGTTTACCATGTAATCATCCTTCACCTTCACTGGCGGTACCAATTCTCTGTGTACACTACTACTACCCTCCTCATCCACGTCTTTTTTATCTTCTTCTAAACTATCCATTAAAACTGGTATTCCATCATCTCTCAAATCACCTTCACCAGACTCTTCATTCCCAGAATCATCTTCCTTTCCAAATATATTGTCCATCTGTATATCAAAAATTAAAAAATCATACAGTGGTAATAAAATAAATATTATCATAGACTTCTTATTTCTTAGTAAAATAAACTTCCCTCTGTATAAACAGATTACAGCAACAGAAATAATAATCAATTTATTTTAGAAAAGATTGTTTAAAAGCATAAACTCAAAGAAAGTCAAATTGTCCAAGAGAATTGCAACAAAAAAAAAGCCTCAAGGGCTTTGAAACAAGAACCCAAGCTCAACACTGTATTGCCTGATCGTACTCCACAAGCATCGCAGACAATATATGTATATAAGAACAATATAACCTTCAGGTTATCCCTGAAGAAGTCAACTGCAATGTTCACGAAACGTCGGCAAGATTCGTGGTTTTGCACACGAATGAAACCCGAAAAACCTTCCTGAAATTTATTATAATGAATCATCGAGAAAGCATTAAATTTATTATTTTTTATTAGTTGAATGTTTATAGTCGCATCAACTGCCAGGATCATTAGCGACTGTACTGTAGGGTTAATTATGAACTGTAGGGTATCTGTAGGGTATTATACCAAGGGACAGAAGCGAAGTTAGAATTGAGCACTTCTGATCTCCAAAATCATAAAAATTCATGAGTTTTTATTTCTACATCATTTAAATCGAAGAGGTTTTTTTTGAAAATTGAAAATTAAAGTTTTTAATTTTCTGACGGAAAATTCTGTAATTTTGATGATTATTATTGTAAATTTCTTCAATTTGGAAGATTAGGAATTGAAAATTTTACTTTTGATCTTCAAATCATTGAAATTTACTAATTTTTCTCTATACATCCCTAAAATTGAAAAGTTTTTAATGGTAAATCTTGAAAGTTCACAATCAAAAATTCTATAATTTTGATGCTTTACATTAAAAATTCTGTAATTTTTATTTTTTTCATTCGAAATTTCTCCAATTTTGATGGTTTAGAATTGAGCAATTTTGATTTTCAAAATCATCAAAATTCAATCATTTTCATTCATACATATTTAAATTTCGAGAGTTTTTAATTGTAAATCTTCAAAATTGATGATTTTTAAATTGGAAATCGTGTAAATTGAAGAATTTTCAATTATAAATCTTGAAAATTGAAATATTCCAAAAAATGTTCCAACTTACATAACTTTGAAATATAAATCTCGAAAATTGATCAAATTCTATTCTATATATTCGAAATTCAAGAATTTTCAATTGTAACTCTTCAAAATTGCAGAACTTAAAATTGTAAATTATTTTAAATTGAAGAGTTTTTAATATTGACAATTAAAATTTCTGTGATGTTGACAATTTACGTTCGAAATTTCTTCAATTTGGAAGATTTCGATATGAAAACTTGACGTTTTATTTTCGAAATTATCAAAATTTAAGAATTTTCATTAATGCATTTCTACAATTTAAGTTTTCAATTTCAATTCTTTCAAATTGTAGAACTTTGAATTGTAAATCTGTCAAATTGAAGAGTTTCTAATTTGGACAATATTCACAATTAAAAATTATCCAAATTTTAAGTTTTACAATAAAGCATTCTGCAATTTTGATGATTTACATTCGAAATTTCTTGATTTTTGAAGATTTAGAATTCTAAAAAATTAACTTTTTATCTTCAAAATCATCAGAATTAAAAAATTTTTATTTATACATCTTTGAAAATAAAAATTTTTTAATTTTCAAAATTAATAATAAACAATTATTCAAGTATTAGGTTTTATCATTAAAAATTCTGTAATTTGGTGATTTGTGTTAGAAATTTCTTCAATTCAAAAGAATAAGAATTGAAAATTGTACATTTGATCTTTAAAATCATCAAAATTTGAGAATTTTCATATTTATAATTTTAAGAATTTTCATATTGAAAATCTTCAAAATAGATCCATTATAAAAAGATGTTGATAATTTTATGACTTTAAACTATAAATATTTAAATTAAATAAGCTGGCAAATTTAAAACTGTGAACATCTCAAAATATTTAATATTGAAATAAAAGTAGCGGGTTACTGAAAACCAAAAATAAAAATTAAATTAAATAAAATTTGTGTGAAAAAGCCGACCTCGCTATTTTAATATTTATTTGAATTTATGATTATTAATATATTTTATAGTACTTTAAATTTCAGCACATATTTTAATTTGATAATTAGGCAATCTAAATAAGAAACATGTTAAGGCGGCCATTTTTGATCATTAATAATAATTTGTTTTTCTATATATTATATTGTATTTTATTACATTTTATTAAATTTGTATATTAGTTTAAAAAAAAACTAAAAACAGTAAACAAAAGTTTGAAGACTCCACAAACTAATTTCTCACCATTTACGTCCGTTATACGTTTGCCCTCACTCTCGCAGTTAGCCGCAGTCGTTAAGGCATGGAATCTAATGCCGACCCGACGCGCGCGAGTTCGAATCCCCCCAACTCCAAACAATTTTTTCTTCCAATTTCGTATTCTACAGTCCATGTGTTACTCGACATGATCTTTCATAGTGTACGAGTGTCTAATCGGACTGATATTAAATACCGAATTCCAAAGCCAGTATTCTTGCGTTTCTCCTAACTTGAATACCGGATTAGTCGGCAACAACTTTTTTAATCATCTCTCTGTTTAAAAAATAATAAAGTTCACTGTTAATTGTTAATTTCTAGGGCTTAGATTGAAGGAATATTCAATTTCAATCGCTTTTAAATTTTTTAAATTGAGGTCTTCCAATTTCAAAATTTTTGTTTTGAAAACCCTATTTTTTATTTTCCAAAGCAAATTTTAAAAATATCTACTTTTTTTTTGGTTTGAAAATTCATCTCCTAATAGAAATTTAATCTTTTTTTTATTTAAATTGCAAATTTTTGGTTTAAAATTGGTTTTGTTTTTAGTTCAGAATTTGTTGTTGAAAATTCAACTTACAGAAAAATCTTTTTTAAATTAAAAAAAAAACATGGTTTATTTTACTTTTTCTCGTGATCAAATCTGATTTTTAAGTAGATTTGACAGGGTCGCAGCAGGTCAGGGAAAATCCGGAAATCAGGAAAAAGTCAGGGATTCTGAAATAAAAATTGCAAAAGATTTCAAAATATAACAAAAGATTTCCCAAATTTTCAAAATTTAATCTGGAAAATTTTATGAAAATTTCAGGAATAATTCGAATTAGTTTAGAAAACATTTAGAAATTTTTAATTAGATTAAAAATATTTTTAAACTTTGAAAGATTACCGAAAATTTACAACATTTTTAACTTCAGAAATAAATAGTTATTCGAAATTTGAATTTATGATTAAGAATTGTTTTTCTCGTCAAATTATAATTTGGCTAAAATTTTTTTTAACTATTTAGTTGAAGATTAACTTTTTTGTTGAAATTTTGATTTCACATATCTGAAATTTTCAAAAATATTGTTGGATTTTTTTCAAGTATAAATTCAAAATTGCTTCATTCAATTTATAAACTCTATTACAAATTTTACAAGATTTATTACAATTATTTCAAAATTATATTGGAAATTCGTGTTTTTGGTTTGAAAATTCATCTCTTTTGGTAGAAATTGATTGTTTTATTTGTATTAAAATTGCAACTGATTGGTTTGAAATTAAAATATTTTTTAGTTGAGGATTTAATTATTTTTTATTGAAAATTCGTGTCTTTGAATGAATTTAAGCCTTTTTTATTTAAAATTAAAATACTTCTCAGTTGTAATATAAATTCTTATATATTTCGTTTAAAATTATTTTGTTGTTGATAAATTTAACTTCTAGAAAAATCTTGTATGGTTTCAAATATTACAATTTTATTGAAAATTCGTATTTTATGTTTTGAAATTCATCTCTTTTTATAAAAATTTATTCTTTTAGTTTTATTAAAATTCCAATGTTTTTCTGTTGAAGATTCAACTACTTCATTGAAAATTCACCTTGTAATATCAACTATGATATTTTTCATTGAAAATTCTTTTTTTTTTATTTAACTTACAGAAAAAACAACTCTTTTGGTAAAAATGTGATGTTTCTTCAAATCAAAATTGCAACTATTTGGTTTAGAATTAAATTTGTTGTTGTTGAGGATGCGACTATTTTATTGAAAATTCGTTTCTTCGAATGCATTCAAGCCTTTTCGATTAAGAATTAAAATATTTTTTAGTTTTATTAACAACAATTCTATTTCTCGCTGAGAATTAATTTTTTTTATATTCGACTTCTATAAAAATCTTATTGGTTGAAAATTGAATTGAAATTTCATGTTGAAAATTATTATTTGTTGTGTGAAAATTCATCCCTTTTGGTAAAAATTAAATCTTTTTAAAAAATAAAAATTGCAACTGTTTGGTTCAAAATTAAAATCTTTTTTTGTTGTTGAGGATCTAGCTATTTTATTGAAAATTCGTTTTTTTTTTTAAATGAATTCAAGCCTTTTTTGTTTAAAAATTAAAATATTTTTGAGTTGTAATATCAACTATTATATTTTTCGCTGAAAATTAACTTTTTTTAAATTCTAGTTCTAGATTAAAAGTTAAACTACTTTGTTGAAAATTCAATTGTTTGATTGAAAAAGTAACTATTTAATTGAAAATTCGTATTTTTTTATAGAAGATTAATCTTCTTGGTCGAGGATTCAACTATTTTGTTGGAAAAAATTTCTTTGGATTGAAATATCAACTATTATATTTTTCGTTGAAAATTCATTTTCTATTTTTGAAAATTTGACTACTAGAAAAATCTTTTTTGGTTGAAAATATGACAATTATGTTGAAAGTTCGTATTTTTGCTTTGAAAATTCAACTCTTATGGAAAAAGTGTAATCTTTTTTAAAAATAAAATTTTCAACTGTTTGGTTTGATATTAAAATCCTTTTTTGTTTAGAATTCAACTTTTTTTTTAAATTCGTTCTTTAGGTGAATTCAAGCCTGAAAATTAACTTTTTTTAAATTCTAGTTCTAAATCAAAAGTTAAACTACTTTGTTCAAAATCAAAATGTTTGATTGAAAAAGTAACTATTTTATTAAAAATTCGTATTTTTGGTAGAAGATTAATCTTCTTGGTTAAGGATTCAACTATTTTGTTGAAAAAAATTTCTTTGGATTGATATATCAACTATTATATTTTTAATTTAAAATTCATTTCCTCTTTTTGAAAATTCGAGTGATAGAAAAATCTTTTTTGGTTGAAAATATTACAATTATGTTGAAAATTCAACTCTTTTGGAAAAAATTTAATCTTCTTAAAAAATAAAAATTTCATCTGTTTGGTTTAAAATTAAAATCCTTTTTTGTTTAGAATTCAACTATTTTATTAAAAAAAAAATTTTCAATGAATTCAAGCCTTTTTTATCTGAAAAATTTAAATACTTTTGATTTGTTATATCAACTATTATATTTTTCGCTTAGAATTAACTTTTTTTAAATTCTAGTTCTAGATTAAAAGTTAAACTACTTTGTTAAAATTTCAATCGTTTTATTGAAAAAGCAACTATTTTATTGAAAATTCGCATTTTATGATACTAGATTAATCTTCTTGGTCGAGGATTCAACAATTTTGTTGAAAAAAATTCTCCTTGGAGTAGAATATCAACTATTACATTTTTCGTTAAAAATTAATTTTTCTTTTTTGAAAACTCGAATTCTAGAAAAATCTTTTTTTGTTAAAAATATCACAATTATGTTGAAAATCCGCATTTTTGCTTTGAAAATTCAACTTTTTTGGAAAAAATGTTATCTTTTTTTAATCAAAATTGCAACTGTTTGGTTTAAAATTGAAATATTTTTTTTTAGGATTCCACTAATTTATGGAAAATTTGTTTTTTTATATGAATTCTAGCCTTTTTGAATGCAAATTAAATTATTTTTTAGTTATAATATCAACTATTTTATTTTTCGTTGGAAATTCAATTTTTTTTTTAATTCGACTTGTAGAAAAATCTTTTTTGGCTGAAAATATTACAATTATGTTGAAAATTCGTATTTTTGCTTTGAAAATTCAACTCTTTTGGAAAAAATGTAATCTTTTGAAAAAATAAAAATTTCAACTCTTTGGTTTAAAATTAAAATAGTTTTTTTTGTTTAGAATTCAATTATTTTATTGAAATTTCGTTTTTTAAAATGAATTGAAGCCTGAAAATTACCTTTTTTTAAAAATTCTGGTTTTAGATTAAAAGTTAAACTACTTTGTTAAAAATTAAATTGTTTGATCGGAAAAGCAACTATCTTATAAAAAATGCTTATTTTCTGGTAGAAAAGGATTCAAGTATTTTGTCGAAAAAAATTTCTTTGGATTGGAATATCAACTATTATATTTTTCGTTGAAAATTCAAATTTTTTTCTTCTGATTCGAGTTCTGGAAAAATCTTTTTTGGTTGCAAATATTACAATTATGTTGAAAATCCGCATTTTTGCTTCGAAAATTCAACTCTTTTGGAAAAAAGTTAATCTTTTAGAAAAATAAAAATTTCAACTGTTTGGTTTAAAATTAAAATCCTTTTTTGCTTAGAATTAAATTATTTAATTGAAAATTCGTTTTTTAAATAAATTCGAACCTTTTTTATTTAAAAAATTAAAATATTTTTGAGTCGTAATATCAACGTTTATATTTTTCGCTGAAAATTAACTTTTTTTAACTTCTAGTTCTAGATTAAAAGTTAAACTACTTCGTTAAAAATTCAATTTTTTGATTGAAGAAGTAACTATTATGTTGAAAATTCGTCTTTTTTGTGAGGAGATTATTCTTTTTGGTAGCGTATTCAACTATTTTGTTAAAAAAAAATCTCTTGAAATTTGGATTCGAGATTTGGAAATTTTCAAAAATCTTTTTGAATTTTGTTCAAGTATAAATTAAAAATGTTTTTATTCAATTTGTAAAAGATTTTCAAAATATTAAAAGATTAGAATTTTGGTCTTTAAATATTAATATTTAGAAAAAAATAAAAAAGTAGTCGTCGCAAAATGCGGGAATTTTTAAAATAAAGTTTCGCGGCCACCCTGATTTGAGATAATCGTTATATTCAACACGCGAGGAAAAAATCGAATCCATTAAACAATATTCGGTTTAGACTTTAATTGGAAGTAAACTGAACTTTACACAAGCATTTGAAAAAAAAGAAATGTACACACCGATTAATATACCGCACCCTAGGTAAATGAACGGACAAATTTTCACGTGACAAATGGACTTGTGTGATATATATATATTTTTTTTTAACTGGAAACGAACACATGCAAATATAGACGATGGAGCAATATAGCTAAAAAAATGCATCAAGATTAATTTAAAAAATGGTAAAAAGCGAGGAAAAATTGTAGAATGAAAAAAAAGTCATTTATCATCCTTGTTGATTCAGGCACACAACCACATCAAATAATAAATCTCTAATGACTTTATGAAAAAAATTGAGAATGTGAAGTCCGGTTTTACACATTTCTACATTGATTGTCTGGAAAAACTGGTTTAAAAATTTGTTTTTAAATTTTTTAAAGTTCCAATTCATTTCTACAATACCTTGTAATTTTCCTTTATGAAAAAAATACTATAGGAAATTCATTATAGGTCTATAATGATTTTCCCATAATGACTTTCTTATAATTTTTTCGCAATTCTAGAGAAATCATTATAGAAAATTATTATAAGAAAACAAGTATTGAAATGAAGAATGTTAAAATATTGAAAGAGTTGGTGCAAAAAAAAAGGAAAGTAGAAACGGATGATTTATTTATTTACTTAACTTAGATTTTCAAAGATATCAGGAGGTTCTAAGGGATTCCAATTATTTGGATTTTTAAATTGATTTAAAAATATTACATTTGTTTTCAAGAATTTCAAAAATATTTCCACAGATTTCAAAAAATTTCGAAAAACATCGAGGGAATTTAGAGGATTTTAAAAATTTCCAAACATTTCCGGAACTGTAAAGAAGTTTTTCAAAATATTTTTGAAATTTCAAAGGTTTTAAAAACATTTTGAAGGATTTTCAAAGATTTCAAGATATTTGTAATAGTTGTAATGCAAAATTTATTTTTATTTTAGATCAAAAACACTTGAATTCATAAGAAAAAAGAATTTTTAAGAAACGAGTTGAATCCTCAACCAAAATGATAAATTTTGAACCAAAGAGATTAACTTTCTGCCAAAAAGACGAATTTTCAACAAAAATATTACATTTTGAACCAAAGATATTAATTTTGAAACAAAATCATGAATCCTCGAGCTAACAGGCGAAGTTTGAACAAAGTTTAATTTTCAACCAAAAAATGTAGAATTTTCAACCAAGAAAGATTTTTTAGTACAGAAAGAAAACAATTTTAGGCAAATTATAATTTGAAGGGAAAAATAATTTTGAATACTTAATAAAAATTTCGAATAACTATTTATTTTCTAAATTTATTAATTTATTTGCTTTAAGGTGTTATAAATACAACTTTTCTAGGTTTTCGAAGGAAATTAAAAAATATTTCTTAACATTTTATTTAGGTCGAAAAAGTATCTAGAAAATTTCTCAGACTTTTTTTGTGTGGATTCCACAAATTTTAGAAAAAATTTGAGTCAGTTTTTTTGAGTCAATTTTGAGAAATCTTTCAAAGTTTTAAAATATTTTTAATTTCCTTCAAATTTCTAAAATTTCAAAACATCTTTTGAACTGATTCGAATTATTTTTATTTTAAACCAAATAGTTGCAATTTTAATAGAAAAAAAATCAAATTTTTTCCAAAAGCGATGAATTTCAAACAATATAAATGAATTTACCATAAAATTGTTAAAAATTTAACCAAAAAAGATTTTTCAATCAAGAAAGAAAAAAAATTTTGGGCAAATTATAATTTGAAGGGAAACATAATTTTTAATACAAAACAAAAATTTTAAATAACTATTTATTTTTCAAGTTTCTTTTTTTATTTGCGTTAAAGGCTGAATAAATCTAATTTTCGCAGGTTTCTCGAAAAAATAAAAAAATAAACAGGATTTTACACAATTTCAGGATAAATCTGAAATGTTTCAAAATGTTGAAATATTTGTAATCTCTTGAAAACTTATCAAATTCCTAATTATTTCTAAGAATGTTTTAATATCTTCCGGATACGTTTTTGAAAATTTTGGAAATATTTTGTAATATTGTTTAAAAATCTTTTCAAATATCCTATTGAAATTAATTTCCTTGAATAAGGAAACACTATAGATATTCTCAGGAATCTTCAGGAAATTTTTTTAGCACCTTGAAGCCTGTCAAAATCTTTTAAAAAAACATCGAAGTTTCAATTCGAAATCTTCAAAAACGGCAGTTTATTTTAAGTTTCTCTAAATTTTTTCAAATTTGTAATTATTCTTTAAATTTTCTAAAAAAAACTTCTAAATATATTTTAAATATTTTTTTCAAAGAAATTTTGTTAAATACTTTCTTATATTTCCCCAGAAATCTGAAGGACATCATTCTATTCTCTTCAAACCTTTCAAAATCCTTAAAAAGGATTCAAATTTTATTTTCAAATCTTCAAAGTTGAAAAATAATATTAAAAAAATAAACCTGAATCATTCAAAATTTTTATTTTGCCCTAATAAAATTTTACCACAGTAGGACTGTTTTTGAATATTTTTGGGACAAGAAATTGGACTTTTCTTTCTCGCTTCTTTCTCACTGAAAATTTTATATTCTATTACTAATCTTTCTTTGTTCATGATACCTATTTAAAAATCCATTAACGTTTCACGGTAGGTATAGGTTTCTTACTTTGCTCTTGAAACTTTTTTACTTTTACTACTTGAAGCTCATACATTTGTAACGTTTCTCATTTCCTGAATTAAAAAAATGTAAATGATAGAGAATATTCACGGAAAAGTTAATTTTGTTTATTAAATAATTTATATATAATTTGCAATTAAATAGAGCAATTTATCTGAAACCCCCCATGGAAATGAATTTTTACAATAAAATAATAAATTACATTAAAATCCATTAAGAACATTAATTTTTCGGAAAAATACGAATTTTTAACTGAATAGTTGAACTTTTAACCAAATAGTTAAATTTTCAAAGAAAAAAATTAATTTTCAACAAACAAGAATAATTTTTTATATCAAAAGACGAATTTTCATCAAAATAAATAAATTTCCTACTAAATAGTTGAATTTTCAACTTAAAGTGTATAAATTTCCAATAAAAAATGGAATAGTTGAATTTTCAGCTGAAGAATTAATATTTACAAGAAACAAAACAAAAAACGAATTTAAAAAAAAAGTTAAATTTTCAACCAAAGAGGTGAATTTCGACAAAAAAATATATAGTTCAATTTTCAATTCAAAAAAAATTAATTTCTAACCAAATAGTTAAATTATCAAACAAAAATATGGATTTTCCTACAGAGAACATTAATTTTCTGCAAAAAAAAAATTCATCAAAATTAATCATTTTTCAATGAAGTCGTTGTATTTTGTGAAGAAAATAGCGAATTCCGTATCTGCCAAACATTTGAATTTTTATCTGAAAAAATTGAATTTTCAACCATAAAAAAGTTTATTTCCAACCAAGAAAGATGATTTTTCTACCATAAAATATAAATTTTCTATCAAAAGACAAATTTTGAACTAGTTGAATGAGACGAAAAAAAAAATTGTTAGCAAAATAGTTGAGTTCTCAACAAAAATGATGAACTTTCAGCAAAAAAGTAACATTTTTAACCAACAATATGATATTTTTCTCCAGGAAGATTTTGTAGAATTTCCAAAGATTTCATCAAAAAGTCCACCAAAAAGACGTTTTTTCAACAAAATACATCAATTTTCAACAAAGCTGTTGAATTTTGAAAAGAAAAGGGCAAATCATCTACAAAACGTTGAATTGTCAATCCGGAAATATAAGTTTTCAACGAAAAAGCTAATTTTCTAAAAAATAGTTAAGTTTTCCTTCAAATAGTAAAATTTTTATGAAAATAATTTAATCAATAACCAAATATTTCAATTTTCAATAAAAAATATGAATTTTCAACAAAAAAGTTAATTTTCATCCAAATTGTTGAATTTCCAACCAATGAAGATCAACTTTCAACCAAAAATGTAATAGTTAATACTTTCAAAAAGAGATAATAATTTTAATTAAAAAACATTTTAGTTTAACCAAAAAAGTAGAATTTTCAACAAACCAGCTGAATCCTGAACCAAACTAGGTTAATTTTTACCCAAACAGTTACATTTTTAACCAAAAAAGATGATTTTGTAACCAAGAAGATTGTTTTTATGAAAATGGAATAGTTAAATTTTTAAGCAACCATGTAAGTGCAAAATCGAGATAAAGTGGAAAAAAGGAAGTTTCTTAAAAACAAAGGAAAAATAATTTTTTAGAAAAAGTCTGAAGTCTGAAATATGAAAGTGATTGTCAAATTTATTAGGTTATATCATACTAATTTCACGTCAATTCCTCTACTACCCTTCGAATTCCCCTACTTTCCCTCACTTCTTTTACTTCCACTGCCTAATTTCCATCAACTTCCTGTCCTTATCCTCCCCTCATTTCCTCTACTTTTCCCTCCCTTTATTCCTCCTCATTTTCTCTACGTCTCCTTCTTTAATTACCTCTTACTTCTCCTACTTTTCTTCTCCTAATTTTCCCTTTACACCTCTACTACCACTCCCATTATTTCCTCTTCCTTCCCCACTACCCCTCACTTCCTCTCACTTCTCCTACTGCCCCTCACTTTCTTTCAATTTCCCTACTCCCCCTCATTTCCCCTCATGATTCTTACTTCCCCTCTCCTAATTTCCTCTCACTTCACCTACTCCCCCTTATTAGTTGGCCTTAATTAAAAGAACTCTCAAAATATTCATACGTAAACAAACTTTAAAAAATTCTTTTGGGATCGAAATGATCAGAATTATCAGAATTATCAGAATTCAAAATTAGATTTCCAAGTTATGTAATTGTCTCTATTGAGCCGGGAAGGAGGTAGTTTGGAAAACTAATTTCAAATTTTTTCATGATCTGATTTCAATGCATAAAATTATTCATAAGAAAGTAGATTTCATTTCTATCTTCAATTAAATTTTAAAAAATATATCCTCTATTTTTCCCCTTTCCCGTGAACAAATTAACCTATTTTCCCTTTTTGATCTCTCTTTTTTGCCTCAGCGATATTTAGCACAAAAATAATTTGATGTGGCACATGGAACATTTCGGAAACCACGTGCTTGAAAGCACCTGCGAGTAAAAACAAGGCCGATTTAGGACGTTAAATATTTCAAGCCTACTCGTAGCTTTGCGTAAAGCCCCTTCCACTCTTTATCCGTGATTCATGTACAAATGAACACGTATGCACCTGTAGACTCAGTTGCATTTGCACACTCTGGAGGGGCCAAGGTTTCATTCGTTATAGGACAGGGTGCTTATGGAGAGTACGGCGAATTGGTTATCGATCGTTTTCCTTTTTATTTTTTTTCCTCTCCAATCAGCAACCCACTTTCGTTCTATGTTCATTAGTTTCTTTTCGATCTTCGAACCCATGGGATGATCACAGCTAGCTTCACATGTGTCACTATTCCCAACGCGAATTGCCGCGCTTTATCACGAGGATCGTAAATTCAATTTTACAAAAGTCTCTAATAGGGTGTAAAGGGTATTATGGGGAGCATCCACATAAACGGAGACAAGTAGATGTTCATACTTAACGTTTAGATATTTTGGGTCAACATATTCAATTCGCTGATATTGATTGATGTTGAAGAGGTAAGAATTTAATTAGGAGATGGACCAGTATACCAACAAAATCCAACTCCTCTGATTAAATTATTACTTGTTCAACATCAATCAGCATTAACTAGTTATACAACATGGTTGGAAGAAGATAGAGCAATGGAACAGATCAACTATACAGAGATTTTGGACCAGTGTATTAACAAAATGCAACATATTCTGTTTAAATTCTTAACTGTTCAACATTAATTAACATAAGTTAATCATTCAATACAGTTGAAAGAAGATGGAAAAATGACACATACTAAGTATATGGATGTTTCGTACCAGTATGTCAACAAAATCCAACTTCCTTGAATTAAGTTTTTACTTGTTTAACACCAATCAGTATTAACTAGTTATACAACACGGTTGGAAACACATAGAGCAATGGAACAAACCAACTATACAGAGGGTTTGGTCCAATGTATTAACAAAATGCAACATATTCTAATTGAATTCTTAATTGGTTAACATCGACATCAGGTAATCATACAATACAGTTGGAAGAAGATGAAAAAATGAAACATACCAAGCATATAGATGTTTCGGACCAGTAAAGCAACAAAATCCAACGTCCTCGAATTCAATTATTACTTGTTCAACATCAATCAGCATTAAATAGTTATACAGGGCGGTTGGAAGAAGATACAGCAATGGAACAAACAAACTATAAATAAGTTTTAGACCAGTGTATTAACAAAATGCAACATATTCTAATTTAATTCCTAACTGGTCAACAATAATTAACATAAGTTAATCATACGGTACAGTAGGAAGTAGATGAAAAAATGAAACAAGCCAAGTACATAGATGTTTCGGACCAGTATACCAACAAAATCCAACGTCCTTGAATTAAATTTTTACTTGTACAACATCAGTCAGTATTAACTAGTTATACAACACGGTTGGAAGAAGATACAGCAATGGAACAAACCAACTATACAGAGGGTTTGGACCAATGTATTAACAAAATGCAACATATTCTAGTTAAATTCTTAATTGGTCAACATCAACATCAGCTAATGATACAATATAGTTGGAAGAAAATAAAAAAATGAAACATACCAAGCATATAGAAGTTTCGGATCAGTATACCTACAAAATCAAATGTCCCCGGATTCAATTATTACTTATCCAACATCAATAATCATTAACTGTTATACAACACGGTTGGAAGAGGATACAGCTATAAAACAAAGCAACTATACAGAGGTTTTGGAACAGTGTATTAACAAAATACAACATAATCTAATTAAATTCTTAACTGTTCAACATCAGCTAATCATACAATACAGTTGGAAGAAGATAAGAAAATGAAACAAACCAAGTATTGTAGATGTTTCGGATCAGTATACCAACGACATACAACGTCCTCAAATTCAATTATTACTTGTTCAACATCAATCTGCATCAACTAGTGATACAGCACGGTTGGAAGAAGATACAACAGTGAAACAAACAAACTATACATAAGTTTTAGACCAGTGTATTAACAAAATGCAACATATTCTAATTAAATTCTTAACTGGTCGAAATCAATTAACATAAGCTAGTCATACAATACAGTTGAAAGGAGATGAAAAAATGAAACATACCGAGTATATAGATGTTTCGGACCAGTATACCAACAAAATCCAACTTCCTTGAATCAAGTTATTATTTGTTCAACATCAATCAACATCAACTAGTTATACAACACGGTTGTAAGAAAATACAGCAATGAAACAAAGCAACTATACAGAAGGTTTGAACCAGTGTATTAACAAAATGCAACATGTTCTAATTAAATTCTTAACTGATCAATATCAATAAACATAAGCTAGTCATATAATACAGTTGGAAGTAGATGAAAAAATGGAACATAACGAGTATATAGATGTTTCGGACCAGTATACCAACAAAATCCAACGTCCTTGAATTAAATTTTCACTTGTGCAACATCAATCAGCATTAACTAGTTATACAACATGGTTGGAAGAAAATACAGCAATAAAACAAAGCAACTGTACAGAGGGTTTGGTCCAGGGAATTATCAAAATGCAACATGTCCTAATTAAATTCTTAACTGGTCGAAATCAATTAACATAAGCTAGGCATACAATACAGTTGAAAGGAGATGAAAAAATGAAACATACCGAGTATATAGATGTTTCGGACCAGTATACCAACAAATCGGATTGAGTCAGATACAGTCGGATAAAAATCTTGGTTTAACTTCAGTTTAGTTCGGATTTAGTCGGATAGAAATGTTGGGTTTCACCTCGGATTAGGTCGGATTCAGTCGAATTGACCTCCTTGTTTTGAAATTGGATTAGTTCGGATTCAAACGGTTTATCATTCTTATTTCGACTTCGGATTGAATGGGATGAGAATTATTGTTTCAAAATCGGATTGGGTCGAATTTAGTCGGATAGAAATCTTGATTTGACCTTTGATTGAATCGGATTGAAATGCAGTCGAATAGAAATCTTGATTTGACTTCGGAATAGGTTCGATTCAGTCGGATAAGAATCTTGGGTTTCATATCGGATTAGGTCGTATTCAGTCGAATTGGAATCCTTGTTTTGAAATCGCATTAGATTGGATTCAATTGGATTGTCATTCTTATTTCAACGTCGGATTAATTCGAATAGGAATCTTTGTTTCAAAATCGGATTGAGTCAGATACAGTCGGATAAAAATCTTGGTTTAACTTCAGTTTAGTTCGGATTTAGTCGGATAGAAATTTTGGGTTTCACCTCGGATTAGGTCGGATTTAGTCGAATTGGCATCCTTGTTTCAAAATCGGATTAGGTCGGATTCAGTCGTATAGAAATCTTGAATTTTACCCTCGGTTTCACCTCGGATTAGGTCGGATTGAATCAGATTGTCACTCTTATTTCGAATTCAGATTAAATCGGATAGGAATTATTGTTTCAAAATCGGATTGGGTCGGATTCACTCGGATAGAATTCTTGGTTTGATCTCGGATTGAATCGGATTGAAATTCAGTCCGATAGAAATCCTGGGTTTCATCTCGGATTAGGTCGAATTCAGTCGAATTGGCATCCTTGTTTTGGAATCGGATTCAGTACCCTGGCGAAAGTATCGGACAGGTTTTCCTTCTGAACCGATCCCAATCATTCCGGAATGTGTATCCGAATCAATCCGAGTCAATTCGAACCAATCAGAAAAAAGTTATACATTTCGTTTGACCCAAATCGTTTAAAAATTAATCCGACTCAATCCGTTTCTATCCCAACTCCATAACCAACCGATCCGAACCAAACTTTTAATCTAAATGAATCCGAATCAGTCCGAATTCGGATTGATATACACTGAATTTTCAATCCGAATGAATTCGAATGAATCCGAGTTCGGATTGAATTGGATTCATTCGGTTTGAAAATCGTTTTAGGTCAATCCGAGTTCAGGTTCATTCGGATTGAAAATTTGTTTGGGATTTATTCAGATTGAACCGGATTGAGTCGGATTAATTTTTGACCTATTTGGATCAAGCAAAATGTAAAAAAAATTTCGGATTGGTTCGAATTAACTCAGATTGATTCAGATACAGATTCCGGAATGATTCAAATGATTTCGGACTGGTTCGGAATGAATTCCTATCCGATACTTTCGCCACGGTAGGATTGTCATTCTTATTTCGACTTCGGATTAAATCGGATAAGAATCCTTGTTTCAAAATCGGATTGGGTCGGATTCAGTCGGATAGAAATCTTGGTTTAACTTCAGTTTAGTTCGGATTTAGTCGGATATAAATCTTGGGTTTCACCTCGGATTACGTCGGATTCAGTCAAACTGGCATCCTTGTTTTGAAATCGGATCAGGTCGGATTCAATCGGATTGTCATTCTTATTTCGACTTCAGATTAAATCGGATAAGAATCCTTGTTTTAAAATTAGATTAAGTCGGATTCAGTCGGATAGAGATCTCTGGTTTCACCTCGGATTTGGTCGCATTCAGTCGAATTAGCATCCTTCTTTTGAAATTGGATTATGTCGGATTCAATAGGATTGTCATTCTTATTTCGACCTCGGATTAAATCGAATAAAAATTCTTGTTCTGAAATCAGATTGGGTCGGATTCAGTCGAATCAAAATTTTTAATTGACCTTGGATTGAATCGGATTGAAATGCAGTCGAATAGAAATCTTGATTTGACTTCGGAATAGATCTGATTCAGTCGGATAGAAATCTTAGTTTGACTTCAGATTAGTTCGGATTCAGTCGGATAGAAATCTTGGGTTTAACCCTCGGTGTCACCTAGGACCAGGTCGGATTAAATCGAATTGTCATTATTATTTCAGCTTCGAATTAAATCGCATAATAATGCTTGTTTCAAATTCGAATTGGGTCAGATTCAGTCGGATAGAAGTCTTGGTTTGACCTAGGATTGAATGGGATTGAAATTCAGTCGGATAGAAATCTTGGGTCTAACCTCGGATTAGGTCGGATTCAGTTGAATTGGCATTCTTGTTTTGAAATCGGATTAGATCGGATTCAATCGGATTGCCATTTTTATTTCAACTTCAGATTAATTCGAATAGGAATCTTTGTTTCAAAATCGGATTGACTCACATTCAGTCGGATAGAAATGATACAGATACAGATTCCGGAATGATTCGGATGACTTCGTACTGGTTCGGAATGAATTCCTATCCAATACTTTCGCCAGGGTAGGATTGTCATTCTTATTTCGACTTCGGATTAAATCGGATAAGAATCCTGGTTTCAAAATCGGATTGGTTCGGATTCAGTCGGATAGAAATCTTGGTTTAACTTCAGTTTAGTTCGGATTCAGTCGGATAGAAATCTTGAGTTTCACCGCGGATTAGGTCGGATTCAGTCAAACTGTCATCCTTGTTTTGAAATCGGATTAGGTCGGATTCAATCGGATTGTCAATCTTATTTCGACTTCGGATTAAATCGGATAGGAATTCTCGATTCAAAATCGGATTGAGTCGGATAAAGTATATAATAAATCTTGGGTTCCGCCTCGGATTAGGTCGGATTCAGTCGAATTGACATCCTTGTTTTGAAATCAGATTATGTCTGATTCAATAGGATTTTCATTCTTATCTCGACTTCAGATTAAATCTGATAGGAATTCTTGTTTTAAAATCGGATTGGGTCGGATTCAGTCGGATAGAAATCTTGGGTTGACCTCGAATTGAATCGGATTGAAATGCAGCCGAATAGAAATCTTGATTTTACTTCGGAATAGATCTGATTCAGTCGGATAAGAATCTTGGGTTTCACCTCGGATTAGGTCGGATTCAGTCGAATTGTCATCCTTGTTTTTAAATTGCATTAGATCGGATTCGATTGGATTGCCATTCTTATTTCAACGTCGGATTATTTCGGATAGGAATCTTTGTTTCAAAATCGGGTTGAGTCAGATTCAGTCGGATAGAAATCTTGGTTTTACTTCAGTTTAGTTCGGACTTAGAAGGATAGAAATCTTGAGTTTCACCTCGGATTAGGTCGCATTCAGTCGAATGGCATCCTTTTTTTGAAATCGGATTAGATTCGATTTAATCGGATTGTCATTCTTATTTCTACTTCGCATTGAATCGGATAGGAATTCTTGTTTCAAAATCGGATTGGGTCGGATTCAGTCGGATATAAATCTTGGATATCACTTTGGATTCAGTCGAATTGGCATCTTTGCTTTGTAATCGGAATATGTCGGATACAATCGAATTGTCATTCTTATTTTAACTTCAGAATAATTCGGATAGGAATCTTTGTTTCAAAATCGGGTTGACTCAGATTCAGTCGGATAGAACTCTTGGGTTTCACCCTGGGTTTCACCTCGGATTAGTTCGGATTCAGTCGGATTTTCATTCTTTTTTCAACTTCAGAATAATTCGGATAGGAATCTTTGTTTCAAAATCGGGTTGACTCAGATTCAGTCGGATAGAAATCTTGGTTTTCAAATGAAGTCGGATTCAGTCAAACTGGCATCCTTGTTTTGAAATCGGATTGTGCCGAATTCAATAGGATTGTCATTCTTATTTCGACTTCGGATTAAATCGGATAAGAATTCTTGTTTTAAACTCAGATTGGTTCGGATTCAGTAGGATCGAAATGTTTATTTGACCTTGGATTGAATCGGATTGAAATACAGCCGGATAGAAATTTTGATTTGACTTCGGAATAGATCCGATTCAGTCGGATAGAAATCTTAGTTTGACTTCAGATTAGTTCGGATTCAATCGGATTGTCATTCTTATTTCGACTTCGGATTAAATCGGATAGGAATTCTTTTTTCAAACTCGGATTGGGTCGGATCTAGTCGGATAGAAATCTTGGGTTTCACCCTTGATTCAGTCGAATTGACATCCTTGTTTTGAAATCGGATTATGTCGTATTCAATAGTTTAACCTCGAATTAGGTCGGATTCAGTTGAATTGGCATCCTTGTTTTGAAATCGGGTTATGTCGGATTCAGTCGGATTGTCATTCTTATTTCGACTTCGGATTAAATCAGATAGGAATTATTGTTTCAAAATCGGATTGGGTCGGATGCAGTCGGATAGAAATCTTGGGTTTAACTCGGATTGAATCGGATTGAAATTCAGCCGGATAGAAATCTTGGGTTTCATCTCGCATTAGGTCGGATTCAGTCGAATTGGCATCCTTGTTTTGGAATCGGATTCAATAGGATTGTCATTCTTATTTCGACTTTGGATTAAATCGGATAAGAATGCTTGTTTTAAAATCTGATTGTGTCGGATTCAGTGGGACAGAAATTTTTATTTTACCTTGGATTGAATCAGATTGAAATGCAGTCGGACAGAAATCTTGATTTGACTTCGGAATAGATCCGATTCAGTCGGATAGAAATTTTAGTTTGACTTCAGATTAGTTCGGATTCAATCGGATTGACACTCTTATTTCGACTTCGGATTAAAGCGGATAGGACTTCTTGTTTCAAAATCGGATTGGGTTGGATTCAGTCGGATAGAAATCTTGTTTTTGAAATTAGATTGGATTCAGTCGAATTAGCATCCTTGTTTTGGAATCGGATTATGTCGGATTCAATAGGATTGTCATTCTTATTTCGACTTTGGATTAAATCGGATAAGAATCCTTGTTTCAAAATCGGATTGGTTCGGATTCAGTCGGATAGAAATTTGGTTTTCACCTTGGATTGAATCGGATTGAAATGCAGTCGGATAGAAATCTTGATTTGACTTCGAAATAAATCCGATTGAGTCGGATAGAAATCTTATTTTGACTTCAGATTAGTTCGGATTCAATCGGATTGTCACTCTTATTTCGACTTCGGATTAAAGCGGATAGGACTTCTTGTTTCAAAATCGGATTGGGTCGGATTCAGTCGGACAGAAATCTTGGGTTTAACCCTCGGTTTCACCTCGGATTAGGTCGGATTCAATCAGATTGTCATTCTTATTTCGACTTCGCATTAAATCGGATAGGAAGTTTTGTTTAAAAATCGGATTGGGTCGGATTCAAGCGGATAGGACTTCTTGTTTCAAAATCGGATTGGGTCGGATTCAGTCGGATAGAAATCTTGGGTTGACTCGAATTGAATCTGATTGGATCGGATTGAAATTCAGTCGGATTGAAATCTTGTATTTAACCTCGGATTATGTCAGATTCAGCCGGATTGACATGCTTGTTTCAGCTACGGATTAGATCGGATTAAATCGGATAGTAATTCTTAGTTCGATCTCGGATTAGATCAGAGTGAAACTGATACGAATTCGGATACGAATTCCGGAATGAAATGGATTGGAAAAGGATATAATTATTTTTATCCGAAACTTTCACCAGGGTGCCCCTAATGAGGGTCAAAATAGTGAACTTTTTGTAGATATTGTAATACATAATTGGAAAATTACAAAAGGGCCCATTTGAGCGCAATCTTGAGTGAAAGAGAGAGATTTCTTAATATTGTTATGTATATTATGGACGATTGAACGTGCAGTGATATAACACAATGACTGACGCACCAGGCATGCCTATATACATTTTTTTTATTATTGGGGCTATTGTGTAAACCGCGCCAAGATTAACAATATCATAACAAATTCAGATTTGAAATGCAAATATTCCTCAAGATTTGCATTTTCAAGAGGACCAAGGAATTTGGCCCTGACATACATATTTTCGTACGATTTGGCACTTCTTAAGCAAGGAATTAAAACATTAGAAATGTCCAAATAAATATAGTATTTGATAATTCAACAAAAACAGATTTTAATTGAAAATCAAAAACAACTGATTTCAACCAAAAAAGTCAAATAGTTAACAAAAAATGAAATTAAACAAAAAAATAGTTAACAAAATAGTTTAATCCTCAACCAAACTATTTACAATAAAAAAGTTGAATTTTCAACAACATACATGAAATTTCAACCTAATATTCGAATTTTCAACTAAATACATCAATTTTCCACCAAGAATAAATTTTTAACTACAGAGTTGAATTTTCATTCGAGAAAGACTTTTCAATCAAGAACGGAAAAAAATGTCAACCAAATTTTTTATTTTTCAACTAAAACAATAATTTTTAACAAAATAGTTAAATTTTCAATCAAAGAGATGAATTTTCAACTAAAATTATGAATCTGCAATCAAAAAAGATTTTAATTTTAAATCAAAAACAGTTGAATTCAACCTAAAAAGATTTTTTAGTCAAAGAAATAATCAAAATTGAAACCAAATTATTAAATATTCAACCAAAAAAGATGAATTCTCAACGAAAAGTCTAATAGTTGATATTTCAGCTGGAAAAGATTTTATTTTTTAACTGAATAGTTGAATTCTCAAATAAAAAAATTAACGATTTTCCTCAAAAGATTTGAATTTTTAATGAAAAGAGATTATTCAGTCAAGAAAAAATTCAACAAATTGTTGAATTTTCAGCCAAAAACAAAAAAGAATTTTCAATAACATTCTGGTCTTGAAAAAAAAAAACAATTTTCAACAAAAGATATAAATTTTTAAGCAAGAAGGATTTTTCAGTCAAGAAAAAAAAATTGAACCAAAAATTGAATAGTTAAGTATTCAGTTAAAAATATAAAATATCAACCAGAAATAAAATAGTTTAATTTTCAGTTCTAAAAATTAATTTGCAACAAAAAAAAAACGATTTTTCAACAAAATAGTTAAATTTTTCACCAAATAGTTGAATTTTCAATTAAAATTATGAATCTTCAAACAAAAAAAGAAGAATTCCTAACAAAAAAAGTAATAATTGATATTTCAACTAAAGAGTATTTTAATTTAAATCAAAAGCAGTCAAATTCAATAAAAAAGACGAAATTTTCAACCATAAACGAGTTTTCAACAAAAGAGCTTAATTTTCAATCAAGCAATTAAAAAACTTTAACCAAAATTTTAGAATTGTCATCTAAAAACAGTGCAATTTTTAACCAAATATTGAATAGTTAAATTTTCAGTTAAAAATAACCATTTTCAACTAGAAATTAAATAGTTAAATATTCAGTTAAAAGATACAAATTCTCAACCAGAAATGGAATAGTTAAATTTCCACTTATAAAAATTAATTTGCAACAAAAAAGTTAAATTTTCCACCAAAAAGACGAATTTTCAACAAAAGAAGTAAATTTTCAATCAAGAAAGATTTTTCAATTAAGAAAAGAAAAAAAATTTCAGCCAAATTTTTGAATTCTCAACTGCAAAAGATCTATTTTTAACAGAAAATTTAATAGTTAAATTTTTAGTTACAAATATACATTTTCAAGTAGAAAAAAAATAGTTTAATTTTCAAGCAAAATTCTCAACAGAAAATCTAATAGTTGATAATTCAGCTAAAAATCATATTTATTTAAAATAAAAAACAGTTGAATTCGACCAAAAAATACGAATTTTCATCATAATACATCAATTCTTAAATAAATAGTTTAATTTTTAACTAACAAAGATAAATTTGGTTAAAAAATCTCTTTCTTTTGCCGACAATTTAACTATTACATTTTTGGCTCAGAATTTCTATTTTCTAGTTGAAAAATCAACGACTTGGGTAAATTGTAGAGTACTTTGTTAAAAATATATTTTTTGTTTGAAAATTCATAATTTTGGTTGAAAATTTATAATTTTCAGATGAAAATTCAACTACTTGGTTGAATTTTTTAACTACTTTCTTAAAAAAATTTTTTTTTTGCTGAAGAGATTCATCATTTTACTTAAAAATTCATTTTTTTTTGTTAAAAATTGAACTACATATTTTGCTGAAAATTCCTTCTTTTTTTGGTTGAAAATTCATCTTTTTGGTAAAAAATGTAACTATTTTGTTTTAAATTCCTTTTTTATTAAAAATTAACATTTGATTAAAAATTCATCAATTATTGTAGAAAATTTACCAATTTTTTGGTTGAAAATTCAACTACTTTGGTAGAAAATTAAGCATTTCGTTTACAATGAACTTTTTTGCTGAAAATTAATGTATTTTGTTAAAAATTCGTCTCTTTTGGTAGAAAATTCAATTACTTGGTTGAAAGTTAAATTGCTTTATTAATTTTTTTTTGTTGGAAATGCATAACATTAGCTGAAAATTCATCTCTTTTTGGTTGAAACTTTTCCTATTTTTGAAATTTTTTTGTTTTTGTTTAGTAAAAATGATTTTATTTAATTGAGAATGTAACGATTCAATTTTTTGTTGAAAATTCATCTTTTTTAGTTGAAAATTGAACTATTTGATTAAAAATGAATCTTTTTTGATGAAAATTCTTCTAGTTTGTTAAAAATTCGTCTTTTTTGTCGGAAAATTAATTTTCTCGGGTTGAAAATTCGTATTTTTTTGGTAGAAAATTCAACTACTTGGTAGAAAGTCAAACTATTTTATTAAAGTCATTTTTTGGTTTTACAGAAAAAACAGAAGTGAATTTTTCCTGCGGGTAAATCTTAACACGTGAAAGTAATTTTTGTTGTAGGTAAGATTACTTTGAAATCGCTGTGAAGATTAGATTTTGTTTTTTCTGTGTTATGATTCATCACTTAAGATGAAAAGTCATCTCTTTGGTGAAAATTTAACTATGTTGTTGAAAAATCGTTCTTTCTTGGTTGAACATTTATTTCTTAACTGCAAATTTAACTATTCTAGTTGAAGATTCATCATTTTGATTGAAAATTCATCTCTTTGGTCGAAACTTTGACTATTTTCTCGAAAAATCATTTTTTCTTGATTAAAAATTAATTTTTTAACTGTAAATTTAACTTTAAAATTTTTGGTTGAATATTGATCTTTCTTAGTTGTAAATCCAACTATTTGGTTGTATATTTATATTTTGTAGTTGAAAATTCATGTATTTCTTTTTTAATTTGTCTTTTTCGGTAGGAAATTAATGTTTTTGTTTGAAAATTAATCTTTTTGGTTTAAGATTCAAGTATTTGTTTAAAAGTTGACCTATTTTGTTGAAAATACAAAAATTTTGTTAACAATTATTCCTTTTTGGTTATAGTTTACTCTTTGAATCCGAATTAGTAGAAATTTTACTAATGCAATTAGTAGCATTGCAATTGATATATTAAAATGAATATAATTTTATGAAGTCGATAATTAAATAATCACCCGGCTATTACTCTGGTTGAACGATTCCGTGCAATGCGTTGCATTTATGATTATGTCTAAGGCTTATGATTATGTCTGAGGGTGTGGAAGACTGAAAAAGGGGCACCCGGACGTAGAAAACACTTATGATTATGTCTGTGGGTTTGCACAGCTATAAAAGGGACACCATGAGGAGGAGGAGGAGGACACGTATGATTATGTCTGAGGGCTTGGAGAGCTGGCAAAGGGGCATCATGAAGATGAGATAGTTCATGATTATGTATGCGGGTTTGAAGAGCTGGAAAAGGGGCACCCGAACGTGGAGATCACTTATAATTATGTCTGAGGGTGTGGAAGGCTGCAAAAAGGGCACCCGAACGTGGAGAACACTTATGATTATGTCTGAGGGCTTGGAGAGCTGAGAAAGGGGCACCAGGAAGATGAGAAAGTTTATGATTATGTATAAGGGTTTGGATCAGAAAAGGAGCACCATAAGGAGGAGGAGAAGGAAGAAGAGGAGGAGGAGGAAACTTGCCATTATGTATGAGGGGTTGGAGAGCTGGGGAAGGGGCACCAGGAAGATGAGAAAGTTTATGATTATGTATGAGGGTTTGGAGAGCTGGAAAAGGAGCACCAGAACGTGGAGAACACTTATGATTATGTCTGAGAGTTTGTAGAGCTAGAAAAGGCACACCACGAGGAGGACGGCGAGGAGGAGGATACTTATAATTATGTCTGAGGGCTTGGAAAACTGGGAAAGGGGCACCAGGAAGATGATAAAGTCTATGATTATGTATGAGGGTTTGGAGAGCTGGAAAAGAGACCAAGTGGTGGAGGAGGCGGAGGGAATCCGGGAATTTTCAGGCCTGAGACTCACTTCAGAGATTAAAAATAGTGTAAATAGTGTAGAAAAATGGAAAAATAGTGCAAAAATAGTGTCAGAAAATTTTTCAAGTATTAAACTTATGTGTAGTCCAAATTGAAAAGTATGCAATAGAAAATTAACTTGATTTTTTAAGAAAAATTTCCAGTTTTCAACATAATATTTTAAAAGTATCACAAATAAACTTCAATATTTATTTATAATGTTATTCTAGTCTATAAAATATAAAAATTGCTAATTATTTATCACAGGCTTTACAATTTTTTCCTTATTCACCTCTTTTTCTAGTTTTCCACATAAATGCGTACTTAATCAATAGAACCCAATAAGAAAATCGAACTATTTTTCGATGAAAGTTCATTTTTTTCGCTTCAAAAGTCTATTAAATTTTTGGTTAAGAATTCATCTTTTTGGCTTGAAATGTTATTATTGGGTTCAAAATTCAACAATATGGTTCAAAAGTCATACTTGGTTGAAGATTCGTCCTTTCAGTTTAAAAATTCAACACTTTTCCATTTTTTTGTTGACTAACAAATTTTTTTAGGAGAAAATTCAATTATTTTGTTGAACATTAATCTTTTTTTTTTAATTTATCTCTCTCTGTATAAACTTCATCGTTTTTTGTTAAAAGTGCAAGTCTCTAGTCAAAAATTAATCTGTTTCGGTCGAAAATTAACTGTTTTGTTGTAAATTCAACAATTTGGTTGATAATCCAGTTTATTGGTAGAGAAACAATTTCTTTGGTTAAAAATGCAACTGTTTGGTTGAAAATTAATCTGTTTTAGTTGAGGATTCAACTATTTTGTTAAAACTTCGTTTTTTTTTGTTTAACAATTAATTTTCTCAGCTGAAAATTGAACTATTTCGTTAAAAATTTATATTCTCGAGTTGAAAATTGTACTGTTTTAAAGAAAACTCGTCTCCTTGGCTTCAAAATTAAAAAATTTGGTATAAAAGTCAACTGTTCGGTGCAAAATTAAACTGTTTTGTAGAAAATTCTTCTTTTATTGAAAATTAATTCTCTTCAATGCAAATTCAACTAAACTTCTTTTTTGTTCAAAATTTCTCTTTTTTAGTTTAAAAATTCAACTATTTGGTTGTAAAATTATAAAAACGAAAATAATATAAACTATACAATATTCAAATAAAATTTGGACCAAAATCACATCGATAGTTCAAACTATTCAGTAGGAGGAGGAAGAGGAGAAAACTTTTGATAATTTTTTAGGGTTTGGAGAGCTGGAAAAGGGGCATCATGACGATGAGAAAACTTATGATTACGTTTGGGCCTTGAAGAGCTGGAAACGGGGCACCAGGAGGAGGAGAAGGATACTTACCATTATGTATGGGGGTTTGGAGAGCTGGAAAAGGGGCACCATGAGGAGGATGAGGAGGAGGAGGACACTCATGATTATGTCTGAGGGCTTGGAGTGCTGGGAAAGGGCACCATGAGGAGGAGGAGAAGGAGGAAGAGGATGAGAAAGAGAAGAACACTTGTGATAATGTTTGAGTTTTTGGAGAGCTGGAAAAGGGGCATCATGACGATTATAAAACTTATGATTATGTCTGGGTCTTGAAGGCCTAGGAAAGGGGCCCCATGAGGAGAAGGAGGAGGACGCTTATGAATATGTCTGGGTGCTTAAGGAGCTGGAAAAGGAGCACTATGACGAGGAGAAGGAGAAAGAGGAGGATACTTACGATTATGTATGAGGCTTTGGACAGCAGGTAAAGAGGTACCATGAGGAGGAGTAGAAGAAAGAAAAGGAGGAGGAGGAAGAGGAGGAGGAAGAGTAGAAGGAGAAAGATTAGGAGGAGGAGGATACTGGCAATTATGTATGAGGGTTTGGAGAGCTGGAAAAGGGGCACCAGGGCGAGAAGAACACTTATGAATCAAGTTTGACCAAGAATTACAAGATATAAAAGAAAAGGCACTGAATTAATTTATGGACATGATAGTTTCTTCAAATGGCTAAGCTTCAGTTTAATATTGAAGAATAAGTGAATAGTTTAAAGGGAATTGGGAAAGTGTCATTGGAAAAAGTTAGGTCGACTGAACTGCATTTAAAAAAAATTGAACATCTTCGAGGCTTAAAGTGTGCAGAAATTGGCAAACGTACTGCAGAATCACCAGACTCGATTCTAATCCATTCTAATCCATGTATTAATTAATTGATTATTTAATTTCAATAAAATTCTCTCCATCATTGCATTAGTATTACCAATTCCTTTAGTAGGTATAGTTACTAATTAATTTAGTCATTCTTACGCATTGAATTAATAGATTGTTACTAATTAGCAGTAAACGAATCGGCGTTCCCAGTTCCCTTTAAACTATCCACTTATTTGTCAATATTGAACTGAAATTTGGCCATTTTAATGAAACTATCAAGTTCACGAATTAATTCGGTGTCTTCTTTGATGTATTGTAATTCTTGATCAAACTTGATTCATAAGTGTTCTCCTCCTCATGGTGCCCCTTTTCCAGCTCTCCAAACCTTCACACATAATCGTAAGTATCCTCTTCCTCCTCCGCTTCCTCCTCCTCCTCTTCCTCCTCTCCCTCTTTTTCCTTATCCTCCTCCTCATGGTGCCCCTTTTACAGTTCTCCAAACCCTCATACATAATCGTAAATATCCTCCTCCTCCTCCTCCTCCTCCTAGTGCCCCTTTTCCAGCTCGTCAAGCCTCCAGACATGATCAGTGTCCCTCTCGTTCTGGTGCCCCTTTTCCAGATCGCCAAACCTTCATGCATAATCGTAAGTATCTCTTCCTCCTCCGCTTGGTGCCCCTTTTCTAGCTCTTCAAGGCCCAAACATAATCGTAATTTTTCTCATCGTCACGATGCCCCTTTTCCAGCCCTCCAAACCCTCAAACATTATCACAGGTGTTCTCCCCCTCCTCCTCTTCCTTCTGCTGAATAGTTTAAACTATCGATGTGATCCTAGCCCAAATTTTATTTGAATAATTTATAGTTTATATTCTTTTCGTTTCTAATATTTTACAACCAAATAGTTGAATTTTTGAACTGGAAAATCAAATTTTTTAATTTTCAAGCCAAGGAGACGAGTTTTCTATAAAACAGTAGAATTTTCAACCAAGCAGTTGCATTTTTAACCAAAAAATTGATTCTCTGCCTAAAAATTGAATTGTCAACAAAATACAACAATTTTCAACCAAATTGTTGAATTTTGAACTGAAAAAATTGTTTAGTCAAGAAAGAAAAAAATGACAATTGAATTGTTGAGTTATAAAACCAAAAGGACCAATTACTACTAATTACCCTTTCTTTAGAAGAAAATCTACCAAGTGGATCTACTTTGCTACAATTTAATGATTTTGTTAACATTTTTTAAATTATTTTTTTAACTGGAAATTTCACTATTCCATGTTTGGTTGAACATTTATCTTCTGCAGTTGAAAATTCATGTATTTTATTGAAAAATAATCTTTTTTGGAAGAAGATTATTTTTTTTTTGTTCAAAATTATGTTTTTCTTCAATAGAAAATTAAACTTTTAACTGTAAATTTAACTATATCATGTTTGTTGGAACATTAATCTTCTTCAGTTAAAAATTTAACTATTTGAAAATTTCTGTATTTTGTTGAATCATTGTCTTTTGTGGTAGAACATTAAACTTTTATGGTGACTAATTCACCTTTTTGGTTGAAAATTCAACTATTATGGTAAAAATTCTATTAAAAATTAAAATATTTGTTTGAAAATTCATGTATTTTTTTGTTTAATTATTTTTTTCTAGTAGAAAATGAGTTTTTGATTGAAAATTAATTTTTCTTTGGTTGAAAATTAGTGTTTTTATTGAAAATTAATTTTTTTAACTAGAAATTTAACTACACTACACACAAAAAATGGATTGTCTAACAAAAAATTGAATTGTCAGCAAAATACAACAATTTTCAATCAATTGAATAATTTTAACTAAACACTTGCATTTTTAACCAAAAAAGGTGAAATTTCTACGGAAAGAGATAAATTAAAAAAAAATGTTTAACAAAATAGTTGAATTTTCAACTAGAAAAATTTTTTAGTTGAAACGGTTACTTTTACTAGACAGCTAGTTAGCCCTACTAACCACGGAAAAGTTGGCCGTACTAGATGTCTGGTAACTCATCCTACATGTCTTGTAATTCTAACTAGACAGAGTTCAACTAGACTGTCTGGCGCGTCTAACTAGACAGCGTGTTGATTCATATTTTACTAGACTGTCTAGTAGGGCTAACCAGAATTCTTGTTACACCAACTAAACATTTTTCTCCGTGTATATTTCAAAATCCTGAACGGAATTGAGAACAGAGTTGGTTTTGAAGTTTTTCTTTTAAAAGAAGGTCATGATAAAGTACTAATATGGAGGAAAGTCTGCGAAAAATGTTGTAAACCTTATTTATTTATGATAAGAATATTTTTATTTCACTTTACTAAGATATTGTTCATAACATAATATTCAATGAAGAATAACGCTCTATATATTTCACAGCCTTTACTGCTACTTTAACTTTGTTTGCAGCCATTTTAAATAATGCTAATATTTTGTGTTGTTATGAAAACTAAATTAGAATATGCGGTAAAATAAATATTTCAAAATTTTGTGATTAGATTATGAGTCATAAAATTATAATAAATAGCATAAGTATTTATAACAAATATAAATAAATCGTAGGATAAATTTAATTTCCTCTAATAAACTTTTGCGCTGTGATGTTAAACATTAGGAGTACTATTCGTCGAATGTTTGAAGTGAGGGGACAAAATTTGTGAGTTGGAATTCGAACTCGCATCCGAATAAAGAAAACAAAATTATTTTGAAATCGTTTGATATTTTCTATTCTCTTTTTTTATTTTACAATTTAAAAATATTCCCATCCAGGATGGCCGTTGGACAGGAAAACCGAGAAACCCGGAAGTGACCGGGAATTTTTTGAGACCGAGAAGACCGGGAAAATGACAGTGAATTTATTTTTGGATCGGGAATTTTATAAATTTTTAGAAGAATAATTTAGCGATCTAAAATATTCAAGTTTAAAACCAATTCAATTTAAACTCAAATTTAGAAAATTTTAATTAAGATGAAGAAACATTTTTAATATAATAAAATATTTCATTGTTTATATTCAAGACTGAATAATTTGAAACTGAATTGTTTGAAATAGAGAGCCTTGAATCGTAAAATTTTAGACAAAACTATTGTTCTATTTAAAAGTTTTTTAATTTGAAAGTAAAAATTTTGAATTTTGATGTATAAATAACAATGAAAATATTATTCATTTTTTTAAATTCGAGTAAGCTTAAGAGATACAACGCGGTGCAACGCGCATACTCGCTGCGCACATAAACTGTAGAGGGCCGTGCTATAGTGTGCTCACTGCTCTCCGCTATCACATAGCGACGAAGCAAGAAAGAGTCGCACGCTGAAGGCACTGACTACACTGACTGCTCTCTTGATTGCTCGCCTAACTGCTCGTGATTACTCACAATCTCTCGTTGACTCCTACTGACTCGCTCATGATTTCGGAATAGTTTAAGAGATTTCTACTGATTTCACTCGATTTTCACTAATTTTGAAAATATCGGATCTTTTAAATAGGAATCTGAATATTGATTGTGTAACACCTTGCTAAAATTAGCGTATATAAGAAAAACAGTATATTTCTTTGATCTCTCTGTAGCTCAATTGGTTAGAGCACCTGACCGGAAATCAGTTGATCTGGTGTTCGAATCCCAGCGAAGTGAGAGGAGAGAGATCCTTTTTTTCTGAATAAATTTGAATTTAATAAATTTGAATTTATATCTCCATCTAGTCTGTACGACGAAAATCATTTTTCTGTATTAGAGGATTTAACTTTGGTCGATAATGTAGATTCCCATTATTCACAGTATCCATGATTGGATTTCTAAATGGATTGATAATTACTATCTCCGATGATAATACAGATTCCTATTTAAGAATATTCATCTATTATGTTGAAAAGTCTCAGTGCTAGTTCAGGATGATGATTTCATTTCGGAAAATCCTTGTTCCAAGTCAGGAATCTTAGTCACCTTTTGATATTTTTATGAATTTCTATGAATCCTCAAAAATTGTTTGAAATCCGTCAAATATTGTGAACTGTTTTAAATGGACTGGGTGAAAACCGAGAAATGACCGAAAATTATGAAATCGACCATCAACTCGAAGTCCTGTATTTTTTTTTGAAATTCATATCAATTTTTCAAAGCTTCAAATAAGCAATGTTAGCAGACTATATGTATACATTCTTATTTGAAAATGACAGATTAGGCCTAACAAAAAGAATGACATGAATCGCGATATCAATTTGTATAATTTAATAGATAATATGTTTTTTCGTGAAAATAATTCTAATGAAATGTAAATATGTAAGCAGGACAAGCATGTCACTATGATCTGAGAGAAAATAATTACAGGTTATACTATATGATATGACGAAAAACTAGAATATTCATTAGCTAAATTTCTACTAAAATCCTTCATTATTAAATCAATTAGTTTTTGTCCAATTATAAAAAATGAGGATTGTTTCTACTCTCATCCTAATTTTAGCAGTCGGCCTCAGTTCTATTAGTAAATATAATACTATAACATTTCTATAATTTTAAGTATATTTTTTCAAGTTATGAGTATATCTGGATGTTAGTTATTTAGTCCACATTTCAGCACACTTGCTATTTTTTCAAGCTTTATTTGAGTTTATATGAAAACGGTAATAATTTAATAAAGATATGTACCAAGTACCATATGTTACTACGTACACCTATGGCACAATTCTAAAGGGCCATCCAAAAATTAAATGGTTCCTATGAAAGACTTCTAAACTTTTTAATCGTTTAGAAACAGTTATATTTGATAAAATGTTGTGAGTGGAGTTCAGTGTAAAATTATGTGCCTAAAAACATTTTTTCAACTGTGTCGATGACATGCTTTGTAGGTCAATATGCTCTAAAAACAGAAGAAGTAAGGAGATTTGTCACGAAGATAGTAGAATAAAATCTTGAATATAAAGTTCACAAGCTTATCATATCAATATTCAACCAATAAAACAATTTTTCAAGAAAACAGCAAGACCCTTCACCAAAAAAAAGAATTTCAACTAAAATTCTAAATTTGGTTGAATCCTCAACCGAAACAGAATAATTTGAATTGCATTCGCTAATTCTGACTTGCATTTTTAACTGATGAATATATGACTGCTACCTAGAATATTAATTTTTGAGACAGGTAAACAAATTAAAACAAAAGAATTAAATTGTGCAGAGAGAATCAACTTTCAACTGAAACAGTGAGTTATTTGAATGTAGTTCTATTAATTTTTGGCATTCAAAGTTGGCATTTATGTGATTAAACATGAAAAACAGGAAAAGGCAATAGCAGAAAGACTGTCAAGTCTACTTTCTATAAATAGGAATTTGATTATTTATAGACTGAAAAAGAATAGTTTAAAAAAATATTAAGGATCATTTCTAATAATTTTGAAATATTAGGTTCGCAGACTGTGAATTTTGCTTGAAAGGTCAAGTTAGATTTCCACTGCACACCTTTTCATGTCGGTCTCTTTTAGGAAAAATTGAAGGTCGAGTATTTCCTTCTGGCCATATTTGCCGGATTGCAATTTTCTCTTTTGGCATTTTTTGCGGGATTTCAATTAAGCCTTTCAGTCTATTTTATCGTCAAGATGAGCGATTTCAATTATTTATTAGTATTCTCAATCTTAAGTTAGAAATTTAATAAATGAGACTGTTTTCGGCTCAACATGGCCGACGGCGCGCGAAGGCTCAGGTAGTGGACCAAGGTCCCAGTATACGCTATCGCCCACCTCGACGATATAGTGGTATACTCACGTGATTGGAAAGAGCACTTGCTCCACTTGGCTCTAGTCTTCAAACATCCATCAATTTGTGGGCCCACCGTTGCACCGGTCAAATTTTATTTCGGCAAAAGTACCCTCTCGTATTTGGGTCACGTGATAAGCACAGACGGGAACATGACCCAAATCAGGCATATTGAGGCGACACGTAATGCCACTCCACCACGTACCAGAAAGGAGATACGTTCCTTCTTGGTAGTACGTAATTGGGTAAAGGAGTATATCCCACACTCTTCAATAATTTTGGCTCCTTCATCCGACATGCTCTCCACAAAGCGGCCGCACAAAATGCCCCTGGAGGCCCTCAAACATTTTTTAGCAGAGCAGGTCGCCTTACAGAGCCCAGACACTCTCAGACGTACCGACTCAAAACTTCGTTTCATCCTCCAGACCGAGGCCAGTGCATGCGGCATGGAAGCTGTACTATAACAACTGTATCAAACAAGAGTGCCTCGCCATCGTCAAGACAATCAAGCGCTATCGGCCGTTTTCGGAAGATCGCCCTTTCACATTACGGACCGATGGTAAAACACTTACCTGGCTCGAACGCCGAAAAAATACCCGTGACGAGCTCACTCGATGGGTCTTGTTTCTTAGCCGTTTTTCACGTACGATAGAACACGTACCCGGGAAGCACAGTGAGTTGTCTGACGCTCTGTCGAGGCACCCGAATCCAGACGAACTTTCGCCCGGCGAACATGACACGGCTGCCATGATACCGCCCACTCACCGCACACCTCGTGCCAACGATGCCGCAACAGTACCAGTCCTCAGTGCTTTGGCCTGACCCCCTCTCTTCCACGAAATCGTAAAAGCGCAGCAAGAAGACCCATTAATCACCGGCGACGCTATCCGTTTGCGTGATCTTCAGAACAGGCCTCGATCGGTCTACGACCCCGAGTGATATGGGAGTATCACGACGCTGGCCACCCCGGCACCAAATAAATCATCCGGGAACTAATCTTTCGGCCCAGCATGAATCGAGAAGTACGACAATATGTAGAGGGCTGGGATACGGTCGCTGTCGACCTCATGGGGCCGTAGTCGAGCACTAGCCAAGGTCACTGATTTATCCTCGTCGTGACTGACCTGCTCACACGCTGAGTCGAGCCATTTCCTCTCAGGGCATCAGATGTCCCTAAAATCATAAAAAAATAGAAGAGGAGGTTTTCAGCTGGTACGATTACCCGCGCAAACTTTTAATTGGAAATGGCCCTCAATGTCTGGGCCGAGGCCAGCCACCAGTGGGGGAGCGAGCTGTGGACAACACCTGTCTACCACCTACGCGTGAACCTCACAGAGAGACGGAACCAGGAGTTGAAAAAAGGTCTCTGGTTACGCTCGCGCTCAGTAAACCAGAGAACCTGGGACAAGCATTTACCTGAGTGACTCTTCGGCCTTCGAAGAAGGCGCAGCGCAGCGACAGGAGTGATACCAAGCTATCTCCTCATGGGAAAGACGATTCTTCGCCCATGAGAGTGGAACCGCGAGCCAGTTCCCGACGAGCTACCATCAACCAACGAGCTAAACGACCGGGTGGACGAAGCCCGACTACGGCAGGCAGCTTACCATGCTAAGTACGCTGCCGCACCCATTATGCCACGTTTCTATCCAGGCGACAGAGTGTACGTTCCGAACCATCAGCTGTCCAACTAGGCTGCGGGTTCCAATGCTTAACTGGCTTCAGCCAGGCTGACGCCCTAACAGATCCTAGATTACATCGCGGTCGTCTGAAAGGTTAAAATCGCCCAGAGAGTACATGGAAGTACTCTAATACCAGCCCCACCGCTCTGCTGCGACTCCGTTTCGCGTCTCAGCGAATCAGCGGACTCGCTGCCGTTCCCACAGCTTCCGAGACCTCTGTGCTCGGTCTGCCGAGAGCCGACGAGAATCAGTCGACTCTCTCGTTTGACGAATTTTCCGGAGGTCAGACATTTTGTGCTCTGCTTTCCTCTTGTCAGCAATTTCTCTCCAGCTACGATATTGGCTTTTACGTGCCGGTCCTCTGGACCGTTCAAAATTAGTTTCCTTGAGGGGTCACATTCACGGGAATCTACGTGCGCGCTTGGCCAGTCAAATTTTTCTAAACCCTCCACGAGATTGACTTCACGTGTCGGTCCTCTAGTCAGTAAATTAGTGCCACGAGTAATCTAAATTGACGGAAGTTTGCGCGTGTACTGGGTGTTACATTTATCGTTTTCTTGCTTTACCTTTTTCTGCTAACTACGTGATTGGCCTCTAGTGCCGGTCCTCTGGGCACACGCGTTTGTTATTTTTTGACCTAAAAAAAGGGGTAATAATAATCATGATTGAAATTGACCATTCTTTCGAGTCTCGTGACGCGTGTTCGTAAATTAAAATCTTTAATTTTTTTTTTGGTTCGGAAAGCAGGATTCTAACGCCGAGTTAACGCACGCAAAGCTATTGATGACAAAAAGTGCAAAACAAACGCGTTCGAATCAGCGCACGCGTAATCGACAGGCGCGTTAGGCAAACGAAGGGCCAGAAGAACAGGCGCGTCAGTTAGCGGCGAAGGCCCAGCGAATCGCCGCGGCACGGCGGATTCTGCTTTTTAATTTTGATTTGTGATCCCATATACTCTCCGGGGTCAAAAGTGCTGCAGGGAAAGAAGCGGCATACGATAACAGATAAACAAATAATTTTTTACTAGATCTGAGCTTTTCTGTTGATCGGTCAAATCAATATAAACTCCTGATAGCCGCTGGTAGCCACTAAATGTTGTTTTTGTCATTGGGGCTAAGGTTAAGTTGATTTTTTTGTGTGCACAATCTAATTCTAGCGTCACTGTTTCTTTTTAGCACAAAGACTTATTCTTCGGTGCCATTGTCATGAAGTAGGTGTGATTTGATGCGTAATTATGTATTTTTGTAGTGCAGGTAGCTCACTGTTCAAATTATTTTGTGTTATTTCAGAAATGTTGATTGTAAATAATGGAAATGTTTGAGGGTGAAAAGTGCCAATCGGCATTTTCTGCTTTAGAGTATTGATGAACACAATCGACAAGATGAAATATCATTAATTATCTCAATTATTCTTTCTTTTGGTCAAAAAGAAAAATGTGGATCATTTTGTAAAATAAAATTTTAATTAATGATAACGTTTAAGAAAAAAAAAATTGGCTACCAAAAACTGAGGCAATTTTGGCGAATATAAGGGCTGTTAGAAAATGCAGTATACAGAAAAAAAATCAAGTTTTGATTCATGTCGGCCTACTTGGGGTAATGGGGTCGTTGCATGGTTTCAAATATTTTTTTCACACCTAAATTTAAAGAACAGTAAAAAATTAACGCAATTGTTAGAATTGATAATTCTTATAATTTGAATAGTCTGAGTTAAGGTCATATCTCATTTGCGCTTGCGCAAAGTGAAAGAAGTATGCCACCACCCTTTGTTCTGTTATATCAGTTACATAACCTAGTAGTACAAGCTCAGCCACTGCTGTGTCAGTATCGCGCTCTCTTTGTGTGTAAATTCATCCTCTGGATTATAATAGAGTTGGTCACGGTTTGAGTAAGTGTCTTACTGACTTTGTCCTCCCCCTTCATTTTAAAAGGTTATTGGCCTAGAGGTGAGCGAGTTAAAAGATAAGAGAGTTTTGCAAGAGAGTGTCGAGTGTGACGACGCGTGAAAAAGCACAATAATGAACAACGCGAACTCCACGAGGATTGAACTCCTCGATAATAATAGTTGCCATGCATGGAAACTGCCAATTCAGACAGTTTTGATAAAAGCTGACTTTTGGCAATACGTATGTGGTGATAGTGTGAAACCTGAAAGAGGGGAAAGTGCACAAGCTATCGCCGTGGAACGAGCTTGAATTTCGAGCGATAAAATAGCTCAATCGGATATTACCATGGCGATTTCAACGAGAGAAATTAAGCAAATGAAGAACTGTGCGACGAGAAAGGAAAAGTCGTTTAGATTGGTTGAAATGAACAGTCTAAAGGGTCAGCAAGAAAGGCAACGTTGCTGAGAAGACTCAGGCTACATAAAATGGTGAAGGGAAACTCCGTGTCTGTCTGAAAGATTTTTTCGATACCGTGGACGAATTAGCGTTCAGAGACAATGCACCGACTCCTGAATTGGTACGTGAAAAAAATAATTAAAGAATACAATGCCTGGAAAAACAATCCACGAGGCGAAGCTTCCGACGCTTTGTTTTTGAATAAGCACGGTAGTTGCGATCATCGAAAACAAAAGACGAAAGCAAAAGATAGTGCTAACGCGAAAGAAAGATCTCAGGATCAATTCAGACGTTTTGTGTGTAAAAAGCTTGGACATTTGAAATCTGAATGGCGTTTTAATAAAAGTGGAAATCAATCATCAAAGTGCGCCTGTGAAATGTAAGGTAAAAAATCGGTACAATTTGATACGAGGAAACACAATGTAACTAGAATAAATTATTAATTTCCAGATCACTAACCAGAGGAAGATCGTCGTTTTGTTGACATTTTAAACAATTTGTCACCAGAAGAAGAAGAAATCGAGCAGAACGAGGATCAACCAGAAGAATTCTGAGTTTTCGATCATTACGGAATTACACAGCCAGAACCACAGGTGCACGTTACCTACTTGACAACAAAAACAGAATCGACAGTGAAGTCGAAAACGTTTCAACAGATGAGGTAACCATCACTGAAACAAAGAGGAAACCAGGACGGCCAAAAGGGAGCCGATCCAAGGCTGGTTTGAAAAGAAGAACCTTCGAATCGGTATCAAAAGAAGTTTCAGGAGAAGCACTCTACAGGAAAGGAATCTACCTCCAGTTCCAGAAGAAGACGAACCAATTGAAGATGAAGAGTACACCTTCATGTCTGAAATATCTGTAAAGAAAGCGATGACAGGATCAGACGCTCAGGGATGACGTAACGCTATTGCAGCGAAGATGAAGTCCATCATCAAAAACAGGACATGGATTTCGATGAATTGTCCGAACCAAGGGATGGTCATCCTCAAGAAGTCAATCTATGTACTTAGACAAGCAGGCGAAAGTTGGTACGTTAAGCTGGACAAAGTTCTTAACGAATTGGTGTCACACCATCATAGACGGTTCCATGACTTTTTTAATCTGAAGCAAGAGAAGACATAATCATGATTGCTGTATATGCAGATGACATCCTCGTCGCATCCCGAGATGAAAAGGAAATCTAGGAATTGAAACTAAAATTGTTTTCTGATTCTGAAGTCAAGGATTTAGGCCGAGCAAGCTATTGTTCGGAAGTGGAGTTTGATCAATCCGATAGTAAAGTTTCAATTGGTCAGCAAGGATATATACAGAAGCTTCTGCAGATGGTCGATATAAGCGACTGTAAACCTGTGGCCTCTTCAGTGACCCACGGACAAACATAAAAAAATTAACAAATGCGGTGGTTCCTATAGAAGAGTTTTAAACTTTTTATTGCATTAGTCTTTCATGGAGTTCAGTGTAAAAAATGTGTGCTGAAAAACATTTTGTCAACTGTATCGATAATAGACTTCGTACGTCAACATGCTCTGAAAACAGGCAGAATAAGAAGATTTTTCTCGAAGATTGTAGAATGAAATCTTGTCAATGGAGTTCACATGCCTGTTATATTAATTTTTCGCCGAAAGAAAAACAAATTTTCAAGAAAACAGTAATATTTTTCACCAATAAAATAAATTTCATGTAAAATGCTGAATCTTCAACCAAAAATAATAAATTTGAATTCAAAATATAACAGTGGATATTTCAGTCCGAAAATATTTTAGATCAAAATAAAAAGCCAGATACAAAAATATAAAAAATGAAATTTAATCAAAGAAAAATTATTTTTGACCAAATTCTTGAATTTGCAGAATGAAAATATCAATTTTTAGCGAAATATTACATTTTCGGTCAAACAGTTAAATTTTTTTCAGAACAGTTAAACTTTCAACCCAAAAAGATATATTTTCAACCAAAAAGGATAAATTTGTAACATGATTGTTGAATTTTCAACGAATAAATTAATTTTGCACTAAAAAGAATAATTTTCTATAAATAAAACCCGTTTTCTAATAAAATATATGTATCTGCGAGTGGAAAAGATAAATTTTTAACCAAAAATAAAATGGGTAAATTTTTAGACAAATAAATTATTTTCTAACCAAAAAAAAATATTTCTGTAGCTAAAAATTCAAATTTTTAACAAAGTTGTTGAACGTGAAAGAAAGTAGGTGAGTTTTCAACAAAAATGTTAATGGCAGACTTTTTAATTGAATAGAATCATCTTTTAACTAAAAATAGTGAGACATTCGGATTTATTTGTATTAATTCAGTTTGCATTCAAGTGGTTGAATAAGAAAAAAAGTAAAAAGCAATAGTGGAAGGACTCTAAAGCCTGCTTTAAATAAATATGCATTTTCCACTGCACACCTTTCATTTAGGTCTCCTTCTGAGAAAAATTTAAGATCGAATTTTTTTTCCTTCTGTGAAAATATTTCGGATTTTAATTTTCTCTTCCAGCATTCTTTCGGGATTTTAATTTTGTCTTTCAGCCTATGCTGATTCTAACAAGTTGAAACATACAACTCAGATAATACATGCTTGAATATGTGACCGCTTGCGAAGAAACAAACCTAATGCGACAAAGCTGAATTTTACAGGACGGGCGATCGTAGCAGAGTCCGCAAGCCATCATCTGAGTAGTGTGGATGCGTCAACGAAAAGCATCCCCTCCACTTATCACTACACTTTTAGGCACGAGCTAGTTTCTGATAATTGATAATGAAAGAGTAACTCAAAAAACTATCGATTGGAGTAATAAAACAATAATCAATTTTTTCTGCATCAGGTCCTTTTCTTCGCAGATGGTCACATATGTAAAACATGAATCTTAGACAGAGCGACGAATGTGACTAAACTTGCTCTTGAGTTCTTTCAAATTCTCAAGAATTCAAGGTTAACTCGAACAAATTCGTTACTCCGAATTATACAGTGCCTTGGTACTTTTCTTCCTAAAAGATAGTTTAAAATTTGACCTGCCAAGTAATGTAACAACATCTTTTTGCCCTTTCTCACATTATCCTGCGATTCTGCTTGACCAGGTAAGTTTGGGGCCTAATTTCTCCAGCAGAACAAAATATGTCAGAAAAGAAAATTTGATTCCGGTAAAATATGCCAAGAGTGAAAACACAAATATAATCTAGTCCTCCATTTCTTGTTGCAGAGTTAAGTTCACAATTCGAGTGCTACCCCAATGGCGCCCCTATACCTGGTATTCCCCGTCCAAAATCTTCTTATAATTCTGAGAGACATCGATCCCCTGGAAGGCATCTTTGGTCTGCCAGCCCGGATTTTCCGATCAGGTCTTCTCCTACTACCGAGCGTCCACTGCGTATCAGGTCCAGGTCCCCTCCTGCAGGGCCTTCCTCTCATATTAGGTCCAAGTTTCCTTTTGTCAGGTATGGTTCTTCAACCATACTTGGATTTGAATTTGAAGAGATTGGTCTCATTCGCCTCATTCCCAACAAAAATCCGTCGCGGCAATTCGAAGTTCGAAGATACACCTTTCCTGCTGATAAGCCAATTCAATTGCGCGGAGTAGGACGCTATATCTTTAAGCCCCTGCCAACCGAGGAACAAATTGTTTTAACAACATCCACTGGTAATGTCGTTGCAATAATGCAAAGTAATACAATTCTTCGTGGAATATATAATCACAGTGGAAAACGGGTGGGCATGAATATGAGAAGTGGCGCGGTATTCGAATTGCCCGCAGACTTAGCTGCTGAAACACCATTAGGTCCTAGTTTCGTAATCTCAAAGAATTTTGGAATTAAAGATGTTAAAGCCATTTCTTTACATCAGTAATTCATTCATAAAAATTAAAAGTTACAGAAAATTCCGTGATATGCGTTGTATTTCCGTGTGAAAATATTTCAGGAGGAAAATGATACAAGAGAGAATCTTTAGAGATGGAAAAAAATGTTAGACTAATGTCAATATTGATCAACACTGTAAAATTTGAGGATCTTATTTATTTGTGAGTAATTGTCAAGTTGAAGGCAAACCTGGAGTCCCAGCAATATGGCATTGAATAAAAAACTCTATCTTATATTTGGTTTCATTTAAGAAATTATATATTATTATTATTTTATATTATTTATATTATTATATATGATTATTATTATCAAATTATATATAATTCTTTGTTTTTGATTGTTACAAAAAAAAACGCTAAACGTATCAAGTTCGTAAACCTAAACGGAATACAAATCGGGCATCTTTGCTAATAACATGTGTATTATATGCATAATTTCTGAAGTAGTTCTGCATAAATGAAACCATCAATTATTTACTTAGCTTAAAATAAATGAAGAAGCTTTTAAAGAAATATGAAACACTGCTGAAGTGGTAGAGTAATCGAAAGCTATACCAATTTAATACTAATTGTCTTACCCCTTTTCCAGTTCGTTCACTGCTGAGGTTATTTCTTATTTTCTATTATTAGAACTATAACCAGTTTCAAAACACATTATTAATCATATTTTTTACTGTAACATATAATGTATGATAATAATAATTTTGTTGGAATTCTTTTCTTTCTTGACTAAGAAATGTTTTATCGGTTGAAAATTCAACACTTTTGTTAAAAGTTCGTCTATTATGTTCAAAAATGTATCTACTTGAGTAGAAATTCAATCCTTCTTGGTTGTGGATGCCATTGTTTCTTATCCAAATTGAAATATCTTTTTGAATGAAATAACAACTATATAAGTTTTAATTGAAAACTCATTTATTTGTTGCAGACTAACTACTTAATTGAAAGTTCATATACAAATAATTCGGCAATACCATTTTTGGTTCGAAAATTGATATTTGAAATAAAAAATTATTATTTTTCTGTCTAAAATGTAACTATTTCTTTGACCTTGCCTGTAGAAAATTTAACTATTTGATTAAACAGTTTTTATCCTTTCTTAAGAATTTTTTTTTCTTTAGATTTATTTTCTTTCACTTATATTTTAACTGTTTTGAAAATTTAACTTTGCGGTTGAAAATTCATATCTTTAGATTAGAACTCGACAGCTTTTTTGAAAATTCAGCTCTGCTTCAATTGAAAATTTTTTTTTTTCTATAAAAACTGTTACATGTTTCTCGAAAAATCATATTTTTTGTTCGAAAATTCCGCTATTTGGTTGAAAGTGAAATTACTTCTTAAAAAATTATATATTAGAAGTATATTATATATATTTATACAAATATATATTGAATATCATTCATAAATTGAAGGTTGAAAGTATTATTTTTTGCAAAGAGTGAAAGTCCTTTTGCAGCGCTCATTGCCATTTTGCGACAAGCTTCACTTAATCTTGCAACCAAATAATTCTGTTTGTGTAATAGAGAAATTTAGGTAGTTCAAAATAACAGAGGCACGCGCACGATGATTTCGTTTATACACAACTTTTTCTCTAAAATTGTTAATTACACGCATGATTCTTCATGTCCCAGGAAATCTGTTTAAATGCCATACATCCTATAAAAGCTTTGAAAGTTCCTGTAACTTGAGGAGAACCCTAGAAATCTTTTAAACCTCAAAGTCTCAAAATTTTGTATATACTTCATATTTTCCCCAATTGATATATTTGAATTTTTCCTTGAAAATATTTGAAATAAACCTTTTCAAGGTCAGTTGAAAAAAATGGTTATCAAATTGACAAAAATAGCAATTATGATTGGTATTTCATGGAGCTGGAAAAAGGGTTTAGCTTTATATCATATTTTATTAATTGAAAATTAAAATTGCGCTGACCAAAACTATATATAATTGAGCTTATAAATGATATTTTATTTCGGCTAACGTGCAGAAACATAGAATTTGACGTGTCTAAAATTAATCAACCACCAACACATTGAAAAATGTTTTCAAAATCTGATTAAAAATTGTATTGCTCGTGTAAGTCGACTTCTACAAACATTATATAGTAATAAAATTTTTTCTTTAAATTACGCAATCTCTGTTTATTCTTGTTGAATTGTGCTTATCATGCAGGAGGAACAGGAATTTATCAAATTATTATTTAAATTGTCAAAAAAGAATGAGTAAAATTTTTCATACTATCACTCTTTAATTGTGTCTGATGCAAATTTTGATATGTTAATAAAGTCTTGACAGAGATAACGTTGGATGAAAAAAATATTTGTGCTGAAAACATATGTTACTGTTAAGTCCGGAAGAAAACAAACTTACCTGGTTATAAATAATGATGAATTAGAAAGGCTTTCTCGTCTTTGAACCAAATCTAAAACTTTAAAACAGAGATGAGAATAAATTTCGAAGTTTGAGATAACCACACAATCATCTACGAATTAATCGAAATACAATTTTATATATATAATTCGGTTTCGGTTTCTATTCCTTTCGAATAGAACTGAAGGGCCTATGACAAAGCCACCGAATGCGTCCTCGGGTTGCGGATAGAGGGTCCCTGTACCAAGGGTATAAACAAATTATTTGTTGAAAGAATGTTTTCTACGATTTTCCATAATTTTACGTTTTTTAAAGTTATATTGCAAGAAATTTTGATAAGAACAATACGATGATGAAGAAATTTCTTCTTGAGATTATTATTGTTAATATTATAAACAAATTCAATAAAAAATGGCATGAATCAGGAATTTTTCGATAGAAAAAATCGTTTTTTTCGAGGTCCATTTTTTTAAAATTAGGAACCTCATGATAATTTTAGCAAAATTCATAATTTGTTGCTTAATCCTATAATTTTTGTAAACAAAAATTAATAAACAAATGCATTAATCAGGCATTTTTCGAAAGAAAAATTAGTTTTTTTTCTATGCCAGTCCTTTCAGTTAGGGACTTCATGACAATTTCAGCAACATTCACAATTCTTTCATTAATTTTATGATTTTTTAAAACAAATATAATAAACAAATGCATTATTCGGGCATTTGTCGGCAGAAAAATTAGTTTTGTTTCTATGCCAGTCCTATCAGTTGGGGACTTTATGACAATTTCAGCAACATTCATAATTCTTTGATTAATTGTATGATGTTTTGAAACAAATATAATAAACAAATGCATTATTGGGGCATCTATCGACGAAAAATTCCTTTTTTTTCGATGTCAAACTTTTTAATTGGGATCTTCATAAGAAATTCAGCAACATTCATGATTAGTTGATAAATTTTATGATTTTTTTTTAACAAACTTAACAAACAAATGCATTATTCGGGCATCTGTCAATGGAAAAATGGTGTTTTTTTTATGGCAGTCTTTTTAATTGGGAACTTAATGATAATTTCATTAATACTCATACAATACTTATTTGGGTATTTGTCGACGAAAAAATTTTTTTTTTCAATCTCAGTCCTTTCAGTTTAAGTTTATCAGAAAGTTTTTCATGAAGTTTCCAATTAAAAAGACTGAAATAGAAAAAAACTAATTTTTCTGTCCACAGATGCCCGAATAATGCATTTGTTTGTTAAATTTGTTTTCAAAAATCTATCAACTAATCATGAACGTTACTGAAAAGACGAATTTTTCTGCCGACAAATGCCCGAATAATGCATTTGTTTATTATATTTGTTTAAAACAATCATAAAATTAATCAAAGAATTATGAATGTTGCTGAAATTATCATGAAGTCCCCAACTGAAAGGACTGGCATAGAAAAAAACGAATTTTTCTGCCGACAAATGCCCAAATAATGCATTTCTTTATTAATTTTGTTTTAAAAAATCATAGGATTATTAAAAAATTATGAATTTTGCTTAAATTATCATAAGTTCCTAAGTAAAAAAATTGAAATCGAAAAAAAAAGAATTTTTATCTCGAAAAATTCCTGACTAATGCCTTTGTTTATTAAATTTGTTTATAAAATTAACAATAATAATCTCAAGAAGAAATTTCTTCATCATCATATTGTTTTTATCCAAATTGCTTGCAATATAACTTAAAAAAACGTAAAATTATGGAAAATCGTGGAAAACATTCTTTCAACAAATTTTTTGTTCATTATATAATATTGGAACGTCTTTAACTAATGTTACTCTATCAAACTTAGGAGATTTCAACAATTTTCCTGTTATTGACGAACACCCACTATATAGTATCTACCCACGTGGTATAAACGTGATAAGGCGAGAGCGGGAATTTCAATTTAAATGCAGCGAGAGAGAGAGAGAGAGAGAGAGAGGTGATGCACGTGCTATTCTTCGTTTTACCGGAAGTGCTGGGTCAAGATTCTTGCACATTAATGGAGAGTCACACATTGTCTACGTTTCATTTGAGGATCTCTCATAAGATTTCCCGCTTCATATAAAATAAAGAAATAAATTTTCAGGGCTGTTTGAATGATGTATTATTTCAATTTTTGGTCTGTAAGTTGTCGTTTTTACAAATGCTTAAAAAAAGCAGAGTGGCCACAAAACTTCAGTTTGAAAATTCCCTGACTTTTCCTGACTAATTTTTCATTTGCCCCGAAAGTTAATATTTAAAGACCAAAATTCTAATCTTTTAACACTCTAAATATAGAATCTTTTATAAATGGAATTACACCATTTTAAGTTTAAATTTATAAATTTTTTACTTATTATTCTCAGGTCTATCAGAGTCTAATTTACTTGAAAAAAGTGATCAAAATTGACAAATGTTCTTTTGAATTCATAACAATTCGATTCATAAGACTTCAAAACAATTCAAATTAAATTCAAGAGAATTCAAATGAATTGGAAAAATGCATTGATTTAAGTAAAATTGGGGTGAATTTAGAGAAATTTAAGGAAAAGAGCAAAATTCGATGAAATTAATAAATATTCAAGGTGATTAAAAAAAAGTCAAGTGAATTTGACAAAAACTAAAAAATATGTATATATTTTTTTAATTTAGTAGAACCGAGTAAATTTAGAAGAATTCAAGTGTATTATCGAAATTCAAGAGAATTCCGAAGAGTTGAAAAAAAAACTCAGGATGAATAATAAAAATTAAAGGTGAATTTCAAATGAATTCAAATGAAATGCAAAAATATTTTAAAATCTCTTCAAATGTTTGAAACCCTACAAAATCCCTCACTTCTTATGAATAAATTCTTTGAATTCCATTAAAATTTTATAAAATCTCGTGAAATTCTATGAAATTTGATATGATATTTCCTGAAATTCTGGAAAATGTATTAAAATTACTTGAGATCTTTTAAAATCACACAAAATCACTGAAATCCTCGGAAATCTTATAAAATCTGTTGAAATACCCTAAAATATTTCAATTCCTTTAAAATCTTTTGAAATCCCTTAGAATTTTTTCAATGCTTTTGAAAATTCCTTGGTATTTATAAAAAATACGCTAAAATATTTCAAAACCTTTGCAAATTTTTTTCAAGCTCTCGAAAAATCAATTGAATTTAAAAAAATGCCCCAAAATCTTTTAAAATCCATTTAAATCACTTTAAATTATTGAAATCTATTAAAAAGACTGCAAAATATTTCGAATCCTTTAAAATCTCTTGAAATAACTTGAAAATTTTAGGCTCTTAAAAATAACTTGGAATTCTTAAAAAATACCCTAAAATCTTCGAAATTCTTTGAAATCCCTTCAAATTACTGAAATCAATTGAAAATTTCTTGGAATATTTTTAAATATCCTAAAATCTTTCCAAACCATACGAAATCCCTCCACTCTTATGAATAAATTCTTTAAAATTGATTAAAATATTATATAATATCGCGAAATTACATAAAATGTGATATTTATCGAAATCCTGCAAAAGATTTTAAAATCCCTTGAAATTTTGAAATCCTCGGAAATCTTACAGAATGCCTTAGAAACCTTTAAAATATCCTGAAATCTTACAGTTCCTATAAAATCGTTCCATATTTTCCAAAATTCTTTAAAAGCCCATGCAAATTTTGTTTAAATCCCTTAAAATGATTAAAATCTTTGGAAATTCCTTAAAAATGCCTTTGAATCTTTTAAAGTACCCTAAACCTAAAATATAAAGTTCTTAAATGTCCAAGGATTTACGGTGATTTATGGCTCTACAGAATATGCTCGGCATTTAAGCTCGAAAAGAGTATTTATAGAGCATTTCAGGGAATTGAAAGCATTCACTATTTAAAAAATTGTATACCACAATTGATAATGTTTAATGTAAAAATAAAGTTTCATTATTATCACTTCTTTCATAATTTGAATTAAGCGCCCTTTCAAATTTGAAGCGATACATTTTCCCGCGAAATTTAAATAATGTAATATTCTTATTTTCGTATTTATAACAAATTTAGCTATTTAGGCGATTACAATTTGAAATAAAACGTCACATATAAATAGGAAGACATTTTTGTTTTCAAAGTTAATAAAAATAGAAGAAATCCATGGGAAAATCTTCAAATGATTGAAATCTATTAAAAATTCCTTAGAATCTTTTAAAATACCCCAAAATATTTCTTATTATTCGAAATTTTTTTAATCGCTTAGAACTTTATAAAGTTTTTATAAAATTCCTTGGAATTTTTAAAAATACCCTAAAATCTTGAAATTCTTATTGAAATCCCTTCAAATTATTAAAATCTATTAAAACTTTCTTGGAAGATTTTGAAATACCCTAGAAGATTTCAAAAGAATTTAAAAAATCTAAAAGTAGATCTGAATTTATTAACCTCGCTGAAGTTTGCAACGTTTGCAAAAAACGAATTCACAAAAAAAATTTTTGCTCGAGACCTGAAATTTAAAAGTTCTAAATGGATCTAATTAATGACCAAATGTACACAAAAAAAGTTGCGTTCCCCTAGCACCTCCGGAACAAACCCCAATTCAACCCCTAAGAATCGAAAAAATCATAAAAAATGACGTACCTTCCAGACCTAAAATGTTAGTGTTGATTATAAGAATATTTGGTGCCAAAATGAAGTCCAGAATGTACCGCACCCCTATCTCTTCCGAAACACACCCTATTTCAACCCCTAAGAATAAAAAAATCATAAAGAACTACCCAACTTCCAAACCTAACATTTTATGCTTTCAAATGGTTCCACCTGATGTCCAAAGATATAAAAAAAAGTTTAATTCCCCTATCTTTTCCGGAACACCCTCGTTTTCAACCCCCAAGATAATAAAAATAAAAAAAAAATTCCCAAAAAATGCCCGAACTTCCGAATCTAAAATTTTATGCATTGGAATGGTTCTATTCGATGTCTAAAGATACCGCAAAAAGTTTCATTCGACTATCTCTTCCGGATCACACTCGTTTTCAACCCCCAATATAATAAAAAATAAAACAAAATTCCCAAAAAATGCCTTAACTTCCGGACCTAAAATTTTATGCTTTGGAATGTTTCTATTCTATGTCTAAAGATACCCCAAAACGTTTCATTCGACTATCTCTTCCGGATCACCCTCGTTTTCAACCCCCAAGATGATAAAAAATCGAACAAATACCCTAACTTCCGGAATTAAAATTTTATGCTCTGGAATGGTTCTGTTCAATGTCTAAAGATACGCCAAAAAGTTTCATTCACCTATCTCTTCCGGATCACCCTCGTTTTCAACCCCCAAGATAATGAAAAATCGAAAAAAATTCGAAAAAATACCCTAACTTCCGGACCTAAAATTTTATGCTCTGGAATGGTTCTGTTCGATGTCTAAAGATACCCCAAAAAGTTTCATTCACCTATCTCTTCCGGATCTCCTTTGTTTTCAACCCCCAAGATAATAAAAAATCGAAAAAAATTCGAAAAAAATGCCCTAACTTCCGGACCTAAAATTTTATGCCTTGGAATGGTTTTATTCGATGTCTAAAGATACCCCAAAAAATTTAATTCACCTATCCCTTCCGCATCTCACCCTCGTTTTCAACCCCCATGGTTTAATTTATTGAAATAAAAGTGACTAAAGTGATCTTTTCATTTTAAAAAGTGACTAAAAATTGATTGGAAAAAAACTGACTGAAATTGACTGTGCGACAGGCCTGATCATTCTTGACAGTAACTTAGTTACTTTAGATAGCATTCGGCAGCATATATCACTTCTTTGATTCACCTGCAAATTTCAAACTTTTAAAAATGAAAAACTTGAAAATACGTTGAAAATAATAAGTAAAACATTTCTGAAGTCCTTCTCCAAATTAAATTTGTCTAATCGATTAATCAATGAAAGGATGAATTCAAGTTACCAGTTTTCAGTAAGGAAGAAGCTGCTTTATAAACACAGCAGTTACTGAAAGTTCGAACGCTTCTTGAAAGTTGAATTTCAATTTAGCCGGGGGAGTTTCTCAATCAAGTTGAAGTAACGCTCGAAATGGAATTAAAATTCCAAACTTCATTTTCCTTTTAATCCTCCATTTCATTTTAATCTTACTCACATTTAAAAAAAAATGATTTCGTAATTAAGTTTATTCTTCCTCTAGTGAAGAATTTATAAAGTTCTTATAAACCTGCTTGGTATGAACTTTTCATTTTTCAAGACCTCTCTCCTTAAAGGAAAGCGGGAGAAAATGTAATAAAAGAGATATTGAGCAGGAATAGAATATTAAAAAGGAATTTGAAAAGGAATAATAGAAGAAAAAACATTTTAAAGAGCTCTTCTCCGCATGACAGACATAGTTTCTGCAGTGATTTCTCCGGGGATCGTTTCCATCGACCCGAGTCTTTTTTGCGATGTAAGCAGCGTGGAATGGCTTGATTCACGATTTTATGGATATATTTGCAAATGACAAAGAATAAAAATTCGTTTTCGTTTCTTTGAGACGGAAGCTAAGAAATAACAATTTAAACAAAAAAGAAAAAAAATTGAAGAGCCCAGTAACTCATAAAAGATGTTCTGGCTCGTTAAGCCTCTTTGAGTTAAAAAATTAAAAAGTATTGGGTAACTCGTTTGAAAAAAAAAAAAATAAATAGATTTTCGTTTATGCAATTTCATTTCGTGACTATCACAGAATGTCTCTTGCCTGATTTTCAAGCTCCTCCTATGTGAATTATGTGTACTTTGTGTATTTACTGAAAAGCTAACTGTAATTGCATTTTTGAAGGCTCTGAAGTAACGACATTTCCAGCATTATGATATTCTATTCATCCTTGTATTCTAGAGAATATTTTATGGTCTGTTTGGACGACAATGTTATTCACGAGAATTGAATTAAAGTTTGTAATGTAGGAAAATAAATGGGGGATTTATTAAGGGTGGCCACTCAAACTTAAAAAAAACTCACGGCTATTTTCCGGTTTTCCCGGTCAAAATTTACACTTCCCAATTGACTTTTCAGCTTTTATAGTAATAATTATTCAACAGTAATTGATTTATTACATACATTTTGAAAAGAATTAAACATTTTCAGTCAAAAAAGTATAATTTTTAACCAAGAAGGATGAATTTTTAAGCAAATAATTGAATTTTCAAAAAAAAAAAACATTTTCAACGCAACAGATGCGTTTACAATCAAACAGTTGAACTTCCAAGCAAAAGAGATGAATTTTCAACATACGAAGATGAATCTTCAACCAAATGATGGAATTTCCAAACAAAAAAAGATAAACTTCACTAAAAAGTTCTTGCATTTTTAACCAAGTATAACAAATTTTAATCAAAAGAGATGAATTCTGAACCAAAAATATAATAGTAGAAAAAATAAAAAAAGATGACTTTTAAACAAAATGGTTACATTTTTAACCAAATAGTTGAATTCTCAACCAAATAGTGGAATTTTCAAGCCAAAAAGATGACTTTTCTATCAAAAGATGAATTTTCAATCCAGAGGATAAATTTTCTATCCAAAAAGACGAATGTTCAACAAAAAAGTTGAATTTTCGATCAGAAAAGATTATAGCAGAATATTCAATCATAAGCGATTAATTTTGAACCTAAAATATAATGGTAGACTTTTTAAATTAAAAAAAAATCAACTATCAACAAGAAAAAATGCATTTTCAATCAAAAAAACATAAAGTTTCAACAAAAAATTATGACTTTTTCAAACCAAATGATTGCATTTATAATCAAATATTTGAATTCTCAACCTACAAAGGTGAATCTGTTCAACCAAACGATCAAATTTTTAAACAAAAAAGATTAAACTTCAAGTAAAAACAGATGCATTTTCATGTTAAAAAAGATTACTCTTCTATCAAAAGATGAATTTTCTATAAATATAATAGTAGACTTTTCAAATAAAAAGAATTAACTTTCAACGGAAAAAGATGACGTTTTACTAAAATGAAGAGAAGAAAAATTTGAATATTCAACAAAATAATTAAATTTTCAACCAAATGTGTAGTAGAATTTTTCACCAAAAGAGATTAATTCTTAACCAAATGTATACTGGACCCTCTTTTTCCCTATGTTATGTAATCAGAGTGTCTAGCGGTCAGACCATTTAAAATTCCCGGAATTTTCCCGGTTTTTCCCCGGTCAATTTTTCCCCCCGATCAAGTTAAAGATGTTTTTTTGTGATTTTTGAAAGTGAACGTATACGCAGAAATGGGAATTTTAACACAATATACATTTGAAAAATTTATATCCTAAAGAAAATAATGATTTATTTACACGTGCCAAACTTTATGTTACAAACTTGATCGATTTCTCGATAAAATAAACAAAATTACCGATCATAAATAAAATTCCCGGGGGTTTCCCGGTTTATTCGGTGCATAAGATTATTCATGAGAAACCTAATTTCATTTTGATTTTAGATGAAAAAAAATTAACTTTGATCCAACAAAGATGCATTTTCAATCAAAAAGATGACTTATTAACAGAATAGTTGAATTTTCAACAAAATAATTCAATTTTCAACCAAATAGTACAATTTTAAACCAAAAAGAGATGAATTTTAAATCAAAAATATATAATAGAAGACTTTTCAATCAAAAATAATTCACTTTCAACCAAAAAAGACTATTTTTTACAAAGATCGAGAGGATATTTATTGCAAGAGTAAAAATAAAATCTAAAAAATTCCCGGTATTATTGTATAAGCGTGAATCTAAGAAGTAATTCCGAATCGAAGTTTTCTTCTCAAACTTTTCATACAAGCAAAATTTATTCCTGTTTATTTTATGAGAATTTTTAATTGAATCTGAAAAAAATATGTATACGAAAATAAATAAAATAGCAGGTCCATAAGGAATTTGTTATCTCGGCAGTATATTATATATTCATATCACATTCGCCGCAGGGTATTTTATTTACCAATAGATCTCTTCCTTTTTCTCTCTCGGATATTGAAAGCATAAATTTCCTTATTTGGAGAACAGTTTGGGTTGGCTCCCCATTTACATAATACCAAAGGTATTAAAAATAGAAAGAAAATGTGTGAGTCTGTGAAATCAATTCTTTTAAATCCCTTCTTCGAAAACAGGTGTTTGATAAATTCTAGAAGGAAGGCGATTGTAAGGAAGCCTTTGTGAATCAAGAGTTATTTTTAAAAAAGAGTGTTAGTCGTTTCAGTAAACTTTTCTTATTTTCATTTTTTCCTTTTTTTCATGCGAGTCTTATTCTCCATGCAGCTTTTATCTGCGACACTTGGAGAGTAAAAAGCATCCGAGAAGAAGAGTAAGCTCAGACAATTGAAATTTATTATTCCCTTCTGCTGCCTTTCAAACTCCCCAATCGTTAAATTCACACTGAACATGGTCACTGGCTACTTCCTCAAGTCTCCTAGAAGTCTCCATCCTTACTTTCTTCAACTTTACCCATTTGCAACTATTTTTCTCGCTCTAGTGAAGCAATTTTCCCTCAATGATTCTTTTTACGTTGTCTCGAGAACCTTCACGTATAAATTAATCGACGAGGCCTATGAGCAATCCAAATAATTCGATTTAATTAACTAAATAAAAGGGCGAAGTAAAACAGTTAATAAGAAATGTGTGATGAAGAGTGGCAGCGGAGGGGAGCGTGGAGAGGTTTACTCAGTGGATGTGGTTAGGGTAGAGGATAGAGGTAGGGTATGGATCTTATTATGGTATTATCAGTAAGTTTATGCGTTTTTGTGTGATCTATGACACATGACGACTTTGTGAAGCTATTGGCCTGGGGTGATTGCTAAAGAGGCAGCGACCTGTGTTGCAGCAGTGTTGCGGAACGAACGTGATACTTAAATAAGCAACACGGGAATTCTAGATTGATCTAGAATTATATACCTCCTCCTTTAAACCTCCTTCTGCACTTCCCTTTCTCACTTTTATAATAAAACGAATTCCTTGATTCCTAGCAGTATAAAGATGCTAGAACCGATCCATATTTAATTTCCCCTGACCATTAATATTCAAATACCAGCATTTTATTGTCAATTGTAACATTTTAAACACATAATCTTTTATAAACGTAATAAAACAATAAAATTTCAGATTAAAACTTAGAAATGTCAAACTGATTTATCTCAAACAAACAAGATGAATTTCCTAAAAAAGATAAATTTTCAATCTAAAAGGAGGAATTTTCGACCAAAAAAGATGACTTTTTAACCAAATAATTAAAATTTTTAATCAAATTACTGAATTTTTAACCTAAAAAGATGAATTTTCAAACAAAAAAGATTAAACTTCAATAAAAAAGAGTTGTATTTTCAACCAAATAATTGAATTTTCTGTAATACAATTGAATTTTCAACAGAAAAAGATGATTTCAATTCAAAAGGACGACCTTTCTATCTAAAAAGACGAATGTTTAACAAAATAGTTCAATTTTTATCCAAATACTTCAATATTCTACCTGAAAAGATGAATTTTCAACAAAATAGTCGAACTTTTAAACAAAAAAAGATTAAGCTTCAACCAAAACCAGTTGTATTTTTACCGAAATAGTTAAATTTTCAAACAAAAAAAAAAACAGAAAATTTTTTTTAAAAGACAAAACAGGTCATTTTCTACCGAAAAGTTGCATTTTTAACAAAACAAGAAAAGAGAAAATTTCGACGGAAATTTCAAACCAAGAAAATTGGTTTCATACAAAAAAAAAAGAAGTTTTAACTAAAAAAGATCAATTTTCAACAACATTGTTAAAATTTAAACATAAGAGATGAATTTTCAAGCAGAATTATGAATATCCAAATAGAACAGTTAAATGTTCAGTTAAAAAAAAGTAATTTTCAAAAAAAAAAAAAAAAAAAAAAAATTTTAAAAAAAAAAAAAAAAAAAGAACGAGTTTTCAACCAAAATAGATGAATTTCTAACTAAACTGATGAATCTTCAACACAAAAATGATTCTTGAACAAAGTTTTTCAATCATCAACAAAGTATGTAGTTCAATTTAAAACCAAAAAATACGAATTTTCAACGAATAATATAATAGTAGATATTTCAACCAAAACAGATTTTAATTTTGAATCAAGAATAGTTGAATTGAACCAAAAAGATGCATTCTCAACAAAATAGTTGAATCCTCAACCAAATAAGATTAATTCTCAACCAAACAGTTGCATTCTTATATGAAAAAGATGACATTTCTACTAAACATACATTTTTAAACCAAAGAGACGAATTTTCAAAAAAATAGTTGGTTTTCTAACCAAGAAAGATTTCAGTTTAATTTTTCCAACAATCAAATATGAATTTTCAACAAAAAGTTAATTTTCTATCAAAATATTTGGATCTTCAACCAAAAAAGATGAATTTTCAACGAACAGTGTAATAGTAGATATTTCAACCAAAAAAGATTTCAATTTTAAATCAAGAATAGTTGAATTCTACCAAAAAATATGAATTTTCAACCAAACAATTGCATTTTTACATAAAAATATTAAATTTATACTAAAACAGATAAATTTTTAAACCAAAAAGACGAATTTTTCAAAAAATAGTTGAATTTTCAACCAAGAAAGATTTCAGTTTAATTTCCAACACCAAAATATAAATTTTCAACACAAAATGACGAATTTTCAACCAAAGAAGATGCATTTTTCAAAAAATTGCTGAATTTTCAATAATTTAATACAAATTTTAACTACACATATAATCTTCAGGATTAAGCAACTGCAGAAAAAGAAATATGAACAGAAATACAAGTCAAATAAATTACCATTAATATTCAAAGACCAGAATCTTATTCTTGTAAAATTTGTAACAGAGAATCTTTTATAAACGGAATAAAACAATTTCACATCAAAATTTTTGATGTATTATCCTCGACAGTTATTTAAAGTGCTTCTTATAGATTTTTTTTAAATCCCTGACTTTTCCCGGACATTTCACTGATTTCTCCCAGTCAATTGTCAATTTTTCCCGATCAATTTAAAAGTGTTCAAAAGATTCTAAACGATTTTTAAAGATTTCAAGAAATTTCTAAACATCTTAAATATTTCAAATATTTCTGAATTTATAAAAGAGAATTTTGGAAACGAATTATAATTCTAAAATCGTACAGGTTTTTTTTTATATTCTCTTCTTCTAAATCAGAATTAAAATTATTTTCCGAAATTCTCGTGCCATGTCAAAAATGTTCTGTTATAAGTCAAATAATGATTCTTTACGAAAATTCCCTATCCTAAAGTCTAAATTATAATTCTTTATGGAAATGCCATGTTCCAAGTCAGAATTATATTTAGTTAAAACATTTTCTATTACAATTCAGAAATTTCGTAATTCCTTTGTTCTAAAATTTGGAAGAGGGTTGTCTCAAGTTCTAGTAAATTTTTTTGTGCAAAAAAAACAGAATTTTTAAATTCAAACAAATTCTAATTAGGAACAAGGAATTTTCCAAATCTCAGGAATTCTGACATAAAACAAGGATTGTTTTTGTAAATTTCCTTTTTATGAATCAGAATTAAAATTATTTTCCAACATTTTTCGTTTCATGTCGAAAATTACCTGTTTCAAGCCAAAATTACAATTCATTAAGAAATTTCTTGTTCTGAAGTTAACCTAAAATGACAATTATAATTGAAGGCTGGCAGCACAGAACTAGGTAACCAACAAAACGTGAATTTTTCAAAAGAGTGAGGAAAAATATTCTGTAAAATCGAAATCACTACAATAAGATAAAATAATAAATGTCCACTCTTGAGCCGAAGTGTTCTTAAATTGAGGGTAAAAAAGATTGATCATAAAAATTCATCCAGGTTCGAGGAAATTGATGTGGAAGTTGACAATCTCAAACTGACAATAACCGAAAATTGGACCAGACTTGACTGTGGATTGCGATAAAAAATTCAATTTTCAGTTTCATGTAAAAAGTTAGCCAATTCCGAGAAAATCGATAGTGAAATTTTGAGATTAAAATGTCATAGATTTTCAGAATCGGTTCGAATAGCGATTAAAAAAACGAATTTTCAATTGTTTACAAAAATAATAACTTGCTACCGAGATATAAAGATACTTAATAAGAATAGAAAATGTTTTAAAAAATGATTCTGTTCCGAGAAAATCGAAATTGAAGATCGCGACATCACAGTATGACACATTTTTGCTAAAAATTCGAGAGAAAAAAATACATTTTTTTCATTAAATGCTAATAACTTCAAGAAATAGAAATGCTATAAGGCTGAAAAAATAGTTACTAAGTAAAAATTATAACTAAATTGTAACAAAAAATGTTAATAATTTTTTAAAAAATTATTGTAACAAAAAATTATATTTTGAAAACATCCTTTTACCACAATTCGCATTTTGATTTTTTAAGAATTTTTTCAGCAATAAACCCATTTTCGATAAAAATTTTGGTTATCTAGTTCTGTACTGCAACCCTTCATTTGTGAAACCTGCACTTAGAAAGAATTTCAATTATCTCACCACTTTTATTCTCAATAATGTTTTTATTCGAATAAAAATTCAATCCACTTATTAAAAAATTCGAAGAAATATAGGATCAGCATGCCTCGCTTATATTGAGAAATTCTTCACATTTTACCGGTGCATAGTGTTTAAAATGGTGGAACGTAGAAAATCGTTCATCAAAGTCAGTAGGTATGTCAACGAATAAATACAAGTCTTGATCACGTTATTTACTGAAAAAGAAGCTTTGAAAGTAGTTCCCTTCAGAAGAAGCTGCTTCGCTGTTTCATCATTTTTATATCCAAAGAGTGATTTTTCATCATAATTATATATAATAATCTACGATTGACAATGACAGTGGTCTTTTGATGGACATAAATCACATTTTTTTATTTTTTTTAAATCTATCCTATCATTTTAAATATCACTTGATACTACACGATAAGATTTTTATCAGTAAAATTTATCATCTTTAAAATTTCCAGAATTTCAAATTGAAATTAAAGTTTTGAATGCGCAATTTTAAACCAGTTTATTTTTTGAGGCAATAAATCTTAAGTTTTTTCGCTTCAAAAGCATAAACTCGAAAATATTTGATTAGTAATTTCTTAATTTTTGGAGGTTTCCGATTTCACAATGGTGTAGTTTCAAATTCAAATACACCAAACTCTCGGTTTCAGTCCCCCCGGTTTCCACCTTCCTAGAACTGCTATTCCAGGCGAGAAAACGGTTGCGACGTTAGTCGCAACGTGTCTCGCGAAAGGTTGTTTACGTTTGGATTCCCCCGGTTTGGGGTCAAGGCCATTTCAAGGCAACTCCCGACACTGGTCTGAAACCGAGAGTTTGGTGTATTTAAAATGTCAGGACAATTTCACTACTAAATCTTTCAATATTTTATATTGAAAGCCTTGACAGTCAGTCTTAAATTTAATAATTTTCTATTTAAATATTCTACATTGTTTGGTTTCAATAGGGTTGTTTCGCAATTTTAGATCAAATAATTTTTTAATACATATTTTTAATCTAAACTCAATGTGCGTTCTAATTTTTTTTTCTGTTGAGTCGTTCAACAGAAAAAAATTATTAAAAATTGTACAGCGCCCGCGAAGCTCGACGCGCGCATCTCCCTCCATCGATTTTCTGCCCTCTCCGCTCGACTCCCACGCAACGTCCACGCAGCCTCCCCGTTAAAAGGGCGCGCACTGGCCCAAAACGACAGAAGTGTTTGGGAGCTGGTAGCCAGAGCCCTCACACTTAAACACTATAGCTGGAAGCCAGCCTTAGGTACTTACAGCTGAAAGCCAGCCATAGGCCTTGACGGGCAAGCCAATGCCGTGACCAACCAATCGAATACGCAATCTACAGGAAATTCTGTCGTTCTTTGGGTACCTCCAGCTGGAAGCCAGCCAGAGGCCGCTCGGATGAAACATCTCCGTCACCCTCTTCGGAGGACAAACTAAAACATCAACGATTCTGTAAAAACATCAATGCAAGAAGAAGATCTTAAATAAAATCAAGCCGAATACTAAAATATTTTTTTGTTCTTCAAATTCTCCCCCCTCTTTCCTCCGCTAAACTCCGCTGGCATACCAGCCTGCTCGTTTCCGCCGAGACAGCTGGCATACCAGCCCTCTCTGCCGTATCGCTTGCTAACTCCCCCTTCCCCCCCACCTAACAAACAATCTAGATATCCGCGAACACAATTATTTTCAGAAGAAAAAGAAATTTCAATCAAAAACGCGCGCTCAACTTGCTTTCTCTTTCCATCTTATGAGATAGACACATCACACCCTCCTTTCACCTCCCTCGACATTTATCCTCTCACTCCCTCCTCTAGTACTCTGCAAATCACTCTTCCATCCGCTCTCTCTTTCCATCTTATGAGATGGACACATCACACCCTCCTTGCACATCCCTCGACATCTATCCTCTCACTCCCTTCTCTAGTACTCTGCCAATCACTCTTCCATCCGCTATTTCTTTCTAACCTATGAGATACACATCACACCCTCCTTCCACCTCCCTCGACATCTATCCACTATGCATCCATCCTTGAAAAATATGGCAATATTCCCCCTCACTCCCTCCTATGGTTTCCCTACCTCTGCTGTCTCTTGTTATCTAATAAGATAACTCCTTCTCGCTCTATCTTAGTAGATAAAAATCCATTATCCCTGAAGACTATCTTTCTTACTATTAACCAACAATTACCATCCAAAAAGAAAGAGCATATCAAATCTTCAAGTGAAAAAGACGATTTTTCCATAAAACTGTTGATTTTTCAACCAATAAGGATGACAGTGAGGCCTGTAATGAATAAATAGGAATATTGATCATTTATATTGTCGTACGACACAACATTTTAGGTCCTGAAGAAATTATGTTAAAAATTTCAGAAAACGACTTACTTAATTTTTAGGTGACACCTTACTTTTTTATTCAATTATTATTATTACACAAATTTATAATTATCAAACAATTTTTTGTTTAGTAAATTTTTTTCAATTACAGGTAATACAGTTGTTTACAATCAAATCTTGTAAACTTTTGTTCTTCGAAAATATCTTACGTAAGAAACGTTATTGGCCACGTAACCCCCCCCCCCCGTGGTAGAGAGAACAAAAATATCGTTGACCTTCCACATCCCACCCATAATACTTTACGTAATTTCTGCACGACCAAGTCATAACCGTCTGCTTGCACATTGAAATTTGAAAACTGAGCTTTCGAAGAAATTAAAATTTTTTATTGGCGAAAAATTATTAAGTTTCGACGAATACTTGAACTACGTGGATCTAAAGAAACAATTTTTGGAGTTAAAAAAATAATTTCAGAGCTACAGAGATTTATAGCACAATATAGGAAAATTTGAATTTTGCTCCCATCCTGAAATTCAAAATTTCCTAAAAAATTTCTGTTTGGTCCTAAAAAGTTGCAAGTCTTCCAGAAGTGGGAGTCGGACCTAGGTAAATCTATCAAAATTTATTTATAAAAATTATAAATTATTTTCCAAAGTTGAATTTTTTGTTTGTCAAAAAATTAATTTTTTCAACTGAAAATTAAACTAATCCAGTTGAAAATTCATCTCTTTCGTTGAAAATCCATATATTTTTGGTTGAAAGTTATTTGTTTTTGGTTGGAAATTTTACTATTATACTTTCTGTTGAGAATTCATCATTTTTAGTAAGGAATTTTATTCTTTGGTATGAAATTTAATTATTTTGTTCAAAATTTAACATTCTTGTTAAAAATTCGTCGTTGAAAATACACATTTGTGCGTGGAAAATTCAACTATTTATTAGAAAATTCTCCTTTTCAACTTGAAAGTTCAAAAACATGGTTGAAATTTTTTCCTCTCTTGACTCAAAACCTATTTTTAGATTAAAAATGTCTTTTAGATTAGAAAATTAATCTCTTCTGGAAAAGCGTTCCTTTTTTTTTTGTTAAAAATTGAACTATTACGTTAAAAATTCGCCATTTTGGTTATAAATAATTATTTTCTAACTGAAAATTTAATTACTCAATTTTGAGTTGAAAATTTATTTTTCTGATTGAAAATTCATGTATTTTGTTTAAAAATTCATCTTTTTTTGTCGCAAATTAATGTTCTTGGTTGAAAATAAATCTATTTGATTGAAAATTCAAGTCCTTGGTTGAAAGTTGTACTCTTTTGTTGAAAATTACATTTTTTGGTTGAAACTTCATTAGCTTAGTTAAAAATTCATCTTGTTGTTTTAAAATTGAACCATTTTGTTACAAATACATGTATTTTTTTGAAAATTTATATTTTTTTCCTAAAAATTCCACAATTTGGTGGAAATTTTGTTCCTTCGTGACTGAAAAATCCTTTTTTGTTTAAAATTAAATTCTTTTGTATGAAATTTTGTCTTTTTGGTTGAATTCAACTGCACATTATTTAAAATTAATATAATTCTTGGTTCAAATATCAACTATTAAATTTTTCATTGAATTAATCTTCTTAATTGTGAATTAATTTTATTTTGGTTAAGGATTTAACGAATTTGTTGAATGCTCATATTTTTTGGATGAATTCAATGGTTTTTTGTTAGAATTAAAATCTTTTTTGTTTGAAATATCGACTATAATAGTTTGTTTTTTAAATAAATCTATCTTGCTTAAAAATGTAACGTCGTGGTTGAAAGTGACATATTTGTTAAATGAAATTTTTTCTAGAAGATTCATAATTCTAATTGAATATTCGTTTTATCTTTTCGTTGAAAATAAATTTTTTAACTGAAAATTTATCTGTTCTGTTTTTGGTTGAAAATTGAACTTTTTTAGATAAAAATTTAGTTATTTTTGGTTGAAAACAAGTCTTTTTGTGCAGAAAATTTTTCTATTTGGTTGAAAATTCATCTTTTTGGGATAAAACTTGAACAATTTGCTTGCAATTTTTTTCCTTCGTGGCAGACATATCTTTTTTCGTTAAAAATTCAATTCTTTTGTTTGAAATTTTGGTTGAATTTAACTGCTTCTTATTTAAAATTAATAGTTTTTTAGTTTAAATATTAAAAATGACATTTTTAGTTCATAATCCATTTTTTTTGTTAAAAGTAATTTTTTTTTTAAATGAAAATCTTAATTTTTTGTTGATGTTTAAAATTCATGTTTTTTGTTGAAAATTTGTCTTTTTTTTTTGGTTAGAAAATTGATCTTCATGGTTAAAAATTCATGTTTTTGGGATAAAAATTCAACAATTTGGTTGACCCTTTTTCTCGCATATCAATTAACACATTTTTCGTTGAAAATTATTTTTTTTTCTTTGTTAGAAATTAATTTATCTAACTGAAAATTTAAACATGGCGTTTTTGGTTGGAAAGTGATCTTTTTTAGTTGGGAATTTATATTTTTTATTGAAAATTCGTCTTTTTTTGTTAGCAAATCCACCTTCTTGATTAGACATTAATTTGTTTTTGTTAGAGATTCAACCAATTTGATGAAATTTTTGTGTGTGTGGAATTTACGGTTTTTTGTTTAAAATTGACATCTTTTTAGTTGAAATATCAAGTATAACCGTTTTTGTTGAGAATTCGTCTTTTTTTGCTGAACATTCAATTCTTTTGTTTGAAATTTTGGTTGAATTTTATTGTTTTTTATTTAAAATTAACATTTTTTGTTTAAATAGTTACAATTACATTTTGAGTTTAAAATCCATTTTTTTTTTTTGAAAATTAATTTTTTCCTGCAAATTTAAATATCTTTTTGGGTGGTCGAAAATGCATCTTTTTTAGTCGAAAATTCACGTTTTCTGTGGAAAATTGGTATTTTTTTTGTTAAAAAATTTAATTTTCTGTTCAAAAATTCATCTTTTTGGGATAAAAATTCAACAATTTGGTTGACAATTTTTTTCTTTATATCAAAAATTACATTTTCAGCTGAAAATCCTTTTTTTGTTAGAAATTAATTTTTTTGACTGAAAATTTCAACATGGCGTTTTTGGTTAAAAAGTGATATTTTTTAGTTGAAAATTTATATTTTTTATTGAAAATGCGTCTTTTTTTGTTAGGAAATCCATCTTCTTGATTAAAAATTAATTTGTTTTTGTTAGAGATTCAACTAATTTCATGAAATTTTATATTTATTCAACTATTTTTGTTTGAAAATTTAGTCTTTTTTGGTAGAAAATTATTCTTCTTCACAGAAAACTAAATTTCTTTCAGGAATTCAATCAATTTGTTGAAAGCTCATATTTTTGGGTGAAAAATTCAACTTTTTGGGCTAAAAATTCATATTCTTTTGGTAGTAAATTAATCTTCTTAGTCTTAAGTCATATTTGTGGTTGAAATTTGAACTACATAGTTGAAATTTGAAATCCTTTTTCAAAGTTGCAGTTTTCATTTTTAACTATTTTTTGGAAAATTCTGTTTTTTAGTTAGATATTAATTTTTTTATTTAAATATTTAATTTAATCCATCCTTGGTTGGATGTTCACAATTTTCATAACTTTTGGAAGTGAAAGTCGAAACTGGGTGAATCTAAAGAAACACTTTTAGGAAGAAAAAATAATTTCCAGAACCATAAAGATTTAAATTTATTCCAATATAAGATAATAGGAATTTGTCTCCCACCCTGTAATAAAAAATTTTCTGAAACATTCTTTGTCTTAGAAATATTATCATACACAAGGGTTCAGTTTCAACGGAACCAAGTTATGTTATCGAAAAATAAATAGTTAAATTTCGAAGCATTTTTGGGGATAATAAAAAATATTTGTGTCAAGAACCTTTTTATGTAAACTCCCAAGTCAGCTATTTAAATAAGCATGCATGTGTCGTGATATTTAGTTGGTCATAAAAATGTTTAAACTTCTTTTATTGACAATACTTACGTTCAGACACAAAAGGAAAAAGCCGAGCATGAGCGTCATAGCCACAGTGGGGTCGAATGGGGGCTGGAACAAAAAGAACATACACACATTTTTTAAATTTTATCTCTGTTATAAAAGATCGATCCTTTTCATTCCTTTTCATCAAAGTGCATTTCATTCCACCTCGTATCATCGGTTAAAAATTTCAAATAGTAATGAAAAAGAGTTTACCTCTCTAGTAAAAGTTAACACGAAGGACGGAAAGTGTTCCTAGAACCGTGAAAACAAAGGAAAATACATCTAACGAGGCCAATATTGTGTCGCTTCCATGCTCAGGGATTCACAATCTATCGAAAATCTAAAGCTTCAGTAAAAAGTACCCTTTTAATTCAATGCTCAATTTTAGATAGTAAATAAATCTAATTTTTATTATAGCAATATCAAATAAAAATATAATTAGCAGAAAATGTAGGATTTTTATTCCCTATCATTAAAGATGAGCGACATTTCTGCATTTTTCTTATTTTTCAATCTTTGATAATAAAAAGGCATCACTATCAGGTAGGAAATTTTATTCAGACCTTCAATTTGAGCCATCATCGGAGACAATCAATATGAAAGAAAATATTCCAGCGCAGTTGGCTAAACATTTTTTTTTATAATGGACACCTACATTTCAAAACTTTTAATTTTAATCATCTTTGAAAAATATCGGTCAAAAGTAAAGTTTTCAGCAAAGCGGTCTAAAAATGGAATTTCCTCATTTTCTCATTTTTTATTCTTTGATGACAAAAGAACATGAGTGTGACATAGTAAATTTTATTTTTTTATGGATATGTACATGTCAAGACCTTCAGCACGAATCATCCCGGAAATAAATCAGATTAATTAAAAAGCTTTCAGCATAGTGGTCTAAAAAACCAAATTTCCCTTCTTTTAAATTTTTTAACCACCGATAACGAAAACGACACTTTAAAGTAGTACATTTCATTTTTTAATCTACGTCGATATGCCAAATGCTTCAATTTAGGCCATCTTCGAAGAGAATCGATCTACAAGAAAAGATTCCAGCATAATGGTCTAAAAACGAATTTTCTCATTTTACTTTATTTTCTAATCTTTGATAACTAAGAAGCATCAGTAGCACATAAGAAATTTCATTTTATGAATCACATCTAAATACCAAGATCTTAAAGGTAAATCATCTTCGATGATAATCGATCTAACAGAAAAGATTACGTCACAATTATCTACAAAATTAAATTTTTCATTTTCCTTATTTTTCAATCTTTTCTAACAAAAGAGAAATCAGTATGATATAGAAAATTTCATCTTTTATGCACATCGAAATAACAATACCTGAAATTTGAACCATCCCCGGAAAAATCGGACTAATAGAAAAGCTTTCAGCATAGTCATCTACAAAACGAGATTTCCTCATTTTTCCATGTTTGATAACTGAAAAGCATCAGTGCCGAATAGGAAATTTTTTTTTGTTATGCACATCTAAATACCATGACATTCAACTTGAACCATCTTCGAAGATAATCGATCTAACAGAAAAGATTCCCCTATAGTCATCTAACAAATGAAATTTCTTTATTTTTGTTATTATTCAATATTTGATAACAGAAGAAACATCAGTATGACATAGAAAATTTTATTTTTTATGCACATCTAAATGTATATATTTGAAATTTGAACCATCCCCGAAAAAAAATTAAATTAATATAAAAGTTTCCTGTATCGAAGAAAAGGGCTCATAGTAATTACTTGAAGGAAAATTTACATTTGATATGATTCATATAGAAAATTATAAGTTTATTACTAAAATGCCAAAGTAAAGTCAGAAATTTCAGAAAAAACTGCAACTTTCTAGCAATTATGTAGGAAAAGATAAACAATGAACAATATATAAATAATAATATTGATAATATTAATTAATTATTATTACCTCACTCTAAGTGAAAAGTCGACAAAAAGTTTAAAATTTCAGAAAAACCGCACTTTAAAAAATACTCAAGCAGAATATTATTAAAAAATGTGAATTGTTTGATCAATCATGTTTGTTAACTTTAATTAATTATTTCTTCACTCTAATTAAAAAGTGGACAAAATGTGGAAAATTTGAGAAAAATCTGCAACTTTCTAGTGTTATTCTAAAATAATATTATTATAAATAATAATAAATAGTTCAAACAATTATTTATGTTAAATCTAATTGACTATTGCTTCACTCTAACCGAAAAGATAAAAATAAGTTGAAAATTCGAAAAAACCGGGACTTTCAAACTCTATTCTAATAGAAAATTGCTATAAACAATAATTAATTGTTCAAACAATTTATGTGAACATCTAATCTTATTTATTTTTTTACTGCTTGATATTAGAAAATTTCAATTGCAATATATTTTAACAATTTAATTATTTGTATTGAAACTGACAAATTATTATTATTATTAACTGACAAATAAACTAAAACATACATAGCAAGTAAAACTACAAATATATTTTTTCCAAAAATTTTAGTTTCCGAATGATAATTTTGTTTTCTTGTACAATTTTAAATATTTAAAATTGATTTGGAATAATTTCATATATTATCTATTGAACATAGTAAACAGATTTTATGAATATTAATTAAAAACGGAAAAATTGGATTAAGTTTTAAGTTTGGAGGTCTTTTCTTTCATAAAATTAAGACTTTATGGAGGAAACTTTGTTTTCAGAAAGTATCTCGTGAATCGGTTTTCAGGGACGTGTAAAACTTTTTTACGATGCCCAGGTGACGAAGGAAGTTCTACCTTAAATTTATGAGGATTCGAGTTATCAATTGAGGGCATAAATTCACAGGTCAAGATTACCTAGAAAATTTATTTTCTCGGTAATCTAAATTCTTTTGTTATATTAGGTTTTTTATATTTTGTTATGCAATTTTAACTTACAAAACAGCTAAAGTTATAAACTATTTTGATTTTGACTAAATTTAATTAGCAATATCAAATTTACAAGTTAAATCTTTTTAAAAATGAGACAAAAGAAATACTTTTTAAAATGTCAATATAGTATCATTGTGTGTGCAATCGTCAATTAAAATTTTGTAAATTATAAATCATTAGGTTAAATCAAATTTTTGTAATTCTTCGCAATTTCAAGCTTAAATGTTTTATTTTGTAATTTATGCGCGCTAGAATTTTTTTCTTTAGGTATTAAGGACGTTGATCATTAACATTTAATAAGGCTATCAAGGAAAGCTTTAACTGAGGATTCTAGCTGAAAAGAAACTTTATAAAGCGGATGTTTGCTCCGACTCTTTCATTAGTGGTTTAACGCAATCGAGTTGAACTTCATTTTCCGATTTCGCGGAATTGTTGAAAGTGGACGGAAATTGTGTTGAATTTTCGTATTGCAATTTTAAATTGAAGGGTTGCAGTACAGAACTAGAATACCAACATTTTTGCCAATAATGGAGTTTGGCATAAAAATTCTTGAAAAATCAAATACACATTTTGTCGCTTAAATTTAAAGTAACTATTCTATGATTCCTGGAGAGAAAAATGTCTGATGAGATTCAGCGATTTTAATTCAATAGTAGAAGAAAAGTTAATTAATTTGTAGAAACAGAGTCACTGGAAGAAGTCTACTAATTCTCATGAAAAACTATTTCAAAACCCAACTGATCCTTTCTGATAAATAATAAATATTTATCTAGAGTTTGAATGACAGTCAAATAATTTTCAAGAAATGGATTCAAACAAATAGTTTATAAATAATATTCAAAAGTCTATCAGATTTTAGTTTATCGTGAACGACTTTTTATTCAATTTGTGAAAAGGAATCTGGAAAATGAGTAATCAAAGAATTGAGAATACGGGTTTATAGTATTCCGTCGACATTTTTCTTAGAAATCTGTATTATCATCGGAGAAGTTAACGGATCAACAGGAGAAATCCACACATAACATGGAAGTCTACAATATCGACCAAAGTTATATTCTCCTATACAGGAAATATTTTAACGTCATTTCAGACAAGATGGAAATATAAATTAAAAATTTTTTAATTAAATTTTATTCAGAAAGAAGATCTTCTCCTTTTACTCCACTGGGATTCGAACACGAGGTCAACTGATTTCCGGTCAGGTGCTCTAACCACTGAGCTACTAGAGAGATCAGAGGAAGAATTCTTTTTTCTGGATCACGCTTTATTTAGCAAGATGTTACATATCAATTTTTAATAGAAATCTGTATTATCATCAGAGAAGATAACAGATCGAGAAGAGAGATCCACACATAAAATGGAAATCTACAATATCGACCAAAGTTATATTCCCCTATACAGAAAATATTTTAACATCATTTCAGACCAGATAAGAAAAAAAGCCAAGTAATTGAATTTTCAATTCAGATGATGCGTGCTAGAGCTTTTTTCAAATTTTTTTTTTTTTTTGTAATTGAAAATTAAATGTTTTTTGGCGCCTGTGAAATGAAACACGCTAGCCAAGTATGTATGCCGGGTTGCAGTCATCAATTCTGATTTCAATGCTTACAAAAATCTGTGAGTGCCCTGTTTTCGTGGCTTAGAGGAATATATATTATGAATAATATAGTATAATATAATGTCAATAATTATTGATAGAAAAAATTTTTTCAATAAAAAAAATTAATAAACAAATAAAAATCCAACCCTAACAAAAAATGCAATTGAACATAATGGGCCCTAACCATCTTTAGTCTGATACAATAATAATATAAAATTAATAATAAAAAAATAGAAGAAATAATAATAAATAATAAAATTTATTTAAAAAAAATTAATAATAATATATCATGTTAATTTTTTGAAAAATTTAATTTTTTATTTTCAATGTTATATTTCACAATTAAAACAAAAACTACGCATCCTATCAAGAATTATTAATGACAAAGTTTGTAGCTATTTCTGATGATTAATAACAAATTTGGGTGCCTTTGTGGATTTTGAAAATGTTTTGACTCTGAGAATTTGTTCATTATCAAAAAAAAGTTTTTCTTACATTTGTCGAAAGTTTTTGAAATATTTTTAAACTGTTTCAATTACTCTTTTGAAGTTAATTTTTTAAATAACAAAATTATTTTAAATTTTTCTGGGAATATTCATCAAATTTTTTTATTTCCTTGAAACCTTTCACAATTCCTGAGATGTCTAAATTTTTTTTTGTAAATCTTCAAGATTGTACATTTTTTAAAATTTTTTAATCCTTCATAACTTCTAAATAACTCTTAAGCTTACACGCATTTTTCTAAAAATTTATAATCTGGCTAAATGAAAACATTTTCCTTCAAAATCTGGTACATTCCATTTTATAATTTTAGGCAATTATTTGAATTTTTTTGAAATATTTAGAAATCAAAAATTTTGTTTCAATTTTTTTAATTTTCTATTTTCATAATAAGTTTAAAGAAATTAGAATTTTACCCTAAGTTTTTAAAAAATCGTAAAAAACTAAAAAAAATTCTAAACTTTCACTGATTATTTTTAGAAAGTTTGTGAAATCTCTTGAAATCATTCGAAACACCTTCTTAAAATTATTTTTTTCAATAAAAAATCATTTTAAAATTTCATAAGTATCTGAAGCAAATTTGTGTACAAAATCAACAACTATCTACTTTGCTTTACAATTTTTTTAATCTCTTAAAAAGTTCAAAATATCTCTTAAATTGACTCGATTTTTTAATAAAATTTCAGAATCTTGCAAAATTAAAAAATTTTGTAATATAGTATTTTACATTCCTTTCTGAAAAATTTTCAAATCATTTAACTTTGAAAAAATATTTTTCAACTTTTTCTCAGAATTTATTTTTGAAAACAAAAAATATTTGAAAATTTGTAATGAATTTCAAGAAAAATGTGTTATTCTCTTGTAGCCTATCTAAATTCTTTTGAAAAAATTAAATTTTGCTTCAACTTGTTGTAATTATTTCAAATTTCAAATTATGTTCGAATTTTTTCAAAACTATTAAATATATTTTAAACTTACTCGATAATTTTCCAAATTATAATTGTTCGATTATCATTTATTATTCAACAATTTAAAAAAATATTTTCTTGAAATTAATTTTTCAAAATAAAAATCATTTAAAATTATCCCAGCTACCTTAGAAACAAATTTTTTTCTTCAAACCTTTCAAAATCCTTACAAAGCTTCCAAATTTTATTGAGAAATCTTCAAAAATCAAAATTTAGTTTTCTTTGTCTTCCTTAATTAAAAATATTCAAATTGAATGGGTTAAAAATGTAATATTTTCGATTAAAACAATATTTGAATAGGATTTGGAATTTAATAATAGCGTTAAATTTTGGAAATTATTCTTAAATTAGGAATAGTTTATAAAGTTATAATCGAATGTTTACATTTGTTTAAATACTGAGGCTTTCAAATTGAATTTTTTTATTTTAAATGTCTATTCTAAAAGTATTGTTTGTGAAAATTTATATTTTTTCCTTTAAATTTGTACCTTGTAGATTTTTACAACAAAGTAAAGAATTATATATTAATGAAAAGTGTTACAAAACAATGGGTGAATTGTAAAAACTTATACTTTATTGTAATTTTTTTTTTCTACGAGAAAATACAAAAAAAAAATTATTTGTATTCAACTCTATTTCTTCGCTAAATTTCTTTTTATCTTGTTTTTTACAAAGAAGTTAATGTTTTAACAGAAAATTACAGCTCTAAAAATGTTTTACTTTCTTGTAAAAATTTTTACTGTCAGGGAAAATATCTTTCTAAATTGAAAATTCAACTAATTGTTTAGTTTCATTTATTTTGTTAAAAATTGTTTCTTTTTCGTAGAAATTTCATCTTCTTGTTCGAAAATTTATCAGCTTGGATAAAAATTCATCTTGCTGGTGAAAAATTAATTTGTTTAAACTGAATATTTAACTGATCCATTTTTGATTGAAAGTTTATCTTTCCGAGTTGAAAATTCAACTATTTTGTTAAAAATTCATGTATTTTGTCAAAAATTTGACTTTTTTGGTAGAGAATTAATCTTCTTGATTGAGAATTCATCTTCTTGTTTTCATTTTAATTTTGCTTTAAATAAAAATGTAGATTTTCAATTTGAAAATTCATCATTTTATTTGAAAATTCATCTTCTTGGCTGAAAAATCAATTTTTCAAATTGAAAATGTAATGGTTCCATTTTTTATCAAGAATTTCTACCCAAAATTATGATTCTTCATCAAAGAGTTTAATTTTCAACCAAATAATTTAATTTTCTGCAATATTCTTGAATTTTCAAGCCAGAAGATGACTTTTCTACAAAACAGTCAAATTTCAAACATAAAAGTTTATTTAAAAGCAAATAGTTAGATTTTCTACCATAATTATGAATCCTTGGTGACAAAAATTAATTTTTTCACAAAGCAGTTCAAATTCAAATCAAGCAATCGATTTTTCAGACAAAAAATATGAATTCTCAACAAAGCATGTAACATTTGATATTTTAAACATACAATTCCATTTTTACAAAAAAGAGAAATTTTCAACCAAGAAGATTAAACTTCTACCAATAAAGAAAAATTTGCAACAAAATACATTAATTTTCAACTAAAAAGTTGAACCTGAAACTGAAAAAGATAAAATTTTAACCAAATAGTTAAATTTTGAACTGAAAAAGATAAACTTCTAACCAAATATGTAACAAGTTTTCATCCAAATAGTTTTTTCAACCAAATGAAAGAACCTTCAACTGAAAAAATGAATTATCAGCAAAGTAGTTGAATTTGTGATAAAAAAAGACTTTTTACCAATAATGTTGCATTTCCAACGGAATAATTAAATTTGCAACACAATAATAGAATTTTTTATCAAAGGATATGAATTTTGGAACCAAACATATAATAGTAGCCTCTTTAATACAAAAATTAACTTTTACCCAAAAATAAAGTATTATAAAAACGGACTTTTCAATTTTGTTTTGCTTCGGAATTAAGTTTCAAGGCTTTGAGACTGAAATTTTATCAAGTTTTTTTTTGTGATGAATGAGAATAATGGACAGAATTTTTCCGAAAATTTCCCCGAATATTTTGGCTTGAGAATTTCGAAGATTTGAAGCGAATAAAAAAGTTTTCTTAAAATTCCTGGTAAAACTTAGATATCGCTTTATTTGGTAAATTAATTTTAAGGGAATATTGAAAAATGATTCTCTAAAATTTCGAAAAATAATGTAGAAAATTTTAAAGCAACATTTTTCAATTCTGCACGTTTACAACATTTAAAAAAAATTCGTGTCAGTTTAGGAAATATTAAGAAGTTTCGCAAAGATTTCATAAAATTTAAAACAAAATATCGATTTCATAAAATTGAAAAAAAAAACAATTTCTAAAGACTTCCAAGAAAAAATTTAGAAGTTTTTTAAGAATGAAAGGTTTCAATCTGGAAGATTTTTTTGTAAAATGTTTTTATTTTGCAGGATATAAAATGATTTTGTAAAATTTTGAAAAATAATGTAGAAAATTTTAAAGCAAAATTTTTCAACTTTGCAAGATTACAAAATTTTAGAAAAAATCGTGTTAGTCATGGAAATGTTGAGAAGTTTTGCAAAGATTTTGTCAAATTTAAAACAAAATCGATTTTTAAAGATTCCGAAAAAAAAATTTTCTAAAGATTCATAGGAAATTTAAAATGCTTTTTTTTTATTTTCGAAAATTATTTTAATATTATATTCCAAGAGATATCAACAATTATGTTTAAGAATCTGAAGTTTGTTGGGAAATTGTTTTTATTTTGTAGGATTTTAAATGATTTCCTAAAATTTCGAAAAAGAATGTAGAAGATTTTGTGCGCGATTATCAAATTTAAAAAATCGAGTTTATTTAAGAAATATAAAGAAGTTTTGAATAAGTTCAAAAATAATTAAGAAAATATTTCAAAGAATTTAAAACAATTTCAAAAAATTTAAAACAAAATGTAGATTATGAAAATTTCGAAAAATGTAGGGGTTTAAGAATTTTGAAAGATTCTAAGAGAATAACAAAGTTATTTTAAGATTCCTGGCAAAATTTAAATGATTTTTTATTTTGAGGAAAAAATAGATCATAGTGCCCAGATCTAATGTTTATGGTTGATTATGAACCAATCTGTTTAGATTATTACATTTTCCAATTAGGAAAAGAAACAATCAAAAAAAATGTTATGTATTTCTAACATTGCTAATATTTAATCTGAAAAATCGATTTTCATCGTAAAAATATTCTCATTCACATAATTTAAAGTTGATGCAAGGTCAGAAAAAGTTCGTTGATTCCATGCGAATCGTTTGACCTATAATACTATTACATTTTAAGAGGAAAAAATCCTCTTATAAACACGGAAAATAATTTTTTTAATACGAATTTAAAAACGATCTTGTTAGTTTTATGGTAGGTCATGAAAGGGTCTTAATTTGTGCAATGGATGCGTCTCGAAGATGCGAACAAATGTATCATATACATTACTGTTGTAATTCCAATATTAAAAAAGTTTCCCTCATATTAAGAAGCCAAACAATATATTTTTTAAATTTATAAATCGATATTGCTAGATCATAAGAGTTCATAGAAAGATTCGTCAATAGGTCATTCGACGTTTCTCGAAGACGCGAACAAATATGTCAGATATAGTACTGTAGTATTCTAATATTAATCAAGTTTTTCTCATATAAACAGAATACACATATTTTTTTGAAACTTCATAAATCGGTACTGGTGAATCGTAAAAGGTTCAACAATCGGTACGTCAATCAATCGGTACGTCTCAAGGACGCGAACAAATGCGCTAGATATCGTATTGTATTTTGAATATAAAAAAAGTTTTTCTTATATAAACAAGGTATTTTTTTAATCCATAGACGCAAAAAATCTATTTCTAAATGACCGATCTAGCTAAAAATCCCATCAGACCTGGATATCAGTTGGAGCTACAATCCTTCCGAATTTCATGATTATAGCTCTTTTACTTTCCGATTCACACACACACGGACATTTTCAACAATAAAGTTAATTTTCAATCAAGTGACGGTATTTTCTGCCAAAATAGTTGAATTTTCAACACAAAAAGACGCTATTTTTAGAAAAACAGTTGAATTTTCAACTAAAAAGGATGTCTACCAAAATTGTTGTATTTTCAACAAAATAATAAATTTTTTAAATCAAGTAATGCAATTTTTAACCAGAAAAGATGAATGATCAACTGAACAGTTGCTTCTTTAACCAAAACACATACAATTTCTAACAAAAGCGATGAATTTTTAAATAAAAAAGATGATTTTTCAACAAAATAGTTGACTTTTCCATCACAAAAGACGAATTTTCAACAAAAACGTTCATTTTCTGAAAAACAGTGGAGTGTACTGCCAAAATAAATTGTTCAGAAAGTAGTATGACTTTTAGCCCAATAGTTGAATTATCAACTAAAAAATATTGTAATTTTAAATAAAGAACAGTTGAATTCATCGACAAAAGAACGAATTTTCAATAAACTAGCTGAATCTTCAACCAAAACAGATTAATTTTCAACCAAACAGTTGCATTTTTAACAACAACAAAAATGAAATTTCTACCAAAAGAAATGAGTTTTCAAACCAAAAAGACGAACTTTCTCCAAAACAGTTGAATTTTGAACACGAAATTAGGAATTTTCAACAAAAAATGTGATGTACAACGAAATAGGTGAATTTTCTACGATAATAGTTGAATTTTAAACAAAAAATGATGACTTTTTAACAAAATTGCCGAATTTTCAACTACATAGAAATTTTCAATCAAATAATAAAATTGTTAACCAAAAATATAATAGTAGACTTTTCAATCAAGTTGTGATCTTTTCATAATTTTGTTACTTTTGTGAATAATAATTTTTTTTATTTCTGTTTCTTTAGACTAAAATATTTTTTAGCTGACATTCAAAAAGGTTTCGAACATTTGAGAGCGTTCAACTGATAAAAATACATTAGAAGCAAATTTAAACGTATAAGGAAATAAAAACAGAAAAAGTAGGATTTTCAAATAGTCATTTTTGTGTCTTTAAACTATTTCTTTCTAGCTTACTTAGAAATATACTGTAAACAATTTAGTGTTCTGTGATAAAAAGAACACATTATAAAAAAAATTGTCATGAGCAAGGATTCAAAATCTATTTACTGATAAAAATACATTTGAAAAAGTTTAAACGTGAGCATATTTAAATTCTGTTGTTTTTCTATTTCTCAATCTTTGATCTTTTTGAATTTTTCGCTCATGTATTTTTTCAGTAGCAAGTGCTGAAGTGTTCGACAGATTTTTTTAAGCTAGTTAAAAAAAAATGCTCAAAACACAAAAATGTCTACAAAACTTGCTAAACAAAAGGCGATACTGTTGAAACGCAATTTCGTTTAATATTCACGAGGTATACTTATGATATAAAAATTTGTCATCAATAAATGAAATCATCTTTTAATACCCATTTTTTACCTAAAATTGAACTACTGAAACCCTGTGATCCCTGAGGTTGCGATTCAAAGTGAGGAATTAATGTCTTGCTTATTTTTACAGTGGTGCAATTGTAAAAACAGAGTGGGATCATCGAATGATGGAAGAGGTTTTACGATCCTTAAATGAGTGCAATGTCATTCGGTACGCATCTTATAGGACAGCGTCCAAGATGCAAGTTCTACATCGAAGTCTCAACAGTATGTTATTTAATTTTTAAGGGTTTTGTAGACCCGGGCAATTTACTATGTACCCTAACCGACTTTACCCCATACCCTAGTCTATTTTACCCCTACCCTAGCAAACTTTACCTCGTGCCCTAGGGGCGGAATTGAAGTGACTTAATTAATGTCCTCATAGGCTACGAAACAATTTTTTGTAGGCGTATGGCGCCTACTTTGACTCAGTTTTATATCTAAAACATCGCAATAATACTTGAAACTACATTGAAACTTTTGATGGATTTTTGCAGTGCAATCTGTGCAGTTGGAGTTGATAGCAGGCGTTTTCGAACGCCATAGATTATCAGTGACAGAGAATTCTGTGACACTAGATATACACGAAGTAGAAGACGTATTGTCTGATATATATTTTGCCGCGCAAAAGGAAGGAAACGTCAGTTTTAGTGTAGACCTCGCCACGAAACTAGCAGTCAACTACATATTTAGAACTTTTAATAAGTAAGATAATATTCAATTCGACGGCTGCTTAAAGACTCAAGTAACTCGCGAGACAATAATTGAACTCGTGTCATTTTCACTGTTATACATTTTTCTTTCAGGCTAAATTTTCAACCAATAAGATTAATTTTCTACCAAAAAATATGAATTTTTAACAAAACACATGAATTGTCAACAAAATGGTTAAATTTTTAACAAAATAAATTAATTTTCAAATAAAATGAGGAATCTTTAAGAAAAAAAAGTGATTTTTTAACCAAGAAAATTAATTTTGTACTAAAAAATACGATTTTTCAACCAAATGCATGAGCATTCAACTAAAAAAGACAACTTTTCAACCCAAAATCAAATAGTTATATTTACAGTTAAAAAAAAATATTTTTTAACCATAAAAAATGAATTTTCAACCAAAGAAATAAATTATCAACCAAAAAGATGAATTTTTCACCAAGAAGATTAATATTCTACCACAAACGACGAATTTTCAACTAATTAGTTGAACTCCCGACTAAAGAAGCTAAATTTGCAACCAAACACGGATTAGTTAAATTTTCATTCAAGGAAATGAATTTTCAACTATAATGATAGTTCTTAAATGAAAAAAATTAATTTTGAACCAAATATGTAGCCGGATTTTCCACCGGAAAGATGAATTTTCAACAAAATACATGAACTTTCAACTAAAATAGACCAGTTTTCAAGCAAAAATACAACAGCTACATTTTCAGTAGAAAAAATTAATTTTTAACAACAAAAAATGGGTTTCCAAAAAAAAATTGAATTTTTAACCAACCAAATTAATTTGTTGTTTAAGCTTGCATTTTCAACTATAATGATGAATATTCAAAATATAATGAATTTGCGATCAAAAAGATTAATTTTCTACCAAAAAAATGAATTTTCTACAAACAAAAAAATGAATTTTCCAACTAAAAAAGATAAATTTTCAACCAGAAATGGAGTAGTTATATTTTCAGTTAAAAAATTAATTTTTAACTAAAAACGAAGAATTTTCAACAAAACACATGAATTTTCAACTAAAAAATATCAATTTTCAAGGAAAAATGGAATTGTTAAATTTTTAACCAATTAAAAACGAATTTTCAACAAAATAGTTAAATTAGAAATAAAAATGTCTTCGAATCAAAATAATGAATCGTGAACCAAAAAAATAAGTTTTTAATAATGCAGTTCCACTTTCAACTAAGTAGTTGAATTTTCAAGGAAAAATTTAATAGTTGATATTTCAACCCAAAAAGATTTTAATTTGAAACCATAAATAGTTGAATTCAACTAAAGAAGACAAGTTTTCAAGAAAATAGTTGAACATCTTTGGACAAAAAAGATTAGTTTGCAACCAAGTAGTTGCATTTTTAAACCAAAAAGACGAATTTTCAACAAAAAAGTTTAATTTACAACCCGGAAATATTAATTTTCAACAAAAACGTTAATATTCAACCAAATAGTTGAATTTTTAAGTCTAAAGGCGTGTTTTCAATGAAACAGTTGAATTTTCAACCAAAAAGAAAGACTTTTGATTTTAACAAAATTGTTGAATTTTGAACCAAATAATACAATTAAAATTATATGTTTAGTCCCTAAGCCTAAGTTTAAAAATTATGCAAGTAACTTTTTCGAGGTCAACATTTTTATTTAAATAATTTAGTACAACCTGTACAATATGTTAATTATTTTAAATACTTTTCGGAACTTCCAATTTTTTAAAGTATGCAATTGAATGTTTTCCTTTCTTTTTACATATTAGTACAATTCTACACGTGTCAAGTTTTTTAAATTGAATTGAACAGTTACAATGAGACTACGCCCACAGAAATTGTGAACAAAATTTAAGTCCGCACAATAGAAATCGCGAATTCTCGTTTTTGGGCATGAAAAATCAGGACATGACCTAATAAAACAGGACGTCTGGTCATCCTAAGTCTAAGTCTGTATGAGAAAAAAAATTGCTTTTATGACATCACTTGATAATGCAATAATCCGTAGTACAATGCTTAAATAATAATGTGATTAATTAAAAAATCGTACAAAACATGACAAACAACGAGGAAAATACTGTATCTTGTGAAAGAGCAGAAAAAATAGTCTGCAGTGGCTTGAGCCGAACAGATGAGTATCTATCCTTAATTCTACCGGCATATGAAACCGTTTTGTTTATTATTAATAATTATTTTTAATATTTTGATTTTATAATTCGACACAGATAATAATTTGTAGTGAATATGCGTTTTTTTTCTCAGTAGGTGGTTGTGATGTTACCAAAACAACGAGGACTCGCAGAAAGCGATTGGAATTGTTCTTATATTTCCACTTTTACCTCAAACTTTCCTACATATTGGATATTTCCTAAAGAATACATATCAGAGCTTTAATTTCTTATACAATTTTTTTATAAAATGCACTTATGAATTGTTCAACTACAATAAAACTTGTACTAGCTCTCCTGCACTGAGAGAAAATCAAGCTTTGAATCGATGGAAACATCCCATGCTTCAAAAGCTTGAAAAAACCATTCTTTTAAAGGGGCATGAGTAGCACAGGCCTGGAGCATTTAATAGCTCACCGTCCGAAAGCAAGATTCACAGTTTCAAACCTTTTATCTCGTGAAAAGATTTCTTGCTTTTAAAGGATGAATTCAACGATATAACTCGTGAAATTCATGCTTTGAAAGCATGTAAAAATTACAAGCTCCAAAAGCATGAAAGTTCATCCTTTCAAAACTTGATCTTTCTCTCAGTGTGTAAAGTATGAAAAGAGAATAACTAGATTTTAAAATGATACATGCGAGTTACTCGTTTTTAGAACGGTTTATGAAAGTTACTCGTTTTTATAACGATATGTGTGAGTTACTCTAGTCTTTCTAGCAGCCGTCGAATTAATAATCACTTGAATATATTCGTATACAGAGGTTCCAGATCAGGAATATCGGAATTGTTATTGACATTGGCGATTTTCTTGAAACTGGTGGAAATAATAATGTTAAGTAGGTAAGATATTCTGTCGTGTAAAACAAAAGAAAGCCGTAACTACATTTGGGATTTGTCATCTGGTTCAAAATTGTTTTCCATTTAAATAAATTGAAAACAAATGCAAATCAGAGGGTTAAGCCTGAAATGTAGTTACTGCTTTCTTGTTTCGCATGGCAGTATTGTTGTAAAATATTTTTGGACAAATTTCAAAATTGTAGGAGTTACGTAACTTCGAATTATTTTATGAATTTCGTTGAAAATGAACATGAAATGTAGTTACTGCTTTCTTATTTTGCACGGCAGTATTGTTGTAAAATATTTTTGAACAAATTTCAAAATTTTGGTAGTTACGTCACATTGAATTTTTTCCATGAATTTAGTTGAAAATGCGATATCTCGAAAAGTTTTCAGCCGATTTTAATAAAATGCATAGATGTTACGTATAATTCAGCAATCTTTTCTCTATAAAAATGAAGCTGCAAAAAATTTTAAACTGCGGATAAAAAATGTCATAAACATTTTATGTTGAAAATTCAGTTTTAATGGAAGTTTTTGAAGCTTGTATTTTTTTGTTACTTTTTCATGTGCAAGTTATTTTGTTGGAATTTTTTCAACATGAATCATTTTAATTCGATAAGTGACAAGTTTCCAAGTATTTGAAACTAATTTTAAATTCTTTAAGCCGTTTATATCTGTTTAAATATTTTTTCCCTCTGTAAATCGTGAAGTTATTGTTTTTCAGGATAAATGATACAAATGATGAATGTCAAGAGTGATATTACTTTTTTAACATATTTTGTCATGATTCAAGCAATTTTCATTTTTTTAAACAAATTTTCCCCTATAAGTCGTGAAAAGTTATTATTTTCTGGAAGTAATTATACAATTAACAAATGTTGAGAGTATTATTTTGTTAACGATATTTTGCAATTATTTAAACTATTTTTTCTTGCAAATCTTGAACAGTCACTACTTTCTGGAATTAATAACGCAGTTCATGAATGCTAAGAGTGATATTTTTTCTGAAAGCTATTTTACAATTATTCAAACAATTTTCATTTGTTTAAACCATTTTGTCAATTTTGGCATTTACCGTCTTTAGCATGCATTTTATATAAAACTGCTATTTTTCATTTTCTGGGGGATTTCCCGGGCACAATACAAGGGGTGTTGGGGGGATGGGTCAAGATTAAAATTTATTGGGTGGACATTTTTTCTGGAATAACTTTCTTTTTCCGAGAAAAGAACGAATTTTTTCTGGTACCGAGCGAATTTCTCACGAACTTAAGAAAGCCAATTTTCAATTTGTTTTTGTGTTTAACAATATTTAAGCAAATACTTTGATATTGGTATAACTGATATTTTATTTCCGAAAAAATCTCTTAAATAAAGTAATTGTTCGTCAGAACTAATGGAGACAGACTTAGAAATTACGAATATTCTATTAAAAATTGGATTTGCAAATTTATAAACAACTTATGAAGTTATAAACAATTGTTTAACTTATTAAGCTTCATGGATAGACCAATTCACATGTTAGAAAAGATAATGTTGGGATGAGAATATTTAAATAACAGACGAATTTTTCATGAAAACGAATTTCAATTTTCGATTTTTGAAATAATTTGTTTAATAATGTCTGTTACGAACAAAAGTAATAGCGCCATTCTGTTCTGCGGGAAAAATTGCATAGAGTTCATGTGTTAATCAATTTTGTTCTCATTTAAGAAAAAAATTGTTCGTGAAGTCTATGCGATTTTCCCCGTAGAATCGAATGGTCCTACTAGTTTTGTCGTAACCCATATTTTCAAACAAATTGTTTAAACAATCAAAAATTTAATTTCTTTTTCATGAGAAAGCAGCTTTTAATGACATATTCTCATCGCAACATTAATTTTTTTATTATGTTAATTGGTCTGTCCATTAAACTTAATAGGTTACAATATTGTGTATAACTTTAATAAGTTGTTTATATATTTTCAAATTATGACCATTTGTGCTCTTTATACAATTCTATTAATAAATTACAACGATTTGTAGATAAAATAATTTTTTTCTTTAACAAACTGATATACTGTGTAATTTGTGTCATAAATTGTAATAATTAGGTACAGTTTTTAATATAATATTTATGATTTCTAAGTCTGTCTTCATTGGTTCTGACTAACAATCATTTAATTTAAAAGATTCATTCAGAGATAAAAAATAATATAATTGAAATTAACAATTTTGCTGCTGTATTTTTTAAAAGTATTGTTAAACACAAGAACAAATAAAAAAATTGGCTTCCTTACGTTTATTAGGAATTTAATCCAGAGTATTTAAAAAATATTTAATTGGTACTGAATTCTACATAATACCTATACATTTGAGTAAAATCGGTTGAAAACTGTTCAAGCTATCGCATTTTCAAAACAATTCAACAAGAAAATTCAAAGTGACGTAACTCCCACATTGTAGAAATTTGTTGAAAAGTATTATACCACGATATCCGACCTGCCTAACAATATTATTTTCCTCAGTTTCAAGAAAATAGCTCATATCGATAACAACTCTGATATTCCCGACCTGGAACCTCTCATTTTGTAAATTATATAACCACTACATCGCACTTTCTATTTTAGGAGTTATGAAGATAATATCTTGGTATTTTCGGTAAAAGTAGCTTTAACGTTGGTGAGCTCTGCTAAACTAGAAGAAAAGTATGGCTATTTATTTCACCAACTTGCTGATCATAACGCTTGTTTGTCGGAAGCTGCATTGCTCACATTACTATCAAACATTTGCAAAGTAACCGAGATGCTGGGTGAGAGTGTAGCTTACGGAAATCATCTTATACGTTCGAGTGTTGAAAACTGTTTTAGAGAGGTATTTTGTATGCTTTTAAAACATTTTGGCATGAAAAGGGCTGCCACACAGTCACTTTTAATCACATTTTAAGAAAAAGTCACTGTAGTCACTTTTTTAAAAGGGAAAGTCCACTATAATCACTTTAATCCATCTCATTTTAGATTGTATCTACAAAAAAAGGGAAAATGTAATTAATCTATGTATGGAATCTATAGTAATCTATAGTATGGAAATGCTATTCAATATCAGACTTCACACTCTCCCCTATTTCCCTCTTTTCCCCTTTTTTTTAAAAAAAGAATTCCTCTTATTTTCCCATTTTTAAAGAAACTTCCTCTTTTCTCGTTTTTCTTTCGATTAATCGCGAACTGAATTTGTAGAACCCAATAAGAGAATCCAACTATTTTTGGTTAAGAATTCATCTTTTTGATTAAAATTGTTATTATTTTGTGGTAAATTCAACAATTTCTGGTTACTGTTTAATCTTTTTTGTTCGAAATTTCGGCTTGAAAGTGCAACTGTTCGGTTAAAAATTAATTTTTGTTCCATTGAAAATTCAGATATATGGTTGAAAATTCATCTTTCTTGGTTGAAAAAATACGTTGTTTGTTGAAAATTTTTCTTTTCCGAATTAAAAGTCAAATTTTTTCCAAAACATTCAACTTTTGAACTTGAGAACTCAACTTTTTTGTTAAAAATTTATCTCTTTTGGTAGAAAATTCATCTTTTCGGGATTAAAAGTCAAGATTTCATATTATTTTGGTTAAAAATGCAACTGTTTGGTTGACTATTTATAATCTGTTTTGCTAAGGATTCAACTATTTTGTTAAAAACTAATTTTTTGTTTGAAGATTCATCAGTTGGTTGGAAATACATCTCTGGTTGAAAATTTAATTATTTTGTTTAAAAGTAATTTTTGTACTGACAATTTAACTATTCCGTTTCTGAATGAGAATTTATCTTTTTTTGATAGAAACTTTAACTATTTGGTTGATAATTCATGTATTTTGATAAAAATTTAACTATTTGGTTAAATATTCATCTATTTTATTGATAACTCATCTATTTTTGGTAGAAATGTCATCTTTTTAAGTTAAAAATGCAACTGTTTTTTTTAACATTCGTCTTTTTTGGTTGAATTATCATCTATTACATTTTTTATTATGGAAATTCAACTACTCAGTTGAAAATTGAACTGCTTTGTTGAAGATTGATAATTTTAGTTGAAAATTCATCTCTTTGGTTGAAAATTGATCTTTTTTGTAGAATATTCAAACTATTTGTTAGAGAATTCATGTATTTTGTCGAAAATTCGTGTTTTTTAGTAGAAAATTAATCTTTCTGGTTGAAAATTCATCGATTTTATTGATAACTCATCTCTCTTGGTAGAAATTTCATCTTTTTTGGTTAAAAATGCAACTCTAACTGAATTCAGCAATATAATTTCATTTAATCTTAAAAATGCAAGCAGATAAATTAAATGTGCAATAGAATCTAAATTTTTGAGTAGATCAGTGTTTCTATTGACATTAAAGGTCTCTTTTTGTATGAATAGTAGTTACTTTTAGTCATTTCTTAGCTTAAATTAGTCACTTTTTCCATTTTTTTTTAAATACATTAGTCTGTGGCAGCCCTGGGAATGAAGAATTTAATTATTATCATATGACGTAATTATAATAACAATTATTTCTCTCCTTCAAATAGTCTCAAGGTTGTCTTGGAGTAACTGAAGCAGAATTTGCTAGATGGCTGATGGAAGAGCCACCCTTATTGACGTGGATTTCAACGCTGAACCGAATGAAGTCGGCAGAAAACAGTACGTTATTTTCGAAACTTGTAATCCATCTTACAATATATAGGAATTAGATAGCTATTAAGGTTCTGTGTACCCCAGAGTCTTTTAATTCCATTTTGCTAGATAGGGTTTTAAACTTTTTATATATACAAGAGAATTTTTTCAGTCGTACACAATATTAAATGCTCCTCTTGCAAATCAACCCCAGTCCTTGGACCCCGATATTCCTGCTTGAGATGTGCTGGTTATCACCAATGCCAAACGTGTTTCTTATTTGGCAAAATATCGGGGAAACACAAGTTAAAACATCCAGTTCGTGAATATTGTATAAAGGTAAGATTTTATAGAGTATAATTTAAAAAAAAAAACGTTATTTTAGTTTTCAGTAAGATAGTCTTGTTTGATAGACTTTTTTCTTTTTTTGTCTATGTTTGATTTGACGACAAAGAATCTTAATAGAGTGAAATATATGGAAACTATAAATGCGAGTAACAATTTTTTGAATTTCTTAAAAAAATGATAATTAGTGATTTTATTTTACAAATAAATCATCTGAATACAGGCTTCACACTTCTGTTTTTTAGTTGAAAAGTACTATTATATAGTTGGTTCAGAATTCATCTCTTTTGGTTAAAAGTTCTACTATTTTGTTGAAGGTTTAACTATTTTGTGGAAAATTCATTTTTTTTGTTGATGAAAATTAATAGTTTTTAGTTGAAGATTCAGCTATTACATTTTTCATTGAAAATTTATCTTTTTTGTTTAAAAATTCAACTATTTGGTTGAAAGTTGAACTACTTTGTTAAACATTTCTTTTATTCGTTGAAGATTTAACTGTTTTTTTTAAATTTATAATTCGTTCTCTAATAGTTGAAAATGCATTTTTTAACTGTAAATTTAACTATTCCATTTTTAGTTAAAAATTCATCCTTTTCAGTTTGAAGTTCAACTGTTTGGTTGAAAATAACTTTTTTTGTTGAAAATTCATATTTCCGGGTTCAAAATTCTATTATTTTCGTATTCAACTATTTGGTTGAAAATTAACTTTTTGGATGAAAATGAATATTTTTGGTTTAAAAATTCAACTGTTTTCTATAGAATTAGCCTTTTTGGTTTTTAAATTCAATAGTTTGGTTGAACTTCTTTGTTAAAATTTTGTTCGTAGGAGATTTATCATTTCAGTATCTTCTAACCAATTTCATCTTTTTGGCTTGAAAATTCAACTATTTGGTTGAAAATGTAACTATCTTAGGTTGAAGTTTAATCTTTTTTGTTGTTGAAAACTCAAATATTTTTTTGAAAATTAAATTATTTTGTTGAAAATTCATCTATGTAGATTGAAAATTCAACTATGTGGTTACAAATTCAACTATTTTGTTGTCAATTTAATTATTTTGTAGAATATTCAACTATTTTATTAAAAATGAATCCTTTTTATTATAGAAATTTAACTGATTTGTTGAAAATTTATATTCTTAGATTGAAAATTCAACCATCTGCTAAAAAAATTCGTCCTTTCGGCTTGAAAATGCAACTATTTGGTTAAAAATGTAATTATTTTTGGTTGAAGTTTAAATTTTATTGTTGAAAATTTAACTACTTGATCATAAATTTATTTTTGTAGATCGAAAATTTAACTTTGTGGTTACAAATTCAACTATTTTATTCGAAAATTTAACTGCTTTGTTGAAAATTCGGCTTTGTGGATTGAGAATTCACCTTTTTTGGATTGAAAATTCTTTTTTTAAATTGAAAATTCATATTTTTTGGTACAGAAGTTCTTGGTTGAAAATGCAACTGTCTTTTAAAAAATGCGTTTTTTTAAAGATTCGACTATCTGGTTGAAGTTAATTTTTTTGTTTTGTTTGAAAATTCGACTTTTTATCTTGAAAACTCAACTTTTTCGTTAAAAATTCAACTGTTTTGTTGAAAATACAATATATTTCGACTTGAAATTTTAAGCGTTTTATATTGAATTCAATATGGTACCTACACATTAATTTTATTTAAAAGAATTTATTCCTTACTCTTCCCCTATTTTCTTGAAAAATCGTCCTATTTTCCCTGTTTTGAGAGCACTTAATTTTTGAACGGACCCTGTACAATAGCTCGCGTGAGATGTGCTTTAGTGCACCCCTAATTAACAATGTTCAAAACTGTTTTAGACGACTAATAAAGAGGTGACGAAACTGATCATTGAATTAATACGAAACAAACTAATGCTGTGCCCAACTCGATCAGTCATGAGTGCTCTGGAAGATTCTTCGCCCGATGCAGATGTGTAAGTAACAAAAACATTTTTTTTGTTCTGTTAATTTATAATCTCGCAAAAAAATTCGTGTGAGAAACCTGAGCTTAAGCAATATCAATATTTTACTTATATACGATAAAGGTAAATAATAGGGGTAAGCAAAATTGATGAGGGTTGGCCTGCAGACCCACAATCGACCTGACAATCCGCTTTCAGCCCGCAAACCCGCAGAATCCGCACTTAACCCGACAACCAGAATTCAACCCGCACACGCGCAATAAATTCACAATCAACTTAAAAATCTGAAAAGCTTCGTAAATATGAGATTGACCGAACTAAAACCCTTGTTATGATTTTCGTAGCCCCGGATTGAAACCCTTATATAGTTTCGGTCAGGTGTACGTCGATCCCTCCGTCGTCATTTTTTCCGGCTAAAACCAAAAGATTGGTACTCAAAAAAGGGCATGAGCGCTAAAGTTTGAAACTTCAAAGGGTGTAAATGCTGATTGGATATGCGAAAGTGTGTCAAAATTGGAATGCAAAATTTGAGTAAAATTTATTTAATTGCTGTTTAACTAATAATTATTGTAAAATTCGTAAATGCGGTTTGATGGCGGGTTTATTGTGGGCTGGCGGGCTAATGCGGGTTGATTCCGGATCTGCGGGTTAACCCGGCCCGGCCCGCACAAAACTTGACGCGGTTCCGGTTTTTTTTCACACCCCTAGTAATTAAAGTTGTCAAATTAGAAAATAATGCTAAATAGGCAAAAATAAATATTTTTTTAAACACATCAGTATTTTGTAATAGAATCGTTATTTTCTTAGCAGCCGGAGGAAAGCTTTCGATACCATATCAGTGAGAAGCACAATTAAACGGAGAATATGCAAAGATCCTCAGAAAGAGCTACAGAGTATAATCAGTCGTCTAGAAGAAGAAAACAGACAATTACAGTCAGAACTACAAGAAATAAGTGGCGCTAAAGTCGAGAGGTTACAACATCATAGGGTTGCCATCCAATCTCAGTTGGAGCGTCTTAAAGTCTTAAAGGTAACCAAAATTCCATTCAAGGCAAGGGCGGATCCAGAACATTTTTTGCAGGGGGCAATTGTCAATTTTCTTCAACGAGTCTGTTCGAATGGGTTGGTGGGTGGGGGGCTCCACCAACCATTTAAAACAACTTTTCAAATTTAATATAATATGATGATAAATTCCCCTTTATTTATATTTTTCAATTATAGTGTTCACATTCATAAAAAAGCCTGAAAGCACTTTAAATATTTTGGTGTCGTGCATAAATTGCGTAAAGTCTATTGGTTAAACGTCGACATTTGATTGAATCCGCAAAAGTCATTTTTCACATAAAACCAATACCTTCTCATTGAGATGAGAATGTCATATAATCATCAACGTTTTTAGAATGATTAAATTTTGAAGGTTTACAATATTTAAAATTCTTCAAGTTTGACCAGTGAAAATGATAGTGAATGTTTTTTTTGTACAGAAGTCTCATTTTTTAATAATAAAATCTATTCAATCACTTTGAATGTCATCTGATACTACATGATATGACACCTCTTAATAATTTTTATCCTCTTTAAAATTTCTATAATTTCAATTTAAAATTATACTCGTAATATTGAATAAACAATTCTAAAATAGGTAATTTTTCAGCCAAACAGATGAATTTTTAACTGAAATGCTGAATCTTCAAACAATAAATTAAATTTAAAAAAGTAGCTCAACCAGGCGCGGATCTACAATGGTGGCAAACCCGACGATCGCCCCCCCCCCCCCCAGGATTATCTGACTTACCATCACTTTTTTCTTTTTAACTGATAAATGAAGAATGGGTATGAAAAGCATGTAATTTCATAATGGCAAAAATAATAAAAAATTGTTAATTAATATAGTATAATAGAAAACTTCTCTGGATTCGCGCCTGAGCTCAACTTTCATTCAAATGCAAGCATTTTCAACCAAGTGGTTGAATTTTCAAAAAGATGAATTTTAAACAAAATACATGAATTTTCAACCAAATTGTTTACTTTTAAACTAAAAAAGATAAATTTTCAACCAAAAGTATATTAGTTGAAATGTCAGTTTAAAAGATTGACGTTCGAACAAAAAGACGGATTATCAATAAAATACTTCATTTCCAACCAAAAAAAATGAATTTTTAATAATATAGTTCTACTTTCAACCAAGTATAGTTGAACTTTCGACCAAAAGAGATGAATTTTAAACGAAAAATATAAATTTTCAACAAAAGACATGAATTTTCAACGAAATAGTTTAATTTCTAACTAAAAAAGACCAATTTTCCATCAAATAGTTGAATTTTAAATTAAAAAAGGTACATTTTTAACCAAGAGTATATTAGTTACATTTTCAGTTAAAAGATTAATATTCAACCAAAAAAGACAAATTTTCAACAAAATACTTCATTTTTCAAACAAAAACATGAATGTTTAATAATATAGTTCCACTTTCAACCAAGTGTATTTCAATTTTCAACCAAGAGAGATGAATTTATAACGAAAAATATAGTAGTTGGTAATTCAACGAGAAAATATATATATTTTTAAATCAAAAACAGTTGGATTTAACCAGAGAAGACGAATTTTCAACAAAATAGTCGAATCATCAACCAGAACAGATTAATTTTCAACAAAGTAGTTGAAGTTTTAACCAAAAAGATTATATTTCTACTAAGAAAGACGACTTTTCAACAAAATACATGAATTTCCAACCAAATAGTGGAATTTTAAAGTACAAAAGATACATTTTCAACCAAAAGTATATAAGTTAAATTTCCAGTTAAAAAGATTAATATTCAACCAAAAAATATGAAGTTGTTTAGCTTCAGAAGTTTAAATTCGCAAATATTTTTTTCGAAGTTTCTTCATTTTTAAATGCTCAGTCAGGAACATTACCAATTTTTTAATATTTAGTTTTTTATTCAGATAAAACTAATTTCAAATGTGCAGTTGTTAATGCTTTTTTAGAATTATTAAATTTTGAAGGCATTAAATTTGAACTTTATCAGTTTTGGAAGTTGCCAGTTTTGATATTTCCTGAAATTCTGGAAAATTGATTGAAATAACTTGAGAGCTTTATAATTCCCTTAAAATAATTAAAATCGTTGAAAATCTTATTAAGTCCATTAAAATCCTTACAAAATTCCTTGGAATCTTTCAAAATATCCTAAACCCTTATAGGTCCTATAAAATCCTTTAAAATTTCCGAAATTCTAGGAAATTCTTTAAAACAACATACCATTTTTTTTGAATTTCTTAAAATCATTACAGTCTTTGGAAATTCCTTCAAATTTGTTATATCTCTTGAAAATTCCTTGGAATCCTTTGAAATACCTTAACCTAAAATATTCAAAATATCCCTTGAAATCTTTTAAAATACCCTGACTTTTTTTAGGCGCTTGGAAATTCCTTGAAATCTTTTAAAATACCCTAAAATCTTCAAACCCCCTTAAAAATTGAACTCTTTTTGAAATGTTTGAAATTTTTTCAAACTTTTGAAATCCTTTTAAATCCCTCAATTCCTGTGAATGAATTCTTTGAAATCCATTAAAATATTGTAAAATCCATTGAAATCTCGTGAAATTACATGAAATCTGATGATAGATATTCTTTGAAATATCTTGAAATATTTGAAGCCCTATGAAATCAATTGAGATTCTGGGAAATTTATAAAAATACCTTACTGAAATCCTCGAAAATCTAATAAAATCCTTTGAAATATTTGTAAGTCTTGGAAATTCTCTTAAATCCATTGGAGTTTTTTTTCAATATCCTAAAATCTTATGAATCCTATAAAATCCTTTCAAATTTTTTTATACTTTAAGGAAATTTGTTAAAAACCGCATATTAACCAAAATATTGGAAATCCTACGAAATACCTTCATATATTTGTGAAATTCTTTGGAGTTTATAGAACTATTATAAAATGTTTAGAACTTTTTTATATCTATTAAAATCCGTTAAAGACACTTAAAATCATCCTATAAATATTCTTTAATGTCTTTAATCTAAAATTCCCTTGAAATCATTAAAAATACCCTAAAATCTTTTAAATCATATGAAATCTTTCAAAATTCTTATGAAGCTTAGAACATTCTTTGCAATCCTATATATTTTGCTTTAATATCTGAAAAGCCCTGAAAATCTGTGAAATAATATTAAACCCCTTAATTTGCTCTTGTGTAATAATCCCTTAATTGGACTGCTTTGAAAATTCCTAATTAAAATCCGTGGAAATTCTATGAATTTCCTTGAAATCTTAAATTCCTGAAAATCTTTTAAATCTTTTGAACTCTTTCAAAAAAAAACTTGGTAGAACGGCTTTTAGGGCTGGTCGATTTTTTTAACTTGAAGATACATATTTAAAGCAAAGAAATTAGGCTTTTTTCAAACAAGATAAAAGAACCCTGAGTTCGGAAAATTCTGATAAAATCGTTTGATGAATTAAAAATGATTTAACTTTCATTTTAAATATTTTAAATTTAGAAGAGGTTCAATGGGTTTTAAAGCTTTTAGTTTGTAATTAGGTATTTAATAACTAAATTGAACACTTTTTCAGGAATGAAAGTTAAAAATTTTTTAATTCATATGACTTTTCATTCATATTTCATTTTTTTTTTTTTCGTTTTTAGAGGCCACTCCGAAACATTTATATTGAGAATTCCACTGTTAATAAGAAACTTATCGCGCGCGTTATAGCGCGTGAATCATGATTGCTAGTATAAAATTGGTTAGCAATTGGTCAATTTAATTAAGCATAGCTCTTTATGTGTATAAAATTTTACGACGCCGCTCCCGCCGGGTCACTTCTTTGGATCTTCGCTTGGACTTTAGAGGTTTCAAAAAATTTGATGAAATTTGAAAGGATTTCCGAATATTATAAAGGATTTTAAGGGATTTTGAGTAACTTTATGGGCTTCTTAAAGGTATTAAGGTATCTGAACTCACTGAACTCCCGATATAATACCGGTTTCGGGCATGGCTTGCCTTGGCCTTGATTCCAAATCAGGGAAATCCAACCCTAAAAACGGGCCGGGCCGCATGAATCATTTCTCTTGGATTTGGACGCATGACGCAACCTGATGCAACTAACGTGCTAAGAGTGCGGCCCTCGAGCTGTTTCTCACGCTTGACTGAGCACATTCTTTCTTTCAGCCCCGCGGCTCCTCTCATCGCGAAACTGCAGAGGCCACCAGTTCTAGAATAGGTGTTTCAAAGATTGCGAGGATTTCCAAAGATTTCACGGATTCTCAGAGAATTATAAGGGATTTCCACAGGTTTTCAAGCATTCTAAAGAATTTCCTGGGAGCTCAATCTTTTTAAAAGGGATATCACGAGATATTAGAGTATTAGAAAACAAGCAAAAAAAGTATTTTCGTCGGAAATTGAAGCTAGGAGAGACGCTTTAGAAATGATAGCCTCACAAATTCACTAAATTATCCCGAAATAAAATTCGATCAAATAAAAAAATATTGTTTATTTTTATGGCAATTTTTTCGGGGGGCACTCAAATATGGAACCAGCTTATTACTTTAGAGAAAAACCGCAAAACGAAAGAAGATCCTGTTCCAATACAAAGTACGTACTTACCCTGACCAGTGAGCCCTGTAGAGAGTGTAGAGGTAGAGTGCAGAACTGTAGAAGGATCTTCGCATGAACGGTAGGTTCTAAAGTCTAAGCTGTAAACTGTAAAGGCAATCCAATTCCAGGGATAAAAAGGAGGTCTGCTACAGCTTCCGGTCCCTCATTGATTACAACCTTTTTTCACGGGACTCTCTTCCCCGTTGAAAATTGCTTTCCACTTCTGTAAATGGAAGCAATTTAAGGCTAGCATTTATCTTCGAAAATTGACTTTTTAGAGATTTTTTAATTCATCTATCAGACACTCTCGTCATTTTTATTTTTCTGAATTTCTGTTCCTAAATGTTATTCTGATTCAAAATACAAAGATTTGAACCTTCTTCGGATGATCAATATTAATTTGTATGAAATAATATAATTCATTAAATTGTAATATTTTTGGTCCTTGGTCGAAATAAAAACACCTTAGGAGAGGAAAAATCTATAAAAAAATGTAAAAAGAACATTTATGCACCGAGGATCGGACGGTCGAACCTCCGCCTCTGAGCGCTGGAGGGTTTGCTTCACTTCCCGACTAAACATAAACTACTTTTGATTTCTCGAACACTACTTGACATATTAACAAACAAATAAATACGTATTTAACATAATTTGAAGTACTTTTATCATCCTCTTGTTCAATACTGCTCCTTAAAATTAATATAAAAAAATATTTAGTTATACATTTTTTCGTGTTTCGATGTTTCCTAAAAGAAAATACGCAACTCGCTAATATAGAAACTCACGTACTTAAACGTTATTAGTTTCAAGACCAAAAATCGTTATAAAAATCTAAATATGTGAGAAAAAACAGTTCCAGGTCACGGGATCGAACCTCGGTACGGCGGATTGCGGATTGCAGCAGCGCTCACGTCTTTATATCCACCACTGAAACTTCAGCTCTCGATGTCTCCAAAACTAAGTAAATTTATCAATTACAAAAAATACGTGTTCAATCAAATCTGAAGCTCTTTTATCTTCTCTTGATTAATCGTTCGAATGCAATATCTGAAGAAATTCTTGGGCGGTGGCAAAAATGTTTGATCGAGGTCGATATCCAACCAATTTCGTTTTTCGCTGGACACTTTCTCGATCGTTGACCAAGCATGGCCGGTGGTTTCCGCCCGATCGATTTTACGTTGTTTGCGTTCGATTCGCAATCCAGCGCGGCGACTCGCTCGACTCTCATTCTCTCTTCCCTTTTCTCCTCTATCCTGGGATGGAAGGTCTGAGTGATTGATTTTTTTCGTTACGCCGTCTGGATCGTATTCGATTGCAGGTGAACGCGGGACGAACTCGGACCTCTCGATACTCGGAAATCCACAAGTCATCGCAATGAATTCCATCAAATTTAACCGACGCGATTAAACTTGGAGCTTTTCTCCCGCCGCCGAACGTCTTTCCCTCTTTCCCCCTTTCCCCCTTTCGCTCGCGCCGGAAGTGGGAAAAGGATGCAATAGTCGATGCGTTTCACGTAAGATCGTTAGAGGGAACGATTAAAAAAAGGATAGTCTATATTTGAACAAAAGACATTTTGTCACCTGTGTCGTAATGCCCAATTTTTGTCACTTCCGATTACATCAGTTGTGTTGAATTGAATATGAAGGTAGCCAGAACCAGAAGGCTGTTTTTAAGTTAATTTTTTATTTAAAATAACCTGTTTTTTGCTTTATTTAGTTGAAGACAAAAATAGGTTTTTTATTTCTTATCATTAAAAATATAAATAATTTAAGACAATCCATTGTTAAACGAGTTTTTAAATATTAAAATTTTTCAAATTTTGCTAACAATAATTAACAGTTTCGAATTGAAAAAAACTTAAAATTTAAAAAAATATATTGGACGATTTTGAATTGAGAAAGTTCCAAATCAAACAATTTGAGATTAGATAAAGTTGAACAATGTTTTATCAAAAGCTGTCAAAATGAAGAAACTTAGGACTAAAATTTTTAAATTGAACAATTTCATTAGAAAGGAGTTAAAATTGTATTATTTCTAATTCAAAGCGATCAAAATTGAACAATTTTATTTTGAATTGAAGAATATTCAAAATTGATTAATTTCAGATTAGAATTTTGAAAAGTGGATCATTTGAAATTCAAAAGAACTGAAATTGTATTATTTTTAGTTAAAAGCGAAAATTGAAAAGTAAATTGAATATTTTAAAGTCAGAGCTTCTGAAATACTAGAATTTGACATTGTTATTGCATACAAAACTTATAAGTAAACATTAAAATTCAATAGAAAAATTTTTCTAAGATCAAAAAATAAATTCACCGCAATTTTTACCTGTAAAAATCGAAGCGTATTCAATTATTAAGCCTTTAAACTTTAACTCCATTTCAAACTGAAAAAAGTTTAACTAACAAAAATGTGATATTAAAACTTTTTTATACTTAAGCCCTTTAAAATTTCAATTTCAGTTAATTTAAATCGATTAAAAATTGACAATTTTCAAATTGTTGTTTATACTTTTCACAATTTAACTATTTCAATTTTAATTGCAAAATAAAAATTTATTAAAGAAAAAAATTGAAAATTTAGCGTTCAACATGAAAATTCAGATCTCTAAAATTGCAACCATTCAAAATTAAAGAAATTACGCTATTTCCATCTATTTTGATTTTAAATAACACAATTTTTAACTTTTTAATTTAAAATCGTCCATTTTTTTAAAATTATTATTCACTCTTGAAATCTTCCAAACAAATATTTTTAAATTTTTAATTATTCATTTTTCTAAATCATTATGTTGAACAACTTTTAATGCCTAGTTCTAAACTGAAAAATATTGACTTAATTTTTGTTTATTTTGAATTTATTCTGGAGGTATTTATTTCAAAACTGTTTGATTACGAATCCATAAAACTGAAAATTGTGCAACTATCCAGTCTTGCAAATTGATATTCTGCGATTTCGAAGAATTAAAAAAACCAGACAATTTTGCATGTTTAAAATTGAAAACAAACAATTGAGAATATTTTAATCTAAAATTATTTAATGAAAAATATTTTCCATTTGAATTTGAAACTGAGGATTTAAATTAAAAATTGTTGAATCAGTAAGGCTATAAATTAAAAATTATTATACAATATTAGCAGTTCAATTCTCAATATAAATATAAAATAATTTTTTGAATTCAATTTTTGTTTTGAAAATTGGTAGAAAGCAACAGTAATAAAAAAATTAGATCACAAAACAAATTGTTAAAATATTTATTTCTCGCAAATTTAAAACTTTTTTAATTTAATAAAGAGTTAATTTAAATAGCCTACTATAGTATATTTTTTGTTCGGAATTCATCTTGTTTGGTAAAAAATTCAGCAACTTGATTGAAAGTTGAATTATTTTCTTGAAAATTCATTTTTTTTATTAAAGATTAATCTTTTCAGTTGAAAATTGAAAGATTTGGTTGAAAATTCATGTATTTTGATGATAATTCGCCTTTTTGGTAGAAAATTATTCTTCTTGGTTAAAAAATTATCTTTTTGAATGAAAATTCAACTATTTTGGTTGAATGTTTAAGTCTTTTGTTGAAAATTCATTTTTTTTAAGATTCATCATCTTCGTTGGAAATTCATCTCGTTGCTTGAAAAACTATTTTGTTGAAAATGTTTTTTTTTCGGTCGAGAGCACATTTTTTTAACTAAAAATGTAACTATTCCATTAATGGTTGAAAATTGATATATTTTTTTATTGAAAATTGATCTTTTTTAATTGAAAATTCAAATATTTGGTTGAAAATGTCTTTTTTGTTATAAATTTAATCTTACTGGTCGAAAATTCCTCTTTTTTGGTTAAAATTGTAACTATTTAGTTGAAAATAATCTGTTTTGCTTGAGGATTCAATATTTTGGTCGAAATATTAACAATTACATACTTCGCTGAGAATGCATATATTTTCGTTGGGAAATCAACTACTTGCTTTAAAGTTAAACCATCTTGGTATACAATTCATTTTTTGGGTAGATTATTCATCGTTTTAGTTCAAAACTCAACTATTTGGTTATAAATTAACTTTTTCGTTGAAATTTCATGTTTTAAGTTTGAAAATTCAACTATTTTGTAGATAATTCGTCTTTTTAGCTTGAAAATATAACAGTTCTGTTGAAAATTAACTTTTCTGTTGTAAATTTATACTTTTGGTTAAAAATTCAACTATTTCGGTACAAAATTTACTTCTTTGTTTGAAAATTTAACTATTTTGTTGGCAATTCGTTTCTTGGTAGAAAATTAATCTTCTTGGTTCAAAATTCAGCTTAGCAGGTTAAAAATTCAGATATTTAGTTGAAAATTCATTCTTTTCTATTCAAAATTCAGCTTCCATGGTAGAAAAGTCATCTTTCTGGGTTGAAGATTAACTTTTTTATTGAAAATTCAACTATTTATGTAGGAGATGCAACTTCTTTGTGGAAAATTCGTCTTTTTGGTTAAAAAAATCAACAATTTGATGGCAAATGCATGCATTTCGTTGAAAATTAACTTTTCTGTCGCAACTTTATATTTTTGGCTTAAAATTCAACAATTTTGGTATAGGCAATTCAATTATTTGGTAGAAAATTCGTCTTTTTGGCATGAAAATTCCACATTTTGTTTGAAATTTAACTTTCTTTGTTAAAAGTTCATATTTCTGGTAGAAAATTCAACTACAGTTATGCCTGGATTTAGAATCTATGAATTCAACGTCAAGGCCAGCCCCAAACCGGCGCTAAATCCAGGTTCGACTGTATTTGAGAATAAAATTCAAGTAATTGGTTAAAAATTCAACTTTTTTGGTTTAAAACTGAACTACTTGGTTTAAAGATGAACTACTTTGTTCAAAATTCATTGTATTAAGATTCACCTCTTTGATCCAAAAATTCACTATTTTGTTGAAAATTCGTTTCTTTTGGTAGAAAATTCATCTCTGTATTTGAAAAATTCAGATATTTAGTTGAAAATTTATCCTGTTGGACTCAAAATTAATCTTTTATGGTGTAGAAAAGTCACCTTTTTTGGTTTAAAATTAATCTTTTTTTTAAATATATACGTGATTGAGGAATATTCACAAATAATTTTGAAGTGGCTAATCATTGCCAAAGGTGGCCAATCACTTTACACATTACCCTATTTTGTTGAAAACGCGGCATATTAGCCACAAAAGTCATTAGAAACGCGAGAAACGCAGAATAAACGTGAAATACTTTTTTAGCCAATGGCTATGTTACTTTCGGGTTCAGGAAGTTTGGGGGGGGGAGGGTAGGACAAAAGTACTACCATAAACGAGGGGGCCAGGGGCGGGGGGTTGAAAAATAGCCAAAAATTGGTGACGTAGTTTGTGGATGGCCCCTAAGATAATTTCCTAAACCAAATGAGCCCCTATATCTCGAAAACGGAAAAATCACCTTGCCAGGAAATGTTGACATAAAGTGGAAATATGTAATCTCTAAAGAATCAAGGACCCTAATGATCTCTCGACAAATTTTTGTCTCGGGATGAGTTATTGGATGATCCAAAATGAAAACTGAATAACTAGAGGACCCAGCAGCAGCATCAGCCGCATCAGCACTGCAGAGTATCAGAGACGAAGGGAACAGCTGTCAAGAATTCAGAAGGGGGATTCGAAAAACAAACTCGTTAAAAGTGGACGAGAAGTCATAAAAATGGGATGTGCAGGTATATACTAACGATCCACAAGTTCGTGTCGAGGTTGATCCTAATCTAGCTATGCGAGATGAGACTGACTCTCCGGGTCCAGTCGACTCGACTCCGTGGTGGTAGTAGAATTTCAAATGAGAAAAAAAAAGGTGATTGAGGGAGAAAAAAAATGAAGAAAAACAAATAAAAACGTAGGACGAGTTTTGCGGGATCAAGCAAGACGCTATATGGGCATTATAAATGCAAAACGAAGCTACCTCCACGATTCCTTATGCTTATGCTTCTGCTTATAGTTATACCGACCGACTGACTTTTGGAAAATAATTCGAGTACTCGTCATAAATTCCTTGCCGTTCTCGCTCTAAGATGATGAGACGAGATCCTTCGATTTTTGGGAACAGAAGACGAGAGCAGACGATTTTCTCATGAATCTTGAAACTTATGATGATAATTAAAGAGCCAAGGGGTTCCTCCTTTTATTTTAACTCTGCCAGAAGAGAGAAATAAAAGAAATTCTAAGTGATTTTGAGATGGGATCGCTAATACATTAAAGAGCTATTTGAATTCTTATCTTAATTTATTTGCAGGTGCGGATCCAGAGAAGTGACCTGGAGGGGGCGGCGTCGGAAAATTGTATACATATAATACTCAAATATAAATATTTCAGACTGGCCTCTAAAAACAAAACCAAATTTCTGGTTATTTCCCGGGTACTAAACACTTTTCCAAGACATACAAATAAAAAATTTTTAACTTTCATACCTGAAAAAACGTTCAATTTAAATACTGAATACTTAACTACAAAATAAAAGCATTTAAAGCATTGGAACTCTTATAAATTTAAAGTATTTGAAATTAAAATTAAATCCCTTTCAATTAATTAATTGATCAAAAAATTTTATCCAACCCGATAAAAGTCTTGCAGACCAGCCCTAAAGGGCATTCTACCAAAATTTGTGTGAAAGACTTCAAAACATTTGAAAGATTTCCAGTGATTTGTAAGGATTTCAACAGATTTCAAGGGAATTCATAGAATTTCCAACGATTTTAATTATTTTAAGAAAACTTCAATGCTTTTAAAAATGTTAAGGAAATTTAAAAGATTTTACGGCAATCCATGGAACTGCACAAGAGTTAAGTAAGGAATTAAATATTATTTCAAAGATTTTAAGGGCTTTTCAGAGATTAAAGCAAAATGTATAGGATTGCAAAGAATGCCCTAAGCTTCATAAGGGTTTAAAGATAATTTCAAATATTTCGGTTAACCTGCGTTTTTAAAGAATTTCCTTAAATTTCGAAAGATTTGAAAGAATTTTATAGGATTTATAAGATTTTATAATATTGAAAAAGACTCCAAGGGATTTCAGAGAATTTCCCAGATTTGCGAATACTTCAAAGGATTTTTAAGAGATTTTATAAGATTTTCGAGGATTTCAGTAATTCTGAGAGATTTTAGAAACTTTCAATAAGGTATTTTAATAAGTTTTCCTGGATCTCCAAGGATTTCTATGGGCTTCAAATATTTCAAGCTATTTAAAGGAATATCATCATATTTCATGCAATTTCACGGGAATTAAACGGATTTTATATTTTAATGGATCTCAAGGAATTTATTCACAAGAATTGAGGGATTTCAAAGGATTTCGAACATTTGAAAAGATTTTCAAACATTTTCTTTCCAAGCGCCTAAAAAATTTCCAGACATTTTAAAAGATTTCAAAGGATTTGAAACATTTTGGGGCATTTTCAAGGATTCCAAGGAATTTTCAAAAGATTAAAAAATTTTGAAGGAATTTCTAAGGAGTCTCATGATTTCAAGTAATTCAAAAAATTGTAAGCGGTTTTAAAAAATATCCTAGAATTTCAGAAGTCAGAAGATTTAGAAGGATTTTATAGGAACTATTAGGTATTAGGATATTGAAGAAGATTCCAGGGTATTTTAAAAGGATTTTTAATTTTTTATAATATTTCAAATGGTATAAAAAGGAATTTCATAAGAATGAGGTAATTTTAATAGGATTTCCAAGAATGTAAGGTTTTTAATTTTTTTTTTAATTTTAAGGACTACGTTTTTGAAATTAACCCTCAAGTACTAGAACCTCGAAATTTTCCGTTCCACCTAGAACGGGTCCAGCAGACCCGAGCAAACATCAAACTGAAATAACTCCAGTTTAAATAGACTTGGCTCCATTTTTTTTTAATTGTAGCCCAGTCTCGCAAAAATGAATATTGTAAAAATAGATATGAAAATTAATTGCGTATAATAAATATTTTGCAAAAAATGAGAAAACTTTTTGGAAAAAAACATTCTGCTGAAAAAAACGTCCGGGTCCCTGGGACCCGTTCTAGCACTTAAGGGTTAATATCAAAAGAGTCATAAATTATTGGTGACGATATTATCCGCACAAATCCTACCGAATGCTTGTTTTTCTATGGTGAAATTTAAAAACTAGCAATCTCCAAAACGGATTAAGTTCAAATTTAATGCCGTAAAAATTTAATAATTCTAAAAAAGCATTAAAAATTGTACATTTGAAATTATTTTTATCTGGTTGAAAAACCTAGCATAATAAACTAAACATTAACAAATTAGTAACGTTCCTGATTAAGCATTTAAAAATTAAGAAATTTCGAAATAAATTTTTGCGAATTTAATCTTTTGAAACTAAACAACTTTTGTTTCAAGGTTTGAAAAATTAATCTTTTTTAGAATTGCGCATTCAAAATTATAATTTTAAATTGAAATTACAGAAATTTTCAAGACAATAAAAATTATTAGGAGGTATCATATCATGTAGTATCAAATGATATTCAAAGTGATTTGATAGATGTTATTATTAAAAAAATTAGATTTCTGTACAAAAAAACATTCACTGTTATTTTTACTGGTCAAAATTGAAGAATTTTAAATATTGTGAACCTTCAAATTTAATTATTCTTAAAACCTTGAAAATTACTTGATTTCTAATTGGGAGCTTTAAGAATAATTAATCCAATGCTAATGAAACCGTTAAAAATTAAATAATTCCAAACTTCGTTTAAAATTGAAGTATTCTAAAATTAGGTTCATGAAACTAAATCGTTAAAAATGAATCATTTTCAAATTATACATCACGCTTTTTAAAATCTAAAGTACAAAAGTAATAACTTGAAAATCAATTATAAAGCATTTCCATGCATGTGGAGCAACTACATGTTACATACTAAAAGCCAAACATTATGTCCAAACTGACGTATGCTATAATAAACTGTCAAATTGACAGTTGGACAATGTGAGAAAGGGAGTAATGTGAGGAAGAAGGTATTGATTTTTTAGATTGATCTAGAATTCTCATGTTATTTATTTAAATAACACGTTCGTTGCGCAACACTGCTCTGACCCAAGTTGTTGATCAATCTCTCTAGCGATCACCCCAAGTGAAGAGCCTCACAAAGTCGTCATGTGAAGCTCTCCACTCGGGCCCATTAGTATGCAAGGTCTTTTGTTTCAGGCCTCATTCACTCTACTCGCATTGTTTTCATAAACTATTTGTCGTCACATTTTTCTGTCCTGGCATACTTCTCGAGCTTCCTTCATGTCCATGCATTTTTTCATGCAAGCTCTCATGTTTCTATGGCTTTTTATGTCTCTTCGAATTAGGGTCTCATTCACACATTCTAACCATTCTTTCCGTGTCTGCCTCTGCGCACAGTGTCATTTACTTTACCTTGATACACTTGTTTCGTCAATCGGTCATCTTTCATTCTCTCAACATGTCCGAACCATCTTAACCGATTTTTTTCCCATAAGTCAACTACACGAAGAAAATGGAAGTGAAAAATTGGGTCTTTAGTGCTAGTAGTCGAGGTATTCAATACTGAACTGGCGTTGTAAACAAAATTCGAGATTGAAATTAGGTTATTGATTCAAGTGCAATCGCGGTATTAACTTCCTCAGGCAACTGAAGAGATTACAGCTTGTCGACGGTCTGACTCCTCTAGCGCACTGTACGGAGTCCAGTGCAGAATAGGCATCGTTCCTATACTCCCAATAGTAAAGAATGATCTGCCTGGAGCTAAATATTTGATCTGAAAATGATCTTCCTGGCATAAATACACTTTGGACTTCCCATATCTTTTCTTCTGTTATTTTCATTACCCTACGAATAAGTATTTTTGAGTATATTTTACCTTCGGTACTCAATACCCAAGCGGACATATTATATGTAGTTTATATATAGTGTGAAGTAATATATATATAATATTCATTTATTTTATATAAAAAGTGTATAAAACAAATGAATATTATATACAATACTTCACACTATATATAAACTATATATAATATGAGTGGGATTTACCGCGGTCCTACTGGGAGCCGATGTCATTTTTTAGATGGCAGTTGCTCCCAGTGGGACCCTGCAGCGGTTGTTAACCTTTAGTTTTTAATTATATATATGGACGTCGAAAAAAGGCAGTTCGAAGGCTAAAATTGCGTCCTACAAATGAAAATAACCGTACCTGCAGTTGGAATAAGTCACAGCTTGTTCAAATCGAAGGCACAAATAAATTATAATTTACAATATGTATTACTATTTCAAAATAGGCCAAACAGGTTATTTTCACTAAAAATTATTGTAGTGGGTTTCAAAGGGAAAATTTGACAATTTCGTGCAAAATTACTCACTTCACTGTCTAGAATCTGTAAAATTTGCCCCAGAATCAACAGGCGTGAAACTTTTTATTTTATTCAAACTGACCCCCTTTTTTAAAAAAAAGAATATTATAGTTAAAACTAATGTGGTAAGGTAGAAAAAAGTTAGGCTTACTTTTGCTGCATTTTATTTTTTTCTGGTTTTACTTGATTTGATGGGGCAATTTCGTGTAATTTACTTTCACTTAAGAACTCAATGAAGTCCATTTTTAGTCATTTTTAGTCTCAATTTAGGGCCAATATCCGACTCAAAATAAGCCCCGATTTTTTCTGTGAATTACCTGATTGTAATAAAAGACGTGTAGCTTAAATAATATTATTATGTACCAAGAAAAATTAAATTACATTGTGATCGATGGGATTTTTTCCGAAATATCGTTTTTTGATATATTTTCTTTTCTTTTCATTAAAATTTCGATTACAATTTTAATGCAGTAGTAAATTTGTTCAACCTTTTGTCATTGGTGTCTATGGGGCCAGCGGACACAGTATTCCCACGTCTTGGCTGTTTGTCTGGGCCTTATCTCGCTAGATGTGTTTGTTTAAAGTCTAGGAATGGAAGATAAGAAATAGATAGCTGATAGACGGAATTTACGGAAAGTGGATACTTGTGCAGGGTTGGTGGAGATTCGGAAAGATTATATAACGCAATATTTTAAAGCTGTACTTATGGCTTCTAAAATTGTAGAATACTGCTGAAGGGAATAATTAACTTCCATGATTATACTTTAATTACTTTTAATTAAGAAATGAATTTCAAAGTAAAATAACAAATCTTATTTTCTAAAAGTAGAGGAAGATTAATAGCTCACATCTGAAAGATACATATACGTTTAATTAGCGATTATTGTGATTCTTATTACGATTATTATTTTCTTCAACTTGTTCTCCGGTAAACCCGGCTTTTTATCACAGAAAAAAATGAGGGTTCAGTAAAGTTGCGGCTCAAGTCAAAGTTGGTATCATTTAGAACTAAGACTCCAATGTAACTCCTTTTGAGGGTTCCTTTTTAGTTCGTTGATATCCGATAGATGGCTATTCATCTTTTCAACTGCGCATGTGCCGAAAAGCACGAGCCTATTTGAAATCAATAAAGACTATGAATAATCATACATATAAATATTAACAAACCTTTTTTATTATTTTTTAAAACAAATTAAATTGAATAATAAAAATACCTAACTTCTTTCAAAATGTAATATTAACTTATTATTGAAAGTGTATATTATATAATTTTAAATAGCACCGCGCTTTTTTGGTACATGCGCAGATGAAAATGTCGGTTTTTCAACATAACCTTAAAAACTGTCATATTTCATGTGCACTAACTTCCTTTCAAGAATGACTAATATCCATAATTTTAGTTTCTTCATTAAATTTTTGCCAGTGCAATATTATTTATTGCGAATTACAAAGCTAAATGTACACCATAAACTTGTAAAATCTTCGTAGTGATTCAAAGCGTAAAAAGCAATGATAAGGGAGGTTATGCGTACACGTACCTTGCAAAGTTTTCGCGTCACAACCTGGGAATTCTAATTTTTTGAAGAAATCCATTTTCAACATCATTTCGCACATTTCTTCACTCACTTTATTAGTTAATAAATAAATCGTCCAGTGAAAAAATTTACTTCCGCACATTGGGTGCTAAACGATATTCACTCATGCGCAGGCGCACTTTCTCCGCTAGCCAACAAAAGAAATCCTTTAATAGTTAAAGGAATTCTTTTCAAAGTCAAAAGAAATCGTTCATCAGTAAAACTACTTCCTTTTTGCATCTAACGGATAAGTCTTTGAACGGTGAAATGATTCTATTGATGGAAAAACGAAATCGTTTTAATTTCAAAGGACGCATTCTGAAAGGAACGTAATTTTACTGTTAATAGACTTTTTCTTAGACTGTAGTTTGCAGTTCACGTTTTACCGCTGTTATCCTTACACAGCGACCGCGAGCGATGGAGGTGACAAAAGTCGCCTCTGGATGCTTTCTTAGAGCTACCATCCTTTCTTCGAGCTACCATCAATTATGATTTAATTGATTTAATTAAATTAAATTATGATTATTATTATTATTACGATAAAATATGATATGATGACTGGTGCATGATATGGTAACTATTACAATTTTAAACTATAAGATAGTCCTTTAATTGGCCCAAGTGCATATATTGCTAAATATATATTTTGTTCAAACATATAAAACTATGTAGCTATCGACTGTTGGGCCTATGATTTCTAAAATACAAATAATATAAAAAGATACGAATTTCAGTCTCAATTTTAGAGAATCTAGTCAAGATTTTGTGTACATTTCGAGGTACACTTGAGTTTTGAATAGTAAAATCAATTTGGATTAGTAGGTGTAATTTTATATCTTGTGCAAGAATAATATTTCTTAATTGAATTAAAAAAAAATATTACGAATTCATGTTCTATCTCAAATATAGAAGTTTATTGGGTAGAATTTTTTGAAAATGGAATTTATGAAATTTTAATTAACTCTACGAATTTTCAATTATAACATAAATACATTTTTAGATCTTTTTTTCAGGCCAAAATGTTATTTTTCTCGACAATATATACAATAGCCTTTTCACATTACTTTCTCTTCAGAACAAAAAAGCAGTTTTTACGAAATTTTAACATAAATATGAACCCTTATGCTCGTTTTTTTCCACTTGGTATTCTATGCACCAATTAATTTTCTACCAAATATCTCAATATAATATGTAGATTCTGATGATGAAACCAGACTACACTCGAAACGTAACTCTAATTTTTATCCAGAATTTTATTTAATAAAACGTAAAAACAAAAAGGCCCTACCACCTTATACAGTCTTTTCAAACTTATAGGTAAGAATTTTAACTGTTATTCAGTTGAAAGTGAATTTTATTGTTTTCCCAATTATTGATATCACTAGTTCTAAGAAACATTTTTAAGTACCTTCCGTTTACATTAAAAGCAAAATTATACACTTTTCTTCAAAAACTATGAAGGATCCGAATGTCGGAAAGTGGTTCAAGTAACCAGAGGTACACGTAAATACACATACAATATCTTCAGAACGTATCGTAAAAGTTTAAAATCTTTGAGGGCTATTCAGGAAACTTTCATTTCGTTTAATTTCATATCAAACAAATAAAATTTTGTTATATTGCCATTTCGTTATTAAAACAAATTTATTATTAACAAAGTTGAAGTCTCTAAACAGTTTTCAGCATCAATAACAAAGTTATTGAAAGGTAAGGAAAATGAAAACTTCTGGCAATACGTTTCGTTTTCGTAAAGAAAATCACAATATCTTGAAAACGAATTAAAAATCTTCAATTTTCGTTCCCTTATACGAGACAAAGAAAATATCTCGTATAATAGAAAAAATATATGAAATTTTATATAATACAAAATATGAATAATATGAAATTTTGGTATGCAAAACAAAACAAAAAAGTCTCTCTTTTATTTACGCCTCATTTTTAGAAGCAAAATAATGTAAGAGCAAGGCTACGTATACCGAAATTTTTATACAAATAGCTTCGAACAGTTTCATAGACGTCGCAATCTTACCCAAAAATGTGACATGCCATATGGAGAAAGGAAGAATACCTTTGACAATAATTTAAAGTAATGAAATGCTTAGAAGAATGTGTTTTAATTGAATTGCACTGCGGGTATAATATTGTTGTATCTATTTCTGGTCACATTTATATAGTGGGTTCTAGATTAGTGTATTCTAAATATATATTCTATTCCAACTGTAATCAATATTTCAATATTCAATATCATTCATCGAATCATGGATTTTTTATACACTTCACCTATCTCTATATAATGGTATTTACACTTTATATCTCTTTCATTGATCATCTGACTTTGGCTAATGTCTTCTTAAATGAAAGTCAAATAAATATAATCCAGTCATTTTTATGCTGAGATGGATAGTTATTCGAACATCATCATTCAATTTTTTCCGTCGAAATCAAGGAAATTATTTTTAAGAAAAAAGAGAAAGTTTCTTCTAATACGTTTAATTTTCAAAATTCAAGTTCAAATATCTTCCAGTAACAACATTAAAGTTTGTTAATTACTGTTTCGATACCTGAAACAAAATGAAATTCTCTTACAAATTTGATACACTTTCAGAAATAAAACTATTACAATTAAATGAAAGGGTGAAAATCGTTACACCTAAAAATCAGTCTGCAATTTATCAGTGCATAAACCTGGCCACATTTAGAGAATTGGTTGATTCTGAGGATGGAAAGTATGTACAAAAGTTTTGTACTGCTTAAAGTCCTTTCCTATTTTGTTTTGTTTTCACAAATAAGGCTAAAGACTTTGAACATTTTTCTCATCAAGACCAAAATCAAACCTTCTTCCAATATTTGTATTAAAATACAAAAAGTAGCAGCAAAATAATAATTTCAGAAAAGAAAAGAAAAGAACGTTCAGAGAAGAAGAAACCCTATGCAAGCATCTGAATTGCAGTGAGCTTTTCTTAAAATTTTTCTTCATTTGCATAAATACAGACAAACTCCCAGGTTTTACAACTTTTTGTTATAAAAAAAATTCGGGGTTTCTTCTAATCTGTCTCACTTTACGAGGAAAAATGAAATATCTTACAATTTCATTTTCAAAAAGAAAACGAAAGTTTTGCATTTTTATCTCGTTTTTCGATACATGTTGAATATTGCTTTAATATTCGCTCAATTTTTAGAATAAAAATAAAATGATCTGAATTTACCATTATTTTTCTTAAAGAAAAATTTCCTTCAATTTTTATTTCGTTTCTAGAAACAAATATAAGAAAAAGCAAGTTAAGGGGAAGGTGACTAACACAGATTATTCGCTTGTTTAGAGAATCAAAAGGGGTATCTAATAAATTATACAATGAAATGTGTCATAATCACTGAATATCTATGACTACTCTGTCATACATTGATATCTCGTAGAAAAGTTATATTCACGTGCTTTCCTATCTAAGTTTCATTTAAGATGAAAAGTATTTTTCACACTTCACACTGATTCTCCATCCCACTATCAACTGATATTTGAGAAAAACAGGACCATTAAGAATTTTTTCACTCGTATACTTACCTTCAGGAGACAAGACAATGTTCTCGTGGTATTTGCGGAAAAAGAGTTTTCCACCTAGATTGTAAAATATAAACCTCCACTTAGTAGACGATGTACTATGACTCACAAAGAATCGATGAGACTAATTTAAAATAATATTGAGGCTAACGACGTCAAAATGCATAAAAGAATTTTCTGTTCTGATATTCCGACGGTTGGCAGGTTGACACGTTTGTATCATCTGTACTTTATCGTAGACAGTATCTAAACATTTAATAAAGTTGTTAACACTGACATTCATTATGTTTATGCAAAAGCAACATTCGGCATAATAACAAAAATGTTCGTGAAAGATAAACCAAGTACATTAATATATCACAAACTGCAATTATTTAAAAAGTTTATAATGTTAACTGAGAACCAATCTTTGAAGAACATCAACGAAGTCTACGGGTTTCTATCTCTCAGTTTAAAAGTTTTAAGAACAATGTTTAGAATAGTAATATATAACAATTTATCTTGTGTAGTGAATTACGCAAAAAATCTTTAACGTTAATCGTCTCGGAATAGATTATCCTTCACCTTTGTGAAACCCTTCTTCGTTTTACTTCATCAGAAAATTTATTTCGTATTTTCTCGGGTCTTAGTAATGGATACTGTGTTAAGAAAGATGTTGACTAGCAATTCTCTATAAAATATTTCATGTATAGACTGAGATCGCGGACAAACCATATGAAAACAGCGCATAATAATAGGAATTAAGCGCTGTTTTTATATGTTGATATGTTTTGTCCGTGAACTCAGTTTATACGTCAGATATTTTATAGCGAATTGCTAGTCAATATCTTTCTTAACACACTATCCATTACTAGAACCCGAGAAAAGACGAAATAACTTTTCTTATTAAATAAAACGCAGAAGGGTTTTAAAAAGGTGAAGGATAATCTATTCCGAGACGATTTTCGTTGAATAAGATAGCGAACAGGCTATGCCAATTGCGTTGTTGTTTCGGAACCTAAGGACACTTGAGTAAAAGTTTCTGTTAAAAGAAAAAATGTTTGCAATTACATTTATTTTTTCCAACCCTATTCTACATTCACAAGTAATTTTATATCAAGCGCGGTATATATATATATATATATATATATATATATATCCTAAACTTTAAAATAAGTATTTCGTTGAAAATCTTATATTTAAGCTATTTTGGATTGGCAAATTTTAAAATATGAGAAAGACATGTCTAGGCAGTAAGTATTTTTTTATATATTAAAATACTTTATTGAAATACAAACGTTAATGAATGTACTTACATATAAGTAGCTTGTAGATTAACGCAAAAAGCGAAGACCCACATCTCGTCCCAACCTAATATCGACAAAATGATTCCCTAACATCCTACAATACCAAGTTATAAAAGTTGCTATCTTCAAATTGCGGATTTCTTTTAGGTTAAGTTGTAGTTTATGAAAAATTGTCTACCTGAATTTATTCTGATACACTTTTTAAATTTCACGTCTTCAAGAGATTGTATGAAAAGTCGTAATATTTCATTTTTCTGCTACAAAATTTTTTTCAAACATACAATTAGACATATTTAACTAAAATGTTCGTAAGGGATTTAAGCTCTCATTCAAATCCGCATGATTTATTTGTTGTCTTTTAAGGAATATTTGGAGACATTTTAGTAAGTTTCTAATAATAGGAATGAAGAAAGGAAGGAATTTGGGCTAGTTTTTGGCAAAACTAGGACAATTTTTCTGGAAGTTTTACTAGATACAAAAAATAGATTGGACATTTTGTTCCGCACTTACACAATCCAATATAATATTTGCCATGCCTTTGCAAGAGTAAGCAAGTTTTTCCGTTAGCTTTAAAAACCAAAACAAAAATTGTATGTAGGGGGAAGTTGCCCACCACAGGAAGTCAGAACGATTTAAACTCATACCGAAGTTCTTTCTAAAACTAACCTAGAAAGCTAGACAGATCTAAATCAGATTGAATCCTTCGTGGAACTAAGACTTCAAAGACAAAATGTTTTTGTTTAAACACTTACCAAAATTAACAATTTACCAGACCATGCTACTTGAGTCCCTGTGTATCCTCAAGTGCAAGCAAACACATTGTCACCCTTCGAATTAAAAAAATGGATCTCTCTAACTAATTTTTAGACCGATATTTAGAAACATAATCTCTTACAAAGTCATCTAGTGTAACGAATTATACAAAAAGACTTAACCAAAAAAAACATGTTTGCAGCCATCAGCGCTCTCACTGATTCTTTCCTTTTTCCTCCTCTTCTTTCTTTTTTATATATAATTGTCTCTAATAAGACGAACATACTAATGACTGGGACGATATTTTGCTTAGTTAAACTTTTTTTTGCACAATTCGTTACACAAGATAAATGGCTAGAGATTGCGTTTCTAAATATCTTTCCTAAAACTGTTAAACCGAGACACAGTAACCCCTATAAATTTCGTGACTGTTCTGAAAAGATCGGTTCTCAATTTACTTTATAAACTTTTTAAATAGTTGCAGTCGTTGATATATTAATTTACTTGAGTTATCTTTTACGAACATTTTCTTTATCCTGCCGAATGCTACTTTTGTATAAGCATAATAAATGTCAGTGTTGACAATTTTATAAAATGGTTATATACTATCTACGTCAAAGTACAGACGATACATACGTGCCAACCTGCCAACCGTCAGAATATCAGAAAAGAAAATTCTTTTGTGCGTTTTGACAGCATTAGCCTCAGTATTTTTTCAACTGGTCTCATCGATTCTTTGTGAGCCATGGTACATCGTCTACCAAATATGGGTTTATTATTTTCAATTTATGTAGAAAATCATTTTTGCCACAAATAGCACACGAACAATATTTCCTGAATGTAACTATAAAACTGAAAACATTCTTGATGATCCTGTTGTTCTCAAATTTCAGTTAAAATGTGTGATAGGGAATCCGTGCGAGGTGTCAAAAACACATTTCACTTAATTAAAACATAGATAGGAAAAGAACGCAAATATGACTTTTCAAAAGGATGTCAATATATATCTGAGTAGTAATAGATATTCAGTAGTTATGACACATTTCATTGAATAATTTGTTAGATATCTCTTTCGATTCTTTGGCCACGCGGATCATCTGTGATTGAACAACTTTACTTTATTTGATTTTCGTTATATTTGTTTCTAAAGCCGAAACAAGAAATTTAACGAAATAATTCATTAAAAAAATAATAGTAAATGTAGAAAATTTCATTTTTACTCTAAACAATGAGCAAATTTCTAAGCAGTATTTAACATGTATCGAAAAAACGAGACAAAATGCAAAACTTTCGTTCCCTTTTTGAAGACGAAATTGGAATATATTTAAGTTTTTCTCTCAAAATGAGACATATTAGAAGAAACTCTCACTTTGTTTTTGATTCAAAAAACTTGTTAAACTGGGGACTTTGGCTGAATTTATGAAAATTTCGAAAAATTTGAAGAAAAGATCACTGCAATTCAGATAACTGAAAATTTTTATTTTTTTTTTGAACTTGATGAATATTATTATTATTTTGCTTTCACTTTTTATTTTATTAAAACTATTAGAAGAAGGTTTCTTTTCTTTTTTTATGCGAAAAATGTTACGAGTCTTTAGCCTTATTCATAAATCAAAACAAAATAGGAAAGGACTTTACACAGTACAAAATTCTAGTACTTTCTATCCTAAACTTTAAAGAATAAATGCCTCGCTGGACGTGGTCAGGCTAATGGACAGAAAAATTGCACACTGATTTTTAGGTGCAAAAATATGCAGGCTTCTATTCCCACTTGAAAAAGTGTACGTCACAAAGGGCGTACAAAAGTATGCATAAAAGGACGTACCAAAGTACTTATTTTGTGTCTCAATTTGGGATTTCCTTTGGCACGTCCTTTGCATGTCCTTTTATAAGTTTTTTTTTACGTACTTTTGTACGTTCACTTTTTCAAGTGGGATTCATTGCCACAGCTTTATTTATAATAATGAATCCAATTTGGAGTAACATTTTGCTTAATTGCAGATATCGAAACAGTAATTGAAAAACTTCTATTTTATTTCTGAAAGATATTTGAAGTAGATTTAACGTATTTGGAGAAACTTTCTCTTTTTTCTTAAAAATGTCATAAATGTTGAAGGATCCATCTAAGCGCAAACATGACTCAAGATGTCAAGTTCATAACTATTACATTGGAGATATTAATATTTTTATTTGACTTATATTTAGGAGGACCCTGTGTATCCTCGAGTGCAAAAATACACATTGTCACCCTTCGAATTCAATAAAAGGAGCTTTCCAACTACTTTTAAGATCGATATTTAGAAACATTATCCCTTACAAAGTCGGCTTGTGGAACAAATCCTACAAAAAAAAACTTAACAAAAAAAAAAACAAGTTTATAACCATCAGTGATCTCACTCATTCTTTCCTTTTTATCACTCTTCTTTCTGAACATATTGATGACGGGAAACATATTTTGCTTTGTTAAACCTCTTTTGCGTAATTCACTACACAAGATAACTTGTTATATATTACTATTCTAAAGATTTTTCTCAAAACTTGTAAACTGAGACATATAAATCCGTAGACTTCGCTGATGTTCTTCAAAGATTGGTTCTCAGTTAACTTTATAAACTTTTTAAATAATTGCAGTTGGTGATATATTAATGTACTTGGTTTATCTTTTACGAACATTTTTGTTATTCTGCCGAATGTTGCTTTTGTATAAACATAATGAATGTCAGTGTTAACAACTTTATTAAATGTTTAGGTATTATCTGCGATAAAGTACATATGATACAAACGTGTCAACCTGCCAACCGTCGGAATATCAGAACGTAAAATTCTTTAATGCATTTTGACAACGTTAGCCTCAATATTATTTTAAATTAGTCTCATCGATTCTTTGTGAGTCATGGTACATCGTCTACTAAGTGGAGGTTTATATTTTACAATCTAGGTGGAAAACTATTTTTCCGCAAATAGCACGAGAGCATTGTCTTGTCTCCTGAAGGTAAGTATACGAATGAAAACATTCTTAATGATCCTGTTTTTCTTAAATATCAGTTGAAAGTGGGATGAAGAATCAGTGTGAAGTGTAAAAAATACTTTTCATCTTAAATGAAACTTAGATAGGAAAGCACGTGAATATAACTTTTCTACGAGATATCAATATATGACAGAGTAATCATAGATATTCAGTGATTATGAAACATTTCATTGTATAATTTATTAGATACCCTTTTCGATTCTCTAAACAAGCGGATCATCTGTGCTAGACACCTTCCCTTAACTTGCTTTTTGTTATACTTGTTTCTAAAAACGAAATAAAAATTGAAGGAAATTTTTCTTTAAGAAAAATAATGGCAAATTCAGATAATTTTATTTTTATTCTAAAACTTGAGCGAATTTCGAAGCAATATTCAACATGCATAAAAAAACGAGATAAAAATGCAAAACTTTCCTTCTCTTCTTGAAAATAAAATTGTAAAATATTTAATCTTTCCTCAGAAAGTGAGACATATTAGAAGAAACTCCCAATTTTTTTTATAACAAAAACTTGTAAAAACTGGGAGTTTGTCTGTATTTATGAAAATGAAGAAAATTTTTAAGAAAAACTCACTGCAATTCAGATGCATGAATAGGTTTCGTTCTTCTCTGAACGTTCGTTTCTTTTCTTTTCTGAAATTATTATTATTTTGCTTCTACTTTTTGTATTTTAATACAAATATTGGAAGAAGGTTTATTTTTAATCTTGATGAGAAAAATGTTCAAAGTCTTTAGCCTTATTTTTAAAAACAAAACAAAATAGGAAAGGACTTTAAGCAGTACAACATTTTTGTACATACTTTCCATCCTGAGAATTAACCAATTCTCTAAATGTGGCCAGGCTTATGCACTGATAAATTGCAGACTGATTTTCAGGTGTAACGATTTTCACCCTTCCATTTCATTGTAATAGTTTTATTTGTGAAAGTGTATTAAATTTGTAAGAGAATTTCATTTTGTTCCAGATATCGAAACAGTAATCAACAAACTTTAATTTTCTTACTGGAAGATATTTGAACTTGACTTTTTAAAATTAAACGTATTAGGAGAAACTTTCTCTTTTTTCTTAAAAATGTCCGTGATTTCGACGGAAAAAATTGAATAATGATGCTCGAATAACTGTCCATCTCAGCATAAAAATGACTCGACATTTCGAGTTCATCACTATTACACTGGAGAAATAATTATTTTTATTTGACTTTCATTGAAGAAGACATTGGCCAAAGTCAGATGATCAATGAAAGAGATATAAAGTGTAAACACCTTTATATAGTGTTAGGTGAAGTGTTACAATTTTTTTTATGTACACTAAGTACTGAATCGTCTACATATCTTGCATAAAAATCAATATTAAAATTAATTTTTTGAAAAACTTCATTCTCTAAATCTTCCATAACAATTTCAGTCAAAATAGGAGAAAAAACTGATCCTATGGGAGTTCCAAACTTTTGTTTATAAAAATTATTCTTAAATTTGAAATAAACAGAATACACGGCATTTTCAAGTCTTTCATAATGGATATTTGGAAATATAGCTATTACATCAAAAGAGACAAATATGTGATCAAAAGGTATACCTTGTCAATTAGTTTTAAAATAGCATAAAGATTTTTAATTAATGTTTTTGTTGAAATTGTTGAAATAACTGGTCTTGGAGGGTAGTCAGTTTTGTGAGCTTTAACAAGGCCATAGGCTAATGAGATATTGGTACTTGTTGTATCAACATCACATCTTTCAATATTATTACCTAAGTGTTTATTAGTTCTCATTCTGTCTAAAATTTTAAAAGTCCCTTTTTGAATCATTTTCGTGGAGTTATGAGGAATCAATTGAAAACTATCTTCTTCATTAAAGATATGCAACATTTTTTGAATATAAACATCCTTATGAATCGCTACTGTTATACTTCCCTTATCTGATTTTGTGACAATTAATTCTGGATGATTTTTTAAGAAAATTTTTGTTTCAATTAAACCCTCATTTAATTCCTTTTCTAACAAATTTTTTTGATTATCATTATTTAAAAAATCATTAGATAAACCCATAAAATGTGATCTAAATTCACCAATGTTATTCGCAGGTATTTTTTTAATATTGGATTCAATGTCTTTAATGATTTCAAGTAATTGCATATAGTTCTTTTTTTCCAAATTTTTTGCTAAAACCATCACCTAATCTCAAAATGTCAATAACTCTGTGTGGAATAATTACATTAGAAATATTCAAAAAGGAAGGGTCTGGTTGATCTTGATAAATAACTGAGTGAATGTTTAAATCCAATTTTTGTACATCTCCTTGCTCTTTAAGAATATTTAAAAATTTTCGATCATGTTTTATATCAATAAAAACTTGTTGATCTAATTTGTCTATAATTTGTTTTATCTTAACATTCAAAGAATGTGTCTGTGAATGACATTCTTCAATAGTCAAATTTATTAGAGATTTTTTTAAATTTCCACTATTTTTATCAAATTTTTCTTTATTACTTTTGTTTTGGAAATCAAAAATAACCTTTTTATTGATGTGAAAAATTTTCTCCGGAAAAAATCCATGCATTTTGTTTTTGATCAGAAAGTCTTGTTGTAAAATTGTTGATCTTAATTTTTTACTAATAAAGTAAAATTCTTTGATATTTTTCGTAGGTCCTCCCATCACACCAATCCCATATTACCCCAATTTCTGTCTATTTCAATAAAATCCATTATCCTTACAAAAAACAATCAATTTAACAAACTTAAAAATATATAATCCTCTTTTATTTTTTATAAAAAAGGTGAACTCCCTGTACTTGTCTTCTTTTGAAAAATCCAAAATACACGTTCTAGTTTTTCTCCTTTGCACACTTAGGAAACCACTCTATTTAAAACTTCTAACGATTGTTTAAATCACATTGTAAGAATTGCAAAACATGGTTAACAAATTTATTTTAATTATTATGAAAATGAGCACTTTGAAAACTTAAATTTCACTTTTATTTTGTAAAACTTGGAAAATCAGCAGAAATTGAATATTCACAATGCTTCGTGTACAAAGTCACGTCATATACCAACGTTCAGTTTAGACAGAAAAACTTTCAGAATTTATCAGATTTTTAGAAAAGGTATTAGTAAGAGAGGGGGGGGGCGGGGGAGAAAGAGAGAAAGAATAACACCGAAGCGGGTTTTTTTTACACAGTTTTACCCCTATTATGGACCAGGAACTCAATCCTTACGAGCGGCTCAATACGTCCCATAACAGACCACTTGTAAAAGCACACATGTTAACGAAAATTTCAATGACCTTCGAGAAAAACGCAGTTTAAAAGAATTCATCCTAAAATTGTATTTTGCATTTTTCAAAATTTAAAAAGATTCATTTACATTAAAAAGAGATATGATGATCACATAATAATAATTAATAATAGTACAGATTGTTCTTCCTTTAGAATACCTTCTTTTTCGTAAATATATTTTGCTTGAAGGGGGGGGGGGACGTCTAATATCAAAATATGTTTAATTCCAAATGTTTATTTTATGCTTTGCAATAAGCTTCTTGTTGTAATTTAAAACAAAACTTTTACAAGTTATTTGCACACCTAGTCCTAATCATTCAATTCTCTGTTTTTGTTTCTTCTGTAATATAGGTTTTTTGTTTAAATTAATTCTTTCAAAGATTGGGGAAAGAAAAAAAATTAATATAAAAAAGTATAATACTATTTGAAAAATTATTCTTGTTGAGGTTCACTTATTATTTAATCATAACTAAAAAGTCAAAGCAAAACTCAAGATTTCAGAAAAACACGCGAAATTAATAAAGTAAGGAGTAAAATAAATCAAAACAGAAGAGCAAAAATCATAATTTCATCAATTTTCTGAATTAAATTGTAAAGGATCTGATGTTCATGAATTTTAAAGCTGTACTCATTCTGTAAATATATGATTTTAGATTCCTTAAGACATAAATAACAACATTTTTCATTAACTTCATAGTTATACATCATATTAAAAAAAAGTTAATTCACAAAAGATAAGTTTTTCTCTAAGAAGGAATAGTTTAGCGAGGACGAATCTCAAGGATATCTTCATCATATTACAATTGATCTAAAAAAAAAAAAAAAAAATCGAAGGTGGCCTTTTTGAGAAAATTGACTTCTTATTTTTTTCGAAAAATGTAGGCCATTTTGGTAATTTTCAACTTTTTTAAATTTTCTTTGTGGATTGTAAAAGAGTTTAGTTCTCCCTACAAGCGCCTGCAACGAAAATTGAATTATGTCAATTGCTTCCCAAGATACAATATTTTAAAGAAAAATTTCTTTAATTTTTACATGATTCACCGGAATATTCATGTAGCCCTAAGTTCGTGAAAAAAAATGTTTGATCAAAAACAAAGAATAAGTGTCTCATATTTTACCTTGGAAAACGTGATATTTCAGCCCCAAACAATTCTGTGACATCACCAGGGTCAGAATACCCGATTTCATATGAAATCGGTCCATTGTTGAATGATTGTAACAATATTGAATTTGTCACCTGTGCTCACCTCTGCAGTCTAATCTATCAAACCAAATTGATACAAATTTTTATGACAAATCAATAGTAACATATGGTCGATACATATTATAAGAATTTTCGACATCGCAAACCTTGACTTCGTTCCTCTCGAACTTGAGTATTTCCATCGCTCGATTAGGGCTTTAATTAAAACCAGTGAGTGTTTTCGTCTGTCTAGAGCCAGTGGCCATTCTGCACTCCTTCTGATGTTCCTCGGTGAGCCAACTGTTGATTTATTCAGTGACTATCCTACTGCCTACAAATGGTTCTAGACCAGTAAATTTTTCTCTTGCTGTTAGTTTTGCTAGCCTGTCCGAATTCACATTGCCTTTGATGCCACTGGATCCAGGGATCCAAAGTAGTGTAACTCGATTTCCCTCGCTAGATGGCTCAGAGCCACAAAGCACTTCCATACTAGTAGCGTCGTAGTCCTTGTTCCATTCAGGGTCAGTATGGCAGCCTTGCTGTCGGAGCAGATATGTATGTTTCTTTTGTTTCCATACTCCTGTGCCTTGTAGGCACACCGGAACACGGCCATAATCTTATATTGTAGGGCTGTGGCGTAGGACCCCATCTGAATTGTGATGTCCATTCCACTCCTTCTATGGTACACATCGGCTCCTGCTATTTCCTTGTTCCTGTAGCCATCTATAAACAAGTTGTCTCTATCACATGGCAGGTGTATCTCGGCGTCAACCCATTCCTCCCTCGTGACTTCTTGTCAAAGAGATAGCAAATGGACGTTTTGTCGTTGAGCGTGCTCAGGGTCGGCTTACTTACGATACCATATTCAATCTCCAGGCTTCCTTCCCAGCCACGGCCTTGACGGTGAAATGGTGGGGCTCTAAACCTGTAAGCCACCGTGGGTGTCGAGCTCGAGGCACCTGGGACGCTTCTTAGAACCAGTCCGCTGATTCTTTACAGTCGAGATTTCACAGTGGACAGTTCGTCCTTGCTCCACCAGACCACTGCCGCATAGTTTAGCCTGTGCCGCAGGATCGCTGTAGAAATCCACATAATTGTCTCCGGATTCAAGCCGCAGCTTTTCCCTATGGCTCTCCTACCGAGCCATAAGGCCGCTGCAAGCTTTTTGCACTTGTTTTCCAGTTGCTCTTCCGCATAGCCTATAACGTGATAGCCCTGACTCGTGAGTAGATGAAGCAGTTCAGCTACTACCAAACACAACAACAGGGGCGATTAAACGTCTTAGTCGCTGTTAGTTTCTTGTTACCCAAAATGTGGCAGGTCCATTTCGCGACTACAGTTGGCATACCATTTGCAATCATGGCCGCCCTCCTCATCTCTCTAGAGGTCTAGTTGAAAGCTCTTTCGATATCCATAAAGGTTCCAATCGCGAAGCCTTTCTGCTTTAGTTGTCCTATAGGCGTTTTGCTCCTTGTGAAGCGGCCTATTTATTGAGACCTTGTCGCGGATATATCTATCCGCAAGTCGCTTTACCGTTTTTGATAGGAAATATGTGACCGGGTATATACCATCTGGATTAAGAGACTTGTATGGGCTGAACGCCTTCAGAGCCCACCTGACCCTTGGAGGCGGTAACAATTTTGTGGAATAGCCGCCGTTTCGGACCCAGTTGAGCCACATGCTGCTTTGGTTGTCTCAGCGATATCGCCTCCTTTTCCCCAGACCTTATGAAGCCCGGAAAATGTTCCTTGATCAGGTGAGCCAAGTTATCCTCGTCCGACACAGAGTATCCTCTGTCGGGCAATTTTTGGAGTGCCAAGAATATCATCCGGATTTCGAGAGAGCAGCTTATCCAGTCTAGCCGCATCTGCCCCTTTCTCGATGTCTCTGCAAAAGTTGGTGCAGCTTTCTTGCTTGGCCTTAAGTACTGTACCCATGTATTCGTCCCTCATCATCGAAAATAAGGTTCATACTTCATCCGTTTTGCCAGTATTGGCACATGTAAACCTCTGTCTGGTTTCCCTGTGAAGATCTTCGAGTTTTCCGTTCCATCAGTGTGTCTCCCCAGCATTTTGGACTCTTGTGGGTCGACAGTTACTTTCATAAGTAGACTTGATGGCCTCCGTGGAAATATTAGCTGCCATGTCCAGGCCTTCTAAGTCTCTAATTGACCTGGGCACCTCCAAGAGTCCACTTTTTAATTCCCTGGACTACTGGTCCCAGTCCGCTCTTCTGGATTTCTGGCACACGTAGGGACCCCTGGGACGACAGATTCCACCGCGAACTCTATCTGGGAAGGATCTGAGAGAGTGAGTTCGTATGAGACTCTCCACTTCTTAAGATTTTTTTTAAACTACTGGTACGGAGGGTGATGTCAACGAGTTCTTCCCTGACCGAGTTATAAAACGTCGAGGTATTCCCCACGTTGAGAATATCTAAATCAGTAGTAATTAAATATTCCAATAGGTTATTACCTCTTGAGTTGGTGCGCGTGCTTTCTCACAAAGATTAGTGGAGTCAGCATCGTACCTCAACAGAAGAGGAGGACCCCTTACCTTGCAGTATTCCACCAGTATACGTACTGCCCTCCCATGACTCCCTTCGCCAGTATGCAGGCCCTTGGTTTGGCCGCCTTGAAGTCCCTGTGACATAAAACAAGGTTCCTGGATTAGTGAGATACCCGTGTACTTCGCAGCCATGCCCATCTGCAGAACCGCAGAGGCGCCTTTGCTGTGATGTAAGTTAATTTGGGTAATGGTTAGGTCAGAAGCAGTCATTTACGTCTGCCCACGAACTTCCTCTGTCCCGGCAGGCTCCTCCTGTCCCTGACAGGCAACTCTACAGTGGACCTGTCCAAGATGTTAGAAAGGCCTGTTGTTGAGGGCTTTAAGAGCCCCCTTCTGGAAATCAGGACTATGCACAACTAGGAGTTGTTTCAGAACTCCCATTGTGTCCTCTACCTAAGGCTGATCATGACTGACGATTCGCCAGGACGATGTCTTTAGTGAGGGGTTGAATCCCTCCAACCGCCGAAGGACCGAAGGCAATGGCTAAAGGCGAGTCATATAAATACCTGAGAATTCTCGAATCTAAGGGTATTTAGCATACGATAATTAAGAAAAGCCTAAAGACGGCTTTCACTACAAGACTCAGATTGATTCTGAAGAGTTCTCTTAACTCGGGAAACAAGATCAGGGCAATCAACACCTATGCCATCCCTGTCCTGACGAACTCCTTTGGGCTCATCAAATGGTTGAACACCGACCGTGAAAGGTTAAACAGAACAATTGGCATAAAAAGACGAAGCACCGAATGTACCACAGTAATTCAGCGATTTAAAGGGTAGTTCTACCACGACATAGAGGGAGTAGGGGCGTTATAGATATTAAGAAATTGCGTAAGTCACAAGTTATACAGTAACGGGACTATTTTAACAGCAAGCGAGATGTTGCGCTTTACAGCACCATCTATAAAACGGATCTCCATTACACGCTTTTGAATTTGTCTTCAGATGATGCCTTGAATACCAGGGCAGAAACCATGGAGAAATTAGAAACGCAATGGAGAGTAAAAGCCATCCATGGCGAGCACCCCAAAACGTTAGAACAACATGGAGTGGATAGTGAGGCATTCAATATTTGGCTGGAAAAGGGCATCCCGTTTTTATAAACAAAAGGATTCGTCATTGCGATTCAGGAAAAGGTTTTCAGCAGCAGAAATGATCGCAAACAGGTATTACATCAAGACATGGTTGACCGGTGCCGATTATGTGGAGATACCATCGTATCCATCGAGCTCATTATTGATGGTTGTCGGGTAATGGCTCAGAGAGAATATAAGCACCGACATAATGATGTGGCGGACATTATACATCAACAACTTGCCCGAAACCTAGGACTCTTAACAGAATGGATGCCTTCCTATAGATACATTCTAGTACCCGTTTCAGAAAACGAAGATTACATCTTATATTGGGATGTTACTATTCAGACGAATCATTATATCCGAGCCAATCGACGCGACATCGTGACGCGAGAGAACAAAGGTCGAAGGGTCTACATCATTCAAATTGCTCATCCACTTAACCGGAATTTGCAGGCAACCTATACAAGCAAGCTCCATAAGTATAACGAGCTAATACATGAAGTAAAGACAATATGGAGGAATGTGAAACATACATTCACCCTATTGTGATTTCGGCTACAGGCAATGTGCACGGAAGATGCACTGAACATCTGGAACATTTAGGAGTCAATAGGGTACTGCAGCAGCTCAGAAGGCGGTTTCATTAGATACCTGTAGCATTGTAAAAAAGTTTCTTGAACATCAGGAAGAAAGCGACTGAAAACCTATGGAGTGGCAGATGGTAGCTCTAAGAAAACATCCAGAGGTGACTGTTGTTACCTTCAACTATCGCGGCCGCTGTGTAAGGAAAACAGCGGTAAAAGACGATCTTCAAATTACATAATTCTCCTAATTTTGTACAAATATTATACAGGTTGTCCCACCACCTATACAACCCCTTGTACTATGTGATAGTGCACAAAAATATAAAACAAAAAAGTCCTTTAGCAAAAAATTGTGCGAAGCATATTTTGGGCACAAAAAAGCTTCAAAGTTGGGCCTAACCAACCAACGAGGAGCAAGCTTTAGCGACCACTTGCACGTGTTTCAAACGTTAAGATAGTGTGTGCTTTTTAGCGACACACGTCAGCGCCCGCATTAGGTAATTCCCCGTCGACTTGTCGCTCTGCCATTGCATATTGCCAAACGCAAAGTTATAACCTGCAAAACTTTTCAAAATTTTGAATCCATCTCTCTAACGTTTACTAAGAAGGCATTACTATAATGAAACCGATCTCTCCCAATTTCTGTTACATAAGTAACAAAAGTAACAAATACCTTAACTTTCGCGAAACCTAGCAAAATTTCTTTCTGGAAAATTCATTAACAAGATTTAAATAATAAAAAACACTTTCCATGCACAAAAGTCACACTTTTCGATTCCTCGCAGATTCTGTTTCATAACTTGTAACAAAAACAACAACAAAACTGAACATTTACGAAACCCAGCAAAATTTCTTTCTCGAAAACTCGTTACCAAGATTTAAATAATAAAACACATTTTCTAACAAGAAAAGTCATCCTTTTCGATTCCACTCAGAATTTCTGTTACATAACTTGTAAACAAAAACTGAGCATTTACGACACCTAGAAAAATTTCTTTTTGGAAAAATCGTTACGAAGATTTAAGTAACAAAAACCTTATCTAACGAAAAAAGTGACCTTTTTTGATTCCTCTCAAAATTTCTGTTGCGTCACTTGTAACAAAACTAAAAAAAAAACTGAACATTTACGAAACCTAGCAAAATTTCTTTCTTGAAAATTAGTTACAAAAATAAGAAAAATGACATTTACTAACAATGAAAGTCACCCGTCGAAATTTTGCGAAGCCTAGGAAAGTTTCTTTCACGAAGCATCAAGAAAACTAAAAATTCGAGAAACCTACCAAAATTTGTCTATTGAAACTTTCTTAAGGGGTCATTCTACTTTCTCGGCAAAAAAAGGTGAGTTTCAAGAATATTTTTCTCAACAACTACTTTATATAATTCAATGAAATTTTCAGCGTTTACTTATGCCTTTTCAAAATTTACAAAAACTGTTCTTCTACATAAAATTATTATTTAGTTTGGGTATTATTTAACAATAAACAAAGTGTCTAAAAAAAAGCATGTCCACTGCGCGCACGATATCTCCAGTCAGCATCGTCTAAAACTAGTTAATCGACAATTTTCTTCATTGGTATGGCAATAGCTCAAAAGCGTCTAAGCGAATTTTGTTCATTTTGCAAAATAACAAAATGGCGGCAGTTCAAACGAAAAATTTCAAAAAATCGTGTTTTTTTGCTCTTTTATACATAATAACATAACTTATAACAAAACTATCAAAAAACTAAAAATTCCAGAAACTCACCAAAATTTATTCATGGAAAATTTGCGAACAAGATGAAAATAGCAAAACACATTTTATAATAACAACGATCACACTCTTCAATTCCTTTCAGAAATTTATGGTATATAACTTGTAACAAAAATAACAAAAAATATTGACATTGACGAAACCCAGCAAAATTTCTTTCGGGAAAATTCGATACCAAGATTTACAAAATAAAACACATTTGTTAACAACAAAAGTCACCCTCTTCGATTCCTCTCAAAAATTTATGTTACGTAACTTGTAACAAAACTGGCAAAAAATCTCAACATTTTCAAAACCCAGCACAATGCTGTCTTAAAAAATTTTAAGCATACCCAACCCAAGATAATACCTTCAACAATTACAAAGAGTTACTCTTTTTGGTTCCTCTCAGAATTTCTTTTACATGAATTTTGACAAAAGTATCAAAAAAGCTAAAAATAGAAATCGAAAACAGTGACTTTTGTTGATAGGAAAGGTGTTTTGTTAGTTAAATCTTGCTAAAAAATTCTTGAAAAAGAAAGTTCGCTAGGTTTCGCAGTTTTTCTCTAAATGCCAAATGTAAGAAGTAAATGTAATTTTGTTTAAATATTCAGTTTTTTTGTTAGTTTTGTTACAAGTTATGTAACAGAAATTCTGAGATGAATCGAAAATGGGAACTTTTTTGTTCAAATTTTTTTTTTTTCATTCAAATATTGGTATCAAATTTTCCAGAAAGAAATTTTGCTTGGTTTCATGAATGTTCAGTTTTTTGTTATAAGTTATGAAACAAAAACTCTGCGAGGAATCGAAAAGTGTGAACTTTGCTGTTATGAAAGGTTTTGGGTTATTTTCATCTTGTCAGCAAATTTTCGATAAAAAATTTTTGCTGTTATTCGTAAATGTTCATTTTGTGTTGTTGTTAAAGGTGTTATCTTATGTTGTGCTTGCTTAAAAACTTTTCAAACAAACAAATTTGCTGAACGACTTTTGTAAATAGAAAATTTTTGTTATTAATTCAATCTTGTTAATAAGTTTCCCAGAAAGAAATTTTGCTAGGCTTTCTAAATGTTCAGTTTTTTGTTATTTTTGTTACAAGTTATGAGACAGGGACTCTGCGAGGAATCGAAAAGTGTGACCTTTGTTGTTATAAAAGGTGTTGGGTTATTTTAATCTTGTCAGCAAATTTTCGATAAAGAAATGTTGCTATTGTTCGTAAATATTATTTTTTGTTTGTTTATTTTTTACAAGTTCTGAAACATAAACTCTGCGAGGAATCGAAAAGTGTGACTTTTGTTGTCATAAAAGGTGCTGTGCTATTTTAATCTTGTTAGCAAATTATCAATAGAGAAATTTTGGTCGATTTCTTGAATTTTTAGTGTTCTTTATTACATTTGTTACAAGGAATTCAACACAATTTATGTGAGGAACCGAAAATATTAACTTTTGTTGTTGTTAAAGGTGTTATCTTATTTTGCGCTTGCTTAAAAACTTTTTAAACAAACAAATTTGCTGAACGACTTTTGTGCATATAAAATGATTTTTATCATTTGAATCTTGGTGATAAGTTTCCCAGAAAGAAATTTTGCTAGGCTTTGTAAATGTTCAGTTTTTTGTTAGTTTTGTTACAAGTTATGTAAAAGACATTCTGTGGGGAATCGAAAAGGGTGACTTCAGTTGTTACAAAATGAGTTTTGTCCCTCAAACTTTGGGAACGAATTTTCAAGAAAGAAAGTTTTCTAGGGGTACGTGTGTTGAGATTTTTTGTTAGTTTTATTTAAAGTTGTGTAATGAAATTCTGAGAGCAACCGAAAAGAGTAACTTTTTTGTTGGAAAGGGGTTTATCGCTTGCATATGAATTTTCAAGAAAGTGACTTTGCTGGGTTTCGCGAAAGTTAAGATTTTTGTTACTTCTGTTACTTTTGTAACTGAAATTCTGAGAGATGTCTTTTTTTATAGTTTGACCTTGTTAATAAACGTTAGAGAGAAGGATTCCAAATTTAAAAAAGTCTTGGAGGTTTGAACTTTGCGTTTGGCAATGAACAATTGAAGAGCGACAACTCGACGGGGAATTACCTAATGCGGGAGCTGAAGTGTGTCGACAAAAAGCAAACACTATCTTAACGTTTGAGACACGTACATATGGTCGCTAAAGCTTGCTCCTTGTTCGTTGATTAGGCACAACTTTAAAGCTTTTTTGTGCCCAAACTAAGCTTCGCACAATTTTTTGCTGAAGAACTTTTTTGTTTTATATTTTTGTGCACTATCACATAGTACAAAGGGTTGTATAGGTGGTGGGACATCCTGTATTCATTAGATTAATCATATTTGACAGTCTGTGAAGAAAGATACCTAACGAGAGGTAGCTTCATTTTGTAGGAGGAGCGACTGAAGAGGTGGTCCAATACAGGAGCTCCATAAGAGGGCCTCACTCTGCAGTTTAATAGCAATTCAAATTTTTCAGATATAGCAATAATATTTTCATTATGAAAGAGCAAATAGAAAAATATCGATTAGTCTAAAAATCTAAAAATTAATTTTTTCCGCCTCATGTCCCTTTATTCGCGGACGGACACATACATTATTATCAACTTCCATGGGTTCGTACATTCTTTTTGCATGCATACCCACATGGAAGTGTATCTGTTGCACCAGGAAAAAGCACTTGTTTATCATCGTGCCAGCTCAAAGAAACTTTTTTCTGCTTTATAGTGTGGACTTCATGTTTTTTGCTTTGGATTAAATTTTGGTATTCTCTCAAATGCTGATATTCAAAGAGACCATTTTTACAATAATTAAATGTAATGCTTCTAAATGTAGACCTTGTTACGCAATTAGCTTTCTTTTTCTCGGACCTTTCATTCAAAATTTTGCAGGAATATGATTTTGCTCTTAATCCAACAAACTCTGTGATAATTTTTCCGTTACACTCATCTTTCATGAGTCCCAAGAATGTTTTATTTTTTAACGGCTTTCCATGAAAATTATCTGGAGGATCATCTGATGTGGTAAATTTGTGAATATCCCGCTTAATACAATCATATATGATTGGAAATGGTGCAACGATAGATAAAACTATCATCCCACATAAATTCGTTTATTAAATTTAACTTGTAGTCTTATTGATTCAATAATAACTATATCTTCTTCGAATATGGTGTAGCTATAAACATTTTGCTTGGCGATCAGAGCGTTTGCACCATACCTTCCATCCCATTTTGTTATCAATTTAACATCTCTGTATTTTCTAACTTTCTCCATTGTTCTGCCAAATACAGAATTGTTCATTAGCTTGTAAAAGTTGTTCTCAAAATCATTGCTAGACATTTTTCATTTTTCCGTATTTAGGTCAATATACCTTTTTAACCAAGGTTTTTGCTCAAATTTCTGTAGTGGACTACATGATTTTTCTTTGGCAATAGACTCGTTATCAGTTTTGGTATTTTACATGAGGAATTATGAGGTACAAAATGCTCTGGAGCCAAAGGAAAACCTCTATGAAAATCATTCAATTCTGCAGGATATTCCAAGTTTACCTCAAAAATTCCATGCACCATACTGATTGCTAATGTCAAAAAATGAAATATAAGATTCAGGTTCGCTTGGACTAAAATCTGATCCCACAAATTGATTATTCGCTTTGATATATCTATTTAAACCCTGTTCTATACCATCACGAATAGCTCTCTCAATAAGAAGAATCATTCCAGGATTCGTTAATAATTCAACTTCAATTCCGATTAATTTGATCATCGCATGAAAAGTAAATCCTGAAGCTGTATACTAATGTAAGGGATCTAGATTATAGGTTGCAAAACAATTTCTTCTAAAATTTTAAAAAATATCGGCCGAAAGTAAAACGTTGGTTTTCAAGTAAAAATCAGAGTATTCTCTTAAAGTTTATATATCAAACGTTTCATAAACATTGCACGCACGTTGGTAATCTTCATCGGAAATTTCATCATTATTCGATTTTGAATAAAATGCGCTTTTAGATGGAAAATATTGCTCATTTAACTTTTTCCAATGATTAATATAGTTATAAGCAAATACTCCCATCCTGACTAATAATTGAAATTCCTCAGAATTATTTCAATGTTTGAGAGTAAATTTTTATCCTCATTTCCCAGATAAGAAGATAATTTTGCAAGGCTACTTGACATCAAGTGAAAGGAATCTATAAACCTAAGATTTACTTTTGTGCCATAACATATTTAGTGAGTGAGATGTATTTTTCCTTGTTGCCAAGTCATAATTTCACCTCACCTGAAATTTTTAATTTTTTTAAATTTTTTAGTAAGTGAGTCTTTGTAATTTATAACAGCTTTTTCACCCTTTAAATATTTTGGTAATTAAATATTAGTTGATATACCTGAAATTCTTGGTAGATATTTAATAAAATTGGCCATTCGGTTTATAATTTCAGTCAATGCCCAGCCTAAATCCGTTTCCTGAAACTCTTCAACTTTAACTAAAATTGTGTCCAATACATTTTCATGGTACCATGCACTGACGTCAGTTAACAATAAGATTCTATTATTTTCGGTGTTTATGTATTTGATTCCTTCTACCGTTTCACCGTTCATTATAGATTTAAATATTCTCGTAAAAGAAACGTTAACTTTCAGACTACCATCATTTTTAAAAATAATTTTTATTCTTCGAACAACCATTGACTTTTTATCTTCCAAAAAGTGTTTGAGATCCTTATGCTTTACGTTCATTAGACATCCTGTTTTTATTCTATTCTTGAGAGCTGTTTCTACGTCTTATCAATGCATTTTATGTCTTTTCCTATTTACATTTTCAACACCTTGCCCTTTTTTTCTAAATAATTTTAATTTTGTTCTCGATGCTTTTAAAATTCCTAACGTTGATTGTATGTGCATTTTTTGCCCTACAGATAATTGAAAATACCTAAGCATATTATTTAATATCTGGAATACTAAATCTAATCCATTTATTAATTAATTTCAATTTTACCTTCTCTGTCAACATGCTATAAGCCTCATTCATGATGGAGATGAGCTTCTTGCATTACTCGGGCCCCATTTTACTGCAACACTACATTTGTTCGGTTTTTATGCTCACATATGACTGCAGAACTCTCACTGCTAATTTGGTGGTTGGGAAGCAACTGAACATTTTTTTGACGTGAAACAACTTTCAATACCCCAGCAAAAAAGAAATTATTGATACGAGTTAAATTGAATAGATTAAGACACCCTTCAAATCCCGCTTTGCAACAAAGACACATTGGACCTGTGCCACAGTGGTCTGGACTATATGAGAAATCGACAAAACTAGACAACTATTTACGTTACTAAAATGCATACGAATTTTGTGTAAATCTGTAATTTCACGGGTATTGAGTGACTTATTTAAAATATCAAATGCAAATATTTTTTAAACTAAATGGCGAACCGGAAGTGACTATTTACGTTACTAAAATGCATCCGCCTTTTGTGTAAATCGGTAAGTTTACGGGTTTTGAGTGACTTATTTAAAATATCGACTCAAAATTTTCTCAAGCAAAATGGGAGACCGGTAGTGACCATTTACGTTACTAAAATGCATCCGATTTTTGTGAAAATCTGACAAATTCACGGGTTTAAGGTGAATTATTTGAAATCTCGAAAAAAAATTTTAAAAAAATGGCGGACCGGAAGTATTTTTTTACCCTACTTTTTGTAAATGACCAAACTATGCATTATTTTTATCAAATTTATTTATAAAATGAACAAATAATGTCGAACAAGAAGTCTTCACCACTAAACCGCATGACTCATATAATTTGAAGACGTTCAGAAAAAAAAACGATTACTTTCTGTCTATAAATGGACAAACTATGCATTTGTTTTTAAAAGTTGTTTATAAAATAAACAAATTATATCGAATGACCAATCTTTATCGCTAAATATTACAGTAATATAATTTAAAGGTACTGAGAAAGAAAAATAATTACTTTCTTCCTATAAATGCCTAAACTTTGCCTTTTGTTTATATAATTTGTTTATAAAATGAGATAATTATACCAGGCAACAAATAAAAAATAGATTTGACATCCTGTTAATTATTAATATTGTTCAGATACTTCATTGTTCATTTTCATCGAGAATGGGATTAATTAAGTTATGTATTCAAATATGGAAATAATAGTTAAAAATTGTCTCATTTTTTCTCTTTGTTTATTTACATAAAAAATAAAAAATAATTGAAATAAAAAAATCTATTCCATAGACGCTCTTATGCAACTATTGCTGATGATTTATAAAAAAAATTGAAAATCGGTTAAGAATTGTAGGCTGTAGGTGATTTTGAATAGTAAATTCCCGCACATCAGTATAATAACACCCGCTCGGAACTGTGCACGTGAATGAACGTGCCGAGCATGACACGGCATGTGGTTTTCAGTTCCAAAGCCAGGTCTGCAGCATTCCGCAGCAAAACTTTATCGATTTCGAATCTTAGTAACATTTTAAATATTCTGCAATGTACAAAAGTCTGGGATCTCCTGAGATCATAACTATTTTTACACTTCTTTTCAGAATATTAAATTCACATTGTTATAAGTTATGAAACAGAAACTCTGCGAGGAATCGAAAAGTGTGAACTTAAAAAAAAAAGCTTGAAACGTACACATTCAAAACTCGGATAATGTTCCGAATAGCTGAATTTTCCGATTTTATTGAAACTTAGTATACTCGTGTATTTTGACGCGCTGATTACGAATATAATAGTGAAAATTGGTGACAAAGCGATTTTCATGGTGAAAACCATAAAAAACAGCATAAAAATCATGTTTGCGTTTATCTCAGTAAATACGCGGAATATAGAAAAACGTTTCAAACAAAAGTTTTAGCTAGTATAAAAATACATTTTTTTTGTGAAATACACTTTTTGCCTGAAATCAATATTTTTGAGAAAAAGAGGATTGCGTTCTAAACACAAGAAAAAGACGAAGAAAGTTACGGAAATGGGTTCGGTCACGTTTTTTGCGTTTATTTAAACCAATATGCACAATATTATCAAATATTGGCAACAAAAGTTGTACATCTAATCGAGTTACACATATTTTGTCTGTAACATTTTGATCTAATAGTTTTCGCGAAAATTAGTGGTACATCGATTATTATGGAAAAAGCCCCTTGAAAATGAAGGTTTTTTGCGTTTAGATTAGTCAATATGCAAATTTTTGGCAAAATCTTTAAAACAAAAGTTGTGAACTTTATCGAGATACATATTTTTTGTTGTAAGCATTTTTTCATACGAGTTATAGTTTTCGAGAAAATTATCGATACATCTGATAAAATTTAACAAATTTTAGTGCAATAATCGACAGGTCTTTCTCCACCATCTGCGCTCCTAGTACTGACAGGTGTGTGTTTCATACGTGCATTCATTATTTTCGAAGGTTTCTTCACTCGAGTTCTAACGAAGATGAATGAAACATATAATATTTTCAGTCTGAGTATGATTCTTTAAAAAGGAGAAAAAACACTTCAGTGATTGAGACAAATTGAACTCATTCCAGCTGAACGATTTTGCTCAAAACACAAGAAAAAAATGACTCTTTTAGAGTCTGAAATAACTTGCGGCCAGTTCTTGTGTTATAAAGCAGGTAAGTATCGTCACACAAATACCGTTGCGGAAAATACGTGGTTTGATTTGTTTCGTGAGCTACTGTGCAGATTTCGTCATTCCACCACGCACGCATCACCAGACATTCTTCCTACAACCGCAGTAACAAACAATTCGGCCGCACTTTTAATAATGATATCCCGGACCAGAGTCCATGTGCCCTCTATATCTTTATTGCATATTATCGCTTCCCAAGTAGTTATATCTATGAGTTCGTATATCTTATCCTGAAAATCTATTAGTACTTCCAGTTGCTACAATTTCTCGATTTTGATTCGCGTTTGTTTCGTTTTTTTTTCTCTTTCTTCTCCAAGCTTGACCTAAGTTCATTTTTGAATCTAGAGGCTAATGATCATTATTGCGTTCAGAACCCCTCACAACCCTTGTATCTTCTACTAGCTCTCTTCGTCTTTTGTCCGCAACAACGAAGTCAACTATGCTGCGGCTATCTCCTCTGCGCCAAATGTATATGTGGGTCATTTTCTGTCTAAACCAATCATTTGTGATAGGAAACCCTTTTCTAAGTATAAGCTAACTAATCCATCTCCGTTACCATTTATTTTTGGATCATCAAAATTACGCAGCACCCTTCCTCTGCCCTGCCGCGCCGTTTGACACTAACCCATCCATTCATAGCTCCTAGTAGAATGATTCCTTCACGATGATCGCAAGTACCTATAGTATCATCTAAAGTGTCCCAGAAGGCGTCTTTTAATTCACTCCTTCACCATCAACTGGGGCGTAGCACGTTATGATAAATTATCTACTAATTCACACTTTCATTCTAACCCACAACAACCAAGATGCTGCCTTGCTTTTTCATTCATAATCAAACCGACGTCTTGACTGCCGTATGATTCACTATTTACTCCTAACCATATTTCAAGTCCGCCTTTTACATCCTGATTTTGTATATTTTTGATGTCGCTTCCCTTTTCCAAGTGCATGCCTTTCGTCAATGAAAGTGTCAGTCCATTTCGAAGCTATTGTATTGTTTTTATTATTCATTGTGTGTAGAGTACGCCCAACTGCCAACTTGATGCGAGAAATGTATTTTGTGAGTAGAAATCATGTCCAAATCAAGTAGCTACTAGTTGTAGGATGGAGAGTCTAGTTATAACGTCGGCCAGACCAAACTTGGAAATACATTCCAAACTCCGAGCATTGCCGTTTTCGGAACTTTAGGTGAGTATAATTCCAGGAAGCTATTAATTCCCCACTTTAAGCGCGTTTGCGCTCGAATGCGTGGAGAAGAATGCAGCTGACAAATTCCGAGCATTGCCGCGCGTCGGTTAGGTTAAGAATCTATCTCGAAAATCGCCTTATGTACGTAGTGTACATTAGGGTAGTGCAAAAAAACGCTTTTCGAGCTACAGAACCCCCCAAAGTTTCCATTTTCTGAGAAAAAAAATCCATAATTTTTTCTTTTTTAAAATTCGAATATTAACACGTGCCACGGGGCACTTCAAAATCCGATTTAATTAACATGGGGAAATTTTGGATTTTTGTAAAGTTGAACTCATACTTCAGAGTTTGATCGAAACGTGCCAAATTTTGTACGGATTGAAGAGGAGTACCTACGAAATGAAGCCATACGCATAACTTTTCAAACAATGTTTAATTATTTAGACAAAGGTAACTTATATAAACAGTTATTTATTCCCAAAGAATGTAAAAAATAATCGTATTTTCTGATTGAAATGTAATAGTTTATGATTGCGTAGAGTAGCTTATTTGCTTCAAAACATTATGTAACTATTTAAACAATCACTTATTGTTTATTCTCAAAATTCTAAAAATTGTCCCAGAGATGTCCAGTTTTTTCTCAATATGGTATTCTATGCTACTTCTTGTTGAATAATTATATGATTGTGATACATACCTCTTAATTTTTTATAAATTTCTATTTGTTTAAACAATTTTGATTTGCTTAAGCAGTTTTTTCCGATATTTTAAAAAAAATAAAATAAAATACATATAATTATTTTTCTGACTGTATAGTGTATAGGGAGAATACATTCACCATTTTTAATTGTTTAAACAAATATAATTTGTTTGAACAATTATTTTTCCAAAAACATTTTTTAAATCGTATTTTATGAATTAAAAATAATATTGAATGATTTTGAGGAGCAGCAAATTCTGTGAAAAATGACGTGTCATTGTTTAAAAAATTTTTATTCGTTCAAGCACTTTTCTATTGAAAATTTTGATCAATAATATAAAATATTACACATAGACTTATTTTCGTCACTATACTTTAATATCTATTTTTTATGTCTTCCAGTATATCAAATTGATATTCATAGGACTTTCAAATTCTATAATGAAATATAACTTTTATGATTTATTTAATAATGCGCCAAAAAGGATGTGAACCATCCATACTCAATTTAAAGGAAATTTGAAGAAAGAAAACAATAATTAATTGTATAAACAAGACAATAAGTTTTCAGCAGAATTTATTACTCCTTGAAATCATTCAATATTATGTTCAATTCAAAAAATACGATTTTAAAAGTATTTTTGGAAAATTAATTGTTCAAACAAATTATATTTGTTTAAACAATTAAAAAATGATCAATATATTCTTTCTATACACTATAAGTCAGAAAAATAATTATATGTATTTACTTTAATTTAATTTTTTCAAAGTTATCGAAAAAACTGCTTAAGCAAATCAAAATTGTTTAAACAAATAGAAATTTAATAGAAATTAAAAGAAATTCATCAAAATGATATAATTATTCAACAAAAAGTAGCATAGGATACCAATTTGAGAAATAAGTGGACATCGCTGGGTCAATTTTTAGAAATTTTGAGAATAAACAATAAGCAATTGTCTAAATAATAACATAATGTTCTAAGAAAAATTTCCTCATCTAAAAATGACGAAATATCACATTTCAATCAGAAAATACGATTATTTTTTACATTCTTTGGGAATGAATAATTGTTTAAATAAGTTACATTTGTTTGAAACGTTAAAAATTGTTTAAAGAGTCATGAAAAATATTGAAGTTGTCCATTAGTAATTATTTATATGAAAAGGGCGACGGAAATTGCAAAAAAGTAACAATAGTACGTAAAAATGTAGTTTTTTTATTTATGGGTCATATTTGGGGCACTGTGGAGGGGGCGGGAGGGGGGGGGGGAATTAAAAATTAAAGTTATTAGTATGGTTAGATTTCAGAGGTACTTCTCTTCGATCCATACAAATGTTGGCACGTTTCGATCAAACCCTGATGTATGAGTTCAATTTTTCGAAAATCCAAAATTTCCCCATGTTTATTAAATGGGATTTCGAAGTGCCCGGTGGCACGTGTTAATATTCGAATGTCGAAAAAAAATTAGGGATTTTTTTTTCTTCGAAAGTTGAAACTCTGGGGGTAGGGGTGGAACTTGCCCTGTAAGGTGAAAAAAATTGCAATGCATTTTTGGACCACCCTAGTGTACATACGTGTGTACAAAAGTGATTCATGTTTATTTTTTATATGTATCACAAAACGAAAAATTGGTTTGACCGAAAAGCTTCAAGATTTTGGCCGAAAAAAACCTTCAGATTTGACCGTTTCGCTCCCAACAATCCTCAGAGCGTTAGCTATGAAATTCATCGGTCCTCGCGAGCGACGCTAAAGTGTGGGTAGCGCTCGAGCGAGAAACCGGGCAAGCGGCAATGCTCGGGGCGGCAGTGCTCGGAGTTTGGATTGTATATGCCAAAATTTGTATGTCTTTCGGAAGTTCCAGAATATGTCCCCAAAATTGATATGTTTCAATACAATTAATAGATTTTCAAATTGTACAAGTTTTATTATTTTCTATTTAGCCTTTCATGCATTTCAACAAAGCTTCATAAAACTTTTGAAAATTTCCATCGAAAATATAAACCTTCCAAAAGTTTCACAAGTTTTTAGAAAATTTATAGATGCCCAGAACTTTCGAAAATTTCCCGACTTCACTTGATTCATTTGATTTCAATTTTCAAGGTTCTTTTCAATCTACAAGTGTAACTATTAGTTTTGTGACTAGTCCTTTCTTATGCAAATGAATGAAGTTTTGACGTATACGGAAAAATAATTTGAAAATAGTCTTACAAAAATGGACTGAATGACTGGAAAATTTATGTTTCATTTTTCGACAGTAAAAAATTGAACCGTTTTCTGAGGCCGCATCTGTTACACTGATATTTGAGATGTCGCTTATTGGCTTTCAAGTGGGGGTGGTCGTTTCAAACATGAAAAATCTTCGCTTTCAAACTCAAAAGCCTGTTTTTTTTTTAATATTGGTATTCACTAAAGCACTTGTTTCGATCGTTTCAATTATTTCGCTTTCTTAGTTCCCAGCGCTGATTTCCAAAGTATTTTTCAATTTATAAGTGGCAATTTTAGATTCACGACTAATCCTTTTTTTATGAAAATGAATGAAATTTTGAAGTATACGAAAAAATAATTTTGAAATAATCTTACAAAAATCAAGTTTATGATGTCCGGCTTTAAAAATTTTTCAAATTATAATAACAGTAATTTTTTGAAATTCATATGAAAAGTCGAGAAAAATGAAGTTAATTATGACCGCTGAGAAAAACTTTGCTAATTCCACTGAAAGAAAATATTTGTCCAGCAACCATCTTTGAAAAACAAGAAAAATTTAGTACACTGTATCTATATAGCCATGATTGAGCCATTTTTCATAACCGTGGGGCGACCATGGGAGAAGATTGACCCAATCTTGAACCACGCTTACCCCACGCTTATCCCATACTAAGAAATATGGAGCCATGGTTCACCCATTGAACCTTTTCTACGCGGAAGGTTTCCGTGAATCAAGGTGCTGATTTAAATATATCTGCATTTGAAACACTATTAACTCGATCTCTTAGAACATAAATTAGCAAGAAATAATAACGATAATTCAGATTTAAAAAAATTGGTTTGAAAAGGAATAAGATTCTTATTTACATGAACCTTACTTATTATAAGGTACCCATTAGCGTAAGCCGATGAACGTCAGCTGATAGTTTAATTCTACTTGGTTCATATTATCATAATGTAAGTGTTTAAATCAGTACGGCTTTTAGTTTCAAACAATTCAAACCAAAATTGTCAAATTGATTCTACGGTATAAAAGGTGGCATGGCATCTGGCAATACAACAACATTGAAAACAAAAAAATTTATCACTTATTTCTGAACATAGAAAATTCAAATTAATCGCAAGATCGCGAACTAATTTACATATTTAAAAAACCAGAACCTGTCAGTCTCGACTACTGCAGGCATATAAAATTTACCATGAAAAGATTGAACTTTAATGTTCTACAAGGATTTTGTGAACTTTTGGAGATAGGAAATAATGGACAACATTTTTAGATTCGCCATCCAAAAAACGTAATTATCACAAATAAAATGATTATTAATATGTCAAAAATAAATACCATGAAGGTAAATAATATAAAAATTCTGTAAAAACTATATATCCACCAATTCCCTTTGCGAAGCGAGAAAACGTGAGAGAAATTCAGTAGATTGTGTCCATATTCCAAAATCTTGCAAAGCCCAATAAAACTACTTGAGTTGGACCATTAGCGTATAATATCAGTGGGGCCATGAGCCACTTTTGTCTGTGGGCCTATTGACCATGATCAGGTAATTTTTCATAACCATGGGACGGCTATGGGTGAGGATTGGCCCAATATTGAAACACGCTTATCCCATAATGAGAAATGTTGAGCCAAGGCTCACCCATTGAACCTTTTTCACGTGGGTACCTCCATGCGAGTTATGAGATTTTTGAGGAGAAAGAATTTTTACCCAAACGTATAGGTACTCTCGGTTTTGTGGCGCTGGGAATTAAAAGAATCAACATTTTCCGACAAAGCCCCACACCTGGGATTTGATAACTTTTCTATAGTGTCCTCCTCCTGCCACCCCTTCACCCTAACCCTCCTCCATTTATTACAAAACGCGACACCTATATGAAAAATTTGTCCCGCCGGCTCTGATATGCTATTAGTAAAGAAAAAAAAACAGATATCAAGGTCTATATAATATTTCTTATTTTAACAGATTGTTCTGTTTTCAAAGATATTTGATTGTCTGTACGACGTAGTATACAGACATTCTCAATTTCAATGGTTGTGAAGGTTTTTCCGCTTATCATAAGGCTGAGTAAACAGACAGTGTTGAGTATATATAGTAGAGAATATGTTTCAGATTTCTCCGTCATCGTTTACAAAACCAGTCTTGAAAAAATGAAGATCCTCAGAAGGAATCTACTCCTTGCAGTAACATTTTTCATTACTTTTTGTGGTAGGTGTGCTTAATATTATATGCTTCTTAACGCTAGTATGAGAGATATCACATATTTTAAAAATTGAAAATGTTAAGCTAAAATTCATTGGGATCACCCCTACTCTATTCTACGCCACGTCAGTTTTGCTCATGGCCACCATGTTGTCATGTTGTCACCAAGCCTCCAAATTATCCATATACGCGATTTATGCTCGGGAAGGGGAAAACACAAATATCTTAGAACAGTATATATACACGAAACATCAGAATATTTATTAGTTACGTTTCCCTAAAAATTCTGCATTAATTAGTTTTTCTTACATCAAGGAAGAATTAGGGTCCTTTATACTTTTGTCTTAACCTTAGACGTTATTCCTAATTCTATTGGTAAGTAATTAATAAATTGATGCAAATTTTTATGGTGAGTACGTTGAAAGATCCATTATATAATCACGAATATAAAATACTATGTAAACTCTGTCACAATAAATAATTGTTATTTATAATATCATTTTTTTGCTGCTTTAGTATAATAACTAGGAAAATTTTTAGAACTTGCTTGTCCTACGCAGTGTTTTATATTTTGTTTTCAATTAAAACTTTATACCTCACAAGATTCAATTTCGAGCGCTTTGTGCCAAATTTTCAAGGTTCGAAGGCGACATACGAAATTTTCTGTTACAAACTCAAAATTTTGGAAGCTTGCTACATTTTCGAGAAAAATATCTCTTAGGGAGAAAGACGAAAAATGTCCGGGATTTTCAGGGTGTTTAAATCAGTTTTTCAAACAATTTTCTTGTAACATTGTCATTTTTAAGTATAAATTAAAACAGATTAAGTATTTTCATATTTTTTTATTTGATTCAAAGTAATCACTTATAAATACGTTAGGTTGGTGGAAGTGACTTGACCTATTCACAAGTTTCACAATAAAAAATTTTAGATCTCTCTTAGAATTACTTAACAAACATTGATTTCACAATTTATGTGGACATTCATTCGCGTTTTTTTATCTAAAGGTGATTCATTATCATAAATCTTGATAACATAGTATTAACATTATACACTTATAAATCTTCTTTGTCTTTTCACAGAAATATCATCTGGTACGCAGCCCAAAACAAGGGATTTTCTGTCAAACTTTGGGATAAGTAACGAACATGCGAATCATCAAGGTAACCCTAGTGCAAATAAAAACTGATAACTGAAGTTCTCATCTAATGAACCGTTTTTGTATTAAGATTTTTGAACTGTCAATAAAATATTGAGCTAGAAATTATCCTACAAGCATGGAACTTATTTTTTTTTCATTGAGCGCCTTTTTTGTAGGTTCTCTTCCTTTTAAAGCATGCCGTTTTATCAGATATTTCTGTAGATCAAAAAAAGAATCATAATTATTTTAGCAAGCTCTAACTAATAATTGCTCTCATACAGATTAGACCTTATGAATTTTTTAAAATGAAAATCAGTACACACCTATAATTATTTTCTTATCATGAATTTCTTATAACTTTTTTGCCATATAGCGAATTCATTTAAAAAATCGTGATATAGAAAACTATATGAGGATAATAGTAATCATCGCAAAAATTAAATATTTTGCTTTCGTTTTGGGTTAGGGCTAAAAAGTTTGTGGCTGGTGCCAAAATAACTTCCGAATAAGATGAGTCCTGAAAGATATTTTTTTCAGTTCAGGCAAGTTTATTATATGTCAAAATAGGGCGTAATAATAGATTTCTTATTCCCAAAGACTGAAAAATAGGTATTTATGACCCAGCTAAGCCCTAAAACGTGTATGTTGTACCCACATATATACCTGTTCAGTATATACTCAATGAAAAAATGTCCTGTGTTCGCGCGTTCATGTTAAAGTGACCAATTATTATGAAATTCACGAAATGTCAGGTACTTTTAACATTTTAAAGCTTAAAAATAGTTATTTCTAATCCAGATCGGCAGTAGAAAATGCATATTGTATCCACATATATCCCTATTTAGTATAGATCCAATAGAAAAATGTGCTGTTTTCATGCGTTTATGCTAAGATGAGAGATAATCGTAAAATGCACAAAATAATAGATATTTTCAACTAATGCAAGTTCAAAAATGGTTATTACTGATCCAGATGAGCACTAAAAAATACGCTTTCCTGAAATGAAACTGTGAAACCTCACTGATCTCCAGCGAAATCTCACTGGTTGAAATAGCCTGAAGTGTTTCACTGACAATCAGTGAGATATCACTAATTCACTAAGTAGTATTCCGTCATTGGTTTAATCAGTGAGCTTTACTTGTTACTCAGTACGATACTACTATTCATCTAGTCGTATACATTGTCGTCCGTCATCTGGTTAGGTGTGACTTATTATACATTTCTTTTTTGCTAACCACTGCAAAATTATCGTTTAAAAACCGCACTATACGCTCACAATATTAAATGAGTACCGTGCTCAAAGTCAAAATTTAAATATTTTCTGTTTGAGGTTATCCAAGGTTAATTGTTTCATTTTTAGTACTTCAATTTAGAATTTCTAAGCATATTGAATTATGAGAATGACTGTAATATTTTTCCAATCACAATAATCTTTATTTCTTGTACAGAATTAAATCCTTCGGGAATTTACGGAGCACGTTCATCAGGGCCAAGTTCGTATGCCAATAACCCACATACCAATACCGCACCACTCATTATCCATTATAAGGGAAGGGATATTATGGTGTCTTTTGACATAAAAAGCGGCCGTTCTACACCGGTAGCCTGTGAGGTTTTAGGCCCACATCGTGGTGTACCAACTGTCAAAAGTAAAGGACATATCAACTATATAGCCCGTGCTCTTATGTATGGTGGCTTAAGATATTGTATAGTATATGAAACAGGAAATGGAGAAGTTTTAGGAGCTAAACTTCCACCTATTTTGGGTTCTCTACCATATACAGGTAAATAAATATGGCTAGAATATAGCATACGGTTTTTGGTGCACTGAGAAGAATGGTTTGGCTGTTCTAGCTAAACGTATAGCTGGATTTCGTCTTATAAGAAAATATAGCTATGATACCTAAATATCTAGCTGTATTGATTATATATTGACTATATTTTCTGAGGAGACGAAATCTAGCTATACGTTTAGCTGGAACAGCTAAATAATATTTTCAGTTGGTATACCTAATGTCGCCGCAAAAGGTCGGCGATGCTGACTTTAAAAGGCTCTACAAGAAAAAATCTCCGAAAATTGTAATCAAGATTAAAGATGAGACGAATCTGCTGAGCTTTCTGAATGAAATTATGCTTTTGCTTCCTCATGGAGGTAGGTTTGAAATTACCTCAATTTTAAAATTTACTTTTTTGACATATTTCGATATAATTCGACCCGAGGAGCTCGAAAATACAATTTTCAAAAAAATTCCGTATGTGTGTGTGTGTGTGTAATTTTTTTTTACCATCTCTCGGAAGCTAAAAGAGCTATGATCATATATATTTCTTTGAAAATTCGTCTTACTTTTATTAGAAAATTAATTTGGTTGTTTGAGAATTCATCTTCTTTGTTGAAAATTGAAATATTTAATTGAAAATTCGTTTCTTTTTCTGAATTCAAAATTAGTTTTTCAACGTGAAAATGCAAATTTTATATTTTGGGTTAAAAATTGATCTTTATTATTGAAAAATGCATTTATGTAGTAGAATTAGATTTTTTGGTTGAAAAAAATTTTTTTTTAACTGAAAGTTCAGCGATTCCAATTTTGGTTGCAAAGTAACATTTTTAACATGCAAATACAATTCCATAGTTAAAAAATTAACTACTTTGTTGAAAATTCTTTCCTTTTCTTATTGTTGAAAATTCATCTCTCAACTGAAAATGTAGCTATTCCATTTTTTGTCCAATATTTAAATTTTTGAGTTAAAAATATTTACTATTTGGTTAAAAATTTGCCTTTCGAGTAGAAACATGTTTGAGAAGTCATCTTTTTTATTCTTGGTTGAAAATTCATCTTTATCAGTCAAGAATTCAACTATTTGGTAGAAAAATAGAAAAAGATATAAAAACTCGTACTTTGAAACGTTCTTTCAGTATAGACAATAATTTTATATTTGTGAAGTTCAGTGAAATTCGGAAAATAAATTAAATGAATTCTTAAGATATTCCTAGCAATTGCAAAGATTTTTAGGGATTTCAAATATTTCCAGAAATGTATACAATTTTGTGCAGGGAAATGTAATAAATAAGTTCAATTCAATTTATTTTCAAGGAATTTAAAATGATTCCTACTTATTTTAATGGATTTTTACGATTACCAAAGAAAATATTTCAATGGATTTTGAGGAACTTCAAAGTATTTCATAAGATTGCAAAAATGTCAAGATATTCAAATAATTCTCTGTAATTTATGAAGAAATCTAACAAAAAATTAAATTAAACTTTAACGGATTCTTAGCTATTCCAAAGGTTTCAAGCAAATTTGAGGTGTGTCGATCAATTTCACAAGATTTTAAGGATTTTTTATAATCTTCAGTGATTTCAAATTATATCAAAGATATATAGAGATTTAAACGTTTTTTCAGAGGATTTTAGTGAATGAGTTCAAATTAATGTATATTCAAATGTATTTCAAATGATTTCTAGGGAACTTAATTCTAGAGAATGAAGTTTCAAGGAATTCCTCAAGATTTCTAGGTATTTTCACGGGTTTGTTTTGGAGAACTGCAATAAATGAGTTTGATTTAAGTAATGTTCAAGACATTACAAATGATTTCAACCACAATATTTTTTCGTGAGGACCATGAGATTTCATGCAATCTCTATATAATCTATAGAAATCTATTTGAAAGCTATAAAGTCCTTGAAATCTTCATCAATCTCATGTAATATTCTTCATTCACATATCTGCAATCCCAGGCAATCTTGCAATCTAGTTTTCACCAAAAATCCGAGTAACTAACAGCTTACAAATATCAAATTTTTTATTTCATGATTTTAAATTCGCCACTTTTCCAATTGCAAATACTTAAAATGTTAAACAATCTAATTTAAAAAATTTTAATATGATTTTTTTTAAATTTCAAGTTTCTTCAAGCTTAGAGGTTACAATTTCAAGTTGTCACATCTTATACATTAAAAGCCTGAGTAATTTGGGTTTAAAAATGTTGTAAAGTCTTTGAAAGATTGCTTTTTTATCATTTTAAAATCGCAAACATTATTTTCTTTTCAAGGTGATCCAAATGATCTCAATCCTGACGAGTCGAAATGTTACATCACTTATGAAGGCCTCGACTTTGTAGTGAATGCAAATCCTGCTACACGAAATCCGTTAAATATACAGCTTTTGCCTCGTAATATGACTCCAAATCAAACTTATATATATAAATATGCTGTTAAAGTCATTCCAGTTCATTTTGGTGGCTTAAACTTTATGTTGTACCAAAGAACTCTACTAAACGGTAACCGTGATCTCAAAATTGTGGGAGCTGATCTTGACCCACATTGGCGGAACAGATTGCAGCTGGCCCACTCCGGATAAAGAATGCAAATGTATGTAAATTATGTCATATTTTAGGTATGTACGTTCGTTAATAAAATCATAATTAACCAAACATTAGTCTTACTTAATTATAGCGTCATGTTATGGTAGTACAGAAAATTCTTTAATTGGCATTGGGGTCGATAATATTTATGTTTGTCCTATAATTAATTAAAAAAAAAAAAATTCAAATAAAAAAAATTTTAGACTTTTTATGTTTCGTCCCGGACTTACTCACTGGACTTTTCAGGTTTTCAATGTGAATCAGTTCTGCCTCAGACATAACATTTTACAATTTAACTGGCATAAATTCCATTACAATGTATATTTTCTATTAAGTTTTGTCGTTTCAAGAATAAAATTCAAATTCATATCAATTAAATTAGGTTAAAAACCTTGTTCATGATTGAAATGCATTATACTATCAACTGCAAAATTTACAAAATTTGCAAACAAGCATAACAATTTTTTGAAGATATACATTATAATGGAATTTGGGTCAAGTAAACTGCAAAATGTTATGCCTGAGGCAGAAATGATTTACGGACGAGTCCGGTGAGTCATAGAGTCCAAAAATTTGTATTTTTATTTTTCAAAAAAATTTTTAAATCAATTGCAGCATAAAAATGAATATGATCAACCCTAATGCTAATTAAAAAAATTTCTTCACAATTATAATATTTGGCTTAATTAGAAACGACATCTTTCGAAAAACCAGCAAAGATTTCATCTAATAATGTTATGGTTGTTGAACAGAAAAAGTACATTTTAACCGATGTCTTTAATTTTGCTGTACTATTCGCAGGGTGCACAATCATTGACCATTATTGCTATTCAAAATCGAATAATATATAACTAACAATATTTATGATCTCCAGATACGTCAACATTATTTTCATCCATAAAAATATAAAAATAACAAAAGTAGGAGTTTTTTCAAACATTATCTTTTTTTTTAATTGAATTTTTCGAGTGCCTGGAAAAATTGATTTTTATATATTCTAAATGTATATCGGTCGATAATGAAATCAACGGACTTGACTGGTCTTACAGCAGTTTTGGATAAACTTGCAATTGTATTTGCTGACAATAAGAACTAAATTGTGAAATTTCGTGTCTGCTTTGACGCATTGTACACAAGAGAATAAGATTAAACAAAGATTGGGGAATATGTACAATTTATTTTTTCATATAACGAATAAGATTCCTATTTGCCTGAATCTTACTTATTCTAAGGTATTTATTTGTGTAAGCCGGTTGAAGTCCGCTGATAATCTAATTTTCTCCGGGTTATATTATCATAATGTAATTGTTCGAATTATTACAGCTTCTAATTTCAACAATTTAAAACTAAAATTTTTAAATTAGTTCTACCGTATAAAATAGCATGGCATCAAGCAATATTACAATGTAAAAAATAATCTACTTATTTCTTATTTTTATATACAGAAAATTCAAAAAGATCTCAGGATCCATGAAGAAGCTCGAAAAAATATGGTTCTCCAGACTTTCATCCTGTTCAAACTTCTGAGTTCATTTGGAATAGTTTTAGAGTTCTTGAAACTGTTTAGAAATATTTCCTGCCAATTACGAAAAATATTTTTAAAAAGCCATTTGAAACTTGAAAATGCAGTGAAAAGAAATGTTAAATTTTTTCATTTGTGAAGAAAATCGCCCCCCCCCCCCCCCCGCCCGTTTCCCTACTTTTCTTCGCTGATAACTTCGTTATAATAGTGGTGCAATACTTGTTATTGCTTGTGCCATGAAGCGCATTTGAAGTTCTTCAATATTACGTATTGAGAAGTTATGTTTTCGAATAAGGGGGGCTAGCGTGTAACCACCCCCCCCCCCTACCTTAAAACTCGCAATAACTCCTACTAAGGTCGGGGCCAAATTTCGAGGCCCCTCACTTTTTTTTATTGTAACTCGCACAACAAAATCTATGAATTATTTAATAAAAAGCATCTGAAAGCTTGAGGTCTTTCGAATTCAAAGACAAGATCACTTTTATTCCAAAAAAATGTTTTCAATAGTTAGAGGGCAAAACATCCCAAAAAACAGGGGTTTTCTGCCTCCTTTTTCAAGCGTTCACTTTTACCTGTTCCCAAAAAGAGGACTACGTTACGAAAAATCTGAAAAAATTCACAGATATTCGTTTAACATTCTTTAATGCAATACTTATATATACTCTCTACGATGTCTGTGATTGGCCAGAGCACCCCACTGGATTGGTATTATATCCATTGTCCCTATTGATGTTATTGGGGTTTTTTCAAGATTTCGATTGATTCTCTATGTTTTCTCAAGATTTCGATTGCTTCTCTATATTTTTTCAAAAAATGATCGTATGTTTTTGAGATGAAGGTTGTTTGTCAAATAAAATGCTATGCCCTGGTTTGATCTGATTCGGAACTAGTGCTGATTGCGTGAAATGTTTTAGCCTGACTTTACTCTCATGTTCCTTCACACGTTGGATCACCGCTCTCCCGGTTTCTCCAATATAGACTTTACCACAAGAGTAAGGTCAACTGGGTTTTCTAATTCATTATGTTCTATGTCGCAGTTCTGTTGCCCTATACCTTCACCTCCTAATAATTCTTTGAAAGAGTCTTTTCAAGCGTCTACTCTCTTGTCTGTATCATATAGCATTTCACCTTTGCTGTTTTTGATGCTGACAAACTCTGTATTTTTACTCCCCTCCATCTTTTTGAATATTAGTTTCTTGCTTCCTTCAAAGTCATTTTATAGTTTCTTCTCTTGATCTATTCGAAATCTAAACAAAGAGGAATATATATCAAGCAGCCAACTCACCTGAAAGTCATACTCATGCACACTGAAACAGTTCAGAATATTTGTGAAATTAAAAATTAAATCATCAATTCAGAATGAGAGACACATATTTATATTTTGCTACTGGATAAGGGTGAACAGGTCTCATAAATGGAGAGACCCACTCGATACGAGGATAGATCGACGAAGATCAGTCTTCCTTTGATGCCGGTCATGACCCGTGTTTTTGGCCAGAACGAGCGCTCGACTTCTTTTAACCAGCTCCGAAACTCTGACAGATCGGGATATAGATGCGAGATGATTTTTCGATTCGATATTTCAGAGAATGTCCAGCAGGACCCAAAATTTTAGAAGTTTCAGTGATATAATTTATAGAGTTTTAGATGAAGAAAAAAAAATAGTTTCACCGAATTTGATAACATCAATTATGTGGAGCATGAGGAACTTGATTTTTTCAAACCCGTTTATAGAATTGGAACTCAATAACCAATTCTGCAAAGCCCCAACAAAATGATGTTTTTATCATTTTGATTCTCAACAAAAATCGAAGGTAATCCAATGAAAACTAGAAAAGTATAAAGAATTTCAGGAAAACGATTTCTCTTTAACCCATTCTTACATGGGAACTTAAAAGTCCATTGCTTGTAGTTCTGAAATAATGCTGACTAGATGTTAATGAGAGTTTCTAATTTACAATAGAAAACTAAATAAAGTGCAAATGTGATTTGTAAGAATTGAAACTCAATTTGATTTTTAAAAAGTTTTGAGTATAAAAAATCATCTAATTAATTATCTGATTTACATATTAAAATGATGAACATTTCAAAATTCACAAAATGAATTCAAACTCAAGAAAAACAATCCTGGGCATTCATGGATTAAAAGAAAATTCAAATTGGTAAGGTTTGAGGGATTTATTATTTGGAACACGGAATAGCCAATAAAAAATCAAAAATAGATCAACAAGAGAATAGTTCGAACATCTCCTTTCGCTTTTGTGGGCTCACATCTCTTTTTATAAAATGAAATTACACACTGGGGTTGTCATCTTATCAGAAATATAAGATTCACACGGTAAATAAAGTTCGAGATATTCAATTAAAGTGATTATAAAATTTGCACAGTAAGCACAATTTAAGCATGGATTCAAATGAAGATTAAATTATTTGTGATCCAGGAAATTTAGAGATACTTCTTGCAAATTTGAGCCTATCCGTTGACTTAAGATGGAAAATCAGACGATGGCCAAGTACACATTCAAGGATATCCATCGATTCTGGAATTCGTCTTCAAAAACAAAGTAGAAGCAAATATACGCAGTACCCAAACTTGTATCATCTGGATGCGCTTCGGATCAAAATGTTTCCCTCCAAACAACGTCATTCAGGCGATAGGGTCCAAGATTTATTAAGGTTGCTTATATCTTAGAATGAATTTGCTCAGGGCGATAAAAATTGCTCGACAACCATACACCACCCTAGATTGAAAAAATAAACGACGAAGAAAGTATTTTAGAACGGTTGATCTACAGAATTACACTTTCGCAAAATTATCAATTTCTAAAAAACAATAGATTTTTCCAATTTCTCGAAGTACGTAAAGTGTAAGGCAAATTTGATTGCGATGACCCGAAAGAAGACGATCGAATGAATAATCATCCAAATGTCTTATTCGTCTGTACCGCGCAATCGATCCCACCCCACTCCCCTCCCTACATATGTCATTAAAGGCTTTTGGTGATAGGCTCGCTTTCGTTGATTAAATTTGGATTTAGCGACATTTATTCATGAAATTACGTCATAAGCACTCATTCTTTCCACACCATAAAAATGTATGTATGCATGTTACCAAATCAGTCTTTGTTTTTATGCTTGAAAACGATAATTGTAAAAAAAAATTCTTTTACAGGCTTGTAAACGCGTATCTTGAATTTTCATTGCATAACGTGTCTGTTCAATTTCTATACTATTTACAATTTTCCAACATTTTTGCGTTTTTTTCAATTATCTGATCGCAATAGCGGTTTGAAATATACTGAAATTCATGAAAACGCACACAAAAACCTAATCAACTCGGAACTCTGAAGGTCTAACATACTTTTATAAATTGACCCGATTATGCACGCCGATCGTTCGAGCGGGATCTTCAACATCACTCAATTCATAATAATGATTCCCAAAGTCCTAAGTGGTAATGCAGGGTGCATTATATATGGAAGAATTTTCTTGTTATTTTCTTCAAAGCATCCCATTGTTTGGGAATATGGAGAAGAACCCAGTCTACCTTTTTGAGAACAATTTTGAATGTTTTTTGAGCTTCTGCCCGTCTCATAAAATTTTTATTAGGCCATTTACGTGTCAATACAATTTTATCATCCCTCATAATAGGTTGTATATCCGGGAAATTAACGATACTCTGGATTGTATATGTTTTGATCTTTCTCTAATTTTTCTATAATTATTTTACAAGATTCATCCCTTTTTTGTAATTCAGATTAATTATTTAGTGATTTACGCCATTCTTCTCCCGAATCTAATTCTTCGCATATATAAGCTATCGCTTCGAAATTGATTTCAAAATCTAAAACATCAATAGATGAACAATTTGGCTGCACAGATTCAAATTTTCTCATGGGATTCCGGTTTTAAAAAATCGGCGATGGTATCGTCTCTTTCTTTACAATAGGATACCTCGAAATCATACTACTGCAGTACTATGCTCCAGCGCATTAGTCTCGAGTTCAGATCAGCCATCGTATTGAGAAATGTTAATCCCTTGTGATCCGCTATCATTTTGAATTTAATTTCTATCAAGCATGTCCAAAGCTTATTATTAGAATACACAATTGCCGGAAGTTTCTTCTCAGTTGTTGTGTAATTCGATTCAGCCAAGTTCAAGCATCGGCTTGCCAGGAAAATAATTCGATGATAACCATCGGAATCATATTAGTAAAATAACCCACTAACTGCCAGATCAGGTGCATTCATTTTGAGTTTATACGGTAGACCCGCTATATAGCGACTCAACTTTACAGATATTTGATGAACGCGATCTTCATATTCTCGAAAGGTCTATCGTGAACTTCTGTCTAACCCCAATGATTCTTGTATTTCAGAATATTTATAGATGGTTCCGATAAATTAGAATGACGCGCTGTAAATTGCTGACGATAGGTATAAGTCCCCATAAATTGTTGCAATTTTCGTAGATTTTGGGGTTTTTGAAAATTGAAAATCATCTCAAGTTTATCTGTTAATAGTCTAATCTTAGTCTTCGAGAGCTTATTTCCTAAAGAGCCATCTACATAGATTGTTAAAGCATCATCAAACTTATTCCCAATTGCGCAATTTAAAGCTCGAATAAATGCAGAACTGGCCGTCTTTAATCGAAATCGAATTCGGTCAGAGTGATACCTTTTTGAATTATGCAAGCAGGTGGTATACTTTCGACAACTCTCGTGCAACGATATCTGTCAGTAGATCGTTGCAAGATCAGTTGTTGACATATACGCAGTACGATGCAATTTTTGCATTAATGATTTGATTAAAGGCGGCGATTCGTGATCGGATTCTATGATTTCATACATGTAGCGAGCATCCAAACACACGCGAACCGATTAATCGTTTTCAACTACAATTCCCAAAGGATTGCAGTATGAGCTATCGGATCGTCCAATTATCCCTGCTTTCAATATTTCTTGAAATTATTGATTAAGGGCTTTTCACAATTGTTCAATCTTCAATCAAAGGAACAAACTTTCAACTAAAACGATAAATCTTCCACAACAAAAATCATTTTTTGACAAAGTAGTTGAACTTTGAATCAAGTAGTAAATTTCATTCAAAAAATATTTAATTTCAATTACAAATCTTAAATTTCTATGAAAATCAAAGAACGAATTTTCCACATAATAGTTCAAGTTTCTTTCAAGAAGAGTAATTTTCTACAAAGAAGATGAATTTTTAACAAATTATATTTTATGAAAGAATTCTTATCTCAATTTAAGCCTGAAAGATTATATAAATTTTATCGAATTTAGTAAGTTCATTTTTTTCTTGCAAACTGACTCTAATTGATGTAAATATCTGTGAAGGACAAGCTTGACACATATAATCTGAGAGATAAGGACTATATGATCGACTATAGAATCTCATGAAGGTTCAGAATAATCATCAGTTACATCGTTAATAATATTCGCCAATAATACATTAACTAGTTTTTTTTCTCAAACTAAAAAACATGAGGATTGTTTCTACCCTTCTCTTAACAGCGGCAATCATTCTCAATTCTATTGGTGAATATGAACATAAATCTGTCATTTAAGAAGATTTTTCAATTTTTAAAATTTAATTTTCGTACGTGTGTAATTTAACCTACATCCTGTTCCAATTGTTACTTTCTTTCCAAATTTATTTGAGCTTATCCGAAATGAGTGCGAATTTAATCTGAATTTGTTCCCGGGGAATCCAGATTGACTGCGTGTGTGTGTTGAAAAAATTGAATTAAAGAAGTATCCTTATTGAAATCGATTTTGTAACATATGTTACATTCTCCTGATTCCGATTTGTTAGACCAAAAGTGGAGTTTTTTTCGTGAGAAAGAAGACAAATTTTTACAAGAAAATATAATAGTTGAATTTCCAGCGAAAAGGATTATTTTGAAAAAACATAAATTTCAACAAATTAGTTAAATTTTCAACAAAAGGAAAAAATTTTCAACGAAAGGGAGAATTTTCCAATTAAAATGATAAATTTTTAAACAATAAAAGATTTCTGAAAAAGTAGATCGATTTTTCACCGAGTACTTGAATTTTCAATCAAAAACGATTAATTTGCAACAGAGAAGAATAATTTTCTACAAAAATGTATACTAGTCATTGACAGAACCTAATCGTTGACTTTTTAACAAAAAAGAGTTAACTCTCAACGAAAAGTAGTTGGATTTGCGCATTGGGTTCCAATAATTCAGTTCGTATTAAAGTTTGAAATCCGAACTACATAAATTTTCTCTCACTACGCAAAATTTTAAGTCATGCACAAGGGGTTCATGGTATACAAACATACGATTGTCCTCTTTGAGCAAAATTCAAGGCTGAGTAATGCCTTCCACTTAAATATGCCGGATTTGAGTTTTGTGTTCCTGCATATTATATCGTCAACGTTACTTCTCTATGGGCGAAACTATAAGGAATTCCAAAGAACTCTAGGTTAATTCGAAAAAATTTGAAAATGCATCTCTGGCAAAATATGTTCCAATATAGATTGAAAGTGTGATCTTTGTAAAAAAATGAACCCTGCTGGAAGTAACAACACAGATATTCTATGCTTATTATTAATTTTAAATCTTTATGATGGAAAGAACTAGAGAAAATGTATCCTATTCTATCTCTCTGGCAATCTAAATTTTCGTTTATCTTTCTGAATCTCCTCTTCCCTATCTCGTATCACATATCTACTAAGCTCTATCTTTCTCTAGCTTTTCATCAGTCTAAATTCGCGCATATTTTTTCCAATACCCTCTTCTCTATCACATCCTATCTTCATCTATTTAGGTCCTATACAATATCTATCAACGTCTACCTTTTCTTATCCCTTTGGGAATCTAAATTTACGTCTATCTTTTTCAAACCTCCCTTTTCTATCTCATTACGTCTTCTATCTGTCCACGTCAACCTGAAGGTTTTGCCGCTAGTTTGCTAACTGCAAAAGTAACAAATAAGTGAAATCAGTGTTCGGGCCTATAGACAGAGGCCAGGAAAAATGTTTTACCGAGAATGGACGTCACATTGTCTTTCTGGTACCGAATCAACGTCAAATAAATTTTTTAAATGAATTTCCTAACTTTTCGATGGATTCTCGAATTTTAAGGGATATCAAATGAGAAGAATATTCAAAATTGCGAAATATAGAAAAAGAGATGGACAAGGATTTGAATTTATATTGAAGGGAGAGAATGAAGCAACTTAAAGATAATGGTTCTTGGTTGCAAAATATAAAAAAAGGGATTGAAGAACATTAAAATCTCAAGGTTACAAAAGGTAAAGAAAGAGATAGAGAATTATTTAGATTGGGGATACGAAAACATAGCGTTTCAAAGATGTAAAGTGACCCATTGAGAAAGATGAAATCGTCCTATCTTTTCCTGTCCTCTAACTTCTATTCTTTTCAATCTTTCTGCTTCCAGCAGGGGACACTGTGCAGACTTAGAATGAGGTTAGGTTCCTGTTTCCTCATAAGAGGAATGTATACCAGAATAAGAAAATAAAAATTCTCCGTTTCTTGTTGCAGAGTTGAGTTTCCAGTTCGACTGTTTACCTAATGGTGAACCTATCCCTGGTGTTCCTCGTGCCGGAACTTCTGATTTTCCTGAAAGACGTAATTCTCCTGAAAGTTTTAATCCTCCTGCAAGACCTCAATATCCACTCAGGTCTTCTTCTTATGCCGCGCCACCACTTCGTATCCGGTCCAGGTCTCCTGCTGTCAGGAATTCTTCTTTACGCATATTTGGATTAAATCTTGAACAACTTAGATTCATTCGGCTTGCGCCCAATACGAATCCGAATCGTCAATTCGAAATTGTGAGATATACTTTTCCTCGCGAAATGCTAATTCAATTGAAAGAAAAACGTTACATTTTTCGTCCAATGCCAACCGAAGAACAAACTGTATTATCGACGTCTGATGGTGAAATCTTTGCAATATTTACAAAAAATAATACAAATCTTCGTGCAATATATTCAAAGCCATACAATGAGTACGCTCGATATGAAACTAAAACACGGGTCAAAATAAACATGGAGAGCGGCATGGTTGAAGCCATGACCCCAGAAGAAATCGAGGAAACTCCCACAGGCGAGAATTATCCAATTTCAAGGAATTTTGTAAGATTAGTTCTGCTTCCTGATAGGCGTACATAACTTTCGACTGCAAGATAATCTAAATTTGTCCAAAAATATATAACTAAAATATGATATTGTTAATGATCCGTAGTAGGATGAAAATGTTGAAATTAACTAGCAATTAAGGGGCCACATTCTATGACCTAGTCTATATTTATCTCGCTCAACGGCGCGCATTGGACAAAAAAAAACGTCGGTAGATAAATTGATTTTCAAAAGATGTTTATTATCTGACTTGAATGTTTTTATTTAATGAAACGTGAAAAAATCCACAATAAGTTGTAGTAGCCAATTTAAACAAATAAAATTCATTTGTTAAAATTTAATATCAAAGATGAAAAAACAAAGACATTTTGACTTCCGGAGTGAACTGTTTTTTAGCGAATACTTGGACTTATTCAGGAATACGTGAAAAACATAAAACAACTATCCAAAAAATATGTTCAATTGCAACGCAAATTTTCACAAATTTATTAATTTTTTTATGAAAAAATAAGTGATTGAAAATGTTTTCGTGGGGTTATGAAAATAAAAATGTCTACATTATTTAAACACGTAATTTAAGCGAGCCTATCGTCAAATTGACTGTATGCGCAAACAATGTCTATTGTTATAAACAATTTCATCAACAGTTATTCGATTTTGGTTTTTATCTTCACGATACACTAATCCTTGCCATTTAAAAAATCTAAACTCTTCCGAAAATCATTTTGAACTCCTAAATATTGTTTAAAGTAAATAAATTCAAATGTTTATAACAAATATATTAAACAGATGTCACAATAAAACGAAATTCATAGAAAAAAAGCTATTTTTACAATTAATCTTTTTGTAAGTGAGCATATGGATATTCCATCACGATATTTTGCTGGTAATTGATGTCACGAAAATAATTATTTAACTGTAAGATAAGATGGAGTGTGTTGCAAAAGGATAATAGTTGCTAAAAAACGATTCTTTCTGAGACAAATGAAATTCCTTTTAACCTGATATTTAAGAAGGGTTTTGATTTGTGTAAAGAAGCATCCTCTTTTATTATTAAATTGTCGTCAGTAAGGTAAATAGTATTTCCTGAACGTCTCATAATTCACAAGAAATTTCTAGGGATTTCGTGGAAGCCACAAATTTGTTTACACTGCAAAAAGAATTACAACTCTTGAACATTCCACTATTTACAAAAAAAATTTCAGGATTGTAACTAGAAATAATTGTAAATTTATATATAAGCTTCACTAGCTGCAACACGTGTTTCAGTAATTTTTTTTTCTCAAGATTTTGGAATCTTAATATTGTTTGATTCTACTGTAAGACCTTATTTTCAAATTACTTCAACAATTTCCAACAATTTTTCAAGTATTATAATTACTTTGAGTTTGAACTTTGTTTGGTTACTTTGACGCTTTGTCCTTCGTTTATTGAAAAAACTATCAAATCTACAATGGCGAAAGTTAACTACTAATCGCTACTGAATAAACACCAAACAAATCTACCAGAAGGTGAGAAAATTTGATATTTTGGGGCAGCGTGAAGCGAATTTTTATTTTCCTTGAAAAAAGGAAAGGAACGTCACCAACCTTGTCATGATATTTCAGCCAAATTATCCGTTCATGAAATTAATTAAAAACAAAAAAAGAATTCTCATCAAAATAGTTTAATTTTCAAACAGTGAAATACATTTATAATTGAAAGAAGAATCATCAACCATTTGACGTCAACACCGTTTTCTTCGCATAAGTACGCAAACTTTGGGTAATTTTCCTCTAGAGTTTCGAAATCTGCGTTAGCAATAGTAATCAAGCTTCATTCACTTATTTCGGCAAAATCCAGAATGTGTGTATATGTTGAAAAATTTAATGCCCTATTTATTTTTTTATAAGTTTTTCTAATAATGTTTAAATACTTAACAAATGAGATGATTCTTATTAAAGAGTTTTGAACTTCATTTCCAACAAAGAAAATATTTTAATATCGAACCATAAATAGTTTTATATTACACAAGTATGGTTTTCTTGTTTTCCCGGCGTAGACTGAAGCAGCAAAGTATGGCTTGGTTCCTGATGGGGTACTTTACCAACCGCGGGAAATACGAATTAGGTCCGCGTGCATGTGTGTTCGTTACTTCGACCCATGTGCACTGTTCTGCGCAGTACTTGTCCCTTTGAACTAACCTCAAACCTGATACGTAATATCATGAGAAAACTCGGAAAACATACTCTTACTGCATACAATATACTATAATTGAACCAAAAGAGAAGACTTTTCAACCAAGGAGTTGACTTGTCAACTAAGAATTGATTTTACATCAAGAAAGAAAAAAATCTAAACCAAATTGTTGACTTGCCAACAAGAAATAATTAACTTGGAACGAAAAGTATTTAAGATTTTATCATTGATTTCTACAAATTCATGTTGTATTTGAGTGGATAAACGAAACAAAGTGAAAAATAGGCCGATTCGGGAGAGACTATAAAGCTTGTGATAAATAAATAGATATTTTGATAAGTTATAGTCTCAAGAATAATAGTTTAGATAACCATTTTCTGCACACTTTTTGATTACGGACTACACACTTTCAAATTCAAACGGCATAAAGTGTGTCTCACTACGCAAAATTTTAGGCCATGCACAAGGGGTACAAAATAATTGCAAAATTTCTATGTTAATTCCGATAACTTGAAAAATTCATCTTTGGCAACATATTTCGGAATGGATAATCAAAGAGTGATCTTTGTAAGGTAAGAACGTTATACATACTTTATCTCTACATCTTCTCTACGGAAGAGAAAATTTTAACAGAAGAGGATCTTAAAATGCTCTATTACTTGTTGCAGACTTGAGTTCACTTTTCGAGTGTTTACCTAATGGTAAACCTATTTCTGGTGTTTCTGGCTCCAGAACTTCTTTTTCTCCTCACAGACGTAATTCCCCTGGAAGGTCTCTTCTTCCTGCCAGAATTCATTCTCTAGTCAGGTCTTCTCCTGTCAAGGCTTCTCTACGTGCCAGGTCCAGGTATGCTTCTGCCAGGAAATCTTCTCCATGCACAGTTGGATTAGAACTTGAAGATCTTAGATCAATTCAACTTACTCCGAACACAAATCCGAATCGACAATTTGAAATTCGAGAATACAGTTTTCCTTCGATATGCCAGTTCAGTTGAAAGAAAAACGTTATACTTTTCGACCCATGCCGACCGAAGAACAAACTGTATTATCAACGTCTTACGGTGACATATCTGCAATACTGACGAGGAATAATACAAATCTCCGTGCAATATATTCAAGAATATGTAACTACATTCAATATAATGATAACAAACAGGTCAAAATGAACATGTGTAGTGGCGCGGCTAAAGATATGACACCAGAAGAAATTGGCGAATCACTCACATGCGATGAGTATCCAGGTTTAAGGAGTTTTGAAAGAGAACTTCTGCTTCCTGAATTTTTTAATTAAACGTAGTGAAATTCCACCTAAAACTAACAGAAGATTGTTGAAAATATGCTGAATTATTTTTTATTCGATAAAAAAAATGAAAAAATTTACTTTTGAAGTGTACAGATTAAAAAAAAAACTTGGAATCATTAACGAATACTGAGATATCATAAAACTATCAAAAGAATTTCAAATAGCTGCGAAAATTAAAAAAAAAAACATTGGTTGTAAACAAATGAGTAACTAAAAGTATTTTTGCGGAGATTATCAGCGAATTGATAATTGGTTTGATATAACTTCGAAATACTCAGACAAAAAGAGGTTTTTAGTTAAATATAACTTTTTTGACGGTATCGATCACATAATACTTGACTATGAAACCTGATTATCGTACTTAATTTTCTAAAAAAATTATCAATTGTACAAGCAGTCTTAATCAACAATTGCTCTATTTAGCCATTTTCGAACATAAACACTGATACATTTTCTATAACACTTTTAAAGCAGAAATTTTTTTTTTCTTGGGGAATATATTGAAAATCACTAAGAAATTATTAATAATTGTTGAAATTCTACGTTGTATAAACCCGGACAACAATTTAGTAACAGTGTCGGGTGTTGCCTGCAAGTAGACTTGTAACCCTTGAGCCCCTTGAGCTGAGAAACTGTGTGGGCCAGCAGTTCTAGGAATTACTCAAACGGGCCTTACTAAAACGCGGTTCTGGAATACTGTGTATGGCAACCTTAATTAAACTGTTGATAGTAATATCAATAGTGGATCGTTATCAAGCTGTCCACCAAATTTACACAAATTTGTTATTAACGAATGATCATTCGTGAAATAAGTATCTTTTACAAAATTTATTCCTAATTACCATAACGCACCTGAAACACCAGATCTCAAATTATAACATCGGGCCAGTTGTAAGCGATCCGCCTAAAACTCTGACCCCTTTTTATCCGCATTTAATAAATATAAGGCCGTCCTGTCGTCGACACACAAAGTTGTCATGCAGCAACTTTCAATTCCTAGGGTCAGAACGACACAGGCCCACAGCGCCCACGTTCCCACCCTGATTGCTTGTCAATGTAAAGAAATAATTTAAAGAAAATTAAATTTCTCTGCAAAAATTAGAAAAAAATAGACTCCAAGCCAAGGACCATGACCACCCACATAGGGGTCGATCCCCACGCAACTGGAGGTATATGTCATCTGCCGGGTTTCCTTCAACTACATCGGAAGGACACCAAAAATTGCGGGCCAATGCTTAGTGTGAATCTTCTTTACTTCAGCCATAAGGTGCTTGCTTTTTCTAGAATAAACTCTTCGCAAACAATCAAATCACAATTCATAATATCCAATAAACCGAACATATAAATGAAGCAAAACAAAAAAATTCCTTTGAAGATAACAATCCAATAAAATTCACAGCAGTAAACAACTTAGATTTTCCTGGACAGCAAAATCGATGAATGTCTGAATCCATACCCATCCTTTGCGTTTTCATTGATCGACTTGCAACACTTGCAGCTCTCATTTTAACACCAATAGCAAAATTAATAATATTTCATAATGCCCTGAAAACAAGCCGACTCGATTCATCGGACCGTATACTGCTCTCTCCTTTTCTTTTGAACAGCTCGAGCAAAACAGACTTAAACTGCTGTAAACGAAAGAATGTTTGGGCCACTGGACTATCAAACGTACAAATGGAATTACCAGACTATTATACATCGTGAGCAAGCTTTTGAATTTTTAACTAGAAAAGATTTTTTTTCAATCATGAATATTAGCTTTGAACCAAAAAGCACAGAAAGAATTTTCAACAAAATTGTTAAATCTTCACCTAAAGAGAAAATATCTTCCCGTCACAAAAAATTTGAAATTCATGTCCTGTGATTATCCTCGATGTAAACATATGCCAAAGTGGCAATATCAACAAAGATTGTTCACTGTTTAGGGTCGACAACAAAATTCTTGCGGCGCTCGAAAAGCAGCTCAATAGGGAATTTGGTTGGATGGCCACATTATATTTCGATCCACCCAAAAAAGACACTAATGGAGCCTTGAAAGCTACTGGAAAATTAATCACTCGTGTAGACTATGTGCAGAGGCTGCTTCAACGATCTGGATTATGTCTGAAAAAGGACGATTCAACTGATAATACTGCTGTTGATGAAACCGAAGCAGAGTTTGGTAGGCAATTACTTTTTTTATAATCTTATGTGATCAAAAAATCTATTTTCCTGTGATTCGGGTTTCAGTTGGTGTTGAGTCAAAAGTGAAATAGACGACTAGAAAGAAAAATTCGAAGAAACTAGAAGAATAGGTTTCAATGGTCTGGCAGCTCGAACTTTCCGTGCTTTACTGAACAAGGAGCAGCCGAGCTTGCATGCAATTTTTAGCAGTCCTGTATTCTGTTCACAAGCTGCAGCTGTCAATTTTTAACAAATTGTTCTCTAACCTTGTTATCTTCTATGTATAATGGCAGGTCAATTATAATTTTTTGATGCGATTACCCGACAATAAAGCCGATCCACTGAAAAATAGGTACAATCTGAGACTCTGTCTAGAAAAGTTTTTGCGCACGAAAAAAATCATTGCCGAAGAGGCCGATAAATTTTATTTCACTTGGATGACGCATCTGACTGTTCGTTTCTACACATATTTTCTTACCTTTGTAGAATTCACATAAAGTCCGACTGTCTTTTTGCTTCTTAAGGTGGAAAAGACTGCGCTATTTTGCTGCTCCTGCCGTTGAGTCTTAAAGCAGCTAAGTTGAGAGAAGGAGAAGTTCGCATGCTGAAAAGACTGAACAAGTGTCGGAAAGAAGAGACGGAGGAAGATAAAGTAAAGAAAAAGGAAATACAAGAAACGTTCATTGTTTATGTGCAGGTTAATGCTGTTTCTGTATGATAATATACTATTGAGTGCGAGTAATTTCATGATGCGTTGTTTTGGTCGGCGCTTGAGAAAAGACGGTATCAATGAATTACTCCTGCTGAAGCTGTTATTTTGGCAAACAAATTTTTCTTCATCTTCAAATTGTCTTATCCCACCAAAAGTCCACAAATTTGGCTTCTGATGAGAAGAGCAATTTTGGAAGTGCCTCCTGCAGAAGTAAAAGCAAAAGCGCCGCTTGATACAGCTATTGAATTTTTGGCAAAATCAGGTAAAGTGAAAATTTGCGACTAATGAATTTTTTTGTTAATTGTATTTCGGTTCTTACAAGGAAGATTACCCAAGTATCCGCCTCCGATTTGATTCGTTCTTAAGTATGTTTTAGAGCACTACAAAATAAGGTACACTTATTTTCTTATACGTGCCAGAATTCATATTCAGAGGGTGAAATCACCCTTCAAAGTTTTCGAATAATTACTTTCGAAATATACTTTCCAGAGAAATTAATCATTAGGAGGCAGTGTAAATATTGTTTAAAGTGTAATTATGTTATTAAATTGCAGTAAAATATTTATTTTCCAACCATCACCCCCTTAGGCGGAGGGTTAACTAACCCCTATGGCTAACGTACACAAAAATTCCCGATTATGATCCGAATCAAATTTTATTTTTGATTGATTAGTGAAGTGGTATAAAAAATACAAGACGTTATATCTTTTCACACTTCGTGTCAGATTTAAAGAGGGTAAACAACCCTTAATTTGAATTTTTATTTCCTTAATCGTTTGTAACAGTTGCAGTTTGTTGAATTTTTAACTAAAGGAGATGAATTCTCAACGAACAATGTAATATAATTGTAATTTCAACCAAAAATATTTTAATTTTAAATAAAAAAATGTTGAATTAAAAATAAAAGACAAATTTTCAAGAAAAGCTGTTGAGTTTTTAATTAAAAAATACTTTTCAGTCAACCGAAAAAAAAAAATTGTAAACAAACTGTTGAATTTTCAAGGAAAAATTTGAATTTTCAACCAAGAAGGTTAATTTTCTGCCAAAAAGGATGAATATTCAACAAAACACATAAAGTTATTATTAACGAAAATAAAAGAGAAGAAAAGAAAACGAAAAGGGTACTTAGCCTAATATTTTATTTACACTTCACTTTAACTAAGTTTCCTAAGTTTTGACTTCATTCTATATAGTGTTTTCTTCTTTTTCATCCACTTAAATAAAAATGTATTTCCTATAACAAACCTTTTTCAGCAAAAATAAAATTTAATCCACTTCGTTCACAAAAACTACCCTTCATAGGTTAGGTTTGTCAATTTCAACGAAAACTTTTATTCAATTTATTTATCTTTATGAACAATTAAAATAAAAGTTCATTGCACATTTCTTTGCTGTTCCATAATAGGGTCATGCATTATAAAACACTGGTACAAGAGTCCAAAAGTTGTTTCATAAAAGTTACATATAGGTCATTCTGCTCTTTCATAAATAAAGTAACTTTGTTTAGAATAAATTAAAATTTTAATAGGCGTTTCGCATTCAGAAAAGATCAGCCCATTCATTGATATAAACATTTTGAAAATATATTCTACTATTGTTCAAAAATTAATGAAAATCTCAAAACCCCTCAAAATTTGTCTCATGATAGGTACCTTTACCTTATGTTGATACAGAGTTTTGAAATTTTCATTCGATTAGTAATTATTTCCTGACGAGTGAAAAGTTAAAAAGTACCATTATCTCACGATCACTTCAGAATACTGAAATTTGAAGGGCTGTTAGGCTCCGAAAATAAATTACAAAAAATCTGCAAAAAAATGGATTGTTCATATCCGTTTTGTGCACAACTGTAAAATTTAGAGTCAGCAATCATTATTTGTTATTAAGTTAATAACAAAAGAGTAGTGAGGTGTCATCTCTGCTGTGAAATCAGTTGCTTCGATAATCGAAAAGCCCTTCGTATTTTCTAAAAAAGAAAATAATGTTTTAAACATTTAAGCGCAACTTCTTGTTCATTGACACTACATACACCATTTTTAGAAGCCAAAAATGTGCAATTTGCTTCCAAAATTATATCCGTACGTTATTTAGTGTCGGAGATGACACCTCACTATTATTCTGTTATTAACTTAATAAGAAATGATTATTGCTGACTCTAAAATTTAACATTGAGCACAGAAAGGATCTAAGAAATTTATATATTTTTTACAGTTTTTTTGTAATTTATTTTCAGGGACTAATAGCCTTTCAAAGTTGAGCATTATAAAATTATCGTAAGATAATGGTGCTTTTTAACCTTTCACTCATCAGGAAATAATTGCTAATCGACTGAAAATTTCAAAACTCTGTATGAGTATAGGAAGACCTTTCATCTGCAACATGTACTTTGTCTCATATTTTTAGAATTTTTTCTGCTGAGATTTGCACTATAACATGTACAAAAATAGAGGTATCTAAATTTTTTGATCAGATAGTAGGGTGGGCCAAAAATGCATTGGAATTTTTTTGCTCGAATTTTCATGCATATCGCCCTCCAATTTTGATTGATTCCACAAAAAAATAAATGCGTTTTTGAAGTGAAAATTAACTTTTTTGTCGAAAATTTAACTACCTTCTAAAAAATTCGTTTCTTTTGCTTGAAAGTGCAACTCTTTCATTATTAATGCAACTGTTTGTTGAGTAATTTCGAACTTTTTGTTGAAATAGGTCAATTTTGAAGATTTACAATTGATAATTCTTCAATTTTCTAAAGATTAATTAATTTGGAATGTTTATACTTTACAGTCAAAAATTATATAATTTTAAACGCTTTTTTGAAATACGTACTTCAATTTTGACGATTCACAATGGAAAGTTCTTCAATGTCATTTTGACTGAAAATTTTGGATGAATAAATTTGAAAAAAATAAGAAATGTACGCGCGTTGGGTAGGAAAGGGGGGGGGGATACTTCAAACAATTTTGTTACGACTTTTTACATGGGAGAGGGTAGGGGAGAAAAAATGGGAAAAAATGTGTTACGCAATTTATGGATTGCCATTATTGGATACTTTACCCCCAACCTCTTTTCATAATTTTTCTTAAAGATTCGAAAAAAAATCAGAATTTGGAAGATTTCTTTTAGGAATGGCAATTTGCTGGTGATTATATACAAGCTTTTACTGTAGCAAGCTAATAATGCCCTCACAGGGTGCGGCTCAATCAATTACTACGACCAGGGTGCGGTCGTCCAGGAGTTCTTTGCCTCGTCTGGCATGGCAACAACCCCCTGGACGTCTCATCACCAACCCCTTTTTTATGTATATACACTATATAGTATATATACATACATATAATATATATAGATATACCACTTTCACCTACACCACGAGGTGAACGAACAAATTCTAAAGGATCCTCACCCTGTCGTTACTGTCAACATCCGTCTTCGTTGCTTATGTGTTTTCAGTGTATTGAAGAACATTTTTTTAATGTTTCAATGAAGTTTTAATTTGTAAAGTAGGGAAAACCAGTACGAGGTGGAGACATGTACGAACTGAATAATGGAAAAAAGTGACTGGGTTTTAAAGCGACATTTCTTTAGTATTTTTTTTATGAGTAGCGTTGGTTTGAGGCCGAGAATGATCGTGTACATTTGGTGGGTAGGGTCGAATGTCTGCCTTCAAACTCGACTGTCAAAAAACCGGCTGAACTCGGAAGGTGGTTTTCTGCAGTTTTCCTCTCCCCTGGCCAAACGTCCAGGCAAATGCGAGTACTTCTAATAAAGTCGGATACAGCAGCGGGTTATCAGTTGTTTTTCACAGGCAGCTATTGTTACTCGTGTGTAGACCTCTGTTTCACCGGGATTTTAAAATAAAAAGCATAGTACAATTTCTGCGGGACTTAAATAGACTAGCCTAACAATACAACAATAATAATTACTTATTGCAATTTTAAAAACGAATTTCGTGACTATTTTCTGATCACCTACTTGCTATTTTTTAATTAAAAAATCGAAAAATGTGTTTTTTAAATGGAGATTTTCATGAAATTAAATTGCTTTCACTATTCTTTCACAGGTTCCTTCGATTCTTGTAACTCATGGCTTTAAAACTGTCTGATGATTACTTGTCTTAGTTTTCATCGAAACTGTAAATATAAAAAATGTTCCATAATTTTTTAATCAATAGGACATTTTTGTTTGATTTTTAAATGAAAAAAAGAACAGAAGATATTACCCAAATTAAAAAAAATTCACTTCTTCCGGATACCAATCCACAAATATTTGTTTCCTTGAGCTTAAACGATTCGATTTATTTTAGCATTTCACTTTGCCCTACTATATATAATAACTAATGAATTAAATTTTAACTTATATAAATAAAATTGAATTCAACTCTCATTTTTGAAAAAAAGATTGAGACAAAGTCAAGTAAATTCTCCAGGATTTCAGTGAATTTAACTGAATTCGTGTATAGTTTCTTGTATTCCAGTAAAATTCCGTGGATTTCAATTTCCAATCAATTCAACCGATTTCTGATAAAATCTACAGAATAGAAATAATTTCTGTAAATTGATAAATTTTTAATGTTCGCTAATATTTGAAATAATAAGCTTGTTTAAAATTGTTCAATCCTATCTAAAAAAAATGTTGTTGAAGATCTGATTGGCTTTTCATTAATTGAATATGTTTTGTATCTTAAATTAAAAATTTTGAGAATTAAGTCTACTAATAATTCCTAAAAACCATAGAAACCTAATGCGGATTGAGATATATTTGTTCTTTTTAAATATTCTTGGTCTATTGGGTAGTTAAATGAAAACTTTGAAATTATCTACTAAATTATTAAAAATATTATATATGTTTTATGTTAGTGTTTTTTGCTGGAAATTGATATTTTTAAAAACGAATTTGAATATAAAATCATAAAGTCTCGAGGAAGGCTTAAATTTCGAAAAATATTTTTGAGTCTCTCTTCACCGGCAATTTACATTTTTAAACAAAAATCATTTGATTTTGAAGATTCACATAATTTTGGAATAATTTATGTTTCTGCCATAGCATTTATACCATAAATTGTTATTGTGAAACAAACATCAATATAGTTCGAAAAATATTGTCAATTTTTGAACAATTTCACATTATATTAACGTTTTTCACAAGACATCGGTGATTTTAGACAAAATTGAATACAATATTTAAGAAATGAAATTCAGAATAAATCAAAATATAAATTCTTTATGTTAGTGTTTTTTGTTGGAAATTATTGGTATTTTCAAACAAAAATCATTGTAATTTGAACACAATTTAGTATCTTTTAACAATTTTGGATCATGTTCGTGTTTTTCGTCGAAAATTTATATTTTTAATTTAAAAAAATTATATTTCAAACATTTCAAAAAAAATTTTCAGTAATTTTATGTGAGGTAACCGAACTTTTTAGTAATTTTAGGTAGGGTTGGAGTTTTATACCAGAAATCAGTATTATTAGTAAAAATTACTAGATTTCAAAAAAGATTTCAAATTTTTGAACAATTTAAGGTTATGTTAACGGTTTTCACTGGAAATTTGTTATTTCAAACAATAAACATTAGGTTTAGAAAAAGATTTACAATCTGGATCTGGAGAATAAATCTTCATTCAGACTTATTACATTCACAATTTTGGTACAATTCTATACTTTGATGTCGTTCTATATCAGAAATCGGTACTTTTAATACAAAATTATTGGATTTCAAAAAAGAATACAAGCTTTTGAACAATTTTGAGTTATGCTCGTGTTTTATACTGGAAATTGGTTAAAACAAACACATCAGGGTCATAATTTGAAATAAAATTATATATAAAAGAAATATACAACATAATTCAATGAGTTTTACATGATTCTCACATTCATAATTTTTTTCGAGTATACCATTTATTTTTTATTTTTACCTTTTTATGTTAAGCTCAGACTTTGGCTGCAAACAGGGAAAACTTAATAAAATTTTCTTAGGACAAAAATTTTAAACAAAAATAATTTGACTTTAAAAATGAAACTTACAATTTCAAACAATTTTAGGTTATGTTAGTTTTTTTTCGTTGGAAATTGGTATTCTCCAACAAAAAAGCAACGGCTTGATTGCCTGTACAAAAATATTATATATTAATTCTGAAGAGATATCAATTTTAACCAATTATCATAAAAATTGTCCTTGCTTTTCTTTTCTATTATTTTAAATAATAGCCACCTACTATGAAATACAAACATTTTGTAATTACGTTAATTTTATATTTTAATTTAAAAATTGCGTGATGCAAAAAAAAGCGCGCGCGTGTTTGTTTTCTAGTTAATGTAAAAGCATAATGAAATGTATATGATGAAGAAAATCATTTTAAAAAGGAACAAAATTTGTATATTAGTGTTAGAGGAAACTATGCCAGAATAGGTCACTTTGTGCAACAGGTCATTTCAATTTATCAGAATTTGCCCAAAAAAAATTTGACAAACCTTTTGATTACAACATTTTGGAATAATATTCAGCACAACTGGACAACATTTTATCGAGATGTTATGAATAATTTTGTTGGGAGTTCGTGTGTGATATTTTATAATTGTACAGAAATAAAAGTTATATCCTCTATAACTTTTTCACCTGTTCGAAGGGAGCTGTGAAAAAGGTAGATTATTTCTTTAACAAATTTTAATAAACGCAATGATGAATTTCATTCATTGTTTTCGGATGAATATAGAAAAGGTTAGATAAGCTTTCCCTTAGGATAATTTTTTTCCCTGAATAATTTTCTATACTTTGCAATTCCATGCAATCTTTTACAATACCTTGTAATCCCCCCTTACGAAAAAATATTCCTATAATGAATTTCTTTTAATTTTTTCGTGATTCTAGAAAAATCATTACAGAAAATTATTTTAAGAAAATCAGTATAGAAAAACAAAATTTCAAAATATTAAAAGAGTTGATGCAGAAAAAAGAGAAAGTACAAGCGAAAGATTTACTTATTTAACGTTGGATTTCGTTAAATCTTACGGAATTTCAAGCGATTCAACAAATTTCCAGTGATTGTAAGACTTTCAAAAGGATTTTAGGGTGTTTAGAAATATTTCAAATAATTTTGAAAGATTTAAAAAATTTAATGGATTCCAAAAGATTTCAAGAGACTCAAAAATTCCATAGAATTTCAAAGAATTTTGT
>JAABKJ010007545.1:197020032-197073742 GCA_011634705.1 Andricus grossulariae
CTTGAAATCCTTTGCAAACCCTTGCAATCATGCAATCCCTTGCAATCCCTTGAAATCCCTTGCAAACCCTTGCAATCATGCAATCCCTTGCAATCTTGCAATCCTTTGCAAACCGTTGCAAGCATGCAAACCGTTGCAAGCATGCAAACCCTTGCAAGAATGCAATCCCTTGCAATCCCTTGCAAACCTTTGCAATCCCTTGCAATCCCTTGCAATCATGCAATCCCTTGCAATCATGCAATCCCTTGCAATCATGCAATCCCTTGCAATCTTGCAATCCTTTGCAAAACCTTGCAATCATGCAATCCCTTGCAATCCATTGAAATCCCTTGCAAACCCTTGCAAACCCTTGCAATCATGCAATCCCTTGCAATCCCTTGCAAACCCTTGTAATCATGCAATCCCTTGCAATCATGCAATCCCTTGAAATCTTGCAATCCCTTGCATACCCTTGCAATCCCTTGCAAATCCTTGCAATCATGCAATCTATTGGAATCTTGCAATCCCTTGCAATCCTTTGTAATCTTGCAATCCCTTGCAGTCTTGCAATCTCTTGCAAGCCCTTGCAATCATGCAATCCCTTGAAATCTTGCAATCCCTTGCAAACCCTTGCAATCCCTTGAAATCCCTTGCAAACCCTTGCAATCTCTTGCAAGCCCTTGCAATCATGCAATCACTTTCAATCTTGCAATCCCTTGAAATCCCTTGCAATCCCTTGCAATCTTGCAATCTTGGAATCTAGTGTAGACCAAGAATCCCAGTAGTTAACCCTTCGATTTAATCTAATTATTCTGATTTGAGAAATAATTATCGGTGTAAGTTTGTGAATTTTATGAAAGTTGTTCATTCAGACCTGTAACAATTTACAATCCTCCCACTCCTTCCCATGAATGCCTGGAGAAAAAGATGAAAGCTCCCAATGTCGCTGGAATGTTTGTAATGTTATTTATGAAAAAGAATGAAGTAAGAAGAATAATGGCGCATTTCCGTTCTTCTCTTTGGCGTCGAGTTGCTTCGCCACGAGGCCGACGATTCTAAATATAATCGAGTGACACTTGTTTCGTGTAAATCAAGTCGCATCCAGCGCCCCGGCGTGAAAAAAAAGCGATTACAGCGCGTACAGATAATTGATGAATACTTGCAAAAAGAACATTTTGATTGGTCGAACTTCAAAGAATTTCTTGTTCTCTACAGTGTAGATACAAATTAATCAATATTGCAATTCAAAAATTAAATTCCGTATTTCGCTGTTGTCTCAACTCCATTTCGATTAGGTAAAATATTTTGTTTAAAATTAGATTAAAATTAGATTAAATAGAAGTAGAAATAAGCAGGAACGATTTATATGTGCATGTGTAATTTCAAATCAAATATATCAATTTGTAGTTTTAAATTGCATTATAAAGGGCCTAGGGACGTAAGCACGTATAAATTACCCCCGCATGTATCAGGCCTATATTGTCACCATATATTAGCAAATGTGTGAATAAAAAATCCTGCAATTTTTTTCCTTTTGTAGGTCTTGGCAGGAAACCCTTATAATCTCCTGCCAGGGATTGGGAAATTAAGGGATGAGAAGATTCCTATCCTCGAACCTTTTCTTTTGGTTCGATTTTCCACGAAGTTGGCTCAAATTAAAGCTCAAGGCATGTAGAAATGAGATAAAAAATGAAATTTTCTAAATTATAGCTTTTATTTTAGGGGTCATGCATAAATTACGTAAGGCAATTTTCCGACAATTTCTACTCCCCCCCCCCCTAGGTACAGCTTTTTCCCACTTTTCCCTGTAGTTTTTCACCATTATGTAAGACTAAGATAGACACCCCCCCTCCCAAAAAGTGTAACGTAATTTATGCACGATCCCTTATGGGTGATTGTAAAATAGTAGGCAAGTTTTACCACCTACAGTGGCAATCACATTATTATTAGGAATTAAATATTTCATAACGGAAATCGATCATATCACATCTAAAAATATATATATATATATATATATATATATATCAAAAGCGATTGTTTATTTTGAAAAATTAATTTGAAGAGAATATTTAATCAGATTTTGAAACATTACAAAATATTTCCGAAATTTTGAAAAAATACAAAAATAATTTGAAACTTAAAATGATTTCAGCAAATTAAAAAAAATTTTGATTTTTTAAGATTTAGAACAAAAAAAAATAAAAACTTTTTGGGATTTTCTTGAAGCTTCAAGGGAATACAGATTTTTTCAAAGATTCCTGGTATATTTTTTAATAATTTTTTATTTTACAAAATTTATTTCAAGATTATGTTTAAAAATATATTTTTTTAATTCAAAAAGATTTCCCAAATTGTCCAAAGAGAATCTGGAAGATACTCAAGAAATTTTCTTTCGTTTTGCACGGAGATTTTGCAAAGTTTCAGGCGAAATTTTAATAATATTGAAATATATTTAGAGATTTTTAAAAACATTCAATTATCATTTCGAAATTTGAACACATCTCAAGAAACCTCAAATAAAACGTAGAGTTTAGAAGATTTTTAAATACAATTCTGAATTTTTGTCAAAATGTTGAAAAGTTTCAAGATAATAAAATTTTTTTTTCAATATTCCTGGGAATATTTGAAGTAATTTTTTTTTAAATTAATTTTAAGGTAACATTTAAAAAGATTTTTTTTCAAATTACGAAAGATTTCCAAAATTATCAAAAACGAATCCGGAAGATTTTTAAGTCATTTAAGTCATTGAAGTGATATTTAAAAATTTTCGTGTCTTTAAATAGATAAAAAATATTTTCAAAGTTGAAAAAATCTCTAAAGTATTGTTAAATTTTTTCCAAGCTTCAGAAAGTCCTAAATATCTTTTAATCTTGAATTTTTTCTAAAATTTCGTAAAATCCTGTATAATAAAAAAAAAAATCTTAGAAATTTTCTAGATTCTGTTTCGACATATATGAAATATTCAAAAATCTTTTTCAATTTTTTAACGAAACCTAGGAAAATTATGTTTATATAACTTTAAAGCTAATAAACAAAGAAAATTACAAAATAAATAGTTATTGGATATTTTAATTTTGTATTAAAAATTATTTTATCCTTCCAATTATGATTTTACTACAATTTTCTTTCTTTCTCTACTGAAAAATCCTTTTTGGTTGAAAATCCAATAATTTTGTTGAAGATTCATCTTTTTGGATTGGAAATTTATCTCTTTTGGTAGAAATTTCATTTTTTTCAAATCATAATTGCAAATATTTGGTATAAAATTAAAATCACCATCGGTCATAGAATACGAATAAAATTTTACTTTTCAAATATCACCCCCATAAATCTATTTTATAGGGTCCCAAAAAAAACCCATAAGTGAAAAAATGGGTTTTGCTACTTTTGACACTAATTATGATTTTTTTGCGTTTTCAAAATGCAAATTGTTCCTAATACATAAAATACTACCTCCTACTAGAAATTAGATGTCTAAATAAATTGTTTAAACACCTTATTATTGTTTTTAGCAATCTTGTATACTAGAAAATTGCAATTATTTTTAAATCTTCAACTTTTTGTTCACTTTTTACCTGGCGTGAGATAAATAATTAATTAGAGTTGACAAAATTATGTTTTCAAACAATTTGTTATTGAGAGTAATCATATTAAGTTTGAATAATGCCAGAAAATTGCGGTTTTTTCTTAAATTTACAACTTTTCGTCCATTTTTCACTTAGTGAGGTAATAATTAATGCAAGTTAACAATCATGCTCATTTAAACCATTGAATATTGTTTATAACTATATTCTCTTAGAGTGATGCTAGAAAGTAGCATTTGTTCTGGAATCTTTAGGTTTGCTTTGACTTTTTAGTTATGAACAAATAAAAAGTGAACCTCAACAAGAATCTTTTTTTTTTTAAATAGTATTTCACTTTTTTGACAAATTATTATTTTTGCTCTTTTTTGTAATGTTCAAACAAATTAATTTAAAGAAAAAGCTATCTTACACAAGAGACAAAACGAAAGCTGGAATAATTAGGATTTGGTGGGAAAAATTGGTGTGTAAATGGCTTGTAAAAGTATTGTTTTAAATTACAACAAGAAATTTATTGCAAAGCGTGAAAGAAAAATTTGGAATTGAACATATTTTGATAGCAGCCCCCCTTCAACAAAATATATTTACGAAAAGAAAGAGATTGTTGAAAATATGTTTCTCTTTAATGTTTATTTATCATTTGTTCATAACTGAAAAGGCAAAGCAAAGTTAAACATTTTAGAAGAAACTGCAACTTTCTAGAACTTATCTGAAAAAATAGTTATAAATAATAATGAATTGTTGAAACAACAATTTTTATCAACTTCCATTAATTGTTGCCTCAATAAGCGTAACGTGGTCAAAAAGTTAAAAATTTCAGAAAAAACCGCAACTATCTGGCATTAATATAGATGAAGATAGTTATTAACAATAAAAATTTGTTCAGACAATTATTTTTGCTCAACTTGAATAATTATTAAGTCACTCTAAGTGAAAAATAGACAAATAGATAAAAATTTCAGAATAAACCGTAACTTTCTACCATTAAGCAAAGATGATATTATTAATAAAATTATTCATGATAAAATAGATTTCTTTTCGATTTTGATTTCAAAATAATAGTCAACTGTTTAAACAATTATTTTTGTTAACCTGAATTAACTATTACTTCACTCTAATTGAAAAACGGACAAAAGTTAAAAAATTAAAAAACCGCAACTATCTAGTGTTAATATAGAAGAATATAGCTATAGACAATGATAATTTGCTCAAACAATTATTTCTGCTATATTTAATTGAATATTAATTGATTAATAACATTAATGAAAATTGGAGAAAAAGTGGAAATTTTTTGAAGAACCGCGACTTTCTATTTCCATTCTAAGAGAAAATTGCTAAAAACAATAAAAACAATAAACAATTTATATAAACACCTGATGATTAGTATAAAGTAGTTTTTATGTATGAGAAACCATTTGAATTTTTAAAAAACCAAAAAAATCATAATTAGCGCCAAAAACTCGCAAAACCCATTATTTTACTTATGGGGTTTTTTTGAAACCTTATAAAACAGACTTATGTGCGTGATATTTGAAAAATAATATTTTATTCCAAACTATAAGAAATCGTCGAAAATCACTATCAATTTTTCAGAATTTAACACAAATAAGTAATCTGAAAATAAAAAGACATAATAAAAAAAATTTTAAGACAAATTCAGCATAACATTATTACAAAGCTACTCATTGGTGCATAAGAACAATTATGCACATATCTCATATATGGCATCTTCCTCAGATTACCTTCGGTTGCAGGCAACGAGGGTCTCACAACTTATTTTTGATAAGCATCTGTGTGATTTTTTAAATTCAAAAAATATGTACATCCTATATGGCAACCTTATTTTTCAATCAGTGCCGGGATGACATTTTTTAGAAAAATATTCTGACATATATCACATAAATGTAAAAATTTGTTAAAACCTGAAAATATGGAAATTATGAATATTATTTTATTATATATTATTATAATTTTATTCTATCATTTTACAATTAGGAGAATTTTATTAAAAAACAGTAATCTATGAATTTAAATAATAATTCAAAGAAAATTCCATTTTATCTTCTTATACTTAAAACTCAGTGCATATTTATGTCAAATTAATGTGGGTCCTGTATTATATTCAATTTGAACCGTTTCAAATTCCTAAAGTTCATAGTGAAAATATTCCATTTTAAACAAAATACATGAATTCTCAACCAAATAGTTGAATTTGGAACTAAAAAATATCACTTTTCAACCAAAATTAAATTTGTATTCCAAAAAAGATGAATTCTAAACGAAAAATCTAGTAGTTGTTACGCCAACTAAAAAAATTAATTTTCAATCAGAAACAGTTGAATTTCACAAAAAAAAAAAACTAATTTTCGACACGAATATCATTTTCAACTTGAAAAGATTTTTCAGTCGTCAAGGGAAAGAAGCAATTGCAAATAAGCTGTTGAATTTTCAAGAAAAGAGATGAATATTTGAATTTTCAACTAAAAACGATCAATTGTCAAACATAATAGTTCAATTTTCACTTTAAAAAATTAAATAAACTAAATTAAAATTCTTGCGCTTTGAAGTATGTAGATACTTTTATCTTAACTTATCCGAAGTTTACCCACACGGTGGTTCAAAAAAAGCTTTTTCGAAGACCAAGGAGTTTTTAATTCTGTTTAAAATTTAGGGTAGATAATAATTTTTCTCGCTTAGGAAAACTGGATCTGATTAGAAGTGATGCCTCAAAAGTGATAAGTTTGAAACATGAAAAAAGACTTAAAAATCATCGATACAATGATTATATGACAACCCATTTTTTTTACTTTGAACAAATGATTAAAATTGTAATGAAAATATCATTTTATTTTCTATCAAAGATTTTATACAATAATAATAATTTTAATATTTTAATTTCTGAGGACGCTCTTATTCTACCTGATTTCACGAGTTCACATTTTGGCCGCACGAAAAGAATAGATGGTGTATTGCAGCGCAGCGGGTCCCAATACCGTTTCCAGTTTTTAATATTGCATCGTTCATACACAATTATTATTGATATAACCATATAAACTTATAATATACATTATGAAAACATTGTATTTTCTTAATTGAAACTCAAGAACCAGCAGAAAGTATTAAAAAAATTATTAAATTATGTTTCTATAGCAATTCATTGCTACTCATTGAATTAGTAAGTCGGCACTACTAAGCAGATTAGTAGAATACCCTTACTGATTCATTTAGTAACATAAATCTTACCATTTAATTTAGTAGAAACTGCTAAGATTACTGATTGAAATATTTTCTTTACAGGTATATTAATTTTTTCATACTTTTAGTTATAACTTGTCTCTAATAAGCCGAAAAGTGAGGTTTTTTGAAAGTATATTTTTTAATTGTGAATCATTTTTTTGCTTATTCTACAAAAACTATTTACGATAAAATGGATTTCTTTTGAATCTTAGTTAAAGAAAAAGATAAATTATCGCCCGATTAGACGTAATCAATCGAGATTTGTATTTAGTAATCGGAAATCAGCGACTTTAGCGGAGCTCAAGAAGGTACCGGTTTGTGTGATCCAGCTAGGAGCGATAAATTACGCGAGTCTTATGTTATTTAATAGCCATCGATAAAGCTTGGCTTATAATCAATCTATTAGTCAATGTTTTTGCATCAAGTCTCTCCTCTTCCTTTTCTCTCTCTTTTCTCTCTCTTTCCTTGACTCTTCTCCTCTCTCCCTCCTTATCACTCTTTTTATCCTCCCTTCCGTCAGAGAGTTCTCACACGCGAAAGATTTAAAAGCGAGCAAAAGATCGCCGAAGAAGATGGTCTTATAGGTTCTCAAGAAAGAGCGGATACTGAAGAATAAGAGTCATGATCCGAGCAGAGCAGCAACGATCATTTACAAGATCATTACGAGCGGCTCGAGGCCAGTACTATCCTCCTCTCTTTTCATCGAACGAATCTATCTGCTCGGCGTATCGTCGAGGCACTATAAATATAAACTATCCGGCAAGTGTTCGCGGAACAAATGAACCTATACAGTATGCAGTAGTTGGGACCAGAAAGTAGCAAGTAAAGGTAAAATAAAGTAAAGTAAAGGATCTCTCGATGCATCTTAACCGTTACTTCTGGATGGCAGAGAACTCTCTATCAGGAGCCAAGTAAAGGTCCAAGTGCAACCATTACACTCAGAATATACTCACATCCTGATTAAAAAGTTATCCAAAGCAGGAGCCGCGCTACTTCAATATTTACACTCCTTTCACCTTCCTTCCCCTAACACACCTCCCATAAATTCCCATACTGCCCTTCCCCTACTCACCCACACTTATCTACTCACACTTCTCCTCTGATCACTTCCTCTACTACTCTTCCTCGTCCTTCCACTATTACTCATAGTAATAGTAATAGTAATACCCTTAGTATCCATAATTTCCTTCTTCTTCATATACATATCATCCCTGTTCCACCACTCATTTCCCTAACCAACAAACCCTTACTTTTCTCCCTGCTATACTTCTCTCACCACTTCCCCTCCTCAAGCTTTCCTTCACTTCCCTTAATACCGTTTCCTTCTCTTCCCAGTCTTTCCTCTTCTCACCCTATAATATCTCTTACTTCCTCTTCTTCACTTCCCTTCAGTTTTCATGCTGATCCTCACCATACTTCTCCATCCCTTCATCTACTTCTTTTCTACACCTTCATCTTCTCTTTTTCACCGCCCTTCACATCCCTAACTCTAGTCAACCTCAATTTCCTACTACACTTCCTCACTTTCTCTACTTACACTTCCCTTACTTCACCTACTTCCCATAACTTCCTCTTCCCTCACTTCCCATACTTTCCCTAAACAAAAATCTCTACTTCCACTTCTCGTTCAATTCTATACTCAATTCTTTACCATACTCACTTTTGATTCCTCACTACCCTCTCCTCACTTCTTTGTCTTCCCCCTCCCCTATCATAACTTTCTCGTCCTGCTAATGCGCTCCTCCTTCTTCTACTCCCTCCCTTCACTCGCTTGCATCACTCGCCCTAAGTTGCCCTACTACCTTTACCTCACTCCCTATACTTCTACTCTTCTTTTCACTCACCCTCCCCACCCTTCCATTACGTACTTCACCACCCCTCACTTTCCTACTGAGCCACCCCTCTTTTTTCATACTTCTCGCCTTCATCTACCTTCCCTCCCTTCTCTTCCCTTTTTTTCTATCCCTCACTTCCCCTACTTCCCCACTCATTGATTTTCCACCCTCAATTTTCTGTCACTTTCACTCCCCTCTGAAATATCCCCCTCACCTTTTTCCAATCACTACCTCACCTTTCTCGCCCCTCTCTCTTACTGGTCCCATCACTATTTGACAGACATTAAACCATAATTTTCCCTCCCATTTTTCCCCTCCCTATTACCACCATACTCATCTTTCTTGCCTCCTCTTTTCACCATCCTATCTACGATCTTAAAAACAAAATTCCCGACATTAAAATTATTAATTTTTTAAACAACTAGTTGATTCCACCAATTTTTTTTTAAATACAAATTTTAATTTTTTTATTATTTTTAAATTACAAATAAATTTTAGTTAATAATTCAAAATATATTTAATATGGAAACTTCAATAACTCCAGAAATATAAAAATTCTGAATTGGAAAATTCTCCAATAATAAAATCTCCAAACAGTGTATAGTATTACCGAATTTAAAAATTCCCGGCAGTTTAGAATATTACTGAAATTCAACATTTCCGAATAATAAAATTCACGACAGAAAATTGCCGAATTATAAAATATCCGACATTGTCAAATTCACGATGCTAGAAAATTTACGAATTATAATGGTCTCGAATTTATACAATTACAAAAATTGCTTTTTAATCAACATTTTAGTTACTTATCAAAAATACAGTAATAAAATGTTTCGATGAAAGAAATTTTTTTTTGAATGTTCAATGTTTTTACATAATTTTTTTAGTTTAATGTTGCTCTTATAACAACAATTTTGTTCATTTATTGTTTTTTTTTCATCGAGAACATTTATTTTATATTATATATATATATATTTTATATAATTAACAAAATATATCATTATTGTATTTTTAAAGAATAAATATGATTCATCAAGAACAAATTTTTTTACTTGTTTAAATTAGATAACTTTTGAGTGTCGGGAATTTTGCAGTATCGGATATTTTATAACTTGGCAATTTTCTGTCGAAAATTTTATTATTCCAGAACTTTCCAAATTTTTAATGTTATATACTGTTGGGAATTTTATTATTCGTGAGTTTTCTATTTCCAATTTTTTTTTTTTTAGAATTTTACAGTGTTGGAATGCTTATTTTTCATCAAACGTTTTTAAATTTCAAATTTTTAACTTTCAGTGCTACACTTTTTACTAAAGTTTAAATTAGAATTATTATTAAAGATTTTTAATCCATAAAAATGTTTCATTTTTGTACGATTTTGAATAATCAATAATGAATTACAATGTATCAAATTTCAATCTAGGAGCACATTGTGTTTTAATTAACATTTTACTTATTTATTAAAAATACAATAATAAAATGTTTTGATGGAACAACATTTTTTTTAAATGTTCAATGTATTTTTCACATGATTTTTTAAATTTAATATTTTATAATCAGGCAATTTTCCGTCGGGAATTTTATTATCCAGGAATTCTAAAATTCGGTAATATTACAAACTCTGAGGAATTGTATTATTCAGGAAATTTTAAATTCGGGACTTTTTTTATTTCAGCAATTTTATAATTTAGGGAATTTTCTATTTTGAAAATGAAATTTTCAATACGATACAATACATGAAATTTCAACAACAACAAAAAAGGAAATTTAACAAAAAATTAAATGGTAAATTTTCAGTTAAAAAATTAATTTTCAAACAAAAAACTTAATTTTCAACAAAATATTTGAATTTTAAACGGGTATAGTTATATTTTCGAATAAAGAAATTACATTTATACCGAATAAACAATTAATTTTTAACAAGGTAGATCAATTTTCAACTAAACAAATCAATTTTCTACCAAAAAAGATGAATTCAACGAATGAATTAAATTCCTGATCACAAACTGTTCAATGCAATCAATAAAGGAAAATTTTCAACATGAGTTGAATGTTTAAATATGAAATGTTTTACAGTTGAGAGAGAAAAAAAATGTCCACCAAACTGTTGAATTTTTAAGCAAAAATATGAATTTTTAACCAATAGGATTAATATTCTATCAAAAAGAACAAGTTTTCTACAAAATACACGACTTTTCAACGAAATAGTCAAATTTTTACCTAAAAAAGATAAAATTCACATCAAAAATAGAGTAGATGAATATTTATTTGAAAAAATTAATTTCCATACAAAAAACAATTAATTTTTGACAAAAAAGACAACTGAAACTTAGTGATTGTGAATTCTCTTTTGTTAAAGCTCCTTCGGCTTTAACGAACACATTCTCATCACGTGTCTTGTGAGAACGAAAAGGTAAAAAACAAATGTTCAAAATCCAATTTAAAAACAATTTTGTTAATAAACATTTTATTTACCTTGTGTCTTTTTGTCCAAAAATTTAATTTGTTTATTTTTAATGTCATTTTTACGATTAAAACAAAAACAACGAGTCCTATCAGAAAATATTTCATAATAAATTTGTAGTTCTTTTTGGGGTGAACAACTTTTGTCTATTCATTTTTTTCTTAGCTTGTGACATTTGTCCGAAAATTCGATTTTTTTATTTTTAATGTTATTTTCTACGAATAAACCAAAAAACAGAAATTGAATCGAAAAGTCATTAGGGATTAGGGATTAGGGATTTTAAATAGCGCGGGTCAATTCAAAATTCACAAATCCTATGAATACTAATACAGATAAATATTAACAAACGTTTTTTATTCTTTTCTAAAACAAATTAAATTGAATAACAGAAATACCAAACTTCTTTATAAAATTTAATATCAACGTAATATATTGAGAGCGTATATTATATATACAAATATCTTGGAGTTTTAAAATATACGCTTAAATACTTCAAATTTTTTGAAATTTTCTGATCTCCAATGAAATCTGTGTAATCATTTAAAATACCTTCAAATTATTGATCGATTGAAAAATCCTGGAGTTGTAAATTACCCTCAAATATTTCAAATTTTTCCAAATATTTTGATATTCCTTGAAATTACATGGTTTCTTCATTAAATTTCACCCAACGTAATAATATTTATTCCGAATGATGAAGTAAAATATGCATCGTCAACTTGTAAAATCTTCGAAGTGAGTCAAGGAAGAAGTGACAAAAAGGTTCTATTAATATTGTTTGAATCCATACTTTGGGCTCCTTTAGAAACCATTTATCATTTTGGGTTCCTTTTCAGCAAGAGAGGTTTCTTTTTATTGCAGCTCCTTTGGAACCAAAAATTGGTTCTAATAGAAACCCCACTTTTTCTGTGTTTTCTTTTTTCTCTGCTATTTCAGCCTCTAATGTCTCGAAAAAGCAGTTATGAAATGGAAAAATATATAATATTCGTCCAGGGAAAAAATTACCAGCATATGAGCTAAAAGTTATCTGCAGGCTACAACTCTTTAATATCAAGCGAATAAAAGTATACTGGCGAAAATTGCCTCAATCATGCTCAATTTACACCGCAGGTGACACGCAATCGTCTTCTTGATAATTGAGGATTCGACACTTTCAACCGGCGTATTGTTTAGCAAAATCCCTTTTGTTGTATTGATTATTGAAAAGTTTCTTAAAATTAGATATTCAGAAAAAAGGGGCAACGACTTCAAAATCAATGCTACGGTTTTGAAGACCTTACGAATTTGTTCTCGAGTGGATACTGCATACACAGGCGGAAGAATTATATATAGTTTATATATAGTGTGATAATATACATAATATTATAATATATAATAATATATATGATATATATAATATTCATTTGTTTCATACAAAAAATGAATATTATATATAATACTTTACACTATGTATAAAGTATACATAATTTTTCCACCTGTGTAATGTGTATGTTTTTGGGTCGCTGAGAATTCCCGAAATCTAAAATGTTTAAAAATACCCAGTCACGATATTAATTTTTAATTGTTTTTATTGACTGTTCTTATAGAATTCAAGTGTTTTTATGATCAAACAATTATTTCATGTTTTGCACTGAGTCTTTTTAGTGTTTTAATACCTTACCAATCAAAACTAATGTATTAACTTTTTCGTTACTTTCTGAAAATAATGTGTAATTCTCGAATGTTAGAGATTTTTTTTCAAATTATAAAGTATCTATGAAAATAAAAGTATCGTCAAAAATCACTTTATGTCATAACGATGTAAGTGCAATGAAGATTTTTTTTTAACTCTAATCAGCCTAATATGTATCATTGAAACACGAGAAACATATTGCGAGATAAATAGAAGGATCAAAAGTAAAAAATAACAATATGTAAAAAATTTCAAAACTTTAAAAAAATCATGTTGTCATACAATTATTCAAAACCCCCAGAGAAATAATAAAAAATTCGAAAAAATACAGTCAAGAGAATGAAAAAAATATTTGTAAGATTCCTGGAAAATTTTAAAATGATTGGCTTGTAACGACATCTAAGAGAAAATTGAAAAAAATTACTTTTTTAAAATTATTTCCAAAAATTTGCAAAAAGACTGTAAAAGATTTTAAAGCAAAATTTTGCAATTTTTCCATATTACATAATTTTAGAAAAAAAATGGAGTAAGGTTAATAGATATTCAGGAGTCTTGAACCGATTCAAAAATAATTAAAACTTGTAAAGATTCTTTGAGAATTTTGTAAGGTTTCGCGAAAATAAAAAAAAAAATTTAGGTTCCAAGGAAAAATCAAAATAACTTTTCATTTTGAACAATTAATTTTAAGAGATTATTTAAAAAGGTTTCAAAACATTTTAAAAGATTCCAAAAATTGTCAAGGAAGAATCTGAAAGATTTTGAGGCATTTTTTTTTTAATTTTTAAAAGGTCTGACAAAATTAAAAAGAAATTTTCTTGAAAATTTTAGATGACTTTTTTTATTTTGAAGAATAAACTTTAAGAGAAAATTAAAAAAGTTTTTAAACATATCAAACGATTTCCTAAAATTTCGAAAAAGAGTTCAGAAGATTTTGAAGCAAAATGTTTTAATTTGTTAAGATTAAAAAATCAAAAAGAATATCGAGTCAATTCTAGAAATATATAGAAGAATTCATAGATTCAAAAAGAATTTTAAACTTCACAAAATTTTTTAGAAATTTAGATTCTTGAAGATTTCGAAAAGTTTCAAGAAAATAAACAAATTTTCTTGAAAGTCCTAGGAAAATTTAGAAGATTACAAGTCAATTTTTTTACATTTTTAATGATTTTTCAAAACTTTAAGAAAAATTTGAGTCAGTTAAAAATATTTTTAGGAATTTAAGACATTTTAAATAGATTAGAACCTAAATATCTTTTAAAAAGACTCGAATTTTCCTAATATTTTGTAAAATCCTATAAAATAAAAAAAAGTTCTTTAGAATCTTCTAGATTCTTTTCTGAAAAATCTGAAACATTTAACAATTTTTTTTAATTTTCTCAAAAATCTTAGAAAAATTATATTTATATAAATATAGAAACTAATTGATAATACTTATTTTCTTGTTCTCAATTCTCACAATTTAATTTCAGCTCGAATTTAACTGTTTAAAAACTTTAAACAAATAAATATTTAGTTGTAATTTTTATATTGTATTATTATTGTAAATATAATTTTGTGTTCATTATGGTATTGAAAAAAAGTTTTGAATTGGTGAATTTCAATTATCAATATTTGTATGACTAAAAAAATATTGAAAAAGCATTTAGTGTTACATCGATATATTGTTTTATTTATTTCTGGACCGTACGTACAATAAACTTTTTATTTAAAGCTAGAAAAATTAATTTATACATACAAATTTTTTTAAAAATATTTTTTAATATTCTCTGAAAAATTTGATTAAAAAAATAATTTTAAAATTTTCCAGGGATTTAATAATAATTTTATTATCTTGGAAGTTGAATTGTTCATACCATTAATTGAAAATCCTGCAAAAGTAAAAAAATTAACTTGAAATCATGCAGACGCTTTTCTGAAAAGCTTGGATATTTTATTAAATATTCTTATAAAATTAATTTAAAAAAATATTTTTAGTTTTTCTAGGGGTTTTTATACAAATTTTTCATTAATTTATGAACTTTTAAAGTGCTTAAAAAGATAATAAATTTTGTGTTCGAGATCTTCAAAAATCTACATTGTTTTTTTTCATGTTTTGAAATCTTTTCACGTTTTAAATTATTTTGGAATCTTTCCAAAACTTTTTAATATATTTTGAACTTAATCGAATATGTACCAAATTAATAATTGTTTAATTGTCATTTATTATTCAAAACAATTTCTTAATCTGTTAAAATATTCTCTTAAAATTAATTTTTCATAATAAAAAATAATTTTCAATTTCCCCAGCAAACTTATGAAACTTTTTTTATTTTCTTAGAACCTTTAAAGATCCTTAAAAAGCTTTAAAACTTCTTTTTAAATCTTCAAACATTTAAATTCAGTTTTTTTATTTTTTGAAATCTTCTCAAGTTTTACATAAAATTTGGATCTGCTCAAAGCTTGTAAATATCTCTTAAACTAACTCAAATTTTTTCCAAACTGATAATTGTTCAATTTGCTTTGTTTATTAAATAGTAAAATTTCTTGGTAAAATTGTAATATATTTTTTTTTAATTCTAGTTTCTTTTAGAAACTTATATATTACATATCCTAAAAAAATAAAATTGACAATAGAGTACAAGTTGCAAAGTTGATGCGGATTCTGAAAGTATTGTTTGTAAAAATTTATATTTTTCAAACACCCAAATTAAGAAAATTAAAAATTCTGTAGTTTCCTGTCATAAATTGTAGATTTCTACCACAAAGTGATAACATATTAATAAAAAGTTATACAAATTTTTGTATTGTAGAAACTTGTACTTTATTGTTAATTTCTATGCTTCTCTACAAGAAAATATAAGAAAAAAATAGCTATTTATATTTAACTCTATTCTTTCGTTAAATTTTGTTTATTTTTTTCACAAAGAAGTAGATGTTTTAACAAAAAATTACATTTTCAGAAAAGTACTTTCATGATTTTTTGTTTTTTCATCAGGGATATCTAAAATATGTGTGAATAGTAAAATCTAAAGTTTTAATAACTATTGATTCTAAATCTTGCATGAAAAGGTCAGCTAAAACAGATTATATGGAAAACCCATAAAAATCATACCTTGAATCAAAAAAAAATATATAAAAAATAATAAATGAACAAAAATGAATTCTGAGAGTTTTTCTGTTCTAAACTCAATGTTAGTATATGAGGTGACTCTGTAAACGACGCATTGTGAATATTCAGTTTCTGTTTATTTTTTCAAGTTTTACAAAATAAAAGTGAAATTTAAGTTCTCAAAGTGTTGATTTGTAAAATTAATAAAATAAATTTGTTAACCATGTTTTTGTAATTCTTACATTGTGATTTAAACAATCGTTGAATGTTTTTAATAATGGTTTCCTAAGTGTTTTTTTGTGGAGAAAATGGACTATATTGAAATAGACAGAAATTGGGGTAATGGGATTGATGTGATGGGAGGACCTGTGAAAAATATCAAAGAATTTTACTTAATTAGTAAAAAATTAAGATCAACAATTAATACAATTATATAATATACATTCAGAGGTATCATTATGCTACTGCGAAATACAATGTGATCGAGAATGCAAGAAAGTCGAAAAAGTAGTTTTGTGTTCAAAATCGCGTAGAGGATCTATCCATTTTTTCGACATTCGTCTTTTTTTCATTGAAAGGAAGAATATAGTGGAATTTTTTCTTCTCTCTTTAGTCGAAATAGAGCGATTCCGTTCCAAAATATATCTTTTTTGTAAAAAAATGTCATTTTTTATGTTGAAAATTCAACTATTTTGGTAGAAAATGAATCTGATTTGTTCAGGATTCAACTATTTTGTGGAGAATTCATCTTTATTAGTTGACTTCAACTGTAATTGATTTTAAATTTAAATATAAAGTTCAACTCCTTGGTTGAAAATTAATTCTTTCGTTAAAAAATCATATTGTTAGTTTGACGATGCAACTCAAGAATGCAATTCGTCTTCTTTGGTGGAATTCGACTGTGATTGATTTCAAATTAACATATTTTGTAGTTGAATTGAAATAAACTATAACATTTTTCGCTGAGAATTCATCTGCTTTGGTTGAACATGTAATTACTTAGTTGAGAAATCATGCGTTCCTTTAAACTTTCCACTATCTTGGTAGAAAGTTCGAACTATTTGGTTGAAAAGTATTTCTTTTATTGAAAAATCATATTGTTATTTCGATTATGCAACTTTTTTGTAGAAAATTCGTCTTTTTTACTTCTAACTTCAAAAATTTAGGAGACTTTTCTGGCTGACTTAGTTCTAATTTCGTTTTACAATTTGTCTTTCTTTTTCAATTTTGGTTGAATTTATTTTTTTTTTTTCTTCCATTATTTTCTTGTGAATTCTACAATTGTGTTAACATGTCGTTTTGCTTCGACACTGAACTGCTTTTTTCAAAATTGATCTTTTTCGAAATTGATCTTTGGTTACAAAATATTACACATTTTTTTAGCTTGCTTTGAAACATCTGTTTGGCACTTTATCAGTTTTTACGCATAAAAATATATCAGAAAAAATCCAGGAAGATCGAAGATTAAAAAATAGATAAACGACACAATTAAAAAATGCTCATGTTTCCATTTTTAAAATGTGTGTTTATCAGTATCTACATTTTTTGATATTATCTCATGATTTTACTTACAGTGTATTCTTTTTAGGATAAAATCTTAAGCTGTTCGAAGTCGTTTTCTAAGTAAGCTAGAATGAAATGATTTATAAAATACAAAAGTGAAAATTTCATAAACATACTTTTTCTGTTCTTGTTTCCTTCGACGTCTAAATTTGTTTCTAATGTATGTTTATCAGTTCAAATATCTCAGGTTTTCAAAAACTTGTTTCATGTCAGCTTAAAAAAGATTATACTGTAAGAAAACAGGAATGAAAAAATTATCATTCACGAAAATAACAAAATTATGAAAATAACAGTTTTCAAAATGCGCAGTTGGCTAACATGCAAAACCACGCCATATAGCAATAAACTAAAAATTATTTCTACTTTATTAGACGCTTTTGGTATAGGCTATTTCCTTACATATATTTTTGGTTAAGAATTCACATTTTTTGATGAAAATTTTTATTATTTAGTTAAAAACTGAATTATTTTAGTTAAGATTCAATTATTTCCTTGAAAATTTACTTTTTTCTTGAGATTAAAACATAATTTCGGGTTGAAAATTATACTAGTTGCAATACACTGAACTGTTTTTTTTCAAAATTGATCTTTCTTGGGCACAAGATTCAAATATTTGGTGGAGAAGATAATTTATGTGTTGGAAATTCATATTTTTCGTTTGAAAATTTAACTGCTTTCAAGAAAATTACTCTTTTTGCCTTTCTTGGTTTAAAATGCGGCTTCTTCGTTTCACAATTGATCTCTTTTGGTAAAAATATCAATAAAAGATATGAATTTTCAACCAAAATTATGAACCATCAAGCAACGTAACTGCAGTTGTGAAGAAGTAGTTCAACTGTGGAGGAAGTAGTTCAATTTTCAAGCAGAAAAAATTAATTTTGAACAAAAAAAAAACTGAATCCTCAGTGAAATTCGATGAATTTTCTACTACAATGGTTCAATTTTCAACCACAAGAAATGCAATTTTTTCACCAAAAGAGATAAATTTTGAAAAGAAGGAGCGGAATATGTGACCACAACTCGAAAAAAATGTCTACTAAATTGTTCCATTTTCAAGACGAGAATGCACAAAAACCTAATCGAAAAAGGGGCTGTTTCATTGTTAACCAAAAAAATTACATTTTTTACAAGAAGAAATGAATTTTCAAAGCAGAAGGAACACTTTCGAACTTTTGAATTGTCAATTCGAACGGATGATTTTTTAATATGAAACTTACTTCTGAACCGAACATTTTTTGTCTTTCCACCAAAATAATTAAATTTTTACAAAAAAATTATCTCCTCGACCAAATACTTGGATCTCCAACCTAAGAAAGATCGATTGTGAAAAAAATTGTCCGATGTCGAAGCAAAATTACATTTTAACGCAATTGTATAATTCGCTAGGAAATAATTAAACTACACAATAGAAATTCAACCAAACTTTCTCTTGGTTGCAAATTTTTTTTTTTAATTTGAAAATGAACAATTTTTTGACAAAAATAGACCAATTTTAAAACGAAATTGGAACCAAGACAGAACAAAAGCCTCCTAAATTGTTGTATTTTCAAAGAAAAAAGACAAATTTCCCACAAACCAGTTGCATCGTCAAACTAACAATATGATTTTTCAGCGAAAGAATTACTTTTCAATCAAGGAGTTGAACTTTATATTTTAATTTTAAATCAATTACAGTTAAAGTCAACAAATAAAGATGAATTTTCCACAAAATAGTTGAATCCTGAACAAAATCAGATTCATTTTCTACCAAAATAGTTGAATTTTCAACCTAAAAAATAAAATTTTTTTACAAAAAAAGATACATTTTGGAACGGAAGCGCTCTATTTCGACTAACGAAAAAAGAAAAAATTCCACTATATTGTTCATTTCAACGAAAAAAAGACGAATGTCGAAAAAATGAATAAATCCTCTACGGGATTTTGAACACAAAACTACTTATTCGTCTTTCTTGCATTCTCGATCACATAGTATTTCGCAGTAGCATAATGGTACCTCTGAATGTATATTATATAATTTTATTAAAAATGCACCACGAAGAACTTTGAAATGAAACTTCTGCTGCAAGCAGTGTAACCGTCTACGCCTACGCCAGTGGCCGTCCAAAAATCTGAGACGACCCCACGCTGCGTCCGGGAAACTGACTTTCGTCACTGTAATAAAGATCGAATACATTCCAACGTCTACAGCAGAATGAGTTATTATTTTACCTGAAAGTAGCTGACGCCAATTTGTTACATAAGACTTACACTATTGATGTACTAATTTTCAGAACACCTTCTTTTAAATTGCTAAAGATAGAACAGGTGAAAGGAAAAAGCACTAGTAATCGTCACCTTAAGCCAAATTGGAAATTAAAAATGCTTATAATTGTATTTAAAACACAAGGTATTAATACGATAAAATTAAACTGATTTAATAAAAGGATATTTGCGAACTTACCTAAAATCACATTTTTTATCACACGCGGCAAAAACGAGTCTTGTTAAACAAAAAATATTGGGTTGTCTGACGATAACTAATGCAGTGACGATTACTAGTGTATTTACCTTATAAGGATAAAAATATGCATCTTTCGCAGTAGACCAACTTTTGTTTGAAACTTTTTCCTGTAAAATCAATATCAAGAAATTTTACCTGAATTTCCGGCAACTTTGCAGGTGCCTTGAAGCACTTTTCAATACAGATAAGTTCCCTAAAATTCACATGTGCTTTTTATAAGTCATCTTCTACATGTATACAAATTTTCAACCTTTTCCGGGTCACTGAAATTAACCATGAAAATTCGCACCTTTGCCAGATCGCCACCGCTCACCTCTTTCACTCCGACTTTTAAGGCACCCATTTTTACGTTCGTCCGAGTAAGTAGAACCTGTCAGGTGAAAAATTTTCCTTTTTCCGGTGATTACATCATTTATGTCATGGGCTCTTGGTCTATAAGTATGTTCTAATCCTGTTACAGAACCTGTTCTTTTGCATTCTAGAACTGCTACATCACACTTATATAACAGTGTCCGCTGGGTAATTTCATGAATTCCTTGAAATCCACGAAATCCATGAATTCCATGCATTCCGCAAAATCCGTGAATTCCGTGAATACCACGATTTTCGTGAATTCCATAAATTCCGTGAATTCCATGAATTTCATGAATTCCATTAATTCCGTGAGTTTCATGAATTTTAAGAACCCCGTAAATTCCGTGATTCTCATGATTTCCATGAATACCATGAGTACAACGAATTCCGTGAATTCCATGAATGCCATGAATTTCGTGAATTCGATTAATTTCATGCATTCCATGAATTCCGCGAATTCCATAATTTCCGTCAATTCTATGGATTCCGTGAATTCTATGAATTCAATGAATTTCGTGAATTTCCTTAATTCCGTGAATTCCGTAAATTCCGTGAAGCCCGCGAATTTCGTGAATTCCATAAATTCCGTGAATTTCATAAATTTCATAAATTCCGTGAATTTCATGATTTCCATGAAATTAATGAGTGCCACGAATTCCATGATTTCCATGAATACCATGCATTCCGTGAATTCGGTGAATTCCATGAATTCCGTGAATACCGTGAATTTCATAATTTCCATGAATTTCACGAGTACCACGAATTCCGTGAATTCAATTAATAGCGAGAATTTAATTATTTCCATGAATTCCGTAAATTTCATAAATTCCGTCAATTCTATGAATTAAGTGAATCTTATGAATTCCACTAATTGCATTCATTCCATGAATTCCTTGAATTCCACGAATTCCGTGAATTTCGTAAAATCCGCGAATTGCATGAATTCCACGAATTTCGTGATTTTCGTGAATTACGTGAATTGCGTGAATTCCGTGCACTCCATGTATACCGTTAACTCCATGAATTCCATGAATTCCTCGAATTCCATGAAATCCTCGAATTCCATGAATGCCATGAATTCCTTGAACTTCGTGAATTCGGTGAATCACATAAATTCCAGGAATACTAGGAATTACATGAAATCCACGAAATCCATGAACTCCATGAATTCCGTGCATTTCGTGAATCGCGTGAATTGCGTGAATTTCAAGATTACAATAAATTCCATGAATCCGTGAATTACCTGAAATCCAGGAATACCAGTAATCTTATGAATTCCGTGAATTCCACAAATTTCATGAATTCCATCAGTACCGCGAAATCCATCAATTCAGTGAATTCTATGAATTCCGTGAATTTCATGAATTCCGTAAATTGAATGAATTTCATGATTTTCATGAATTCCATAAGTACCACGAATTTCGTGAATTCCATGAATTTCATGAATTCCGTGAGTTCCATGAATAGCGTGAATTGATTGATTTCCAAGAATTCCGTAAATTCCGTCAATTTCATGATTTCCGTGAATTCCACGAGTACCACGAATTCCGTGAATTTCATGAATTCTATTAATTCCGTGTATTCCATGGATAGCGTGAATTTATTGATTTTCATGAATTCCGTGAATTCCGTGAATACCGTGAATTCCATCAATTCCATGAATTCCGTGCACACCATGAATTTTGTGAATTGCGCGATTATTGTGAATTCCGTAAATTCCGTGAATTACATGCATTCCGTATAATCCTCGAACTCCATGAATTCCGTGAATTACGTGAATTCTGTGAATTCCGTGAATCACATAAATACCGAAAATTCCATGAAATCCAGCAGTTCCGTTAATTTCCGGAAGTCCTTGAAAACTAAAAAATCCATAAATTTCATGAATTGTCGGAATTCCATGTATTTCGGGAATTCTATGACTTCAGTATATTCAACGAATTCCGTGGTTTCCGCGAATTACATGAATTCCAGGAATACTAGGAATTTCAGGAATTCCATGAAATCCACGAAATCCATGAATTCCATGAATTCCGTGCATTCCGTGAATTGCTTGAATTCCATGAATAGCGTGAATTCAATTATTTTCATGAATTCCGTTAATTTCATTAATTTCGTCAATTCTATGAATTACGTGAATCTTATGAATTTAAATAATTGCTTGCATTTCATGAATTCCTTGAATTCCATGAATTCCGTGAATTGCATGAATTCCGTAAATTGCAGGAATTTCGTGATTTCATGAATTTCATAAATACCACAAAATCCGTGAATTCCATGAATTGCGTGAGTTCTATTAATAGCGTGAATGTAATGATTATCGTGAATTCCATGAAGCCCGAGAATTTCGTAAATTTTGAACATTCTGTGAGCTCCATGAATTCCATCAATTTCGTGAAATCCATGATTTCCGTGAATTCCATAAATAGCGTGAATTGATTTATTTCCATGAATTCCGCGAATTCCATGAAGTCCGTAAATTTCGTGAATTTTGCGAATTCCGCGAATTCCATGAATTTCGTGAATTTCATGATTTCCGTCAATTCCATGAATTACGTGAATCTTATGAATTCAATTAATTGCATGCATTTCATGTATTCCTAGAATTTCACGAATTCCGTGAATTTCATAATTCCGCGAATATCATGAATTGCGTGAATTTCGTGAATTCCGTGAATTCCGTGAATCACTTGAAATACAAGAATTCCAGGAGTCTATTTAATTTCATGAATTTCTTCAAATCCACGAAATCCATGAATTTCAAGAATTCCATGAATTGCGTGAATTTCATGATTTCCATGAATTCCATGAATTACGTGAATTCCATGAATAGCATGAGTTCAATGGTTTCCATAAATTCCGTAAATTTCACGAATTTCGTCAATTTTATGAATTACGTAAATCTTATGAATTCCAATAATTGCATGCATTCCATGAATTCCTTGAACACCGCGATTTCCGTGAATTCCATAAATTCCGTGAATTCCATAAATTCCGTGAATTCCATGAATTTCATGATTTCCCTGAATTTCATGAATTCCGAGAATTTCATGAATTTCTAGAACTCTAGAATTACTAGAACTAGTAAACCAACAGGGCTTGGTTTACTATTATTTATCAATTGGTAATAAATAATATTTATAAAATGGAGTCTTTTAAAGTGTCCAAAAGAGTAATGTTCGATTTTCTTGTCAAAAATTACATTAAAGACACAAAAATGTTGCGAAATTATTTGCAAGCGATATCTAGTTTTTATTAAGATCACTTGGAAATAGTTGGCAGATCATTGACCAGGCACTATCTTACGCTTTTCTGTCAAAAGTGGAAGCCACCTTTCGCTAATTTTTGCAAATTTGAAATAAAGTTTGAGAAGTGGCTTCGCTCAGATTTCTCTGTAGACTTTTCAGAGTTAAAAGGAAGTCCTGGAAGAATACTGAGTACGGAAAGCTTCGATGAAATTTCGACTGCGAAAAGGATACGCAGATTGATCACCATGGAAGAAACGTATTCGGCAATCGAGATTCAAGAAGCATTTCTCCGAATATTGAGAAATACGGGAAGAAATGAAATTGCTCATGCAATTGTATCTCTCCGAAGTGATACCAGTGATGATTTAGATGATGCTGTTAAAAATGCAGATCATCAAGTATAGCGTTACTCTCAAGAACAAGCTTCAGCTTTAATGGAAGATTCCAAGTTATCCAAGTATCAGTACAATGTCATTCAATTTCAGGCCAAAATGCGAAATGCAGATATCTATCCTTCGCAATGTCAAGTTGCAGAAGCAAAAAAGAATGTTATCCGTCGCAGGTCCATGTAACAGTCAGAGAAGCTCGCATCAACCTTCAGTCTCTAATCGATCATACAATAACACGACTTTTCGAAGATCGTAATTTAAATCTGTGCGACTGTGTTTACAATATCAATGGTATCATTATGCCTGAAAGTGAGTGAAAGTTCGACAGTTGTTTGGAGCAATCCTCACCCAGGGTCTCCCAGACGATGCATAACATTAGAATTTATATTCGCCAAGGAAACAAAGGAATGAACAAAAACAGAGATTCAAGAGCAAAGTCTGTCTAGCACTCTCTGATACAAATTCAGCGTCAAGTTCTCTCCTTTACATACTAAAATGCGATCTTTTGAATGCATAATACACATAGGTTGTTGCTTAGATTTCAAAAAACTGTGTGCAGTGATAGATGAGAAAAAACAACAAAAGGATACTGCTTATACCCAAATATGTAAGGAGTTCAATGAAAGTATCGGTGTGAGATTTTCTCGAGTTTTGCAAATGTTAACAAGTTACTAAAAAGTCCCCACCCTCATGCTTTTTAACAAGTTCGCATTTGAGACAGCACAATTGTAAGTTAGTATTTACCCGTGGTATTTTATGCCTCCAACAGCACACAAAATGTTGTTACATGGAGAACCGGTTATGCTGAATTTTTTACTTCCAATTGGACAGTATTCAGCAGAAGCTGCAGAAGCTCGTAATAAGGATTTCAAGCGGTTCAGAGAATTCAACACACGAAAGTGCTTTCGAATTTCGACCAATGAAGATTTAATACATAAGCTCCGTGTGTCATCTGATCTATTAATTGCCTTTTTAAGGCAAAAGTGGAGCAAGAGTGAATTTGAAATGTATCCTGAAATTATTAAAATGATCAACAAGTACAACTTGAAAGCTAATTCTTCAAGAACATCACAAAACATTTCCAGTGATATCATTTGAAGGTAATAATCAAATATGATTACCTTCTGTCAAAAAATGGCTAAGCTATGTATTTGTTCATAAAAAAACAAATAATATTGAATGACAATTCTTTTCCAGGAAACATCACCACTTATGTAATTTGAAGACGATTAGAAAGAAAGACGATCACTTTCTATCTATAAATGCTCAAACTATGAATTTGTTTATCAAATTTGTTTAAATCATAAACAAATCATATCGATTGACAATTCTTCGTCACTGAATATCAGCATTTATTTAATTTGAAGACGATTAGAAAGAAAAATCATCACTTTCTATCTATAAATGGTCAAACTATGCATTTGTTCACAACATGAACAAATAATATCGATTCACAATTCTTCGTCACTAAACATCACCACTTATGTAATTTGAAGACGATTACAAAGAAAAACTATTACTTTCTGTCTATAAATGACCAAAATATGCTTTTGCTTATAAAATTTGTTTGTAAAATAAACAAATAATATCGAATGACCAATCTTAATCATTAAATATTATCACTCATATAATTTAAAGGTACTAAGAAAGAAAAACTATTACTTTCTGTCAATAAACGTCTGAACTATGCAATTCTTTACATACTTTGTTTATAAAGTAAACAAATTATACCATACAACAAATTGTTATGATCAAACGTAGTCCTGTTGATAAAATAAAGCAATTTCAACTTACAAATATACTTTGCAAATAAAATTTCCAATATGCTGCCATTTTATTAACATAATTTGTTTATAACGATTAGATTCGATATCCTTTAAATTATTTATATTCTTTGTATACTTCACATTCATTTTCGTCGAGAATGGGATTAATTAAGTTATTGATTTCAATATAAAAAATAATAATTAAAAATGTCTCATTTTGCTTGTTGTTTCTTTTTATAAAAAATAGAAAATGACCAAAATTAAGCAATATAATCCATAGATGGCTCTTGTGCAACTGTCTCTGATTACTTCTGCAAAAAATTGAAAATCGGTTAATAATTGAAGGCTGGTGATGTTGAATAATAAATTCCCGATTCCGCCCACTGTACGCTCCTATTCAGATTTTGAAGTTTGGAAGCGGTAAATAAATTCGGTCGCAAAAGGCGGGCTTGCAATTTTGAGTTATAAGAAATTTCGCGTGAAAAATTTAATTATAGTTGTTTCAAGTCAAATTAAGATCGAAGAAATTTCATGAAAAATTGCAAGCAATCCAACTGGCATCCATTTTGATTCGAAGGAAGATAAAAATTTTAAATTGTTCCCTTTAAAGTTTCTGACAATTTGGAATTCTTTGATTGTCACTGGAACTAACCTTATCGTATGTGAAATCTAACGCGAGTCAATTCAAATCACGTAAACTATGCTAGTTTTCGTTCATCCACAAGTATTTTTGAGTAAGAACTAAGAATAACTCATGCAGAGAAAACAAATTATGTATTATAATTTGAAACACGACAATTCTTTAATGTTAGAAAGATTCTCATTCGTTGCTTTTCTTTCATTTCTTTTTCTTTCTTGATTACACCTATCAATGACGGTACACAGGACCAAGGTCTAGCAACTATTAGCTTCGGGGACAGAACGTAGGGCAACGAATGATCATTTATTTGGCTTTTTGAGTAGATACAGCTATATTACGCTACTTGCCAGACAACAGACTAAGCTACTTGCTAGACAACAGAATTCCTTTAATTTATAATAATCCAATAGTTAATGCCCCTGTTCGCACTTCTTTCTTTTCATACATCAATCGAGCCAAAAGGAGGGGTGGTCATCCATCCACGGACTATTGCACGAACCATTCAGAAGAATAGTCACTTCACGTGGAGGTCCTTATGAAGAACGACTGAACTTAAATACTATGAATCGTGGCGGCCTCTGGCGGCGCCGTAACTTAAGTTGACCTGCCGAATTGGCCCCTTCGCTCACGAGACATGCGCACTGCATCCAGATTCTCTATAGAGAAGAGATAAGAGGGCGGCATATTCATTCTTTACTTCTACTCCGAAATTAGCAGTTCGTTCCGACAAAAGTAAAAAGTGAATCTGAGAAAGGCTCAAAATAGACTGTGGAACAGGTTCCACGTGGGGCAAATGGCGACTGCCAGGTTTGTGATTCCTTTTCTACATTTTTTATGAAATTATTCAACCTAAGCAGCAGAAGAGGGAAAAAGCGGCGTTAGAATGATGTCGCACTCTCTTGGCTTCCCTGATAAGCAAGAAAACCTGCAAAGTGATATTAGGTGGCAGTAGTACCCAATCTTTAAAGACCAAGCAATGGAAGGTGACGAAGACGATGAAAGTCTGATACACGCACTACCGAGAATTAAAAAGCATATGGTTGAGAGAAGCAAAAACTATACTGCAATCTCGAAACTGGAGTAGAGGTGCGGGAGTGCAAATTGTACCGAGAAACCTAAACTAGATGTCAATGATCTGAAAAGAACGAAAAGCGACTAGCTTGTTCTTACTGTTAAAACGGGATAGATAAAGTCAAAGACTTTAAAAGTGTGCCTTAGGAGAGAGTACCGAACGCACACATATCAATCCTAATAAACATGTGACACGACACCTGTTTTTCCTACCCATGTATAGGTAAAGTTCGTCAGTGACAGATCGGTGACATTTGCCTTTGACAGAAGCCAAGGTGCTGTTATCACTATTGCTGGAAGACGGATTAAGGGACATGGAATTCAAGAGAGGCATCCCGCACAGGTCGGTGTTGGGACCGATGCCCTGGAAAGAGTATTACAATGACTTACTGAAATTAGACCTGTCATACGAAGTTCACCTTGACGCTTTTGCAGACCGTTCGGTAATGATAGTTGTAGCAAAAAGAAAAAACAGCTTATGAATTCAGCCAACATTGCCATACTAAGGATAGCAAGGTAAATGGAGAAGAGAAAGCTGGAGCTGGCACCGAAAAAAACCGAAACAGATCTCTTAGCCACAAAGTAAAAACGTACAAAGGTAAAATATGTGGTTATTTATTCAAAAAAGACCCTTAAACAGCTAATGGTATGGATGGATACTTAGATGACATTTGAAGAACATTGAGTTTTAAACAGCGTAGTGCATTATAAACTGCTACACGCTCCACCAGTTTGGGAGGAAGCGTTTGCTTCCAAACGAAGCCAGGAAGGAGGTGATGCAATGGTGCGTGGCAGGATAAAAACGCTCACGAAAGCATAGGCGATGGAGATATAAGTTGATTCCTCCAAACATTAGAAAACGAACCGACAAAAGATAGGGAACACAGTTCGCCTAAATGGAGTTCAAACCAAAGGTGCTTGCATTTTTAATTCTTTTATTGTTTTTATTTCGGAGATATGTTAAGACTATCTTAAGGCAAAGAAGAAAAAAATGGCTAAGCCCGTTTACGCAAAAGAAAAAAAATGTTGCAAAATTTTTGTTCCAGTATGTGTTATTCAATATGTTTAATATGTGTTATTTTTTGCAATGTATTATTTTCTATTGGAATCACATAGTATCACAGAAAAGTTTCATTCAAGATAAATTCACACCATTAGCCTAATAAACAAAAATCTTCAACGTGGAAAAAAACAGCGTGAAATTTCGGAGTGACGGATACTTTTAAATTCATGTAACTCCTTTTGAAAGCAGCAATTTTTGCTTTGAAATCAGCATCTGCCTATTTTAAAGTTTCATCTTCAAATTAATCCAATATATGTGTGAATATAGAATTCACTGTGCCCAACCGTGAAGGCGATTCGGGTGGACGGATGATTTCTAGCAGTATTTTGTCTTCATAAGTACTCAGAAGAGGAGGGTGAATGCAATTCTTATAATCCTTTGCATTCTTCTTTACAGCTCCCGCTTCAAGCGAATCCATGTAATTTTGTATCAGATTTTCAATTGTTTGGTCATGCCCACGTTCCTACGTTTTGATAATTTTTCTGTGAACGTTGACGACTCTTGTCTACTTTCTCATCTTCTTCTGTCGATCAAATAGAAAAGCATACTTTTAAAAACTTACCTCCTCCATCGAACCCAAACTCAAAATGCATTTCTTTCAATTGCCTCTTTTCCTTTATCATCACAATTAATCCACTGACATCAGTACAATAATAAATGGTTTCTGGAGCGTCAGTGATGTTGTCTGCCTTTACGTTAAGAAAATCAAAACTCTTGAAGCTGAAATACTTATCCACAGAATGAGTCTCAATCGAAAACTTTGCCTTTAAATTGGGTTCAATAATATCCATTCCAAGTGAAACCTTCGCACCTCCAAGAGCGCCTATGTATAACCGTATAACCGTATAAATATAACCGCATAACCGGCACAACTCCCTTATGAGGTCTTCATACCTCTCTTTCTTTTCATTATCCTTCATATGGCATTGTTGTCAGCTGGTGCCGAAAATTCGAATACGAACATAGTTCGTTTCTCGAAGTCAAGGAGAACTATATCAAGCCTCGAGTGCGCAACAGAAACAATTGTCGAGAATATGAAATCAGTAATATCAATTCCAAGTGAAACCTTTGCACCTCCGAAAGCGCCGATATATAACCGTATAACCGTATAAATATAACCGCATAACCGTCACAACTCCCTTATAAGGTCTTTATACCTCTCTTTCTTTTCATTCTCCTTCATATGACATTGTTGTGAGCTGGTGCCGAAAATTCGAATACGAAAATAGTTCGTTTCTCGAAGTCAAGAAGAACTATGTCAGGCCTCGAGTGCGCAACAGAAAATATTGTCGAGAATATGAAATCCGAATATATCCGACACTTCTCATTCTCGACAATTGACTCTATTTCCCTAGGAGCGTTTAGCGGAGCGGTATTTTGGCTGAGGCCGTAAGAGTGACAGAGATGGTGATAAAGCACTCTTAGTGCCGCATTGTGCTTTTGGATGTGGGTCGTTCCAGCATGCGTTGGACAACCAGATAATATGTATCCCAGATGCTCAGGGTGTGCATGACATGAACTGCAGCCATCATTGGGAATGTCTTGGCTCAAAATGTGGCGACGGTATGCTAGAGTAGAAATGACAGCGTCTTGACATGCCAAAACGAAACCCTCCATGCCCGACTTCAATCCGGGTGATTTAAGAAAAGCAAACGTTATCTCATACGACATCGACAGATCCTTCACATTTCTGTGGAAGATGCCGTGCATCTTCTTCTCGAGGAGCTGTTCGCAGAAGTTTTTCTCCTGTGCTTTCTTAATCCGGGCCTTCAGAAGTGAGTACCCGAGATGGATAAGATTTGATGCATTTTGCTCATCCATGATATTGAAGTGAAGGCTGAGTGTTTTATCAGCCTCCTCCGCTGCTTTGTACAGAAACGCCCCTTTGTCCACTTCTTTGTGTTTCCTGAACGTTTTAAGAAGAGGGTCTTGTCCATTTGCGACTATATGTGCTGTACCCAGAATAATCCTGTTGCGAAGAGATTCGAGATTTAGTATTCCGCGACCACCTTGACGGCGTGAGATGTAAAGTCGCGGAACAGAAGATTTGAGGTGCATGCTTTTGTTCATGTGCATAACTTTTCGGCACCCGATGTCGAGGGATCTGAGCTCGTCCTTCGTCCATGGCACGAGAATTCTAGATCAATATAAAATAGGTATACATTACACCTATATACTTATCTACCCTTCACCTATATACCCATCCACACATCACTAGTTTCCAACCGAGCACTTCACGCCTAACCCGAAAGGGAAACGGCTTAATGATATAATAATAATAATAATAAAATTTCCGGACATTTATGACAATTTGCGGTAATTTATGGGAATTTTACAGTCAAATATGGTCACATACCATAAATTACCCAAAATTAATTTTTTTCAAATTCCATAAATTTCCGAAAATTGATGAAAATTTTCGGTAATTTATGGTAATTTTACCGGTAAATATAGTAACTTATCATAAATTGCCCAATACTCTTTTTTTACCATTTCCGGAAATTTACGAAAATTTTCGGTAATTTATGGTAATTTCACCGGTTAATATAGTAACTTACCATAAATGATTTAATATTGATTTTTTGAAATTTCCATACACTTCTGGAAATTTGTGAAAATTTTCGGTAATTTATAGTAATTTTACCGGTAAATATAGTAACTTATCATAAATTGCCCAATAATCATTTATTATCATTTCCGAAAATTTATGAAAATGTTCGGTAATTTATGGTAATTTCACCGGTAAATATAGTAACTTACCATAAATTACTTAATATTGATTTTTCAAAATTTCCATAAATTTCCAGAAATTTATGAATATTTTCGGTCATTTATGGTAATTTTACCGGTAAATATGGTAACTTACCATAAATTATACAATATTCATTTTTTTAAATTTCCATACATTTCCGGAAATTTATGGAAATTTTCGGTAATTTACGGTAATTCAATCAGTTATATATGGTAACTTTCCATAAATAACCGCAAAATTCTATCATCTGCAACCAAAATTTCATCACAGTTTTTACGTTGAGTGGACTGATAATTGTAAAATGCCAGCTCATAGATGTATAATTTTCATTATTCACCTCTGACGTCACTTTTCAGACCCTAGGGAGTAAAAAGTACTTTTTACTCCCTAGGGAGTAAAAAGTAGAGCTTTAGCCCCGCTTCATAGGCGTCGAAAAAAAGGGCTGAAATCATGCATGTGTTATAAAAAAGATTTAAAGTGAATCCAAACAATTATTAGAGAAGATTAGGGAATAAATAAAGCTAAATAAAATTGCAAGGGACTTTATACTACACTGAATATACTATTTCATTTTGAATATACTAGGTATATTTAAGGATTTCTATGTATTTCTAGGGATTTCACGAATTTCAAAGGTGTCAAGGGATTTCATAATATTTAAGGGATTCGTAGGATTTTAAAAGAAATTATGATTTCAAGGTATTTCTACGGATTTTAGGGGATTGAAAAGGATTGCCGAGTTTTTCATTTTTTAAGGATCTCAACAGATTTCAAGCATTGTTAATGAATTTGAACGGATTTTAAGGCTTTTAGATTTTTCTTTTAATTCTTAAGTATTTCACGCGATTTTTTAGGAGATATATATTGTATTCCGAATTTCAAAAATATTTATTTTTGTGGTTGAAAGTTAATTCTTTTAATTTAGAAAGTGTGCAATCATATTATGAGTTCAGAATTCATCTCTTTTGGTTAAAAATTCGACTCTTTGGTGGAAAATTTAATTATCTTGTTGAAAATTCAACTAGTTTGTTACTTTTTTTTTTTGCTGGAAATTCATCCTTTTTGGCTGAAAATCAATTCTCTTTTGGTTGAAAGTCAATTGTTTTTATTTACAAACTGTACAATTGTATTTTGGGTCTAGAATTTATATCTTTTGGTTAAAAATTCGACTATTTGGTTGAAATTTAATTAATTTCTGGACATTTTACCTATTTTATTAAATACTCATCTTCTTCGGTTGTTAGTTAATTATTTTTACTTGAAAAGTCTAAAATTATATTTTTTGTCCACAATTCACCTCTTCCGGTTAAAAATTTTACTGTTTGGTGCGAAATTTCATTATTTTGTAGAAAATTCAACTATTGTTAGAAACGTTATCTTTTTTGTTTAATGATTCATCTTTATAGGTTCAGAATTCAACTATTTGGTTAAAAATAGAAAACTTTCTTAAAATTCCGACGTGTCAGCTAGAAAACTCAACTATTTTGATGAAAATTTATCGTTTTTGATCAAAAATTGTAGAGTTTTCTTGAAAATGTAATATTTTTTTACTTGAAATCTTAGGAATATGGTACCTACATTAATTTTATTTTAAATAATGTTTCCCTGTTTTAAGTGCATTCTGTACAGTGAAGTCTAAACTCACTTTTACAATAATTTCGATCATACATTTTATATATTTAAGTTCTAAGATATTTAATTCTTTTCAAGTTTTATATAATCAACTTCTTCTCTGACGACTGAAATCAGTAAGACTGTCGCCCTAGCGGATATCGTGAACGATCACTTCACTAGACCCGCTAGGACATATTTTCATCCTTTTTTACATTTATTCACAATTTCACATAGAACTTAACACTCTTTTCAACTTTTTATATAATTATATTTATTTTCTTGTACGCGTAATTATTTGTGTTAAAAAATTACCATTTTGAAGCTTTGTACGGCAGGGTTCACCACGTTTAACAAGTAGTGGCTGACACGACAAGTGCGTGGCTGCCAGGAATTTTTTATGTTATTTTTTTCTTCGGTTTCTAGGAAGCCTACAAGCTGTACGAAGTTTAGGGTCGTTTCGTTACGGCAGGGCTCATCAGAATAGAGCCAGTGACTGCCTTGGCTGCCAGTAGCAGCCAAAAGAGTGGGTCAAACAATCCCAAATAAATGTCCGTCAAACTTGTCCTTCGACTGGTTCCTGGTCCTTTGCGGTAAATTAAAATTTGAAATAAAATTGTAAATTCGAGTATCAAAAATTCATACCCTTCGGTGTGAACGATGAGCCGTAACGAGATGTAACCGTAACGTTCGTAACCCTTTGCAGGATTCCTGGAAACAGCAGAAAAAAATTGCATGAAAACTTTCTGTCAGCCAAGCACTTATCGTGGCAGCCAACACCTGCTGAAAGTGTTGAGCCCTACTTTACGGTCAGTCGGTAGGTAAAGGGAAGTACTAAGGTTGACCTAGTCTCTGTGGCTGATACTGTCAGCCAAGACAGCCAGTGGCTGACTTCTAGTGAGCGCACAGCTTTTCATTATCAATTTTTAAGCACGTGAACGAATACGAATGAATGTGAACGTGTAAAAAGATAAAAAGACTGTTGACGTCTATATGAAATTGTAGTAAAATCAAGAAAGGATGAAAATATGCCCTAGTGTTCACCAGTTCCGCTAGGGCAAGCATCTCGTATCGCTATGCAACACTAAGAATTAAGAAATGTTTCATCAGACCTTCTTATTTATCAAGCGAAAGAGTATTTATGAATCAATTGATATCTTGAACTTCTCCAACACGAATTGCGGTCTGTTCATGGAGCATTTGACAGCTCACTCCCGGGTTGAAACATGACAACTCCGAATTGGCGTACAGGTCGCATCGGTCAGCCCTGCGTAGTTTTCAACACTCGGTTCGGCGGAGCGTGACCGAAACGTGTTGGATGGATTGGAACACGTTGAGAATTTTCAACGTGTCGCGCTTCTATCGAGGCGATATGAACATTGCATTGCTGTGACTCGAGGGAGAGCGAGAGAGGAGAGGAGAGAGCGAGATCAGCCATGGCGATGTACAGTGCTGTGCACACAACAACGCAAAGTTGTTCAGGGTGGGACAGAATAGAATAGGTGGGGCCGTTATTAATCTGGTGTCGAGTTGAGCACAAAGTTATATAGGAGCTCAGGAAATGAAACACGAGAAACCTCCCTCCGCCCCGAGCCTCTCACCCCCGAGCTTAACCGGTTTCAACCCCCTTCTGTCTCCGCAGTCCTACGGCGTTCAACTTTGAATGTATTACCGGACCACCACCTCCGGTCAGATGGAGATATAACAATCAACGACACACGAGCCATGGGCCCACGGATACATGCATATTTATGTCTTTTCACTATTTGAAACTCCCGACACTCTGCTGCTTTTTATATATTTTTGCAGAGTTTCTGAAGGGGAACTCTAGAGTCTAGACAAGAAGAGTCTGCGATGGAAGCGCAAATCCGGCGATTAGTGATTGGGGTGGTCGCCCCCCCCCCCTGAGATTCGGGAAACCAAATTTGAAAATTTTAAATTTGTATACCAGGTCCACAAAGTAAGCCTCTTAACTTCCTTGACAAATTTGACCCCCCTGATTATCAGACCTTATTTTTAGTATCTGGATCATGTCTATAATGATTGTAGGTAGCAACACATGTCTGGATTGTGCAGAACTTTATGTTTTGGAAAAACAGTGAAATTTTCAACCAAATAATTAAATTTTCAACAAAAAATGGATTTAAATGTTGAAGATTAATTTTCTACTGCAGAAGACAAATTCTCTGCAAGAGAGAGATAAATTTCTAACCAAATAGTTAAATTTTCAACTAAGAAGAATAATTGAATTTTTGACCAAGAAAGGTTTTTCTGTCAATAAAGAAAGAAAATTTGATAACAAATGTTCGAATGTCAAGCCAAAAATACGAGCTTTCTGCAAACCAGTTGAATGTTCAACAAAATACATACATTTTTAACCAACTAGTTGAATTTGCAACAAAGAAAATTAATTTTTTGGCAGAAAAAAAGAAATTTCAATAAATTACCTAAATTTTTAACAAAATAGTTAAATTTATCAACTAAAAAAATCAATTTTTAATCGAAAATGGAACAGCTAAATTTTACTTTTGAAAAAAAAGTTAAAAAAAAACGAATCTTTTACAAAGCAGTTAAATTTACTACCAAACTGTAGAATTTTCAATACAAAAGACGAATTTTTTGTATAAAAAAAAGTTGAATTTTCAACTAGAAAATTGAATTCTTATCAAAATAAATAAATTTTTCACCAAATAGTTGAATTTACAACCAAGGAGATTAATTTTATACCAAAAAATACGAATTTTAATTTTGAAAAAAAATGTGATAAAAAAAAGAATCTTCTACAAAAAAAGTTAAATTTTCTACCAAACTGTAGAATTTTCAATACAAAGAGACGAATTTTCTTCAGAAAAACAGTAGAATCTTCAACCAGACAATTGAATTCTGAACAAAATAAATACATTTTTTACCAAATAGTTGAATTTTCAACCAAGGAGATTAATTTTCTACCAAAAAAGGCGAATTTCAATTTGGAAAAGAAAAATGTAATACAAGAAAAGAATCTTCTACAAAGAAGTGAGATTTTCTCCCAAACTGTAGAATTTTCAATGCAAACGAATTTTCTGTAGAAAAGAAGAAAAGCATTTTCAACCGGAAAATTGCATTTTTAACAAAATAAATGAATTTTTTACCGAATAGTTGAATTTTCAATCAAGGAAATTAACGTTCTACCGAAAAAGTCGAATTTTTCACAAACTACATAAATTTTCAACCAAAAAGATTAGTTTTGTACTAAAAAAATATATTATTGACAAAATTCGTACATTTTCAACCAAATAGTTGAATTCGCAACAAAGAAAATTAATTTTTGAACAGAAAAAATGAATTTTCAATAAATTACCTAAATGTGCAACAAAATAGTTGAATTTATAAACTGAAAAAATCAATTTTCAACCAAAAGCGGAACAGCTAAAAATTGAAAAAAAGTATAGTATAAAAAAACGAATCTTCTACAAAGCAGTTAAATTTTTTACGAAACTGTAGAATTCTCAATACAAAAAGATGAATTTTCTGTACTAAAACAGTTGAATTTTCAACTAGAAAATTGAATTTTTAACAAAATTAATACATTTTTTACCAAATAGTTGAATTCTCAACCAATTAGATAAATTTTTTACCAAAAAAGTTGAATGTTTTCACATACTACATAAATTTTCAACCAAATAGTTGAATTTTTAAACTAAAAAAATCAATTTTCAATCAAAAATGTTTTAGTTAATTTTCCACTGAAAAGAATTAATTTTCAATAAAGAACAAAACAAAACTCCTATAAAACAGTTGAATTTTCTACCACATACTTGAGTATTCTACCAAATTATTGAAATTTCAAGACAAAAAGACGGATTTTCTATACAAAACAGTTGAATTTTAAACACGAAAATGTGAAATTTCAAAAAGAAAGTTCATTTTCAACTTTATACCTGAATTTTCTGTTAACAAAATTATTTTTCTAACCCAACAAAAAAAAAATTTTAACAACGTAGTTCAATTTGTAACCAAAGAGATAAATTTTTTAATAATTATTAATCTTCAAGAAAGTGGTACAACTTTCCACCGAGGAGTTAAATTTTCAACCTTAGAAGATGAATTTAAAAAATATATATAATAGTAGATATTTCAACTAGAAAAAAAAAAATTTGATGAAAAACAATTGAATTCAACCAAGGAGACGAATTATCAAAAAAGTACTTGAATCCTTAACTAAAAAAGATCGTTTTCGACTAAACAGTACCATTTTTAAGCAAAAGAATTGATTTTAAACCAAAAAAGACGAATTTTCAACAAAATTCGTATATTTTTAAGAAAATAGTTAAATTTTTAACCAGAAAAATTAATTTTCTACCAAATAGATGAATGTTTAACCAAATAGTTGAATTTTCATTCTAAAAATCATCAGTTTTCAATCAAAAATGGAATAGTTAAATTTTAATTAGAAAGAAAATTCAATTTAGAAAAGCGAATTTTCTACAAAACAGTTTAATTTCTTACTAAATAAATTTTCCACTAAACTTGTTGAATTTTCAAGCCAAACAGGACTGACATACCTACAAAATCGTATGATACAAAAGCAGATATTGATTTTTGCTGTAAGCACAGTTACATTTTAAAATAGGGAAATAGTTATCGATTTGATACAATATAGTACACTTTCTAACACTAGAAAATTATTCTGCTCTATATTTTCGCAATAAATGTTATCATCAAAATCGAACGCTTTTTTATGTTGATAGAAACCATAAATAATAAATATAAATTGTCAGATACTGATTTTTGTTGGATAGAAGTATACATTCTGACATGTAGAGTTATAGGTATTTGATTTTTTGCAATAAACCTACTTTTTCATTTCAATATTTTTCTATGTATATGGTTCTCTCAAACTCATATGTAAAACTGGATAAAAGAACATTTCTCTAACACCACTTTGTTTCTTTAATTGTCCAGAAGTTATAAAATCTCATAGAAAATTTAAAAAAAATTATAGTTTCTGTCCTTTATCAACTGGTAATATTGTTTCACTTTTTTTTAGTTTCTCTAATTTTCTGTCTTGAAGGACAATATTTGAATTTGCCAATGAACCTAACTTTACAGCAGAAGCGAAAAACCTTTCTGGAGGAACAATTTACAATTTACATTATTATAAGGTCGTGGCTACGTGTACCGAACAATCAGTAGAAGTAGCTGGATTTTTTCGGTATGTGTAGACACTTCCTTATTATAATTTAAACAAAAGAACACTTAATTTATCGACTCCTTCACATACACCTGATCAAATATTTATTCATCAATTACATTCATAATTCTATGAAAGACAATTGAAAAACAAGTGTCCCAAATACGTATCCATAATCCACAACTATTTATTCCAAAACTTCCAATTCATAGTCATTAGCCTCCTTCGATCAATTTCACCCAATAATAACTAAGCTTTCTCCCAAAGTAGACTCCAAAGATAGTTTCAAAAATATAATTTTAGGCATGACTATTAAAATTTAAATAGATTACTCATGGACGAAAATTGCCGGGGCCAGGAACCATTCCCATTTCATTAACCTCGTTTCATTCACGCATGAGACAACTTTATCTAATTCGAAGGAACTCGCAATGAATTATATAAATGTCGTCAAATTTTCGTATAGGTTCCTTCTGATGTGGAGAAGGGATAAAGGCGGTGTGTAGGTTCAGGAGGAAATTAATTGGCTTTTCGTCGACGAGACGTGGTTCAGAGGGTTGGACGTAAAACCTATTGTTGACGAACTGGTCGGTCAGGGTTGGGAACATTGGCTGAGATAAAGTGGATGGAGTGCGATTAAAATCACATCAACCAGTCTCGATGCACGAAATACTTGCGTTTAGTACCACTACTGCTGTGTAAAAAATATATTTTTCACAGAAAAGGAAACTTTATTTTTCTTCATTTTGCTTCTGTCGAGCTTCTTCTTCGGTCGATTTTAGGGCAAAAAGTCTGGAATCCACTGGTACAAATGGTCTTGTAATTATGGCAATTCTCGTAATGACGCATGCTACTGATACTGCCCTTTACTTCATGGAGTTACGAATTGGTTTCACGGAACCTCAACTACCTTTTTAGAAATAGAGAGGGGCTTTTAGCTCTTTATTTAATTAGAAAAAATGTTTTATTTTCTGAAAACAGAAAGGACCAATGATAATTTTTTTAATTGATCCGGAAGTGGACCATCTACTTTGGAAGGTCTGGTCTGGTCCAGGACTAGCGCTGATCAGCTATCGTGAAACAACAAAATTCTAAATTCGATCAGCAAATTTTTATTAATATTTTTCACGATTAAAACAAAAAATACAATCATATAAAAAATTGCTTTTCAGTAAATTTGTAGATCCTTTTTAGATAATTGTAACAGTATTATTTCTGATTTACATAACAATATTAGTAGTGCCTTAGTAATATTACTATGAATATTATATGTAATAATCATAAATTTACGAAATATTAAATGAATAAACAAAAAAGGGGCTCTTCACAAATTACATAATGTGTTTTTCTGAAATTTCCAAAAATTTTATAAACTTAGGGCACGAACATACATATAAAAGATAAACTGTATTAATCAAGTAGATGTGGTAGTTTAATTGAATTAGTAAAAAAAAAATGTGTCAATAACAGTAAGTATTTAGTTTGGAAAACGTAAAATTTTAAATAATTTCTTCATGGCCTTCCTTTTTGTTTGAAAATGTATCTCTTTTTGTAGAAATTTCATCTTTTTTCATTGAAAATACAACAGTATAGTTGAAAATTAATCTGTTTTGGTTAATTATTTCCTTTTTTGTTGAAAATTCATATTTTCACGTTAAAAATTTAACTGTTTTGTAGAAAATTCATAATTTCTACTTGAAAAATTAGAAAATTCAACAATTTAGTAGAAAAATTAACTATCTGGTCCAAAGTTGAACTACTTCATTAAAAATTTAAATAAAAATTTATATTTTCTGGTGGAAAATGAATTTTTTTGGTTAAAAACCTAACTATATTATCATATCAACTATTACATTTTTTATTGAAAATTCATCTTTCTCGATTGAAAATTTAACTCCTTGTTTGAAAGTTGAACTACTTTCTTAGGAAATCATATTTTTTTTGGTTAAACATTTATCATTTGAGTAGAAAATATATCTCTTTGGTTGATAATTGAACCACCTTGTAGAAAAGAACCCCGCAGAATTTGTACAGAAATTGGCTTTCGGCTAATTTGTTTGTAATTGAGAGAAAATGTAGTTCATGTCATGGTGATTAAAAGTCTCCATGACCACAATTGTATAAAATGAGGTAATCGTGGTGTAATTGGCGTTCAAATATCACTATGAATTCACATCATGGTTTGAACTATGGTGCAGGCCACAATCACAGCCATAAATGTAGTTATTTATATTATAAAGAGAGTTTTATTTTTAAAGTCGCACCTCAATAATTTTACAGAAAAGCGTTTTATGCTGAAAAGATCCAAACAAAAGTTGTAGGGTTTTCAGGGAGGCATACGATACTGACCTTGACTTTGACCTTGGCCTTCATTCTTGAGACTTGTTTGACGGTTAACATGAATTTTTTTAATAGAAGATTCCTTTTTAACACCGGAAATATAACACTAGTGCGAGAAATTCTGCGTTCTATACCTCTATTTTACTGTCGCAAACTCATATCCCTGGGGTCTAAAGGTCATGTAGGGATCATACAGGCTACCCTTTTCATGCTCGTATCTTTGGAGTTCCCGATTCCCGAGCTTCTCGTATCTTTTGAGTTCGAGTGTATTTGTTCAGTAATCATTTGTCAACTTGACGATAGTTAGGGAGCGTCCATAAACCACGTAGCCTGTTTTCCTTTTGTTTATAAGGTTGTGTCCTTCATCACTTAACGGCAAATTTCTTTTCGTCTTTATTCAAACAAAAGAAGAACAGGCTACATGGTTCCATAAACCATGTAGCCTGTTCTTGTTTTGTTCCGAGCGAGTTACGACTACCCTGAAAGGGAAATGTCTTAATGGTATAGTAATAATAATAATAAAGTTCCATAAAATTTACAATCCCATCAGATATACCAGTTTATATACATTGATATTGATTTTTTCTTACATTACTACTCCTGTGTCTAGAAAATAGTTTAAAAATATTGATATTTCACTATCGCGGTGAAACGATCTTTTACACGAACAAAATTGCACTAAATTGTGCCATGCACTCATAAACTGAACGTAAAATGCTTCTAGTTGATGCAAGATCTAAAAATTTTTTAAATGCATGGAGGAAGTGGAAAAATATTCTTCACTCATAGTGTGACAATGTCAAAAGTATGTCTGTTTTATTCGCTCCTGATTATTTGCGTTCGCATCGGGTATACGAATAAATTATACTGGGCTGATGATTTATCAAAGAATATCCAACAAAAGATACAGCCATATCAGGTGTTGATATTAGGAATTGGTAATTCAAGATTTCAAAATATAATTGACGATGTACTTCTCGCGATTGGACAAAGGATACCTCGTTGGTCAGCGAATTTAAAAAATCTAAATCGATCCAATGTTCATTTTTTAAATCACTTATCTGTACTTCAAAATCCCCGCCAGACGACGCTCTTCATTCTTACAAAAACATCTCAAATCGATGAAGATTTTTCATCTATCAGATCAAATTTAAACAGCCTTGTAAGTGTTGTAAATCTAGTATCTGGCGCACGAACAAGACCGAAATGTCTGATTCTGCACTTGTCACAAATCGCTTTTAATTATGAACAAATATTACGAAAAGCCTGGTCAAAACACTTCCTGGACATAAGTATCCTTGAGATCCTTGCTCATCAAACTTCAAAGAAGCTCGATTTGATTGCTAATCGACTTGAGATCCGCATATTGCATTCCTGGAATCCATTTATGGGAACCTACATGAAAAGAGTGTTTTCTTCAAAAACAAACTTGTTTCCATCAAAGCTTCGCGACTTAAACGGACACGAAATAAAAATGGGTGTTTATGACTATCCGCCTTTTCTCGAAGTATCAGCTGCTCGCAAAGGAGAGCTTGGTGTAAATACAAATATTACAGGAATTGCTGCCAAACTTCCTGAAGTGTTTTCCAGAACATTGAATTTCTCACTCATCAACGATGCGACGTATCAAAAAACAGTGGGACGATTGGATTACAACAACAAAAACGGAACTGGTGTATTTCATCAACTAATCCATAACAAGATTCAGTTAATTGCAGTAGAACATATGATAATAGGAACAAAGGAAACACGTATTTTTGAAAGCAGTACAGTCACAGGAATTGTTGAACTTTGTGCCATGGTACCAATTTTACTGAAGGAAAGTACATCCTTAAAAATTACAATGGATTCTTGGATTGCACCTACCTTCATTATCTGCTTATTGGCATTAACTTGGGGTCTCTCTCGCTTACTGAAATTCAATATTCGCTACTGGCCAGTGATGTATATTGTGCAATTGGTAATAGGAGCACCTGTACCTCAAGAACCTCGAAGATCACAAGAAAGGCTCATCTTTTGTATCATTTTTTTATCAAGCATTGTTTATTCGTCGTGGATTTACATTGCAATGACAAGTATTGTTCTGGAGACAAAAGGAGAGATCAAAGTTAATTATCTGCAGGATGTGGTCAACCTCAACCTCACAGCTTCATATCCCAGTAAGGGTACGTACACATTGACGAAAAATTACAAGGTGGAAAGTGCCCCGAGCTTAGTTGAGAAATACTCTATTTCACAAACAGAAACTTGTATCGGTATGTTACTCAAGCATGCAAATGTCTCGTGCTTCATGTTGCAAGAAGTAGCTAACCAGATGATGCAGGATAACAGAGGTGAACAAGGTCAGCCTTTAATGTCCATTGTGGAAGAGAAGGTAATGAAAGGAGTCAAAGCTTTAAAATTAGAAGCTGGTTCACCCTTTGTTGAAAGATTTGATCAATTAATAGTGAGACTACAAGCTGCTGGTGTCTACAAGAAATGGTACGAACGAGACACACTGAAGTCACAATATTTGAATCTTCGGCTGGAACAACTGGCAGGATTTACGGATGTGAAATTCGAAATCATTTTTGTGCCCTTAGTTGGGTTTGCATTAGCATTTTGTATGTTCATTATTGAACTTATTGTAAGTAAGGTTAGGTTTTGAAGGAAAGTATAATATGTTAAGATTCGAATACCAAGCTAGATGTAAGAGGCTCAAATTCCTTGTGATTTATTATATTTAACAAATTGTTGATTCCAGGATATTGTGATTTGAGACAAACTGTGTACAATTGTATCATATGGGCGGAAACGTGTAATATTTATAATTGGTTATATATTCTTCAACCAAAAAGTCTATATTTCTGTATTTTTCGTGTCTGTATCCCAATTATTGGTTACTGACACAACTTTAATTAAGTTTTATTCGAACGTAACCATTTTTTTTATTGAATATATTTTTTCTCATCACTGGGGTCAATAATAAAAAACCACAATTATTTTGCGACGTTTTGTCAGCTTGGTTTGCTAACCTCTTTAGGCTTATTAGTTTAAATTAAAAAATCACGCTGGTCATTAAAAAATATAAAGTTCAAAAAGAATTCAACTAGTCTTTGATTGAAAATTCAAACTTCTGAGCCTGAAGAGGTCAGCAAATTAAGCTGACAAGACGTCGCGAAATAATTGTGGATTTTTATTATTAACCCCAGTGGTCAACAAAAAAGAAAAAGATCTTCAAACTTAATATGGAGGGTGATAGATATTTTCATACCAATTTTTCTTATTCTCTTTGAAAAATTAATATGGAAACGGACGATATTTTCAAGTATGGAAATCACTGAAAACAAAATTTAAACAGATTGGGTGGTAAATAGTTGTCTTTTAGGGCCATGCAGTTATTAATGTAGTACCACGAACATTAAGTGTGAAAAATTTGAATTTATTTTATTGGTAATTGTAACAGTATTACTTGTGATTTAGCCAATAATATCAGTAGTACCTATGAATATTAGTACTGACATTGAATGTAATGATACAAAATTTACAAAATAATAATAAATAAATACGGGGTCATTCCTCCTCATGGGTAAGATACAATGAGATTGGTTAACTTTCTTGATGAAAATTACTTTTTTTGTTGAAAATTCTCATTTTCGGGCTGAAAATTCCACTGTTTTGTAGAAAACTCGTATTTTAGGCTCGAAAAAAGATGGTAAAAAATTCAAAAATTTGAAACTACTTGGTCGAAAGTTAAATCACTTAGTTAGAAATTCAATTTCTTAGTTGAAAATTCATCATTTCAGTGAAAATTAATTTTTTTTTTGTAGAAAATCAATCCTTTGGTTTAAACATTCATAGTTTTGCTTGAAAATGTATTGATTTTGTTGAAAACTAATTTTTTTTGTCTGAATTGAATCCTTTCGTTTGAAAATTCAATTATTTGGTTGGAAATTCAACTGTTTTGTAGAATGTTTGTGTTTTTATCTTGAAAATCAAACATTTTAGATGACATTTTTTCTTTATTGACTTTTTTGGTATAAAATATAAATATTTTGTTAAAAATTCGTCTTTTTTGACTTATTATAACTGTTTTTCATTTCAAATGAAAATACTATTTCGATTGAAATATCAACTATTACATTTTTTGTTAAGAATTTATCTATTTGGGTTGAAAATTTAAGTAAGCATGTATCATTACAGAATATGAGAAGGAAATACAAAAACGACCTTGAAGGAAACATAAAACTATTATTCAATGAAATGAAGGGATGTAAGAGTACAGAGTTTGTCAGTATGAGAAACAGCAAAGGTGAAATTCTATATGATACAGACGGGATAGTAGACGCTTTAAAAGACTCTTTTGAAGAATTATTAGGAGGTGACGGTATAGAGCAACAGTACTGCGACATAGAACATAATGAAATAGAAACCCCAATTGAGAAAGTCTATGTCAGTGAAGTTAGAGATATAATTAAGAACTTAAAAAATGGTGAAGCTGCTGGTGTAGACAGTATTAGCGCTGAAATGCTTAAGTACGGTGGCGAGTACATACCTCACAGGTTGTGCGAAAATTTTTTTTCACGAAGATGAACATAAAAAACTAAAAAATCTACTTTTTCTTCACACTTTGCATTTAAATAAAAGTTGAAACAAAATACAATTAAAAAATCAAGCCACATAACTCTCTTCAAAATTTAATGCTGAATTTTTCTAATAAGAAAAATCCAAAATTGGTTGAAAATTGCCAGCTACAAGTTATTTGAACCTCGTTTTTTTTTATTTCATCCCACTTTGCGACGCGTCGCCGCCAGTCGCGGCGCGCGGGGTAGAGAGGGGAATTAGGCCACGTCCATAATGGTGCCTCATAGTCAATTTTTGAAATTTTTCAAATTTACCTCAAATTCATGTTCTGCGAGTTGGAAAACACTTCATTACTGACTATGATACAAGTCCGCGACTTTAATAATTTTTTTCAAAAATTGTATCGCAATTTTAAATTTTTCAATTTCAATCTCAAATTAAGTTTTATGGAATTCCGCGTATTACTTAATTTGTTTCAAAATTCTAGTAGTTTTTTTTTTAATTTTAGCATTTTGACCACAACATTCGTTCCGAAGCAAAAATCTGGTTCCGGTTTTGTTCCGGCTAGAAACAAACCGGGAGGAGGAACGAGGTGTTTGGGACCTGGATCAAGGAGAGATAAGTGTGATTTCGTTCTGGAAAGGAACGAGTAGTATTATCGTTTCATTCGGTAACCGATTCCGACTCCGGAATAGTCGAGTTTTCGTTCTGGATTTACAATCCTATTATAGAAGTTTAAAAAACGATATCTCAAAAAGTACTCTAGATATTGATTTAAAAGTTTCAGATTTGTGTTTCTCGCAAAGGAACCTCTCACAATTCATATAAAGAAATTATACACTCAATAATTTTACATGAAAACTCGGTATCTCGAGTACTATTTAGGATATCCATCCAAAAGCTTTAGATTCGTGTTTCTTGAAAAAATCCTATAGTAATACGCATTAAAACGTTGTCGCCACGGATATCGTAATCTTGTCTGCAAAGGCATGAAATTCGGTGTAAAGTATCATTTTGCTATTAAACTATTTCTTTCATTCTCTTTAATACGCATGAGTTATCGGTTTTCATGATTTTTCTAATTAATTCATCTGTCATTTACCACTCACATCTCCTACAATATTTGTGCTAGGAGATGCCGGAAACTTTTCTCCTAGTCCGATTTTCCTCGCGGATAGCTTAAATTGAAGCTTTTAGCATGCGAACTTGTGGTAAAAAATAAAATTTACTATGTGATACTCTTTTTCTATAGCAGTGTATAAATAATATATAAATAATGAACTTTTGTTTGTCAGGGTTTGTAATGACTCTCGAGTCCGGAAGCCTACGAAACCCTTCCTTGAGGGTGCTTGCAGAATCTTTGGCTCGAATTTTTTTTTTAATAACGCGGAAAAAAACTTGTGATCTATCACAAAGCGGTAAAGTAACTTTTATAGATATTTTAGGGAGAAACATTTTTCATATAAAAACTTTTTTTGTAGCTCGCACTTTTTTTCAAATAACAAATGTTCATTGTAAGTAGAATTGCCACTATTATTCTAAATTTTATAAATTTCCGAATGGATTTCAAGAGAGTCTGAAATCTGTCATTAGAACCAAGAAAGGAAAGTTAGATACCTCAAGCAATTGAAAAATATAGCGTCACAAATCAAATTTGCCACCATTTTTCTTAACAAAAAAAAAATTGGTCCATAATGCACTGTTGTAGACTGTAGAATATTTTTAAATTAATGTTCAGACAAAAATAAAAACAAATTATGAAAAAAATACGGTTGTTTTTAATGAAAACAGATTAATAACCAAGCAAACATTTGCATTTTGAAAGAAAGATGACAGTTCTACGTAAGTTAACTTAAAAAAAAATCTCAACCAAATAATGAAATTTCCAACCAAAAAGGATAAGTTCAGCACCAAAAATATAATAATAGAATTCTCAACCTAAAGGAATTAACGTTCAACCAAAAAACTTTTTCAAAAGCTCAGTTTTAAAATGTCAATGTGCATGTAGAATCCATAGCAGATAATTGATGCCGAAAATTGGATGCAATTGATGAATTAGAATTTACTCTTTGTGTGAGTGTATAGTACGTAAATAAACATCAAATAATTTCAATAATAATACTATATAAAAGATACATAACCTAAAGCCTTTTAGGAAATGCTGAATTGGATAAAAACGATAATTACAACCACATACACAACTTATGATATACCAACATACCATTTTGTGCATTAAAAAAATGTAATCCTCTATTTCTTGTTGCAGAGTTGAGTTCACAATTCGAGTGTTTGCCGAATGGCGAACCTATTCCTGGTGTGCCTCGTTGTAGACCTTCTTATTTTTCGGGCCTACTGAATCTACCCTCTGAGAAACCTCATTCTCCAGAAAGAAGTCTTCCTCTTGCTACACCTCATTCTCCAAAAAAACCTCTTCCTCTTGCCAGATCTCATTCTGCAGAAAGGACTCTTCCTTTCGCCAGACCTCATGCTACAGAAAGGAATGTTTCTCTTGTCAGACCTCATTCTCCAAAAAGGATTCTTACTCTTGCGATACCTAATTCTCCAGAAAGGACTCTTCCTCTTACCAGACTCAATTCTGCGGCCGGGTCTCATCCTCCTGCCAAGCCCCCTCTTCGTGACAGGATCAGGTCTCCCTGTAGAAGATATCCTCTTCATATTATGTTTGCAGTTAAACTTAAATTTATTCGACTTATTCCTAAAAGGTATCCAAACCGGGTTTTTGAACTTCGAAGATACATTTTTCCTGCTGATAAACCAATTAAATTGAGAACAAAAAATAATGTTCTGACGTCCATGCCAACCGGAGAACAAATTGTCTTATCAATGTCCAATGGTGACGTCTTTGGAATGTTGGAAAAAACAAGAAAACAAACGATTTTTCGTGCATTGTTTATATCTGTTACTATCGGAGGAAAGCGGGGGAAAATAAATATGTACAGCGGCGCAGTTAAAGAATTGTCCACAGAAGAAATTGCGGAATGTCCAGTAGGCGGTCATCAGCCAATCATAAAGAGTTTTAGAATAGTCCGTGTTTAAATCATAATTTTTCATACTGTTAATACGATTGAAGAAAATCTGCACGTCTGCACGAAATAAAATAATATAAGATGTCTAAAAGTAGATTACTTTACGCATTGACAAAATGTAACTAAAATAAAGAATTTTTTTGTAATTGCATACAAGCCAGCTTAACACTTTATTGTGGTTCGAGCTCGATCTTTATGCTTCCCCTACGTCTATTGATAGACCTTTGGAAATTAGAGATAAAAACATTGACAACTTCAAGTTTGTAATTCACTTATTTTGATTGAGAACACTTTACGTTAGAGTAAGCAGTAAAACTTTAGAATTTGCGAGCCGGAACTCGATCCGATAATCTATATTACTTTAAATAATGCTATAATGATCACATTGTCCCCTCACACCGTCACAAGATTTCGAATAACGGAAAATGATAAAGGTGACCGCGCGGAACAATCACGTCAGGGACAGGCTCACAAATAATCGCAACCCTGATTAGCAATAGTTAACATTTCTCAATTATAAACTTATTGAAAATTTTAACGAAATCAAATTGCCTAAGCTTAAGGAGGTTATTAACACTTCAATGAATTAATCATTTTTAAAAATCCTGAATTAGTGCTTTTGCACCCCCGTGAACAGGATTGTCAGAAGAAACGATTACAAATAAAATACGTGCTGGATGTTCTCTGAGGTCCACAACCAGATTCAAACCTTGGTTCAAAGTTGAATTGACATCTACTGCAATTGTCTTTTCCTTTGCAATTTCCATTACCTTGGGATGTTTCAGTAAGACATAACTTGAATGTATGTTCGAAAATTTATGAAAACATAACACGCAAGAATCAAAATCTAAACCCGCCGCTCGGATTTACTCCACTATTGATACTCTTTGATACATTTTTCACCACGATTTTTAAAAATGCTACTAATGTCATTATCTTCATGTAATAATAATGTCACAGATAATGACACAAAAATTGAGCCCCCCAGCGTCAGTCTAATGTTTTTTTGATTTCGTTTCATAAACGCCTAAAATAAACAATGAAACATACAAATATAATATTTTAACCTTTATACCCTAAAATGCTCTAGAAACAGGAGCAATTCGGTCATTTTTGTTAAGAAAATAGGAGAATAATGTGGAATCAATTCTTTGAATAAAATTATGTATAGGGTACCATGTCGAATTCAAAATGGAACTCTCAAGGTTTCATGTCGGAATATATTGCATTTTCACAAAACACTTGAATTGAAAACCAAAAGTGATAAATTTTCTACCAAAAGAGATGAATTTCCTACAAAATAGTTTAATTTTTAACAAACATAAAAATTAACTTAGGTCATACCGTTGCATTGATTATTTTTAATCAAACGCTTTTATTTCCAACCAGAAAAGACTAAATTTCCAACCAGAAAAGACTAAATTTCCACAAAAATAGATAAATTTTCCTCCCAAAATGACGACTTTGCTACCAAGAGTTGAATTTTTAACTGAGAAAGATTTTTCAGTTAAGAAAGTTAATTTTCAGCCAAATAGTTGAAGTTTCAACCAAAGAGGTGGACAGTATACTAATAATAGTCCAATACTAGAACCTCACACATACGTTCCTCGTGCATTTAATTCTTTTAAATGCAACTATTTTACTTGGAAATGAAGTTCAATGAAATACAATAAAATTAATTATTACTTTCATAACATTCATTTGTATAGACTTCGCATGGGTGCCCGCTCACAATACAAATTGAATAATTGTGCAACTGTAAACATTCTCATGCAACTTTGGAAAAACAATCTAAAATGACGCAGATCCCCGCCTGATGTTGATGCAAGATCTTTTGATTTTGAAAAATGTGCTACAATATCCGAAATTTTTAGTACAAATTTTTATAGAAATACATTGTAAACGATATAACAAATTATTTTTTCAATTCAATTAATAATAGTTCAGTGTATGAAAATGAAAAACGAACGATAAAAATTGATTAAAAGGCGATACAACTAATCAGTACATGCATCGTAAACTACGACTCAAGACAAATTTTTGTGAAAACATCTTTGATGAACGTTAACTTATACTAAAAAGATTTGACAAAGTTTTTAAGAATTTCACATGGATTATCCAATGATCTATATCGCTGTCTAAGATGTTTACACATCAAAAAATCGAAATTAAAAAGTGAGATAAAGAGATGCAAACAAAATATTTATGGCTCTGATAAATTACCCGTTATATTTTCAATCGAGTGTTCGATCACAGTAAAAATTACGAAAAAATATATGTTTTGTAATAACAACAATACATCTTCTAACGATAGACAATATAGGTCAGGGGTCTTCACAATCCACAGGTGCAGCCTGACCCAGGATCGACCGGCCATTTTCAGGATCTATTACTTTTTTCGATGGGAAACTGAGAGAAAATTCACGGCCCTTTGAAATCAAATATTAGTTGGAGGGTTTGGTTCATTAATCTGAACCTCGAGGGCCAGATTTTTTTCTGCCAGGTTCTTCTCTTGGAGCCACTTCGACTTAAACAAAGGATGGGGATCCTTCTTGAAAGTTCTGTGTGAAAGCTGAGTAGATCTGATCTATTGGCCCAGAATCGCAAGTAGATACAGGATCTACCTTTGGAGATCTCTGATAGGGTTAAAGATAGCAATCCTCAAGTACGCACCTATTGTCCATTTCAGAGATTCAATTCTTCATATGTTCACTATTTTGTCATTAAGTTTTAATTTTTTTTCAGAGTCTTAATTAAGACAACTAACTTTAATGAAATGTCAGTATCTCAGAAGGACAATCTCGATGCCTTCAACCTAAGAGATAACGAATATACTACAAATTATAGAAGCTAGTTAAGCAGTAGAATATTTTTTAGTTACACTTCTCAATTCTACTGGTGAATATAATAATATACCTATAATTTGAGGTGAATTATTCTAAAACTACACGCAAATCAGTGTTTTTACATTCTCATCCTAATGAGACGGTATTGGTTTTATGTAAAATTCGACTTAGTGGGTTTGCATCAAATCTCCACATGTCTTTTTTTTTAAAAGGAGGATTGCAAATGCTTTATTGAATAACCGCATTCGGACTTAAGGGACTTCTTCAAGATTCCACCCCAGCCATGTTGTCCGGGTCATCTATAGTAGCGCGACTATATCGCACAGCAGGCTCGTCGGCCTTCGACAACATGGCTGGATGAAAATATAGGTGTGTGCGGTTTATCCCCTCTCATGGGATACGCGTCGTCCTCGGTAGAAGAGACGAATGTTTCTTCTCGGGCTCGCCGGACCCCGACCCTGTGAGTTATTCACTTAGGACTGCTACTGCATCCCAATATTCTTGATTGCCGAGCATCATCAAGACTGTATTTTCGGGGGTGAAGACATCCCCGAGCACAAAATCGCTTTCCTTCCTATTTCGCCGGTGCAGATAGACGTTAAAGTGCCCGTGTCCGGTGAGAATTGGGTGAGGTGAAAATTTAACTCACCGTGTTTCCTGTCGGACCTCGGAGACATCACTCCTATCAGCCTTGCTGTCCACCTTCCTCTGAGATGAGTGTTCCACCAGTGCTGCCATTCGTCTAAGGTTCCGGCTCTCTCTTCAGTTTTGATCAGTGTGCGATCCTTCTCTAGTTGGCAACGCTCGAACTTTCTCTTCCTCTCCTTGGCGAGAAGGAAAATTAGAATTACTCCCGCCACAACCATCACTGCAGGGGCAGAAACGGTGCGTTACGGACTTGCTATACGCAATGCGCAACGTCTTCGTACCGAGACCATTCAGTTTGGGTATTTTTGTATATTGAACGCATCAGCCCAAATCTCCAATCCATAGAGAAGGATTGAGTGGGCCACACTCATCAGGATTTTATATATAAGCCATGAGCCTGGAAAGGTTCGCCACTGTGAAACTGATTTTCTCAGCTGCTTTCTGAATTTGTGCTTCTGATTCACGGTCTCACCGAGGTATCGGGCAGCTTTGACAGCCTCTACAGGCTCTCAGGTTATGTGAAACCTCACTAGATCTCCGTAGTGTCTTTGCCTCGTGAGGAGAACTACTGCCGTCTTACTAGCCGCCAATGACAGACCATGTTCCTCAAGCCAGTTGTTTACCAGCCTGGTTACATGCGCCATTCATGCCTGAGCTTGCTATCTATCCGCTCAGCGCATAGATAGCAATGCGCATTCTCAGCACAAGTCGAAGACAGATGTCCCTCTTTGCCACACTTTCAACAGGTTGATCGCCTGTCCTTTTCCCTACATGAGACCGCTATATGGCCAAAGCTATGACAACGGAAACACCGTGTAACTACGATCCTGCATCGTACTCGGCAGCTGACCCATCCAATCCTGATGTGGCCTGCCTCCTCCTGCTTCTTAGCAATGCTTTCATTGAATTCAATGAACGCCATCCTGGATCCCCATCGGCTTGGTTTCGACAGGTTAATTATCAATTCACAAGTTATATCGGGCCCAAAAAAGTTATCTAGGGAATCCCTGACTTCTTGCTCGTCGGTTGCAGAGTCCAAATCCCTGATGTCCAAGCTAACTCTAGGGACAAGATGTCGTACCTGGCCATCCTCCCCTAACCTTTGACTGTCACACTCATTTCGTCAGGCTTAACGTTACTGCGGATCGTTTTCAGGACATCCGCATATTTTTTACCTGTAGCAGGCTTAATCAAGACTGCTTCCGGACGAGCGCGCACCTTCTTTGTCCCTCAAGGCTTAGAGGTTTGCGCTGCAGCCTTTGCTCTTATTGGCTGTGTGCTCATTTGACCAGCTGTTGATAGTTGGTTTTTTCGCTTGCACATCTTCTGCTCTGTCCACTCGGAGGCTTCTCTAGCGAGTTGGATCTTCTTTATAGGGCGCATTGCCGAACCTTCACCAGGGCTAGGCGTGCCCTCAGTGGTTCTTTTTTTTGTAAGCTGGTCCTTCGGTGTGCTGACCTGTCTCTTCGTGGTCTTGTCTGACTGTGGTAAATACGGGCACAATTTATTCAGGGTATACCTGAAATTTTCCAGCAGCATGCAGACTTGGCCTAATCTATCTCTTATCGGCGTGTCAAGGTTTCTCCTTGTCTTGGCATACTCATTCATATCATTCACGACTTTTGCTAGTTCGGCCAGTAAGTCGCTCATGGTCGGTTCTCGACTTTGATCGGATTCAGGCCAACTTACACGTCCATCCGCTATTTCCTTGTTTAACACCTTGCTGTATTCCATGTCCGTGTCCATGGCAATACGTTGTTATTTCGTTCGTTTTTCTATTTTTGAGTTCAACGTAAACGTTCATCCAGCGCTTCGTTCGTGGAGGGGCGGGCCGGAATAACTGGGAACGGGTATACCCTCGGACTGCAGTCCTATCCCAGTTCCCTGGGGCCCAGACCACTGCGGTGGTCCTTGGGCGTTTTAACGGAGAAATGACCCCAGAAGAAGTTGCGGAATCTACATGAGGCCACCATAACATAATCCCAAAGTGTTTTAGACTATCACCCCGATCCATTTTGCAAGATTGTGTACGGCTGGCTGTACTAATAGCTTTGGCCTTAAAAAAATTCGAGTGTCTGCGCGGAAAAAAATATAATATGTTTATCGAGAGCACCAGATTACTTCACTCGTTGAAATAACATAAATGAATAAAGAATTGTATTTTTATATGAGACAGCTACATATCTCAAGACATAGATATTCCATTTTCTTAAATTTATGAACATTTTATGTCTTTAAATAGAGAAACAATTAGTTTCAAACTGCAGACAATTGTGAGAA
>JAABKJ010007545.1:197073842-197139836 GCA_011634705.1 Andricus grossulariae
ATTTTCTTAAATTTATGAACATTTTATGTCTTTAAATAGAGAAACAATTAGTTTCAAACTGCAGACAATTGTGAGAAATAAAATTTCGAAACTATCTTGAAAATGCAGTTGTTCAGGATTTCGGTTTCATGATGTCTTCACATCATATCCGTTTTCATAATTTAAACAAGAAATTTTGTAAGATAGTGAACTTTCTTATTCCCTTTTGTTAAACTTCCTTTGGCTTCAAACCAGAACTGCTTATTCAGATATTGAAAAATAAAGTACAAATTTTATTCTTTATCGTCTATTTTCTCACATTTTATGGCAAATGATCAGTACCCCCACGACGAGATAAACAAATTAAGCAAGGTAAAAAATCATAAAAATTGATCAATTCGTTCTTGATTGTTAAAATAATTTTTTATTTTGAATGTAAGTTTTGCATTTAATATTGCAGAAAAATGTAGCTCAATTTACAAAATTGTCTACATAGCGGCGAAATTCTGGTATCTCTTGAATTTTCACCACATAATAATAATTATTTTGAACAATTTTAATTTGTTTAAACCCTTTTTTTCAAGAAGATATCTTAGATTTACATAAGCTCTCATTAGCTCGTTTGATTTTGACACTTTTTATTATTTACCTATAATTTTTTTAAGAGTTTCAATTTTTTCAAACAGTTTTTTAATCGTTTGCGTTGATTTTCGAAACTAATGAATTATGTGTGGGCGGTGAAAATACCTCACATACCAGAATTCTGTTAAGTTTGTTTACAAGTTTGCAAAAAACTGCATTTTTGTACCATATTCCAGTCAAAAGTTACATTTAGACAATAAAAACTGTTTTAAATAATTAACAGCAAATTATACCGACCGACCTAATCGTTCATGTTGCACAATTAGTTTATCTAGTTGTGAGGGTGCCAATAACTTTCAATAAAATTTGAAAAATATATGTTCAATATTTGCGACCAATATTCCTGAAAATACTTGATCCTCGTGTAGAGGGTGGATTTTGGGGTATGCTGGAGGGAGTTGATTTGTACTTTCAGTGGGGAAAATGAGGGAGTTGTTGACCCCAGACCTGTTGATGATCTCAACCACTGATCGCGTTATAATTATCTCAGGTTCCATAGAATGCACCTTAAATGTATGTTGCCTGAGCCTAACTAGTGCCGGGAACTGGTATAATACATGTAGGGATGTTTCATCATCCCTGCCGCATTTCCTGCAATCTGTGGTTGGGTCATACCCTATCTTGCGCATGCGATGGTTCAGGTGGTTGTACCCCGTAAGCGTCTGAACTACTGTTCTTATGTCCTTCTTGGACCCACAACTTCCCTGCCTCTTTCCATCCTGTATGTATCGTCCAGAATGGCTTTCGCCTATCGGCAACCCTGTGTTTGTTCCTAGTATTCTCGGTACTTCATCCCTTGATCCCTGTGTGACCAGGAACCCATACGAGAGCCACGTTGTTCTTTTCAGTCAGTTGGTTTAATCAACCTCCAATGTTCTGCCTGATTTTCCAACTGCAGTTAAATTGTCGCTTGGCTTCTTTTCGCGCTGTCAGGCCTATGCCCCATCTGGCTTTGAGTGGCCTCCGACGTAGCATGTTTTCTATCCAGCTTACTAGCTGGACTGGCACGCCACACCTTGAAGCCTCCCACACAGGTGATTCATTGGGGGGTATTGCAGTTTCTACCGAGCAGCCTGCAGCCTTTGTGCAGCGTAGAGACTACAAGCACCTCATCCGTGATATATCTCTCGATCAGCCTGTCTAGCGTCTTCAGGATGAGAGACGTCAAGCTGATTGGCCAGAAATCTTTAGCAGCAGTGTAGCCCTTCTTCCCATGTTTCGACATGAAGGCCACTCTGCCATCCTTCCATGCCGATGGCACATATTTTAGTGCAATCCTTGCATCAATGGTTTCATCGGCGGGGAACGACGAGATTCATGCCCTTTTGTAAGAGCACTGTATAGACGCAATCCGCCTCTGGTGATTTAAACGGACAGAAGGACTTAACGGCCCATTCCATTTTTTGATAATTACTAGCTTGGCGGCAAAATTCCTGTCGGACCTCTCTCTCTCTCTCTCTCGCTTAGCCCCAGCGTTCCACGTCTCGGTCTTTGGCAAACTCACTATCAGCGAGCCTTATGAGCCCAAGGCGAGCTTCCGCATTGTTTGGTAGGATCTCGTAGAGCCTCGCTGTTTCCGGAATGTTCTTTGATACCTCGAAGAAGCCCCTCCAATCTCCATGTTTATAAATTCTGATGTTCGTATTGTATTCATGCTAGGCCGTCTTATAGAAGTCCCAGTCTGAAGGCAGCTTAATTCTGTTTGCCCTGTCGCACGATGCTTGACTCTTTTCACGGAGTTTCTCAAAGCGGGTGTTCCACCATTCCGCTCTTCTCCTAGATTTAATTGTTTTTGTAGGGCAATTATTCTCATATGATGTAGTCAAAGCCCTTCGCAGAAAAACCGCGGCGTGCTCTAACTTATCTATGGTACCACAGATTGAAGGAAGTTCCACAAGCCTGCCTTTGAGTTCTTCTTTATATGAGTCCAAAGTGTATTCCTGGGGTCTCTTATCTTCGAAACCGCATCCATAACCTTGACGCTCATTTGGTTCGACGAGAAGCTAAATAAATAAGGAACACCTCCTGCAGAGCACCGTTTGCAAGCGGCTGGTCTACAGACTATAGGGTTCGACCTGGGTTTCTAAATTCTCTATTCAGACATCTCCTTTATGACCCCGTTGTGTCCGCCTCGAACGATGGGAGCGCTCTGGTGTGTTCAAAGATTTGGTGACCCTGGTGCCATTCAGCCCTGGACACGCGGCGATGACATCGTGGCTTGGGAGCATGAGAAATCGCGCCCTCGGTATTGCAGGAGACTATGCTGTTACCTCCGGGAAGGATCGCTCCTTAGTTTAGGTCCTACAGAATGAAGTCCGTCAGTTCCTAATAGGAGCTACACCTCGCGATGCAACCCCTCTCGTTCACATATTCGAGATCTATAGTCTGATCAGCTGCAAGGTCCCGCGATCACTAGGGAGAGTATTCAGGATTGAGTACTTTTTAAATACCAATTTCTAATTTTTTGGTGCAAACTATTCTCTCTATAATATGATTATTTTTTGATATAACGTTACTTTTAATGCACTAGAACATTGTTCTTATATATGGCCGCCAGTTTTATTTTCACGTAACTTCAGATATCTGTAAGAGAAATAAAAGTGTTTGTATTGCGAAAATTGCTCGAAACCTGGGACCTACTCAGTGATTTAATCGAAAATTTTAAAGTTAAGTTATTTTTTTGCTATAATCTTAACCCTATCAAGAAGATTTGGAGCTCCATTTCGAGTTTTGAAGTTCCGGCTTTGAATATTAAAGAGGTTTTTCCAAAAGAGGATGAGCGGGTGTACTACATAGCTTCTAAAACAGAGGGACCTGGGCAAGTGCTTTCTGAAGGCAAACTTCAAACAGATACCGCAACTGGCTGACAGTTGAAAAAAATTGGACTAATCACGCGAGCAGTAAGAAAATCCAAGGATGAAAATAGTGTCTTTGAAGAAGATTTTTATGTCTTTCGTAAGGATATAAGAAAAACAATTAGTTTTAACTGCGGATAGCAATTTGATTTTCTTAATTTATAATTACAGTTCTAGACGAAAAACGTTCAAAGAATAAGGATGTACAATGGCTTACAAACAATTTTGACCCATGGGATTCAGTGGTCAAAAGTTTTTAAAAATGTCAAGATTTTAGACTGCCGGGCATCCAGTCTGCTTCTGGTAACATCGAGTCGATATTTAAACAGTGGCCTATTTCAAAGCAACCACGTAGATTAGAATTGTAATTTATCAGAAAACTCAGGCTATTTTATATTGAAATATAAAACTGTATGTCTATATCGATTCCTCGATGTATAAAGTGTCTGGAATTTTTAATGCAGCGGATTTGTGCTATAAAGCATTTCATGTTCTCCATGGTGAATATCCATCCGCTTCTGAGCAAGTATGGTTGATGTTACAAAAAGCAATTTATTAATATAAAAGCTTGTTGACTTAATATATTATATGTATAATGCGCCAATGATATTTCTGTGTACCTAATCAAATTACAGCTACGTTACTTTAATCTTATACCTTATAGATAGTAAAATAACGTTATTTCTCTACAAATTTAGGGAACTTGACACTTGAAGCTATAGCTCATTGGAATCAAAATTTTCCTATGCTATGTTTGTGGAAATGAATTTGATAACCCATAATTTTTGGTAGGTCATTTTCATCTTGAACGCTTGAAGTGTCGGTGAATAAAAGGGCCTATCACACAAATTTTCCGAAATTGACCCTTTCACATTTTTAGACTCCTCAACCAAACGCTGGCGTCCTGAAAGATGTGGAGGAACGGTGTTAGGCCCTTTTGTTATCCGACCCTTGACTTGTTAGCTTTGAATAATCGGTATAAATACAGACAAACCGATTGCGTCTGTAAATTTCAAAATACTCACGCTTTTAAAAGACATCTATAAAGAAAAAATAATATAGCTGCTATGGAAAGTACAGTAATAAATCTAGAATTCAATCAAACTGCCTCCTTTTTTCCAACGTTAGCAAAAATAACTGAAGAAACTTGTTCTGATGAGACATTATTACCATTGCCAAGAATGACTCCATTTGAACTACACAGAGTGCACCTACACAGAGTGTCATTTGTTTTCTCATCTGATTTTGTTCCCCCGACCCCGATCTTCTTTTGTTCTTTTATTGGGTTTTTTTTAACTGTTTCCTCACAGTATAGGGAAAGGTTTTCGTTGAGGGATAGTGGTTTGGATTCGAAATTCGTCATTATTTCGAGTTGAACACGCTACTTGTGCTTTTATTTGTTTTTTCACCTGACTTGTTTTCTGTTGTATTCATTTGTTTTCTCATTAGAAGTTATTATTTCGATCTTTCTTTGTTTTTGTCAGCTTCCAGGTTGGTTCTCAGAACCTTGTTTCTTTCGTATAAGCAATGTGTGAGATTAGAGAAGCTACTCCTCAACGAAAACCTTTCCCTATTGTGTGATGAGAAATTGCTTTCTTAGCCGCGAAAACGCGAGATGAATTGCACTCTCTAAAACCCCCAGTAATTAAAAAAAACGCTTTAAGACAAATCCTGTTGGTATGAATTGTGCCACGAACAGTATATGTTGTATAATTCTAAAACCGTCTTTCTCAACGGTTTTTTTCTATTCACCTAAAACTAAGTTTTCGGGCATTGTGAAAGTCTGACTGCTTTTAAACATAGAAAACCGCTGTGTTTCAGTTTGCATATTTTGAAATAGATTAAAAGATTTCTCCATAATTTTATCTAAATCCAAAGACAACATTTGTGACTCTTAGAGTAATGCTATAAAGCTACTTTTTTTCTGAAATCCTTAGTTTTGCTTTGACTTTTTAGTTATGATCGAATAATAAGTGAATCTCAACAAGAATCATTTTTTAAGTAGTAATGTATTTTTTTAAGTGAATAATTTTTGCTCTTTCCCCAATGTTTAAATAAATTCAATTTAAACAAAAAAGGTATCTTACGCAAGAGAAAAAAACAAAGAATGGCATAATTAGGAGTAGGTGAGAGAACTAAGTCTTTGAAAGAAAAATTTGGAATTGGACATATTTTTATATCAACCCCCCCCCCCCTCCCCGCATTTTTTCATAATTAAAAAGGCAAGGCAAAATTGAAAATTTTAGAAAAAACCGCAACTTTCTAGCACATATCTAAGAGAAAATAGTTATAAACAATAACAAAATTGTTTGACCAACTATTTTTGTTAACTTGTATTAATTATTACCTCACTAAGTGATAAGTTGCCAAAAAGCTAAAAATTTCAGGAAACACCACAACTATCACATGTAGATAAAGATAGTTATTAACAACAATAATGTGTTCGAACAATTATTTTCGCTCAATTTAATTAATTGTTACGTCACTCCGAATGTAAAATAAACAAATAGTAAAAATTCCTGAAAAAACCGCAGCTTTCTGCCTTCAGACAAAGGGAATATTATTAACAATAATAATCAATTATTTAAATATTCATTTTAATTAACTTAAATTGATAATTACTGGACAAAGAGTAAATGTTTTAAAAAACCGCAAATAAATATTAAGTATATAGAGGAAGATAGCTATAAACAATAATAATTTGTTTAAATTTTCTACAAGGAGATAGTTATAAACTCTTTGTTCAAACAATAATGCTTGTTAACTTGCATTAATTATTACCTCACTGTAAGTACAAAGCGGACAAATAGTTTAAAATGTAAAAAAAACTGCAACTATATAGTATTGCTATAGAAGATAGTTATAAACAATAATTTTTTTGAACAATTGGGTTTGTCGAATCACATCAATTGTAACTTCGTTCTGAGTGAAAGGTGGAAAAATGTTGAATAATATAGAAAAAAACTTCAACTCTCTAACATTATTTAAAGAGAATAATATTATAAATAATAATAAATTGTTTAAAGAATTAGGCTAATTAACCCAAATTAATAATTACCTCACTCTAATTAGAAAGTTAAAAATAAGTTGAAAAATTCTGAATAAACCGTGACTTTCTGACTCTATTCTAAGGGGAAAATACTAAAAACAATAATAAATTGTTTAAACAATTTATTTAAACATCGAATTATAAGTATAAAGTAGTATATTCTATATAAGAAACAACCTGTATTAAAAAAACAGCAAAAAAATCATAATTAGCGCCAGAAACACGAATGATCAAATTTTTCACTTATGGGGTTTTCTCGGGACGCCATAAACCAGACTTATGGGTGTGAAATTTTTGCAATGAATAATGTGGATTATTTAATTTTCAAAATTTAGGAATATCCACATTAAGTTATACCCACAAATTTGAAAAATTTCATGGAGTTATTCAAATAAATTTAATTTATGGTGTTTTTCATGGCGTACTCAAATTAACTTGTAACTATTCTTCATTCTTTCAGATAGCAAAGATCCTATCTTCAAAATCAACGGTGACCATACTTGTGGTAATATTTTCACTAATTTATGGTGCAATGATGGCCAGAATACCCCCATGCATTCCTCTAAACCACCCCTGTTGGACAGGGTAGAATGGTAGTAGTAGTTGTAGCTAGTCCAGGAAAACTACGTCTAAATATGCAGTATAAAGCTATAACAAGATATTAACATAATTAATTACTAAATCGGAGAACTAAATTGTAATTTTTTACCTAATAGATTAACGTTCTATCCCTTAATTATATGTAGGTAATCACTCGGACCCCTATTTAGTAACACAGTTGGGAGTTTCCTACAAATAGCCTTGTTACTAAATTGGGGGAATCGAGTCACAAACAATCAGGGCCGCCTGAACAGTTTCTAATTGGAATGCATAATATTGCGCAATATACTCGACTGAGTATACGCGCACTGCGGCCTTTCTAAAGCGAGAACCGCAACCGTATCTTGTCCTGCGCGCTGAAAAACTGCGTGGGCCAGCAATTCTAGGAATTACTGAACCGGGGGGTACTAAATCGGGGTTCAAGTGTACATGATGTTTATACGGAAAGTATTCGACCTTGTCGGTGTTTGGGGTTGTTGAATTATACTGTAGGTATTATCTTGGCCCACCTGCACTCCTTTTTCAATTTCCCTAGATATTCTGGGACCCCTTCCATCTTGACGAATTTATACTATTCCCACCCTCCATTCCTCCCTCCTTGATCTTTCTACATCCCCCCTCACCTTGCTATCCACCCCTCCTAGCAATTTCTTGAAATATATTGTCCATTCATCCATACTTACTTCTTCATTGATTTCTTTTCATCCACACTTTTTTCTATTGATCACCTCTCATTCTCTTCCTTCCTTTATTGCTTCCTATACCTCCTCCATGTACCTTACCTTCTCCTCCTCTCGTTCTACATCCAGTATAATCTCTTCATTGATTCCTTTTCATCCACTCTTTTCTCTATCAATCATCTCCCATTCTCTCCCTTCCTTTATTGCTTTCTCTACCTCTCCCATGTACCTCAACTCCTCCTCCTGTCGTTTTACATCCAGTAATTTCTCCTGTTCCCTTTTTCTTTTATTATACTTCTTTCTGCCTATCTCTCCTCTTCTCCAAATCTTTAACGATAACTTCATACACTCTTTACTTTCTACACATTCCACATCCAACTATCTTCTCTTCTCCTTTCTTTCTTCCTCACTTGGCCTAATTTCTCCCACTATCTTCTCTACCCTTCCCCTCACCTTACATAACATCTCATCCTCGCCTTCCTCATCTTCAACCAAAACATTCTCTTCTTTCATTCTTTCCGTATATTCTCTTAGCTTATCAACTCCTCATTTACCCACCTATGCTTTTTCCCCTGTTGCACCCTCCTTCCTTTCCTCTCTTCTCAAATTTTCGCATTTTATCGTTGCAATGACCGGGAAATATTCTGACCCGATTTCGTTCCCTACTTATATTCTTTCTTACATCCTGCTTATCCTTCCCTCGGCCAGAATGTAGTCTATAACTGTTTCCAATTTCAGTATTTCCTTATCTCGCCTTGCTCATTTCCTCCTGGTCCACCTGTTTATGTTTTAATTTTCTCCTGAAATTCTCACTCTTTAATGCAATATTTCCCCTCCTGTTCCCCTGTCCAAGCATTTAGATCACGTCTTATCAACACCAATTCATCATCCTTTTTCGCCACCCATTTCCTTCTCACACTCCAACCTTTTTCTTATCCCCTTCTTCTGCAGATGAAAACTATTATCTCCTCTCTTCTTCCTATCTTCACCATTCTCGTTATTACACCATCTGTTCCCTCAAATCCAATTTCTATTCTCTTTTTTTTCTCCCACCAATTCATTCCTTACTCTTGACGTTATACCCCCTTTCTTTCTTCCCTTTACCTTCTCTTTCTTTGCCTCTTGCATCTGCCGCATATATCCCTTGAATAACTTCCTCTTCACCCTCCTCCAATCCTTCTCATCTAACCAGGCTTAACTCAGCATCACTACATCCCATTTCTTCACCTCTTCCCAGAATCCTACATCTTTATTCGTTAGCCCTGATACGTTCAAAAACGCTACTCTCACTTTTTTTCCTAACTTTCTCCCTTCTTTCGTCTTTACATCCCCTACCTACTTTTGTGAAAACCCCGTCACTCCGCCTTTTCCTCCTTCTTTCCTTTCACCCTCTACTGTTTTCATTATCTCCTTTATTCTATCCCTAGTCTCCGCTTCTTCCCCTCGGTCCCATTGATCCACATCCTGTCTTTCCCTTTCCATACCGTTTTCCCTTTCAATCTTTCACTCCATGCTCTCCGTTTCATCATCCACTTTCTTCTTTTTTCATTCCACGTCATATCCTCCTCTATCCTTTCTTTCCTATCTTTTGAGGCTTTCTTTTTCTCAAGATATCAAATTTTTCTTCCTCGTTTCTCACTTTCACTATATATATATATATATATATACGCGATTTGCCTTCATTCTTCCTTCCCACTCCATTGAACTCTTCTACGTGCACTTGTGCCCCAATTTTCCTCATCAACTTTTCCACTTCTTCTCTTCCTCATTCACTATCCACTTTCAGTCCTCTAATCAGTATATTTCTACTTCGTTTTATCTTCTCTTCTACCTCCATCTTCCTTTCTAACTCTCTCAACCTTGATTTCATTCTCACATTTTCTAGGATAACGTTCTCATTCACTTCTTTTATTCTCTCTTCTTCTCTTACCACTTCATCCCCTTTTTTCATATCCTCAGACTGACATTCTAGATTTCCAACTATTATATTTTTATTAACTTGCGTTAATTATTATCTCACTAAATGAAAAGTGAGCAAAAAGTTAAACATTTCAGAAAAAAAACCGCAACTATCTGGCATTAATATAAATGAAGATAGTTATCAACAATAATAATTTGTTCAATCAATTATTTTTGCTTAACTTAAATAATTATTATGTCACTCCAAGTGAAAAATAGAAAAATAGTTAAAAATTTCAAAAAAACCCGCAACTTTCTACCATTAGGCAAAGAGAATATTATTAAAAATAATAAGAAATTGTTTAAACAATTACTTGCTACAAACAACAATAATTTGTTTTATTAATTATTTTTGCTATACTAAGAATTAATATCAACTCACTCCAAGTGAAAAGTGAACAAAAAGTTGAAATTTTCCGAAAAAACCGCAATTTCTAGCATTATTCAAAGATAACATTTTTTAAATAATGATAAATTGTCTTAAAAATTAAGTTTGTTAACAATTATGAACTGCTACATCTTTCTAATTGAAAATTAGACAAAAAGTAGAGAATTTTAGAAAAAACCACGACTTTCTATCTCCATTCTAAGAGAAAATTGCTAAAAACAATAATAAATTATTTTAAAAATTCACTTAAACATCTGATTATCAGTAGAAATTATTATTTCATGTATTAAAAACAGTTCGCATTTTAAAGAAAGCCCAAAAATCATAATAAGCGCCAAATCGTTTTTCAAATTTTTTATAAATAAACAAATATGACAAAAAAATGGTCATTTCTTCTATTTAAATGTTTCTGAAATTAAAATGAAGTTCCCAATCAAATGTCTGACATTGAAAATTATAAATTTTTTTGTCGAAAAAGACAGAATAATGCATTTGTTTATTAACTTTTTAATAATATTAACAACAATCATCTTTGGAGAAATTTACTTTATTATAATATTGTTTTAATCCAAATTTCTTGCAATATAATTTAAAGAACGTCAAATTATTGAAAATTATAGAAAACACACATTCAACAAATAATTTATTTATAAGATTTTTTTTATAATATCGTGACAAAAAATCTTCAACTTATAATACTCTATAAAGCATACGTGATTGCAACTATTTTCTTATTACAAGCACCGGGAACGTCAACTAGAAAAAAAAACATTGTTTTCGGAATATTTGTTTATTTATCAACAAACTTGAAAAACTAAAACAAAAATCGAGTTTGAAAGCTCTCTAGAAAGTTTAATCAGCTTTTTTCCAAATTTTTTACAGACAGACATTATAGCAAAATAAAATCAAAGTATGAATAAAAAATATTTAAAATATAGTCAAAAAAGGATTTCATAGCCTACTAAAATGTATGTAAGTCGTTCAAACCTCCCCCTCCCATACCTTCTATCCCCTACTCCCACTGCGTTTCCCCACTTCCCCTCCCAAAACTTCAACCACACTTCTCCTTCCTTCACCAAAATCTTCCTCATCTACTTTCTCCTCTTCTGACCTTACCTTACCCTTTCCTCATTTATCACCACTTATCTTACTTCTACCACCATAATTTCACCTGACGCCCCCACAATTCCCCTACTTCCCCTACCTTTGTTTTTCTTTAATTTCCCTACTTCTTCTCTCATTATTTCCCCTATTTACTTTACCCCCTCTCTTCCCCTAGTTCCTCTTCCCTGAGTTGTGAGTTGGGATTTGGGAATTATATGTTGAGAGTTGCGAGTTAGGAGTTGTGACTTAGGAGTGAGTAGTTATTAGTTAGAAGTTGTGAGTGGTGAGATGTGAGTTGGGACTTAGGAATTATGAGTTATGAGTTGGGTTTGAGGAGTTGGGATTTAGGAGTTGGAAGTTGTGATTTAGGAGTGTAAAATTGTAAGTTGTGAGTTGGGAGTAGTAATTTGGGAGTTATAATTTAGGAGTTGTGATTTAGGAGTAAGTACTTAGAAGTTAGGAGTTGCATGTTGGGAGTTACTAGTTGTCAGTTGGGAGTTGTAATTTCTAAGATGTCACTTGTGAGTTCGGAGTTGGGAATTATGAGTTGTGAGTTAGGAGTTGGAAGTTGTGTGTTGGGAGTTGCAAGTTGTGAGATGTGAGTTGTAAGTTAGAAGTTGTAAGTTCTGAGATATGAGTTCAGAGTTGAGAGTTGGGATTTAGGAGTTGAAAGTTGTGAGTTAGGAGTTAGGAGTGAGGGTTTGTGGGTCAGGAGCTGTATGTTGTGAGATGTGAGTTAGTAGTTGTAAATCGTGAGTTGAGAGTTGGGAATTATTAGTTGTGAATCGGGAGTTGTAAGTAGAGAGATGTGAGTTGTGAGTTAGTAGTTGTCAGTTGTGAGTTGGTAATTTATGAGTTGTGAGTCGGAAGTTAGGAGTTTTAAGTTGTGAGATGTAAGTTGTGAGTTAGAAGCTGTGAGATAGAAATTTCAGTTTCTGAGATGTGAGTTGAGAGTTGGGAGTTGCGAGTTAGGAGTTAGAAGTTGGGAGTTCCCAGTTGTGAGTTAGGAGTAAGGAGATGTGAGTTCTACGATGTCACTTGTGAGTTGAGAGTTGGGAATTATGAGTTGTGAGTTGGGAGTTGGAAGTCGTGTGTTGGGAGTTGGGAGTTGTGAGATGTGAGTTGTCAGTTAGAAGTTGTAAGTTCTGAGATACGAGTTGAAAGTTAAGAGTTGGGAATTATGTGTTATGAGTTGAGATTTAGGAGTTGGAAGTTGTGAGTTAGGAGTAAGGAGTGAGGATTTGTGAGTCAGGAGTTGTAAGTTGTGAGATGTAAGTTCTTAGGTAGAAGTTGTGAGTTCGAAGTTGTGAGTTAGGAATTGTCAGGTAGGAGTAAAGAGTTGTGAGTTAGAAGTTAGGAGTTGTAAATTGTAAGTTGGTAGTTTTGAATCAGAAGTGAGGAGTTGTTAGTTGTGAGACGTGAGCTAGAATTTGTGAGTTCGGAGTTTGTAAGTTGCGAGTTGTAAGTTAGGAATTATGAACTAGGAGTGAGGAGCTAGAAATTAGGAGTGGGAAGTTGTGAGTTACTAGTCGTTAGTTGTGAGTTGAGAATTCATGAGTTGTGAGTCGGAAGTTAGGAGTTTTAAGTTGTGAGATGTAAGTTGTGAGTTAGAAGTTGTGAGTTAGGAGTTAGGAGTGAGGATTTGTGGGTCAGGAGTTGTGAGTTGTGAAACGTAAGTTCTTAGTTGGAAGTTGTTATTTCGGAGTTGTAAGTTAGGAATTGTGAGGTAGCAGTGAAGAGCTGTGAGATAGAAGTTAGGAGTTGGAAGTTTTAAGCTAGTAGTTGTGAGTCAAAAGTGAGGAGCTGCAAGTTGTGAGATGTGAGCTAGAATTTGTGAGTTAGGAATTGTAAGTTGCAAGTTGTAAGTTGTAAGTTAGGAATTATGAGCTAGGAGTAAGGAGTTCGAAAATAGGAGAAGGAAGTTGTGAGTTGTGAGTTAGGAATTCATGAGTTGTGAGTCGGAAGTTAAGAGTTTTAAGTTGTGAGACGTAAGTTGTGAGTTAGAAGGTGTGAGATAGAAGTTTTAGGTTCTGAGAAGTGAGTTAAGAGTTGGGATTTGCGAGTTAGGAGTTTGAAGTTGGGAGTTCCTAGTTGTGAGTTTGGAGTAAGGAGTTGCAAGTTCCAATATGTCACTTGTGAGTTGGGTGTTGGGAATTATGAGTTGTGAGTGTGAGTTGGAAGTTGTGTGTTGTGAGATGTGAGTTATGAGTCGCGAGTTGGAAGTTGAAAGTTCTAAGATGTGAGTTGAGAGTTAAGAGTTGGGAATTATGAGTTATGAGTTGGAATTTAGGAGTTGGAAGTTGTGAGTAAGGAGTGAAGATTTATGAGTCAGAAGTTGTAAGTTGTAAGATGTAAGTTCTTAGTTAGAAGTTGTGAGTTCGGAGTTGTAAGTTAGGAGTTGTGAGGTAGGAGTGAAGAGTTGTAAGTTAGAAGTTAGGAGTTAGAAGTTGTGAGATAGTAGTTGTAAGTTAGGAGTGAGGAGTTGTAAGTTTTGAGATGTGAGTTCGAATTTGTAAGTTAGAAGTTGGAAGTTGCGAATTTTAAGTTATGAATTATGAGCTTTGAGTGAGAAAATATAAATTAGGAGTAGGAAGTTGGGAGTTAGTAGTTGTGAGTTAGGAGTAAGACGTAGTAAGTTGTGAGATGTGATTCGTGAGTTGGAAATTGTAAAATAGGAGTTAGATGTTGTGAGTTAGAAGTTGTAATTCGTAAAATGTGAGTTGTGAGCTAGAAGTTGTGAGTTAGGAGTTTCAAGTTCTGAGATGTGAGTTGAGAGTTGGGAGTTAGTAGTTGTGATTTAGTAGTTGTGTGTTAGTAGTAAGGAGTTGTAAGTTGTAAGATGTTAGTTGTAAGTCGGGAGTTGGGAATTATGAGTTTTGAGTTCGGAGTTAGAAGTCGGAAGTTGTGTGTTGGGATTTGTAAGTTAGAAGTTGTGAGATGTGAGTTAGAAGTTGTAAGTTCTGAGATGTGAGTTGAGAGTCAGGAGTTAGGGATTACGAGTTATGAGTTGAGGGTTAGTAGTTGGCAGTTGTGAGTTGGGAGTGTGGAGTTGTGAGTTAGGAGTTCTAAGTTGTAAAATGTGAGTTATTAGTTAGAAGTTGCGAGTCAGGAGTTGTGAGTCCAGATTTATAAATTAGGAGTTGTGAGGTAGGAGTTAAAAGTTGTGAGCTAGAAGTTAGGAGTAGGAAGTTATGAGTTTGGAGTTGTAAGTTAGGAGTTGAGAGGTAGGAGTGAAGAGTTGTGAGTTAGAACTTTGGAGTTGGAAGTTGTGAGTTAGTAGTTGTGAGTCAGTAGTGAGGAGTTGTAAGTTGTGGGATGTGAGTTGTGAGTTAGAGGTTGTGAGTCAGTAGTTGTAAGTTGCGAGTTGTAAGTTAGGAATTATAAGCTAGGAGTAAAGAGTTAGAAGTAAGGAGCTAGAAGTTGTGAGTTAGTAGTTGTAAGTTGCGAGTTGTAAGTTAGGAATCGTGAGCTAGGAGTAAGGAGTTAGAAGTTAGGAGTTGGAAGTTGTGAGTTAGTAGTTCTGAGTTAGGAGTGAGGAGTTGTAAGTTGTGAGTTGTGAGTTAGGAGTTGGAAGTTGCGAGTTAGGAGTGAGGAGTTGAAAGTTGTAAGTTAGGAGTTGTAAGTTGGGAATTATAATTTAGGAGTTATGAGTCATGAGTAGAGAGTTAGAAGTTAGGAGTTAGGTGTTGTAAATTAGGATTTCCCCTCTTCCCTTCTGCTCACGCCAAAGACACCCTAAAAACAATTTTTTATGACTCAGAGTGTCACCAAACGTCAAGAATTGAGGCAAACTGATCAGGTCCAAATTCAAATGAATCCAATTCTGTCTATCATAAATGATAAGAATGTAAAAATAAAATATTTTCATCACCATCTTGTTCATTCAAGAGTCAGCGATTTTTCTTGCCTGAATTATACAGTCGAGTCTTTCAGTGATTTTCTTACAACTGAATTGTCATGCTTTCACCACGACCGCAAGGAATACCTCTTTCAGGAATGAAGCTCCTCGCCAACTATGAATCACTGAAGAAAGATTGAATTACACATTCCTCGAGGAAGGATCCCTTATAGCTCTGAATGTAAAATAAACAAGGAACGCTTTGTAAACAGAATACAAATGCCGGATATTAAATCATAAATTTATGATTTGGTTTTTGGAAAAAAAACAACATTTTTTGCCTATTTAGAAGGGGAATTTAGAAAGGATTTCCTGCGAATCTCAAATTCTATCCTTTTGTATGTTTTTTTTTTCTATGAGGAAAATGTTGATTCATAGTTGATAAGATATTAATTGGAGAAAACTATAGAAAAGGATACAAATTGTTAAATAGAAATATAAAGAACATCCAGATTTACCCCAGTTTTTTATTCTATAATTATATTATATTCTTCACTATCAGTCAATGCAATTTTTGAATTTTCAACCCAGAAAGACAAATTTTCTATAAAAAAGTTTAATTTTGGACCCAATAATATGAATTTTCAACGAAAACTTTAATATTTAACTAAATAGTTTAATTTTCTACTAGAAAAGATCAATTTTCAACAAAATACATGCATTCGTAATTAAATAGTTGAATTGTCCACTCAAAATGATCAGTTTTAAACAACAAATAGAATGGTAAAAATTTAAGTCAAAAAAATTTATTTGCAGGAAAAAAACGAAATCTTAATAAAATAGTTAAATTTTCAACCAAAGAGATAAATAGTCAAAAAAATTAAGTTTTAACGAATTAGTTCAACTTCCAACCAAGTAGTTGAATTTTTAATCAAATAAACGAATTTTAAATTAAACGTGTAATAGTTGATATTTGAAACCCAAAAAAGATTTATATTTTAAATAAAAAACAACTGAATTCAACAAAAAAAAATTTCAACTTAATAATAACAGTTTTAAACAACAAATATTTAGGTTCTACTAGAAAAGTCAAATTTTCTACAACATAGTTGAGATTTCAACCAAGAAAGATTTATCAATAAAAAAAAATTATTTAAACCATATTGTTGCATTTTCAAGCTACAAAGACGAATTTTCTACAAAACAATTAAAATGTGAACCCAAAAATATGATTTGATAGAATTTTTGATACGTACGTGAAATTATTTAATTTTGATGCATAAATAACAATTGAACAACTGTCAATGGAGAAAAAATTTAAGTTAGTTTAGGAGATAGTCACAAGTTTTTAGAAGATCCAAAAACTTAATGTCAAAACTTGAAAAAAATTCGAAAAATAAAAAAATAAATCTAGATTTTTGAAAATTTTGAAATAAAATTTTAAAGCTTTTCAAGAAACTTTAAAGATTTTGAGAAAATAAAAAAAAATCTCAAGTTTGATAGGAAAATTTTAAATGATTTTTTAATTTGAAAAATAAATTTTAAGAGAACTTTATCACTACTTTTGCAAGATTTTCAAAAGATTGTAGAAAAAATTCGAGTTTCAGGATAATAAAATTATTATTAGATTCCTGGAAAATTTTTAAATGATTTCTTCAAACAAATTTTTAAGTGCATTTTTTTGTTTGAAATATTTTAAAACCAATTTTAATGTATAAATTAATGTTTCTAGCTCAAAATTGTTTGAAATGATATAATTATGAGAATCTACAAATTTTTTGATTTATTCTTCAATTCATGGAATTGAAAATGATAACGCAGTTTTCTATTTTTTTGAATATTTTAAATGTAAAATGTACAAAAATTAAAATTTTTAATTTTACAACTAGAAGAATTTCAGAAAATATCGAAGATTTTGTAAAGATTACAAACATTTGAAATTTATTCATAAATCTTTCAAAGGATTTCAAAAATGTTTACAAATATTTCAAAAATTTAAACAAAATTCAAAAGAAGTTGAAATATTTTAAGGGATTTGCACGGAATATAACAAATGTTAATGATTCAAATGGATTTAAAAATATACCCACAGATATCAAATTATTTTAGGAAAATTGATTTTTGAAAATATGAAGAATGTTGAAAATTTAATTTTCTTTACATTTCAACAGCTAAAAATCCAAATATTAAAATTAAGGTGTTGAATTTTTTTTTTTTTTAATTTGAACAAATAAAAATTCAATTCTTAAAAAATCAACTATTTTCAAAGCAAAGATTTCTAAGATTTCAGAATGATATCAAAATTTTAATATAATTTTTACATATCGCTAACTATTTTAAACATTTCGAAGATTTCAAAAGATTTTGAAATATTTCACAGAAATTTCAACGATTTTGAAGAAATTAGCAAATGTTAAATTATTTTACAAAGATTTAAAAAATTCTAAAATATTTCCCAATATTCCACAAAAATACCAACAGATTTCAAAGGTTTTAAAATATTTCAATTATTTAAAAAAATATGAAAATATTTGTAAAAAATTCCAAGATTTCGCAAAGATTTGAAAGATTACAGAATGATATTGAAGATTTCGAATGATCTCTAGAGATTTCTAAATATTTCGAAGATTTCAAAAAAGTTTACAATTTAAAAAAGAATTTTAGAGGATTTCAAATTATTTTACAATGATTCCAAACATTTCAAAATATTTTAGAATATTCCACAGAGATTTTAACAGATTTACAAGATTTATGAATATTTCAAATATTTCAAAAGATTTCGAAATATTTGAAGTTGGAAATTCAATTTTTTCAAGTTTTCGACAGTTGAAGATTTCGAAGATTTTACAAAGAATTTTGAAGATTTCGAAGATTTCAGAAGGTTTGAAGGAATTCAATAGAGTTCAAATATATCGAAAGATTTTGAAAGATTTAAGATAATATAAATTATTTTTAAAGATTTCAAAACATGTCAACATTTCTTTTCTTAAATTCCAAGATTTCTCTAAGATCTCAAAGATTTCGAAATTATATTAAAGATTTAAAAGATATTTGCAAATGTTTGAAATTATTTTATCCAGATTTCAAATATTCTAAAATATTTCTCAAAATAATAATCAAAATATTTAAAATATTTAGAAATATTTTCAAGATATCGCAAATATTTCAAGGATTTTCGGAAAAAAAGTCCCAAGAGATTTAAAAATATTTCCAAAGATATCAAGGAATTTCAAGAAAACTGATTTTTGAAAATGTAAAAAATGTTAAAAATGATATTTTCTTTAAATTTCAACAGTTGGAAATTCAACTAATGAAAATAGAGCTATTGAAAATTCGATTTTTTTCATTTTTAACAATTGAAGATTTCAAAGATTTTACAAATATTTCAAAGGATTTCGAAGATTTCAAGATTTTGAAGATAACAAAAGATTTCAAAGAAATCAAAGGATTTCAGAAAATGTCGAAGATTTCGTAAAAATTTCAAACATTTTAAATGGATTCATAAAATATTTGAAAGATTACGAAAGATTTCAAAAAGATCTCGTAGATTTAATAAAATTCAAAAAGATTTCAAATTATTTTATGCAGATTTCAAAAATTCTAAAACATTTCGGAATATTTCACAAAAATAACAACAAATTGCAAAAGTTTCAAAATATTTCGAAGATTTAATAAAATTCACAAAGATTTCATATTATTTTATGAAGATTTCAAAGATTCCAAAAAATTTCGGAAAATTTCACAAAAATTCCGACAAATTTAAAAAGTTTCAAAATATTTCCAAGATTTTGCAAAGGCTTCAAAGATTTCTGAATGATATTAAAGATTTCAAATGATTTCTACAGATTTCTAGCTATTTCAAAGATTTCGAAAGATTCAAAAATATTTCAGCTATTGAAACATAGATTTTTTCAATTTTTAACAATTGAAGATTCTAAAGATTTTACAAATATTTAAAAAGGTTTCGAAGATTTCAAGATTTCAAAGATAACAAAAGATTTCAAAGATATCAAAGGATTTCAGAAAATATAAAAGATTTCGTGAAGATTTCACACATTTCAAATGAATTCATAAAGATTTTGAAAGATTTCGGAAGAGTTTACAAAGATTTCGAAGATTCCAAAACATTTAGAAATATTTAACGAAAATACCAAAGTATTTCAAAAGTTTCAAAATATTTAAAATATTTATTAAAATTCGCAAAGATTTTTAATTATTTTATAAAGATTTTGAAGATTTCAAAACATTTCGGAATATTCCACAGAATTTCCAACAAATTTCAAAAGTTTCAAAATATTTAAGAGATTTCCAAGATTTTGCAAAGGCTTTAAAAATTTCCAAATGATATTAAAGATTTTTAATAATTTCTACACATCTCCAGCTATTTCAAAGATTTCGAAAGATTCAAAAATATTTTCAAATATATCAAGGTATTTCAAGAAAATTGATGTTTGAAAATGTAAAAAATGTTTAAAATTCTATTTTTTTTTTGAAGATTTCAAAGATTTTACAAATATTTGAAAAGATTTCGAAGATTTCAAGATTTCAAAGATAACAAAAGATTTCAAAGATAAAAAAAAACAGTGGACTCTTGAACAGAAGTAAAGAATAAAATAAAATAATAAAAATAAAACTAAATAAAAAAAGTAGAAAAAAAAGAAACTTCAATCGTTTAATTCTCAGTTTAGAAACTAATTTTTTTAAACAAAAACACAAATTCTCAACAAAAGAAATTAATTGCAACCAAATACTTTATATTTCATCTAAAAACATGACTTTTCAATTAGTGAAATTGAACAAATAAAAAGACCAATTTTTAACAAAATAGTTGATCCCTCAACAATATAGATGAATTTATAAACAAGAAGAATAATTTTCTGCCCAAAAGGATGAATTTTCAACTAAATTTAAACAAATTCAAAGTAGAAAATCAAATATTAAAAAAAAACAGTGGACTTTTAAAATGAAGTAAAAAAATGTTGAACAAGAAGCTTTAATCGTTTAATTTTCAATAATTTTTTAAAACAAAAAGACGGATTTTCAACAAAATACATTAATTTCAACCAAATAATTGATATTCCAACTAAAAAAATTAGTTTTTAACCAGTAAAATTCAAAAAATGAAAATACCAGTTTTTGACAAAATAGTTGACTCCTCAACAAAATAGATGAATTTCTACTTAAGAAGATTTTTTTTCTATCCGAATAGACGAATTTTCAACTAAATTTAAAAAAATTATTGAAGCTAGGAAAACAAATATTTTAAAAAACAGTGGAATTTTAAACTGCAGTAGAAAAATTTTCAACAAGCAATTTCAATAGTTCAATTTTCAATCATTCTTAAGAACAAAAAGACGAATATCCAACAATATACATTAATTTCAACCAAATACTTAATATTTAAACTAAAAAATATCAGTTTCGCATCGATCAAATTCACCCAATAAAAAGTCCATTTTTAACAAAACAGTTGATTCCTCAACAAAATCGATGAATTTTTCATTAGGAAGATTAATTTTCTACCAGAATAGACCAATTTTTGACTAAATTAAAACAAAATCAAGGTAGAGAATCAAATATTTTTAAAATAGTGGACTTTCAAACCGAAGCAGAAAAATTTTGAAGAAACTTTAATCGTTTAATTTTCAATAATTTTTAAAAACGAAAAGAAGGATTTTTAACAAAATACATGAATTTCAAGCAAATGCTTGATATTTAAACTTAAAAAAATAAGTTTTCAAACAGTCGAATTCAACAAATAAAATACCAATGTTTAACAAAATAGTTGATTCTTCAACAAAGTAGATAAATTTCTAATTAAGAACATTAATTTTCTACCCAAATAGACGAATTTTAGGCAAATTAGAAATAATTCAAACTAGAAAATGGAATATATTAAAAAACAGTGGGCCTTTAAACCGAAAAAAAATTTTAAACAAGAATAAAATCGGGCAATTTTCAATAATTCCTAAGAAGAAAAAAAACAAATTCTTAACAAAATACATGAATTTTCAATTGAGAAGATTAATTTTCTACCCAAATTGACGAATTTCCAACTAAATTTTAAAAAATTCAAGCTAGAAAATCGAATATTTTTAAAAAAAGTGGACTTTTAAAATGAAGCAGAAAAATTTTCAACAAGAAACTTCAATCGTTTCTATTTTCGGTTTAAAAACTAATTTTTTAAAACAAAACACCAATTTCTAACAAAATATTTGATTCGTCAACAAAATAGATGAATTTCTAATTTAAAAGATTAATTCTCTACCTAAATAGATGAATTTTTGACTAAATTTAAACAAAATCAAGGTGGAAAATCAAATATTCAAAAAAGTGGACTTTTAAACTAAAGTAAAAAAATTTTGAGCAAGAAACTTTAGTCATTCAATTTTCAATGATTTTTTGAAACAAAAGGACGAGTTTTTAACCGAAATACGTGAATTTCAACTAAAAAAGAATAAGTTTTCCATCGGTCGATTTTAACAAATAGAAAGTCCAATATTGAACAAAATAGTTGACTACTCAACGAGATAGATGAATTTTCAATCAAGAAGTTTAATTGTTTACTCAAATAGACGAATTTTCTAATAAATTTAAACAAATTCAAGCTACAAAATCAAATATTTTTAAAAACAGTTGACTTTTAAACTAAATCAGAAAAATTTTTAAACAAGAAACTTCAATCGTTCAATTTTCAGTTTGAAAACTAATTTTTCAAAACAAAAAGAGAAATTTTCAACAAAATACATGAATTTTAACCAAATACTTGACATTTTATCTAAAAAATATAAGTTTCCAACCAGTCGACTTCAACAAATAAAAAGACCAGTTTTTAACAAAATAGTTGATTTTTTAACATAATGGATTAATTTTTAATGAGAAGATAACGTTTCTACCCAAATAGACGAATAATCTAATAAATTTAAACAAATTCAAGCTAGAAAATCAAATATTTTCAAAAATAGTGGACTTTTAACCTGAAGCAGAGAAATTTTTGAACAACAAACTTCAATCGTTCAATTTTCAAAAACTAATTTTTAAAAACAAAAGAATGAATTTTCAAGCTGGTTAAGTTCAACTAAAAATGGAGAATTTTTTAACAAAATAGTTGAATCTTTAACAAAAATGATGAATTTTCAACAGAAAAGAATCACTTTCTACCTATATGTAAAATTTGAAAATCGATTTTAAATTCATATAAAAAAAAAATTATATTTATAATGAAATAACTGATTTTTTAACAAGAAAATATGAATTTTCAACAAAATTTTAATAAATTGAAAATAAAAAGTAGAATATTTTAAAAAACAGTTAACTTCTAAACCATAATAGAAAAATTTTCAACAAGAAAATCAATTTTCAATCAAGAAAGATGAATTTTCCACGAAATAGTCGAATTTTCGACCAAAAAAATGAATCGAACAAAATAATTAAATCTTTAACAAAATAATCAAACTGTCAGAAAAATAGTTGTATTTTTTACCGAATAGATCAATTTTCAACCAAGAAAATAAATTTTCTACCAAAAGAGGAATTTTCAACAAAATAAATGAAATATCAAATATCAATACAAATAGTTGATATTCCAACTAAAAAGATCAGTTTTCAAGCAGTCGAATTCAACAAATAATAAAAACAATTTCTAACAAAATAGTTGATTCCTTAACAAAATGTATGAATTATTAATTAGGAAGATTAATTTTATAAACAAATAGACGAATTTTTAACAAAATTTACCAAATTCAAGCTAGATTCAAATATTTTAAAAAACAGTGGACTTTTAAACTGAATTAGAAAAATTATTAACAAAAAACTTCAATGCTTCAAATTTCAATTTAAAAACTAGTTTCTAAAATAGAAAAAATTAATTTTCAACTGGTTGGAGTCAACTAAAAATTGAGAATTTTTTAACAAATAGTTGAATCCTTAACCAAAATGATACATTTTTAATATAAAAGATCAATTTTTTACCCAAATAGACGAATTTTCAATCAAATAGTTGATATTTCATCTTGAAAAGACATGTTTTCATCCAGTTGAATTAAATTAAAAATGGACACTTTTAAACAAAATAGTTGAATCTTTAACGAAAATGATGAATTTTTAATATGAAAGAATCATTTTCCACCTATATAAACGAGTTAAAGATAAATTTTATATTTATAATAAATTAAAATTAACTTATAAAAAAATTGCGATTAAAACCAAATTTTAAAAGTTAAACAAAAAAGTTAATTTTTAACCGAATTTTTTTACTTTCTACTAAACTGTTGAAGTTTGAAGCATACAAGACGAATTTTCTACAACACAACTGAATTTTTAACCAGAAAATATAAATTCTCAACAAAATTTCAACAAACTCAAGATAAAAAGTAGAATATTTTATAAAACAGTTGACTTCTAAACCATAATAGAAAAATTTTAAAGAAGAAAATTAATTTTCAATTAGGAAAGATGAATTTTTTACAAAATAGTTCAATTGTCAACCAAAAACAAAAATTTGCACCAAGAGTGCATTTGATGAATTTTTATTTTAAAAAAAAAATAATTTTCAACAACAAGGAAAGATAAATTTAAAAAAATTCAAATTGAATTAAACATGGACAATTTTCAACCAAGTAGGTAATATCTTAACCAAAATGATGAATTTTCAATACACGAGATTAATTTTCTATACAAATAAACAAATTTTAAGCGGAAGCAATGAATTTTTAATCTAATAGTTGAATTTTCTAATCATAAGTGAACAATTTTCAATTTTTTCAATCAAATAGCTTAATTTTCTACCAAATTATTTTAATTTTCAGTTAATAATATGAATATTCAACAATAAAGGTAATTTTCAACAAAATAGTTCGAGTTTTAACTAAAAGGAAAGGAATCTTTAGCAAAGAAGTTCAACTTTAAGCGAATTAGTTGATTTTGAAAGCAAAAAATATAATTCTAAACAAAATATGAAAATAGTTAATATTTCAACAAAAAAGATTGAATTTAAATTAAAAAACAGTTAAATTCGTCCAACGAAGACGATTTTTCAATAAAATAATTGAAGCCTCAACCAAAAGAGCTTAATTTTCAACTACACTGTTGCATTTTTAACCAAAAATAATAAATTTTAAAACAAGATTAATTTTCTAGCGAAAAAAGGTGAATTTTTAAATGACATGAATTTTTAACCAGAAAAAAAACATTTTTCAACGAAAAATGGGTTGGTTACGTTTTTAGTGAAAGAAATGAATTCTCAGCCAAAGAAAAAAAGCATTTTCAGCAAAATAGTTCAGATTTCAACTAGAGAAATAAATTTTCAACTAAAATGAGTAATTTAATATAAAAATAAAAAATATGTCTATTTCGAGTGAACATTCATCTTTTTACGTAGAAAATTTATTTTTTTGGCATAAATAATAAAAACATAAATATAAAAAAAATTCTTCGCAGCTCATTCAGCAATTTCTGGTGTTTCGCCAGAAATTGCTGCATAAGCTGTACAGAAATATTGTAATTTTCAACCAAAAAAGATTAGTTCTCTACAAAGAATTTCATTCTTTTTTTCGAAAATATGAATTTTTAACCCATGAAAAAATTTGTTTTACCAAGTAGTTGAATTTTTCACCTGAAGATATGAATTGTTGACAAAAAAGTTTATTTCGGTTTCAACAAAATTGAATATTATATAACCAAGCAGTTGAAGTTTCAACCAATAACTTGATTTTTTAACCAAGAAAATTAATTGTCTGCAGAATTAGATGAATTATCAAAAAAATATGAGAATTTTCAATCAAGTACTTGAATTTTCAAGTGACAAATAAATTTTAATCAAATAGTTTAGTTTAACCAAAAAAAAACATTACACCAAATAGTTGAATTCTCTATCAAAAATGTGAATTTTAAACGAAACAGTTTTTTTTTCAACAAAATAGTTGAATTTTCGATCAAAAATATGAATTTTCGACTCAAATATATATATGTATTATAATGTTAATGTCATTTGACCAAAAAGTTGAAGTTTGAACCGAAAATTGGATTTTTTAACCAACCAGATTAATTGGCTACAAAATGAGATGAATTAAAAACAAAATATATGAATTTTCAACCAAGTGCTTGAATTTTGAACTAACAAAAATTTCTAACAAATAATTTAATTTTAAACGAAAAAAAAACAATTTTCAATCAAAAACAAAAATTGAGTTTTTGAAGATTCTCCTCCTTGGTTGATAATATGATTTAACTATATTCTTGAAAATCCATTCTTGTTTCTTAAAAATTAATTTTTTTAATCGAAATTCAAACTATCTAATCGAAGCTTAATTATTTTAGTAATAATAACTATTTTGTTGACATTGATTCATTTATTAAATTTGTGACATTAAAAATTACTTTGGGTATATAAAAAATCGTAATCAAGCATTGTTTTTACTTATATTCCAAAAAAAGTGTTCAGAGAAAAAGTATTCAAGCATTTTTAATCAGAAAGCACGAATTGCACTCAATAATTTGTCAACGCAAAAATAATTTTTCCTCAATGCTATAACTTGCTGGATATTATTTATAAGAAGTGCCTTCTCAAATTTTAAATCTTTCACATAAATTACCTACATTATAGAAAATGCTCAAACTGGATCAAAATTTTAAGCTCCACATGAACTTGTCCGGAAAAAGTTATTTTGCCCCACTGTGCTTAGTTCTCAACTTTTAATATTGATGAGCTGAAAATCTGTTTTATATTACACCAATAAATTCAATCTGTCTACTCAGAATCTGAACTGGAGCAAAACGCTTTTTCCAATTTTTGATTAGAGAAGATTGATTCGATGGTAGCCGTGCATCCAAAATTGTCAGAAAAGAAAGAATCCTAATGTAGAAGGACCGTTAACCCTTCTTTGAATGCAAAATGTCCATCCAGAAAAGGGGCCCTGGAGAAGCTTCTTATACGGACGATCTCCGCTTTTCGCAACGGCACGCGTCCCGATGCCAACGCTTCAAGAATATTAAATTCTCGACCGTCGCATAAATTAAAAGATAGCGGTCTCTACTCCGACTACGTATAAATTTCACAAGAGCAGAGAGTCTGGATCCTTTCCCTTTAGGAGGTACCAAACTGTGTGTACAGAGAGAATTGCCCATATAAAGCTTTTGATGTATGAATAATGAATTTGTATCACACATATCCTTATAGACTGCACGAGGTCTATCCGGAAAGTATCCACCAGTTAAATAGCTTCGGAAATGTTGAGCTAAGATTTGGGAATGAGTCGGGGAAGAGTCCGTTCTCCGCAGCTTATTCAGCAATTTCTGGTGAAACGCCAGAAATGTCTGAATAAGCTGCAAAGAACGGACTTTTCTGCGGCTCATTCCCAAATTTCAGCTTAAAAATCGCAGCTTATTCGGCAATTTCTGGCGTTTTGCGAGAAATTGCTGAATAAGCTGCACAAAAATTGCATAAACACCCTGCACAACTTCGGCAGCCCCCATTTGGTCCTGACCTGGCTATGGTTTCTGAATATTCCCCAAATAGAAGTTCAGCGACACGTATCAGGATTATGTCCAAATTATTTCTCCTTTCACTCGAAAAAATAAATTTTGAAATTATGAGAAAGACCAAATTTATAAGACGGAAAACTGGAAAAGTAAGAGTTTGTTTTTTCCCCTTTGGTCCTTATCCAGTTGTCATTCCCATGTGTTCATATATAGGGAAATAAATCTCTATGGCTTTGGAAATTAATTTTTTCTTTCTAAAAGTGGTTCTTTGGATAACCTGGTTCCGAGTCAAACTTCTGGATTATTTACAACTTCCTAGAACCGATAATAAATATTTCAGCAAACGCTAACTTTCGACAATAAAACGTATTTTTAACCAAATATTTACATTTTTAAGCAAAGAGATGAATTTTCAACTAAAATGCTGAATCTTCAAAGCAAAATATGAATTGTCAAAAAAAAAGTATACTTTTAAATAAATATTGAAATTTCTACCCAAAAAAAGATTAATTTTCATCAAATCATTTAGTTCTTTATTCTGAAAATATAAATTTTTAACCGATGAAAATAAATTTTTAACAAAATAGTAAAATTTTTAGCCAAAAAATAAAATTCAACAAAATAGTTGAATTTTCGATGAAAAATATTAATTTTCAACAAAAAAGTTCATTTTCAACCAAATAGTTAAATTTTCAACCAAAAATATGAATTTTCAACACGAAAGGTTATTCTCAGCCAATAAGTTTAATTTTCTAGCAAAAAATACGAATTTTCCTGAAAAAATTTCATTTTGAACCAAATTTTTTAATTTTCTATTAAACATTTGAATTTTGAAGCAAAAAATAATCATTTTCAACGAAAAATATAATTCTAGACCTTGAAACAGAAAAAAATTAATGTTGAAAAAGAAGATTATTTTCAATCAAATGGTTGAATTTTTTAGCAAAAAATATAAATTTTCGGAAACAAAGTTTATTTTCAACCAAACAGTTTAATTTTTCAACAAATTAGTTGAATTTTTAACAGAATAAATCAATTTCAAACCATATAAGTCGATTTTCAAACAAAGAGATAAATTTTCTTAAAAAATAATTGAATTTTGAATGAAAAAATAATTATTTTCAACCACAAATATACGTTTTGACCTTTGAATACGAATATATGAATGTTAAAAGAAAATTAACTATCAATCAAGGATAGTAACTTTTGTTATTGAAAAAGATGAACTTTCAATCAACAAAGGCCAATTTTTTAGGAAAAAGTTGAATTTTTCACCAAAAATGAATTAAAATTGACCAAAAACTACTTTTTTCAATCCAATTGTTAAATTTTCAAGCCAAAGAGCTCAAATTTGCACTAAAAATAGTCTCATTTTCAAAAAATTTTTAAACTAAAAAGACAAATTTACAAGAGGGCTCTTGAATTGTTAACGAAACAATTTGATTTTATTATCAACCGATAAAGATGAATTTCTAAAATAAAGAAAGACATTTCTACCAAAAAAGATGACATTTTAACAACACAGTCAATTTTTTTCAATAATAAAATTTTTAGAATTTTCAATAAAAAAGATGAATGAAATATAATAGTAGACATTGCAATCGATGAAGGCGAACTTTAAATTGTTTGAAACCTAGAATACGTACTTTCTATGAAACAATTGAATTTTCAACCCAATGATATGAATTTTCAACAAAAAAGAGAATAATCATACAAATAGTTCAATTTTTGATCAAAAATATGAATTTTCAACTACAAAGCTTATTTTGAACCAAATGGTTAGAGTTTTGAACTAAAATTTGAATTCTCAACGAAAAAAGTTCATTTTCAACCAAATAATTGAATTTTCTAGCGAAAAATATCAATTTTCGGAAAGAAAATTTATTTTAACCTAATAGTTGAATTTTCAACCAAGTTGATCAATTTCCAACCATATCGATCAATTATTAAACAAAGAGTTAAATTTTCTTCAAAAACAGTTGAATTTTGAACCATAAATAATTATACAACCATAAATATAATCTTCGACTTTTGAATACGAAAATATAAATGTTGAAAGGAAATTAACTTAAATTTGCACTAAGAATAGTTTCATTTTCAACAACACTTTTGAATTTTTGAGCTGAAAAGACAAATTTTTAACGAAGATTTTGAATTGTTAACAAAACAATTTGATATCATTATCCACCGAGAAATATAAATTTTTAACATAAAGGAAGACACTTCTATAAAAAAATATGACTTTTTGACAACTTAGTTAATTTTTTTTTAAATAATAAAATGTGTAGAATTTTGAATAAAAAATGTGAATTCTGTATCAAAAATATAATAGTAGACTTTTCAACTAAAATAAATTAAATTTTAACCAAAAATAGTTGGCATATTTTACGGGCTTCTATTAATTCAGTTCGCATTTAAACGAAACAAAATAAGGGGAAAAGAAGTTCTTGAAAAAAGGAAAGAAAGGTTCGTAGAAAAGAGAGTATGAAGTCTGCTAAGTATTTGGTATTGACGATAATCATTGAAAATAAATGAATTTCCTACAGTATATAGAATTAAAATAATATTCTACTGAGTATGACAATATTATTTTTGTAAGAATCTGTATTATCATTAGAGAATAACAAGAAATTTTCAACGTCGTTTTCAGATTTGATGAAGTTATAAATTAAAAATCATTTTTTCATTAATTATTTTTCTCAGAGAAAGAACTTCTTATCAGAAGTTCTGTGGTTCGAGTCCCAGCGGAGTGAAAGGAGAAGATCTTTTTTTCAGAAAAAAAATTCAAAAATATTACTTTTTTCAAATTACTGCAAAAATTAGAACTAGATTATACTTTTAGATATTTGGTATTCATTTTATGCCAACTTCAATAATAAATAGGCCTCCAGAATGTCTTTTGATGTGAGCCAGGCATTCAAGGTACACAGAATGGGGCAGCGCAATGGCGCTGTCCCATAAAAAGCACTCGTTAGCGCTTTGTAATGTAGCACGTGATGGCACTTATCTAGAAATGTACATGAGTACACCCCAGAGACTCATAATTCTCGTTGGCTTTGCAAGAAAGAATAACTTAACCGCTTGGTGGTTAAGAAGAATATTATAGTATGCAAGAGAGTACTTACCCTAACAAAATTCATGGTACCCTTAATTTCAAAATTGAACTAAAAGACAAAAGACGTTCCCCATCAATTTCAATAGTTAAGATGTTTTCAGTACATCAAAAGGCTGCCTAATGTGTCATCATTTTATCTATAAAAAGATATCGAGTCCAGAACCATTTCAAGATTTTTGGCTGACTCACCAACGACCTGAACTACTGGCTTCCGAAATTCTGACTTAGGATTTACTCCTACTACTTGCCTACGGTCTGATCAAACATTAACTTGTTTTACTGCACCTTGATGTATACTTATGGACCTTCTCTTGACCTGCATCCCTTATTGGATTTCTTAGGTGACAATGACGGCTGACCATTTATCGGTAGGCACTATTGCCTCCTCTTAAAACTCGTTTTCTGATCATTTATTGACCTGTGCTATCGAAAGTCCTCCCCTTCTACTGCAAAACACTTTCCAACTGCCTGCTCAAACATTGACATACAGCACATTGATCTATACTACCTGACCTTCTCTTGAACTCCGTCCCTTCTTGGATCTTCTGGACGACATACCGGCTGACTAATCATCGGTATTTACTACTTCCACCCCTAAAAATCTTTTTACTGACAAGTTGTTGACTAGTGCTACTGAAAGTTCTCGTCTACCACCATCAAGTTATTTCCCACCCTGATTAAACATTGAGGTGTTCTACTACTGTCCCAGAGATTGGACCTCATTGAGAGCCAGTGGACCACGAATATGTCGGACTACACACCCGAATGCACTACTGTATCCGTTCACAACTTGATTTCTGACTCTTATTCGACCTGTACCACTAAAAATCCTTGTCCACTACTACCAAGTTATTCCCCACCGTCTAATTGAACACTGACTTGTTCTACTGCATCCTCACTGACGCAAAAGTGGCTGACTATACTCTGATCTATACTACTAGAATACTTTCAGCATGGCTGACCTGCACTACTGATACCAAAATGTCTGACCCTTCTCCGGAGTTAGACGGACCTTATTGTACCATCTTAACCCCCCCCCCCACCTCCATTCAGCAAATATGGAACCCACTCCAAATCAACCCCTCATTTTTCAAAAATTCTGAAACTATCACATACGGAACACAATTTAAATCAACCCTCGAGAATTCAAAAATTCTAAAAAGCCAAAAAATGTAGACTTTTCAAATCGGTGTCTTTCTACAAAATACTCTTAACTTTTAGGTTTGATTTAGGGTGGCTTCAACAAGCGCTAGTGGGATAAAACCATTGTAGGAAGCTTTCAAAATTTAATGCGGAAATTTTCAGTGAGAACATTCCTACCTTTAGGAAAAAAAATTCCCTTTTGATAGAAGCCTATAAGATAATACAACTGTTATGGGACGTATTGAAAATTTAATTATTTTGTTGAAAATAAAACTGTTTTACTAAAAAGTCATCTTTTTTGGACAACAATTCAACTATTCAGTAAAAAATTTGAACTGCTTTGTTAAAAATCAATTTATTTGGTTATAGATTCATCCCTTTGTTTAGAAATTTAATTATTCTATTTAAATAAAATTAATGTTCTTGGTTAACAAATGACCTTTGGATTATGTTGAACTCTGTTCTTGAAAATTTATCCTTTTCGATTGAAAATAGAACTCCTGTGTAGAAAATTTATTTTTTGAAATAGGAATTGAATAATTTGGCAGAAAATACTGTTTTGTAGATAGTTCATCTTTCTGGCTTGAAAACGTAATATTTTTTGTTAATCTATGTATTTTGTTAACAAATTTCTTTGAAATATGAATTTCCTGGGTGAAAAATTAAACTATTTCATTGAAAATTCATATTTTTTGTGGAAAATTAAACTACTTGGTGAAAATTTGAACTGCTTTCTTAAAAATGTATTTCTTCAAGATTCATCTATTTACTTGAACATTCAACTTATTTGTTGATAATTCATTTTTTTGTTTAACATTATTTATATGATAATTTGAATATTCGATTTTTAGTAAGAAATTTATCCTTTAAAAGTTGAAAAATGAACTATTTGGTAGAAAATTTGTACATTTCGTTGAAATTCGTCTAATTACTTACATAATCAATCTTTTTTAGTTAAAAATTCAAACTATTTGGTTTAAAAATGATCTTTATTGATTCAGAAATCATTTATTTTTGTGAGGATTCAACTATTTTGTTAAAAATTCTTATTTTATTCGCTTAATTCAACTAATTCGTCTTTTCTAATAAAAATTGAACTATTTGGTTGAAAATTTAAATATTTGGTTACAAATTAATTTCTTTTAATTCAAAATCCAACAACTTCTTTACTGAATGAAAATTCATTCATTTGGTTGAAGATTAAACTATTTTGTTGAAAAATTGTCTCATTTGATTGAGAGTTAAACTAATTAGTTGATAATGCAACTGTTTGCTTAAAAATTAATTTTTGCTTTTAGAAATTAGCCTTTTTGGGTTAAAAATTAATTATTTGAGTGACGAATTAATATTTTTGTATTGAAAATTAAACTTTTATGTAGAAAATTCGTCTTCTTGACTTGAAGATTCAACAGTATGACAAAAAATTAAACAAATTGGGTGAAAATTAAACTATTTCTTTAAAAATTCAACTACTTGGCTGAAAGTCGAACTAACATGTTCTAAAAATTTTCTCAAATTCACCACTTTAGTTGAAATTTTGGTTGATAATTTCTGTTGTTTTAGTGAAAAATTAATTTTTTCATCTGAAAGTGTAACTCTTTCATTTTTCGTTTGAAATGTATCCTTAATAAGTTGAAAATCAATTATTTGGTATGAATTTTATGTATTTTGTTGAAAATTCGTCTTTTTTGTTGAATAATTAATTTTTTACAGTTGAAAAATAAACTATTTGGTTTCAAATTCATCTTTATTGGTTGAGAACTTATTCATTTGGTTGAGGATTCAACTTTTTTTTTTATTTGTATTTGTGTCGTTTAATACAACTAGTTGAAAAGGCGCCTTTAAGTGGAACACCTTTGGTAGAAAAGTTGTATTTTAAGGTTTACAATAACATTTTTGTTGAAAATTTCACTGTCTGAAATGAAAGTCATATTTTGGGCTTGAAAATGTAACTATTTAGTGGAAAGTTCAAATATTTTGTTGAAAATTGTTTTTCTGATTAGATAAGCAATATTTTTTAGTTGAAAATTCAACTATTTGGTTTCAAATTCATCTGTATTGATTGAGAACTTATTCGTTTCATTGAGGATTCAAACTATTTTATTAAAAATTGTATTTTTTCTGGTTATAAAGCTAGTTGAAAAGGTGTCTTCAAGTAGAAAATATTTGGTAGAAAAGTTATATTTTATGGTTTAAAATTGATTTTTTTATTAAAAATGTCACTGTCTTCAACAAAAGTCGTCTTTTTGGCTTGAAAATTGAACTATTTGGTTGAAAGTTCAAATATATTGTTGAAAATTCGTCTCTTTTGCTTGAGAATTGAACGATTTGGTTGTTGAAAATTGTCTTTCTGGTTAGATCATTATTCTTGATTAGTTAAAAATTTAACTATTTGGTTTCAAATTCATCTTCATTGAATGAGAACTTTTTTATTTCGTTGAGAATTCAAATATTTTGTTGAAATTTGTATTTTTTCATTTGGCTTCATACAACTAGTTAAAAAGGCGTCTTTTAGTAGGAAATCTTTGTTAGAAAATTTATATTCCATGGTTTAAAATGAATTTTTTCATTGGACATTTCACTGTCTTAAATAAAACTTGTCTTTTTGGCTTGAAAATTCAACTATTTTGAGAACTATTTCAGGAACTATTTTGGAAACTTATTTATTTGACTGAGAATTCAACTATTTATTTAACATTGTATTTTTTGCTCAATACAACTAGTTGAAAAGGCGTCTTTCAGTAGAAAATCGTTGATAGGAAAGTTATATTTAAGGGTTAAAAATTAATTTTTTATTGAAAAATTCACTGTTTTAAATGAAAGTCTTTTTGGCTTGAAAATTGAACTATTTGGTTGAAAGGTCAAATATATTGTTGAAAATTCATTTGTTTTGCTTGAGAATTTAACTATTTGGTTCAATGTTTAAATTTTTGTTAAAAATTGTCTTTTTGGTTAGATAAGCAATCTTTTTCAGTTGAAAATTCAACTATTTTGTTTCAAATCCATCTTTATGGATTGAGAACTTATTTATTTGGTTGAGGATTTAACAATTTTGTTACAAATTTTATTTATTTTTTTTTCTCAATACAAATAGTTGTAAAGGCTTCTTTTAGTAGAACATCTTTGGAAAATAAAGTATTTGAAGATAAAAAATAATAATTAAAAAATGTCTCATTTTCGCTCGTTGTTTATTTATATAAAAAATAGAAAATGAAAAAAGTTAAAAAATCGAATCCATATACGCTCTTGTGCGACTATCTTTGATCACTTCTGAAGAAAAAAATTGAAAATCGGTTGAGAATTGTAGACTGTAGGTGATTTTGAATAGTAAATTCCTGATTCAGCCCACTGTGCGTCGTGGGCCATACACGTACTGGAGTACTCAACGCTTATTTTCATAAAATAAAATTTTGAATTTCACTTTCTAATCTACATAGTCTTGTAGGGAAAAACCTAAGCTTTCTTTTAAGACCAAAAAAAAAGAAAAAAAAGACCTGTCCCACTTCGAAAAAAAGTCAAATTTATTTTTGACCTTCATTTTTGAAGGTCAAGTATTCATTTTTTTTTAATGAGTAGGACCAATCGAAAGAGCGTGAAACTCCCTATCGAAACTGTACTAGACAAAAAGTTTGTTATCGCTATTAGAAGTGTTAAAAATCGCCGAAATAGACGATATCTACGAAAATCCCAAAACTATAACCCCCTCCCCCTTAGTCAATACTTATCCGAATGACAACATTTTTTCCCCGAAAAGTACTATCCAGTAGCACAACACTTTGCTCAAGTTGAACTTAGATCGGGCAATTTTGACTTTTTGAGTGGTTACACTTGAGAAATAACGCCCCATATGGGGGCTTTATAGGTACCATACATATATATGTGTGCTTAGCGGGACTAATAGTTAGCACCCGATGTATAGAAGGGTGCTTATCGGTACTGTTCTCTGCTGCCTTGCATTTATATGGGTGCCTACCGAGACTCGTTTATTTCAGTCCTTACTTCAATTTTTTGTATAAAACTGATATTTATTATTTTTTGTGGAAATTTTGCTAATTGTGAATTTAATTTATCACTGATAGTACAAACATGTGTGCTTATGTATTATAACGGGAGGTTTGTTGAGAAACTCTATTTTTAATTTTTTGAGAGAAACCGCAGCTATCTTGTTAATTTTCAACCTCTTTTTGTCTTTCTGGTGGATTTTGAAAGGAAACTATGAGCAAAAAAAATATTTATATATCTTTCTCAATTGGGTCTAAAGTTATAGAGGTTCAAAGAAGATAAATCGGATTTTTTGAAAAACAAAGCACAAAATTCAAATACGCATAACTTTTGTTTTAATTTTCTTGCAAATCGGAAAAATACGTATCGTGTAATTTTCTATTGAAAAGAACATACTTTCTTCCTAACATATTCTGCTATTCTAATTGTAGAACCATGCCTGATTTGAAGTTGATACAGTTTGTGGGAGGCCTCTACTTTAAAATCGCTGTAGTTCACTCTCTAAATTTAAATAAGTGAAATTTAAACATTTTCAATCAGCTGTGCAGGACTTCAATGTTTGGGTTATGTTGCCACATGCTCTGCGTATTGTACGGGGACATATCACCTCCTATACAGCAAGTCCCTCTGCGGCAAGTCATACCTGTGGTATGTCACATCTGCGGCATGTCACAACTGCGGCATCTCTGTCTAGCGGCTTCTCTCCCGCGCAACATTTCTCACAGTGAAATTGATATTTTTGCGGCATCTCTCATCGCACCCCTGTAACTGGCCAAAGAAATTATGTTGGTCAAACCCCTACTCTTTTTTCAACGTTTCGGGAGGGGGGAATCACCCCTGTGACTGGCCACAGAAATAATATTGGTCGAATCCCTTGCCACAAGTGAGAGATGCCGGTAGGTAGAGATGCCGCAGTTGTGACATTCCGCAGATGAGACATGCACCAGAACTGAAATGTCGCAGGTGTGACATGCTGTAGATGTCTCAAAAAAAAATGTGTCATGATATAGACCCTGTCACAACATTCTCTTATGAAATTTTTATGACACTTTTCGGCTATATTTTGTATTTAATGCTATTGTATTGTATTGTATTTATATTTTTTGACATCTATTTTCTCATTTTCAAACTGACTTTTCATAATACTCAAATTCTATATGTAACAAAATATACATTGCAACTTATTTTTTTCTTATAAAAACATCATGAATTTAAATGATATAATATTGCCAAATTGCCAGCTACATCAGAATTTTTGTCGATAAAATGTTGTTTATCCAGTTCTGTTCTGCAGCCCTTCAAAAAATAGGCTCAACATAATTAGTCTTATTTTAGTAACTCTTGAGGCCATGTGCCGAGTGGGTCATGGGGCCGGATTCCTACCTTACTGACAGATTTTTTATTTCCTAACTTATTTTCACACGAAGCACCACATCGAGTTTTAAATTGGAATAATAAATAAGAAACAGTAAGAAAGGCGAATCTGGTCCTAAATTTTAATAATTGCGAAAGAAGCGAAAAAGAATTATTTACAAACGAAAATTTTTATAATTATACAAATTTATTACCAGAGTCACCTTTCTTAGTGCTTCTTATTTAGTATGCCGAATTTTCAACTCGATGTGGCGCTTCGTGTGAAAATAAGTTAGGAAATGAAAAAGTGTAAGGTTGGAATCTGGTTACCTGACCCACTCATCACATGGCCTTAAAGCAATACATTTCAAATTATTTATGTCCAGAGTGTAAAAGACAATTTATTTGAGAAAAAAAATAATGTGGTAACGAAAAATATTTTTTGGCTTGAAACTAGAACATTCTGGCATGCAAATTTAAAGTTATTTGAAACATTACAAAATGTTTGATGTGCCAATTTTTTTCGCAATTTCAAGAATGATAAGGAGGAGGTTTCTGTAACAAAAGAAATGAATGCTTTGTGTTGTCAAAAAAATGTATTATTCACAAGATCTCTGTGCTTGCTTCCTAAAAATTCTCCGTTGATGGTAAAGAAATGAATATTACAAAAAAATTAATACCCAGGGTTAAGTGATGATTATCTACAATCATATTCGATGAACTTTAATACACTATATACATAGTCGATAGAACGTGAGATTGATAGGTTTTGATTAGGTTTGACCTTTTTTCTATTTCTTTCTCGTATACCTGAAAAGAAACATATCTTTCAATTTCAAATAAACATAGACATAAATAATATCTGATTTTATGAAACTTGACTTACCTAAACTGTTGATTGTTGAGCCACGACTTCACTTGCTCTACTGTTCGTAGTTTTAAAGCGACGTTGCCATCGAGGACTTCCCTGATGGATTTTTTGCTTGGAAGTTCTTTTTTCGTTGATACGTAGTGCCCGAATACCTCTATAATTGCGTCTTTCTCGTCCTGGGTCCAGCGAAGGCGTTTTATCGGTTCAGAATTCAAAGCTGAAAGTGTAAATATATAATTATAAAGACGAATCATGCTTATGACAAATGGATATCATTTGATCTTACCTGTGCCTTTTCGTCTTTTTAAACTGTCTTCCATCCATTCATCGTCACTTCCGGGTGATTCTTCTTGGCCTATTTTTGAATCGCCTCCCTCCAAGCCGTTATCTGGAATGACACTTGTTTCATCAACAAGCGACTCTTCGTCACTGGCATATCCTGCCTCATTGGATTCCTCTTCTTCGTCACCATCTGAATCGTCCTCGTCTTCTCCTTCCCCTTGGGCATATTTCAGCATGTGAACCACTTTGGGTATCTCCAGCTCTGGAAGAGGAACTCGGTAAAAATCCTCGTGAATTTTATCGTGGTGCCCTAAATGTTTGGCCAAATCGGCCTTTTCTTCAGCGATCGCTTTTAATTGCAGACACGTTGTCGCAATGTGTTTTCTCAATTGCTCGCTGTCTCAGACGCGTCGTGAACTTGAGCAACTTCTTAATGTCATCTAGACTTGGGAGCTGTATGATTTTTTGTCTGTTCAATTCGATTTTCGAGATTTTCGCCGTGTTATTGACTCTTATCCGCAAGAGTTTGGAGTGCGAATGCAGAAAATTTTCGGCAGTTTTCTGTTTTTTGTCCTCCATGGCGATAATGCACTCATTTGTAAAGATATCGACAATATCCTTCATGAGCGTGCCAATGCTGCTCGCGACATTTGGTTTTTTATGTCGTCCTGTGTTGTCATCCAGTTCAGCTACTTTGTGTACTGTTGCGATAAATGTTTAATATAGCTGGGGATCGATCATGGACTTAAAATCAGAGATTTTAATATTAAAATATTTCGCCGCCTTAAACACACGTGTCAGCAATCTCAAACGGTTCTTTATCATAGACGCGAGATGCTGCTCTTTATACTTCTCGCGCAAGTTGTTACCGTATACGATCAAAAGATCGTCAAATGATAGTATATCGGCTACATCGTCTTGATGTAGTCTGGGGAAAATCCTCCTCCGCATATCCTCCGATGCATTGGGATGACAGCTGTTAAGTGCCATCCTTTCCAAAACAATAGGGCATCTATCATTTTGGCTGTCAATGTTGGTGCATTTTTTAAAGTGCTTTTTTAATGAAGTTTTTTAAACTGTTTTGTGGCACCCAGCACATGGCAAGTAAGCATCACCAGTCTTTTCCTCTTCCGGACTCTTACTGACCACCAAATTTCCTTTATTTCTTTGGCAGTCTATGTTGTATTGATAATTCTCCTCATCTCTAAAATAATTCAATTTCTTCTTTTTAATTTCGTGTCCAGGTGGCAAAAGGAGTTTTTTTATGTCTTTCTCATTCTTGTGGACAGTTTGGAGGGGACGGCCCATTCTTCGCACTTCTGCTCGACAAAAAAAGCATACATTTTTTCTCGTTTTCTTTTATGCAGCCGGCGCAGTTAATGTTGACGCTTTAGGAGCGGCTTTGCCTTGCGGCAATATATTCGCTGATATATTTATAGTGCCAATGTCCCTTATTTCTCCTTCAATGACAGAAACACCAGCAGGAGGCTCATAATTTGGGTCGTTGTCTAGGTCATCTGAAAAAGATATTTGAAATTATCAATTTACACTAGAAAAACGAAAAAATGAAATAGAACATTTTTTATATAATTAAAGTTTCAATTATTTTCATAAATGAATTAGTGACAAAATTACCATCATCCTCCTGTCGCGTCAAGTTTCTTGTTCTATCAGCGGGCGGTATTTCGCCATTGAATTTAAAAACCATGACATCATTTCTCTGTGCAAAATCAGCTATTCCGCGAGCCTCTTCTGAAAATATAATATTGGGATAAAACTAAGTATATGCATGCACCCTAAATTAAATATGGTTTCAAACCCACGTTGTCTGCGTATTTTTTTAAATTATGTCTGTAAAAATAAAATGAAATGTAGGTCACGTGTTCAGCGTACTTACTCTCATTTATGACAGGTAGCGTAATATCCAGCACTGTATTAGGTAGAGATAAGATATCTCCAAAATCCAAATTCAGATCATTTGGTACAGAATTCGTGATATCACCGACTAGGAGAATGTGCATATCCGTAAGAACTTCATGGCCAATTATTTTTGGTTTTGCTGATCCTTCATTATCTCTTGAATTGTCTTTAGATCCTAATCATTAAAAATATTTATAATTAATTCAAGTTTGTATCAGAATATAAAACAAAAAATAGACAGGGCAATTTTTGGGGAAAAATTGTTCTCATGGCTCAATTGTTCATTGATGCTTTGCGATTATTGTGGACCAGAAGGAAAATATCGCTAGCGGCATTCTTAAAAATAATTAATTCTATTATTTTTAATTCTGCTTATTTATATTTCGAAACAAATTTTTTTAATCCTGACCACGGTCTTGCCTTCTGCGACACCAAAGACCCGTAGATACAGAGCAAAGAAAATTAAAGTAAAATGGAAAGAAATCTAGACAAGTGGTCCTAAGCTCACGTAACGCTGACAGTACGGAAAGATCGAGCGAAGAAATAAGTGTCAATGTATAAGGGGTATGTAGGCCATCCTTGGCTTATCTCGGTAGGAGTGTGAGAAGTTTGTCCGTGGCGTATACGAACTCCCGTCGGTTCGCGAAATCTATAGCTATACATTGTAGTATATCTCATCGAATGAACTACACTTTTTATTATAAGAAATAGTTTTTTTTCAATTGATGAAAAAAATATCCTTAAAATTACAACAATTTGTAACAAATGGGATCGCTCTCAATACTTCAGTTTATTAACAAGTTTTTGGTAATTTTGGCTGATATTCGAAGTGTCTGTGAACGGTGATAATGGTGATGCGGATAATTGGCAGAGGCCAATTATTTAGGAATGTGTCCGAGTTTTACCTGAATTTCACCCAGTAAAAGGCATTATAGACAATATAGACCCTGCTCATCAAGTTTATGGATCGACGGAAAAAATCTGAAAATAAATCAGCCCACTGTCATAGCTGAAAGAAAACGGTTCATCGAAAACGAGAATGCCCAAATGCAAAGGCCGGAGCACGTTTGAAATGTGGAGAAACTGGACACTACGCACGTGATTCTGGAAACTCCACTAAAACCGAAAAATCTGCGAGAGAGCACTCGGTAAGCGCTAGTGGAGAGTCAGTGCTTGTGAGTGGTAATACACATGGGCAGTGCAGTAACGATGTCGCGTTCCATGAAGAGAATACAAAGTGCATGAACATTGCTTATTTGTGAATGAAAATGGGATCACTAATCGCTTACAGAGAAGGTGATTTGAAGCATAAACCTAGCAGCCACACATATTAATTATCAGAAGAGAAAAAGTGTTGAGAATCACTACGCCGAACAATCTTGTACCTGACAGTGGACTAACTCCGAGGACAAGTACTGCTCTCTGGTCCAGCAGGGCTACGGTGACTCTAAATAATTGCCTGTGGAACCCATCTAAATAGGTTCCTTTGTAGGTTTCTGCACATTTGAATACCCAGGAACCTGGGTATTCAAATAGCTGTACAGGTTCCTGCACTATCATGGATATTGTTGCAAGAAATTCCCCGGGGAGTATCCTGCACAGTTTCTTTCATAGATACTTTTTGAAATTGTGCATCACTTGCACAGGAACCTGTACAGAATCCTCCGTAGGGAATTTCTTGCATCAACATCCATGATAATGCAGGAAACTTTACAGGCATTTGAATATTCAGGTTCCTCTACAGGAATGTGCGAAAGTTCCCTCGCAGGATCCGCGACAGGAACCGGTGTACCAGGAACCTGCATACGTTCCTGTACAGGAATTTTCAGCTGGGCAGTAAGCAACTCATTTCGGAGATTCGAATTGTGCATTAACGGTAAAATACGAAGCGAAGCCCAGCTAATACCAGGCTACATTGTTACGGCTGATGATGAAGAAGCATCAGTCATACTTGTGCTGAATCTTTCGGACCGTGATTTTAGGTTACCCAAGGGTGAGACAGTGCGACGAGGTGAGAAGTACGTTTAGGATCATGTGATGAGAGGAGTTAATGAACAGTATTTAAGTGTTGGCGAGATGGACACCGTGCTGAAGGGTGCAGAAAGTCAAGATTTGTTAAACCTAATGAACTAGTACAAGGATCTGGTTTCGCGCAATTTAAGGCAGATTGGATGCAACAACAAGACAGAAATGCAGATTGAATTGTCAGACAATTCACCTTTATATTATCGAGCACATCGACTCCTTCCACGGGCGAGGCAGATGAAGGATTCAATCGACAACCTGAAGGAAGCAGACGTCAAGGAAGATAGCGAATCGACTACAGGGCGCTGAGTAAAAAGACAGTAAAAGATCACCATCCGATCCCTCTCATTGACTGAGGTATAGCGTTATAATGGCATATGTAGATAATATGATTATTCTATCTTCGTCTGTGGAGGAAGGTGCAGTTTTTCTGCGGGAAGTGATTGATGTTCTAGGAGAAGCAAACGTAACATTAAAAGGGTTCGTGGTGATCGCGAATCCGTTGATAGATTTAATAGAGAAGAATGACATATATGTGTGGGGAGCGAAACGAACAGAGGCTTTTAATATTTAAAAAAAAAATGCTTATTGTCAACACCGGTTCTTTCAGTTTATTCGCCTGGGACAGAAAGTAAAGTACACACGGGCGCGATTGAAATTGGCCTTGGTGCGGTTTCATTACAGAAACAAAACAAAGAGTGATTTCATCCGATTTGTCTTTTTAGTAGAATTGGAAAGGTTGGCTGTTGTTCGCGCCCTGGAAAGATTTAGAGTGTATTTAAGAGTAATAATGTTCATAATTCGCATGCATTTCAATAGCCTGAAACTTCTATTTATATTGTATATGGTAAACCCTACTAGGGCATACATGAAAGAGTTAACTGATTGACTGATGCATAATAACCTGAAAGTAACAACATGAAAAACGTTTATTCAAGAATTCCTCGGGCGACATATTTTCTTTTGGTCTCGGAATAATCGTAAGATGCCACTAAAATGTTTGTAGAGGATAATCCTGCATGCCCACCGTGGGAATGTAGGACTGAAATGAGAAATCACATTTGCTATGTTATACTCTTCGTTTTTTGTAACAGTGGCTTTATATAAAGGAAAATATGAAAAACAACATTTTTCAAAATGTAAGCCTGCTGCTTCAAAACTCTTGATTAAGGTCGCTTGCTTACCTATTCTTAAATTAATTTAACTTTTTCGATCGGAACTTATAAAGTGCAAGAAGCTCGATGCTCAAATAATCGGTCCACTTACCCTTATTCGAGAAAGGATGATCATCAGAGCAGTGTTCACCAATTGCATTTCTTGCACTATTGCATGTCATCTTCGATTGAGTACATAGTTCTCCAAACTTATCTTTGTCATCACAAATTGTTTCCTTAGCATGAAGAAGGGATGCAGTAAAGGAATGATCATCAAGTGAGATAGGCATTATCAAATATGATCCACCAATTGGTTCAAAATTTCCATAACTGTCAGGGTTATCACTATTGTTCTTCCCAGTGCCGACTTTTGTGATTGAGTGATGTATTGTTTTCCACAATCATACTAGATTTCTGAAGTTGTACGCTTTTGAAGTGCCTTTTCATGTGTTGAACGAAGATGGTGTTTTAAATTTATTTCAGGGCACGTTTGACAGCTTGGATCTACTTTAAAAGGGATTGGAATTTAAATATTTTCGCTGCCTAAACGGTGATTCAAGAAAGAAGGACAGAAACGGCATTCCTAGGTATTGAAATGTCCAATACCATAAAATGCAAGCCTTCTTGCCAAAAAAGCCCTGATCAATTTTTTTATATCATCGCATAAATAGAATCAAGGGAAATAATACTTTTTAGTTTCGTCTGCTCTTGCGTTCATTTTTCTAGAATATAATGTATACAAATATATTGAAGAAATAGGATTTTGAAATTAAAAACGAAAAATTTCCATGCACACCAAACTCCCGCTCTCAGTCATTCCGTTTTCGGTCTTCCTACAACTGTCGGCCCCTACTGTTTTTCAGAGGAGCAGGGCGAGAGTGGTTGCGACAGTTGTTGAGGAAGGATCGCAGTGCGGGATGATCCTGCATAGTGAAATGAAACCGAACACTAAACAAGATTGCAGTTTAGTTTTTTCCTGCCGAAAAATAAAATATAAATTTCCCATTTACGCGGAAAATTTCCGCACGATTATTATTAAATTATGTTTCCCTATACGTTCAATATAATTAATCTTCATAAAGAAGTATTAGCCGCGAAACTAAAAGTGTCACTTATAAATTGCGAAGAAATTGTCCGGACAGTGAGGGTGCGTGGGTTATCGTTCGCAGACGATTATGTTTTTATAACAGAGTGAACCGGAGACTTGCAAAGAATGGTGAGCAATCTGAATACAAGCAATAATAACATACGCGTCAAAATTAATGTAAATGAGACAAAAACTTATGGTGCTTCAATGCGTATAAACCAGGATAAGAAGGTTAATGGCAGGAAGACACTATTATCAGAAGTATAAGTATAACATATAAAAGACAAATACAAAATACAAAAAAAAAGGAAAAGAGTGAAATTAACGCGATTGGTATCCAATGACTGCGCAATACGTGCGGCAAAACATTAATGGATAAAGTCAGTAATGAGAGAAAACACTGGTTGACAAATGTGGAAGAAATCCGTTGATATGCTTCGGGCATGTTGAGACAATGAAACATGAACGACTGATAAACAAAGTATATGAAAAAAAGTAAATATCTAATGAATGGCGCTTTTGGTGCTAGAAATAAGATTTATATTTGATTGCTCATAAGTTTTACTCGTAAAAAATTTGGCTACTTTGAAATAATAATTAATATAGGCAAGTTGGAAACTGATTATAGCAAAATGACTGGATCCAATTCATTTATAAACTTTTAATCAGCGCACAGAGTTTCAAATTTTATTAATGATTGAAATTCCTGAAAACGTCACGAAAATGTCCAAAAAAAAATGCCTGCGTGGCCACTATGGGATATTTTTTATTCAGATTGCAATAGTATAATAACAGCTATTTTAATTACTTTCTAAAATCGACTATATAACTACTCGTGCCCTAACTTATAGAAGTAGTTCTCACAACTAACTATATATCAGTACCATTATTTACTAACTAAACTAGTTGTCTCAACTAATTTTTTTCCAGTGTGTAATAATTTTTAAGAAGTTTTATATTTTCATAATACACCCACTCTACAGTATACTATGTCAAATACTGGAACTGCAACTCTCGAAAGGGCTTAATCCATATAACATTAGCAATGCAATGGCAAATTAGTCATACTATTTTTTTAAATATCAGTAGTATTATTAAATTACTATTATACTACATAAATATCATTGTATAGAAAATATTGCTAGATATAAAAAAAATCTGCTTAAAATGGATATACATACCATAAACAGTGTTGGACCGTGCTGATGATAATTTTTCTTGCAATGAACCATTTTCATCGTTTTTCGAAAAATTCACATTTTTCTACCTCTGATTCAATGACTTCTTAATCAATATTAAATTTCTCTCCTTATCTGTAACAATCAAAATTCGGTTTTAAAAAATTGAGTTTAAAATAGTACATGAGACATTATTTCAAAGCCGGAATTAATTGTAGAATATAGGCACTACTTTGAAATTTTGGAACACCTTCCTTTATCGCGTACAGTAGGGTGGTCCACAATATTGTTTTTCTTTGAACTCCCATGCATATAGCAAAAAAAAAAAAATATATATTTAGAGATCGTGCAAGCCCCATTAAGTTTAACACGTATTTACAATTAGAAAAAAGATTTTTTTGTCAATCTTATTTAGAATCGTCAGTATTAGATCAATGTAGCTGTAACTCGAAATTTGCCTTCACAAATGCCACGACTACCAGTGATTCATTTACCTCAAACAATCTTGCTCTCTACGGTTTTAATTTTTTTTATTGAAAACATACAATGAAAAAAAAATTCGAACCATTAGCCGCCATATTGGATGAGTTAGGGTGAGGGGGGGGAGTCCATTTTCGCTTGTGTTCTTTTTATCTGTTTCTATCGTTAGAAAAAATCTGGAAAGGTTCACCGGATTTCTTTTCAATCATTCTGAACGTACATAATTTTTTCGACGATTGAAATGGAAACAAATTTAAAACCTTTTTTTTATGTTTTTTGTTGGATAAAACTCAAATAATATCTGCATTTATTACAACAGAATACTCGCCAAAAGAGCTATTATTGTGAATTTTTAAAGATCTTTAAATTTGGGGGATCATAGTGTAAATAATTAGAAGTAAAATAAAAGGACATTAAAAGAAAAGATTCAATGATTATTCGTTGTACTATCATTTTTCAATTTTTTTTTAAGTTCAATGTATATCTCAGATTTATTTTCACATTTATGGAGAATTCAATCTTCGCCACTTTCCTCATTAATCACAGTCAGACATTCTTTTTTGTGTGAATAAACTGCTCAAAATTTCTGTCGGTGTGATGATTCTCGACAACTTTTACGAATAACGAAATCTTTATTAAAACTCACTGCTGACTTTGAAACGTGATTACTCGTTTCAAAATGAATCCTGCTTAAAGTGCCGGATAGGATTCGGTAGATCCGAATAGGATACGCATTTTTATCGTTTTCTATCCGGAACTTACACGGTATTTGTGTCCTTTTTTAGCCGCTTCTATCCGGCAATTGATTAGTCCATGATATTTATTTGATCTGTTTTTGTATCTGTGTCTATACGGAATTTTTTCGATCCGCATATTACCCTGCACGGTTCTTTTTCCGGTTCTATCCGGAAACTTACACGGTATTATATCCTTTTTTATCCAGCTCTATCCGGCAATTGACAATATTTCGCTGCCTATAATTCCCTATGCGGCATTATATCGGGCTCTATCCGGATTTTTCAACGGAAAAATTTATTTCTTAACTTGTTGTTATGTAATCTTCATTGTTTATTATTTTTAAGCACACAATTCGCCAATATGGTTCCTTACACATATAATCGCATGCTTCAACGCTTTGAAAAATCGCTTGTTCCAAGGCAAATTAAAAATTTTCGATAGACTTTTTAAAAAAATGTAGTTAAAAAGAACTTAAAATTGAATTTTACTTGTTTCAAAAACGGCCCGATAGTCTTTTTTCTTTGAATATTTTAAAAGTTTATAAACTATACAAAGTTGCTGGCCACAAAAATCATTTTTCTGCAATAAAAAAACCTTCATACAACGCGCAGTTTTCAATTTATCCAATCAATTTGTAATACTTTCTTACTAAGTTTTCAATGCAAAATAACAGTTCTTTAACAGTATTTAAAATACGTTAAACAAAAAATCGAATTTCGCTTATTTTAGAAAGAGCTCAATACTTTTGGTCCTTAAATATTCGAAACGTTGAAAAACGATCCAAAAGTAATAATTAATAAAGAAAATGAAGTACAAAAATGCTTTAATAACCTCAATGGGCATTTTTACTAGGGCAGTCTTGTAATGCAAGTTCCAACAAAGTTCCAGATAGAGTTGCATAACACTCCATGAGGCAAATAATTCAATTTTCTATTTCCGATGTTCGCTTCAAAGCCGAATAGATTCTGGTAGAAAACGGCTCTTAGTCTTAGATGAAAAGAGTCTTGCAACTTATATTCCGACAAAGTCCCGGGTAGGGCCCCATAAGATTTCGTCAGGCAAATAATTGAATATTTTATGTCCGGTGTTCGCTTCAAAACCATATAGAGCCAGATAAAAACCATTTTCGAACTTCGATGAAAATTCTTCTAACTTAAATCCCGACATAGATCCAGATAGGGCCGCACAAGATTTATTTGGGCGAATAATTCAATTTCTTGTATCCGATGCTTGCTTCAAAGCCGTATAGAACCGGACAGAAAGCCATCTTCGAAGTCAAATGAAGTCTTCTAACTTAAGTTTGACAAAGTTCCGGATAGGGCCATATAAAATGCTATTTTCCATATGTCATCCGGATAGAGTCGCTAGTTTTTCGCTTGAGATTTTACAAACCGAAATAGATCCAGATAGGGACAGACTAAAATCCGAAGTGGGCTATCCGCGCCTTTATCCGGTTTGTATCTAACTCTATCGGATTCTATCCATCATTTTAGGCAGGGAAGCGAGATACTTTTTTGAATACCCTTTTGAAGGTTTATTAAATTACGCCTTGAATCAGCCCTAACAGACATATTGTTGATTTTTAGAAGGAAATATACAAGGTACAAAGTTTTTTATATTCTAGAGTTTTTTTTTAATTCTCAAACGGTATAATTTCCGTAAAATATAGGAAATATTAAACAGTTTATCGCTCCTTTTGGAAACGAATAATCGCGTTTCAAATAAATATAAAAATAAATCAGATAAATAGATGAAACTTAAAAAAAAGTGTAAAAATGATAGTGCCGGAATTTTACGTAATTTTCGAATTTTTTGAGCAGCTTTGTGTCGAAATGTATGTATAAACCGGCCAAAAAGGTGCAAAAAGTGCGGCGGCACAGCCCATTGTTTACCTCGTCGGCAATAATCGTTTTCGAAAAAATGTTAAAAAATCACGGACGATGACGTTCAAAGAACAAAATTAGTGCACAAAAGAGTGGAAGAGCACAATATTGAACAGCATAAACAATAACTGGAATGAAGGAAACAAGCTTCAAATGAAAATAATATTAATTGGTGGAAAGATGAGTTCATGTTACGTTTGACATGTTTCAATAAAACAAATGGATTTATTTATTTCCACTCTGGAGGAGCCCCCATCAGTAGATAAGGTCCACTATGGAGAATTTGGAGTGGGGGGTCCGCCATTTTGTGTACTATGGAGAATTTGGAGTGGGGGGTCCGCCATGGTGTGTACTATGGAGAATTTGGAGTGGGGGGTCCACCATGGTGTGTACTATGGAGAATTTGGAGTGGGGGGTCCCCCATGTTGTGTACTATGGAGAATTTGGAGTGGGGGGTCCGCCATTGTCATGCCTGAGAGCCTGTCTCGAGACGTTTGCAATGTTGAGAACAATCACACAGTCAGTGAGTCAGTTTGTCATACCTGAGAGCCTGTCTCGAGGCGTTTGCAATGTTGCAAACAATTTATCATCAATATGTCTTGCATGCCTGAGAGCTCGTCTCGAGGCGTTTGCAATGTTGCAAACAAACACACAGTCAGTACGTAAGTTTGTGATGCCTGAGAGCCTGTCTCAAGGCGTTCGCAATGTTGCAAACAAGCCTTCAGCAGTATGGTTATCATGCCTGAGAGCCTGTTTTGAGACGCTTGCAATGTTGAGAACAATCACACAGTCAGTGAGTCAGTTTCTCCTGTCTGAGAGCCTGTCACGAGGCGTTCGCAATGTTGCAAACAATCCATCAGCAGTATGGTTATCATTCCTGAGAAACTGTCTCGAGACGTTTGCAATGTTGAGAACAATCACACAGTCAACTTCGTATCTTTTCAATACATTCCTTCTCTTTAGATTCAATTCTCTTACTAAAACGTTCGTGTCTCATCATCGATTTTCAAAAGATTAACAATATTGCTACGAATTTCAAGAAATTTCAAAACCTGGAGAGCCCACAAAAATCAAATATTCAGAAAATAAGAATCCAACCTGTACAGTTTTTTAATTAACATTACACGAATACTTTAGCGATTCAATATTATGTTTTAAATTTTAAATGTACAGTGTTAAAGCACAAAATGTTAAATCTGGCAGACATATCAATCTAAACAACCGGCACTTTGCGAATGGTTCAAATTGCATACTTAAATCTAAAAGCTTCAAAGCTGAACTTTAAAGTGCACAAAAGCAAAATTGTTCAAAACTGCACGTCATATAATTATAATGACATATCAAGCAATGGGATACATTTTTGCACTAAGAATTAACAAGATTCTGACAGTATGTAAATCTGACGAAAATGCGATCAAAAATAAGCCTCTACGTGAATTTTTATTCTTTATAATTCATGCGATATTTTATCAGCATAATTTATTGAAATTTCAGTCTAATCTAAACTCATTAAACTCAGTCATTTTATATGCGTAAGATATCTTCACTATTGAAACTCTTTCGGAAGACACTTATAGCAATGCATTCTTCAAGAACCTCAAATAAAGTGCTAAAACCTTGAAATTTCAAAAAACTGACTTTGAGATCATGCTCCCCTCGCCAACCCACTATCCGGCTCGAAGGACCATAAATGTTTTAAATCAATGACGGACTGGCGTTGGGTAGCGAAGGAATCATGCTCAGTCATGATAAAGTCAACAAAAATGAACCAGACAATTTCTCACCGTGATCCTTAACTCCCAAATACCTTGTATCGATTTAACCCGGGATACGAGTCCCGCAGCCTGTCCCATACGGCACTCCTTTTGTGCCCAAAAAAAGGTTTTGGTTGTTTTGGAAAATCGGCACAGATGTAGCCTCCGGAAGCTACGACCACGATCGTTCACCGAACAATCGATCCCGACGCGACCGGAGGTAATACGTCATCCGACTCGTCACTTCCCGCAACACCAGAAGACGATCAAGTCCGGAAATCACTGCACAAGGAATAGAAACCTGGAGAACCACAGATTTTTACTTAAAGGACTGAAGTAATGAATTGTCTCGAAAACAAGCACAATTGACTTTAATCATTGCGACCACCGAAAAGCGGCTACACTCGCTTACACCTTGATTGAAACTGAGCACAGCAGAAAAAGGGTCCCAGCCCGCTCAACAAAAGAAGCCTCACGCTACTACCTGAGTTCCCACACAACGAAAAGGTAGTGCCCGTAACTCAAAAACAGAGGGAAAACTTTAAGAAGAATAAGCATTGGGCGGAGACCATGTTGTGATCAATGAAAGGTGAAGGTCAATCAAAAGAGGAACAATAACATCAAACAAATTATTAACACAAAATGTGCGTGTGTTGAAAACGGCCCTTGTAAAAAGGTATCGCCAAATTCTTAGGAAAATTTGGGCTCCCGAATCATCTGGAAAGAATAAGATCCAGGCGACCAATTTGCTGTCCGTTCCTATACGGTTCTGGCTACAGCATGTTCAGTTCTAAATAGTGCAGATTCTCTGATGCGACTCGTACATCAACATGAAGTCGTCAATGTTGCGGCGTTTATACACCGTACCGCAGATAGGGCCGCAGAGGAGCTTGACTTCCCATTTGATTCCAGCGACACTACACATGGCCTAGCATCACTAACACCTTTGGCGCTTAAAAGCCGTGTACAGGAAGTAGAACATACGCTTCTACTAAGAGAACATGCTGACAAGCCCCTTCATGGTAAATTCTACTGCATCATACGTAGAGAAGAGCTCTCGATAGGTCTGTTCAACATGTTTCTTAAGTCTGCTGAATTGAGATCGGAGACTGAGGGATTTCTTTTTGCCTGTCAAGACGGAGTTATAGACACCTTAGTTTACCGCGAGCGCATAATGAATATACCTGCAGACGATACCAACTGCCGAGCTTGCAAGCAAGAACCAACACTTGGACGTGTCGTCAGTGGATGCTCAAAGTATGCACGTTACGGGTACATAGAGAGACACAATGCGACTCAAAAATGTTATATTACCATCTTAGGCACTTCTATGGTGTTGATCTATTGCCCGTCTTGCCATACGCCCAAGGGGGAACTCGAGTGCGCTGTGGAGAATGATCAGTGTAAGATATAATGGAATTTCTTATTCTCCACAACTAAACGTATCAGCGCTACGAAGCCTGATATTTTCCTCCAAGATCTGAAGACCAAGATCATTTACTTGATTGAATTCTCGGCACCAGCCGATGGTAATATCACGGCAAAGGACAAAGAAAAACGGGCGAAATATCAAGCACTTTTTTTCGAGCTGAGCAGGCTGTACCAAGGCTACAAAGTCCATCTTGTAGTTCTCATAATCGGCTGTCTTAGAGGTATGAAAGCTTCATTTCTTAGCCAAGTCAACAAGATTCCGGCTTGCCAGCGTCAGGCACATTCCATCGCGAACTGGATGCAAAAGGCTGTTTTTCTGGGATCACTTCATCTGGTCCGTTAACACTATTCCTCATAACATTCTACAAAGATTGGTAGCTCTAAAAAAGTATCAAGAGGTGAAACCTTCATATATAACTGTCCCGTCTGCCGCGTAAGGTCATACGCGGCTGGAGACCTGACTCCAAAGAACAGTTTTGAACAATGTTGTCTCGCGTAAATTTCCCGCTCTTGCTTACCTTCTACGACAGAAGGAGCAGAAGTGGATGACGCACACGTTCCAGTTGCGTCGGGATTGGTTCCTCAAAGGAACCATTATCGTAGCTTCCAGAGCTTACAACTTCTCATCATAATCGTCAACACTGTTCCTCATAACATTCTACAAAGAATGGTACCTCTAAAAAAGTATCCAAAGGTGAAACTTTCATCTCCAGCTGTCCCGTCTGCTGCGTAAGGTCATCCGCAGCTGAAGACCTGACTCCAAGGAACAGTGTTGAACGATGTTGTCTTGCTTAAATTTCACGCTCTGCTCACCTTCTAGGACAGAAGGAGCAGAAGTGGATGAGGTACACGTTCCAGTTGCGTCGGGAATGGTTGCTTTAGGGAACCATGATCGTAGCTTCCGGAGCCTACAATTTCTCACATCATAATATTCATAATAATCGATAATTTTGGTGTCTTTTAAATGTAAACTATTTTTAACTTTTCAACTTATCATAAACTGGTTTTAATAGTTGTAATTAGATCTAGTTTTTTGTAATTTGGTGAATAAATCTATTTTAATAGATTTAAACATAATGCTCATTCATTTATTTATCTTCCTCTTCTTTTAGGGAATAAGTTTTATTATTTCACTTTTAAATTTATTTTTTAATTTAAAGTCAATAAAGTAGAATCATAGAAGTTAATTATTCCTTTGAGCAGTAGTCTAGAGTCCCAGATGCCATAAGTGCAGCTCTAAATATGACGTCATACAGTCTTTCTGAAACTCCATCAACCCGACACCTGTATACACTTTCCGGAAATTCCCTCTATTATCTATATTTTCCTTATATTCCATTCCTAGACTTCAAATAAACACAAGAGTCTGGCGAGGCAAGGCCCAGACAAACACCCGAGGAGTGGGTGTAGGCGCTAGATGTCTAGCCAAACATCGAGGAGTGGCCGTAAGACGACAACGAGCTAAAGTTGCCCCTTACTACTATGCTATCAAATAGAAGAGCGGTCACCATATTTCCCTTTTTGTATACATATATATATATATAAGTACAGAATTCTATGGCCGCAGAACCCCTTCCCGGCTGCAGGAAACTTTACAATTTGCTTTTTTTACTGTGTAACTATTGTTTCTGAAATTAGGTGGAAAGGTAGATTTGCATTTGCAAATGTTCTGAATATGAATTAATTAAAAATGCTCTATTTTTTATGCTACGTTTTTGAACCAAATAAATTAGTGATATTTTTTCACTAATGTCTTTTGCAGCTGTGGAGTACTCCACACATTGCACACAGTTCGGGCCAGCCATGAGTAAAAATGATTTAAAACGGAAATAAATTATTATTCTTGAATAATCATGATGGGGAAAAGCTCGTTCTGTATAAAAATATATTTCTGTGATTTTTTACAGATTTTTAAAATGGTATCTTCCATTTGCAGAAATTATTTGTGACCATCCGCGAAGAAAGGGACCTGACGCGCGGCAGCTCCATTTTACAGAAGGAGCGATTAGAGAGGCGTTCGAACACAGGAACTCTGTAAGAGGGCCTTACTTTACAGTTTGACAACAATTAGAATTTGTCAGATATGGGAATAATATTTCTTTGCTATGAAAGAGCAAATAAGAAACTATCGATTTGCCTTAAAGACACATCATGTTTGAATAAAATGCATTAACTAAACGGAAATTAGTTCAGGGCGTATTTTGTGGACATATTTAAATATTGTCGAGTACACACAACCGTAACCACACAAGTAGAAAGGTTAAACCTAATGACGCACCCGACGAAAAAGAGCGCGAACTTCTGCAAAGGGGTTAATAATCTCGTATTATTGTAAATTAAGAGAAAATACTAATTTGATTTACGAAAAACTATGAAGAAGTCACTCGCAATACAATAAAGCGATCATTATAAAAACTATTTTTTACTCTTTGTCTAAAAAGGATAAATGGTAGAAAAAATGCTTACATCTTTTCAGCCCTTTAGCTTACAAAAAAAAATGTAGTATTTGAGTAAAATTTTGACTTCGCATAAGTTTATTTACCACCAACATTTTTTTTCCTTAACAAAAGTTATTTGAAATCATATGCCATCTAGTGGTGAATAAATTTCTACAGGGAGAATAATTCTGAAGATAACTGTGGAAGCAGCATTGCAATATGTCGAAAAAATCACTTTTTTCAAACTTTTAAACTTCAAATAATTTCTGCTAACGGAAGATATAGTTTTAAAAATCTGCAAAAAATCACAGAAATCTATTTTGATACATTTCCTATCCTGATCGAAAAAACTGAAGAAACAAAATTATTTTCGGGCCTACACTACTGTGAGTACAGTTTAATTTTAAGGTATCTGTACAGAATTCTCTCTCGTGCAATTAATTGGTATAAATAGATAATACCCGATCGACTGACCTTAATACATTTAAATTGTGAACTGCAAAGATTGTAAAGCTGTTAAGAATGATTAAGCTTCATATCACATAATCGCAAATTTCTAATGGAACTTGCGATATCCCTAAGTTATTGTACGTACTTTGGCCGTCACAGGTCGATGATAGAACATTAGGTGTCGATTACCACAGATTTCAACTAATCTTTAATTCAACCCTTTTGGAAATAGGTGTTAGCAAGCATTAGAGTGTTAAATCCCCTCGCTTGATTTTATTTTATTTAAACTCACCCTTCTAACGAACAATATCATATACTACAGGAGCACAAAGTACGCAGTAATAATTTATATTAAATGGATAGTACTTCTCATTGGCTCATCTTCGGCTTTTTTCCGGCTCGTCTGCAACTCTTCTTCGATTCTTCTATGAGTCGTACAGGAAAGTTTACACCCGTGTGGAACTATCTAATTTCCGCAGTTATTGTACAATATACTACCCGTGTAGAAATTTTCAAGTTACTTCCAGTTTCCACGCTTGGGCCAGGCCGGGGACCCCAGCCTGGTTCTAGCTTGTATTTTTTAGTGACTTGATCTCGGTCCCGGCTAGATAGCAGTGCTCCCAATTTTGGTATCCTTTTGCACTACACATGCGTCGCATCGACAACAGGATTGGTTACCGTTGGCGCACTTATTTAAAATAAATGAATGTGTGAATCAATTGTTTACAACAAATAATAACTGTAAATTAACGAAATGAGAATATTAAGAAATTTTTAAATTGATATTTGTTATAAAATAGGTATTCCTTTCTTTAAATTAAAAATCGATCATTTATTTTTAAGGAGTATAATGGAATAATTATTTTTATTTTTACTTTATGAGTCTATTTTGTGATGAGAGAATCATTTTTAATAACTTTACAGTTATTGTTTGGTGTAAATAATTGATTTACACATTCAATTATTTTAAATACGTGCGCCAACCGTAACCAATTCGTTTGTAGCGCGACGCGGACCGAACACATCCGAACTAACTCGAACATTGAGACCGTATACGGAGCGGCAAGCGAGTGTCAATCAGTGTCATGTTTCTGATTTCATGAATTTTTTGTAAAAGAAAAACAAACCTTCCTAAAAACAAAATAACGCGTTATCGATAATAAGCTAGAGTCAAGCCTGGGCCAGGATCGGCGATCTAGCCTCGCCCTGGCCGAGGGGTTCACAACTCCACCGATGGAGTGTACTGGCTTCAAATTATTTCAGTAACTTCATGTGAATGAAAGTGAGCTCACGCGAGTGACTTCAGTGAAGGTGTACACCTGCTTTCACAACTTGTTAACCCCACGGCACTGGACATATTTAGCGTTTCATTCAAGCTTGATCAAGGCTTCTTCACTAGGCCAGGGCCTAGTTTTGCCAGGCTTGGGCCCGGTTAGGCCCACGACAAAATTTCCACACGGGTACTTACCGTTTCCAGGAATTATTTTTCACTCGTTAATTGAAATACAACTTTATTTTACTATTGTCCCGAAAAGATGGAATATTTGGTTTTTTTTTGTACATTTTATATCTCTTCATTGTAATCTTTTTTGATTATAAAAATATGTCGCTTCAGTGACGAATTCGTCAAAAACCCAGTTTTATTTTTGAAAACAAAAAAAAATCTGTTGAAACGTTCGTCGTTTAGAATTAATAATTTGCGATAATAACTGATAATATGTCACGCCCTGCGACTATTATAATAGTAATTAGTATCTTTTTGACTTTGTTTTTAAATACTTTTCACAGAGATTATAACAAATTAGAGAAGGAAAAAGCAGGTTAAAAGTATTGTAAAAGTATTGTAGAACTTCATTACATACATCAAGAAACCTTAAAACATTTCGTTTTTTAACAGAATAGATTTTATGAAGAAATAAAATGCAAAAATACAGCCTTTTGACACACTGAATATAATTGTCATCAATTAACAATACATAATTAGCTGAAAATAAAGTCTAATGCGTTTTTTGGTTCACTGATTACGAATCTGAAGTCAAAAATCTAAAATTTAAAATAGTGGATCTAATATAGCGGACAAATTTTCAATAAAAAATGTCCCGTGGCTTCAAAATGGGTTTTCAGGTTGTTTTTTAGGTCACTGATTCCGAATCTGAACTTAAATTATAAAGTTGAAAATGGCGAATCCAATATGGCGGACTAACATTAAAAACTTGGTCCGTTGGCTTCAAAATGGATCCTCAGGGGTTTTTTGGTTTGCTGATTACAAATCTGAAGTAAAGTTTGGAAATTTAAATAATTCAAAATGGCCAACAAAACATTTAGAAATAAGCCCCGTGGCTTCAAAATTAGTTTCTAGGGACTTTTCGGGCCGGTGATTACGAATCCAAAGTCAAAATTCAAAATTTCAAAATGGCGGGTTCATTATGACAGTCAAACGAATAAAAAATGGTTTATGTGCTTATAAAATGGGTCCTCATAGGCTTTTTGGTCGCTGATTATGAATCTGAAGTCAAAATTCCAGAATTAAAAATGATGGATCCACTATGGCGGCCGAGAGTTAAAAACTTGGTCCCGTGGCTTCAAAATGGGTCCTCGGGGTTTTTTTTGGGTCTCTGATTACCAATTCGCAATGAAATTTTGAAATTTGCAAAATTCAAAATGACGAATTGAATATAATGGATAGAACATTTAAAAATAAGTCCAGTGGCTTCAGAATTGGTTTTAGGGAATCTTTGGGTGGCTGATTACGAATATAAAGTCAAAATTTCAGAAATAAAAATGGCGGATTCAATATGGCAGTCAAACGATTAAAAAATTTTTTCCGTGGCTACAAAATGGGTCCTTATGAGTTTTTTGAATCGCTGAATACGAATCTGAAGTCAAAATTATAAAATTAAAAATAGCTGGTCCAATGTAGAGGACAACAAAATTAAAATAAGTATTGCATCCGCCATTTGGAATTTGGAATTTTCACTTCACATTCGTGAAGAGGAGCCCGCAAAACCTCTGAGGACCCATTTTGAACCCACGTGATCAATTTTTCAATTTTTTTGGCAGTTATATTGAATCCGCCATTTTGAACTTTGGAATTTTAACGTCAGATTCGTAAAGAGCCATAAGTCTGCCAATTTTAATTTAACATTTTTTTTAAATTTGACTCCAAATTCGTAATCAGTGACCCCAAAAACCTTCTGTGCATGAAGTTTCAAACAATTCGTATGTAAGGAAAAATGTATGCTTTAAAGGGTTTATAATTTGAAAGACCATATTCAAATGTTGTGAAGACTTCTATGAAATCAGATATCCAATTATTGTTGTCGAAATCCCATAATTAATTAACATAATATCATTAAAATCTGTTTTGAGGAACAGATATAAAGGATCAACGCTGTAGTTCGAAATGGGCGGTACATGACAATTTTTGCAGAACCAATACAATGAACACGTGTAGTGTGCACGCTGTAAGTAAGAGACATTTTCGCAAAAAGGCACGAACATAATCAATTAACATGAAAACTATCGAAAAATGGCTACTTGGATTATGCATTTGCAACTCGATTTGCAATCCCTACGCCTACGACTGCTGCTACGAGCTTCACATTTGTACTATTTTCAGTTTCACTTCAGCATCCCTGCCGTGCGTTTTTATACTATAGATACCATAGTTTAGGTGAAACTCTAAAACTAACACAATAAACACGCGTACCCTATTAGTGAGATGGATTTCCACGAAAACGACAAATATCGTAAATCAACCTGACAGCTGCAGGAGGCTGACGACTTGGACTCTGATACAAAACAAAATGGAGTTTACAAATCTATTCTATATTTAGGAAAAGCCGCTCGCATCAAACTGACAGACTCGCCCAGCGCCACCAGCAGATTTTGCGCTTTTCTATATATGGGTATACCCACAATCCTCAATGCTGATTAGATATTTCGATTCACACAAAAGAAATACTATATCTAGAACTTTTCATCCCCTTGGCAAACTGAAAAAGTAAGTTTCTTCAGTTTTATGGAACTAATTCAACAGCTGTGCCGAAACATTCAGGATAAAATATATAATTATTCAGACTGAATTATAAAAAGTTTCCGTAAAATTTAAAGTGAGCCTGGATTAAACCATTATAAGTAATCATTGTGCAATAATTCAATAAAAAGGGCACTTTCAAAATTTTGTAGACAATTTTTTTCAAAATTCATAAATTCCATAGACGGACGCCCGTAGTACTCGAAAATTAAAAGAAATTATTGCCGCAACTTTTTTCAATACAAAAAAAATGGACAGAGCTACAGCATTTTCAAAATCGCCCCAAAAAAGCGAAAATTAACATTTTAAGTCAATTAAAGCATCATATGAAAAAAAGTCAGTAAAAGAAAAGTATTACTTTATGATAATCCTACAAGATTCTCGTGATGACTTTTTGAGTTTTCTTAAAAAATTGAAAATTCAAATTTTATTGCCATAAAACATAATAAATTAAAACATTCGCATCATAATGAGAAGGTATTGATTTTATGTGAAAAATGACTTTCTTAGATTCCATGAAATGTCGACGTTTTGAGGCCCCCTGATTCAGAAAAAATAGTTTTTACGTCGGTGTCTGTCCGTCTGTCGTCTTCCTCGTCGCCTGTATATCGGATAACTTTCGAAATACTAATCGGATTGGATTGTGCTTTGGCACACAGTTTCAGGGACAAAAAAAGAAAGATCGAGTTCGTTAACCAGCTACTTTCGACAGAAATTCAAAAAGTGAGGGCACTTTCAAAATTTTTGAGACTATTTTTTTTTTAATACATAAATTCCATGGACGGCCGCACCTAGTACTCGGAAATAAAAACAAATTATTTTTACTTTTTTTTCAATACAAAGAAAATTGACAGAGCTACAGCATTTTCAAGATCTTCCCAAAAAAGCGAAAATTAACATTTTAAGCCAATTAAAGCATGATATGAAAAAAAGTCATGAAAAGAAAGCTTTTGATAGTCCTACAAGATTTTCATGATCACTTTTTGACTTTTCTTAGGAAATGGAAAATTCACATTTCATTGGGAAAAAACATAATAAATGATTACATTCTCATCATAATAAGAAGGTATTGGTTTTATGTGAAAAATGACTTTCGTGGATTTCATGAAATGTCGACGCTTGAGGCCCCCTGAGTTGGCAAAAATAGTTTTTAGGTCAGTGTGTGTCCGTCTGTCGCCGTCGTCGTCGTCGTCGACTGTATATCGGATAACTTTCGAAAGACTAATCGGATAGGATTGTACTTTGGCACACAGTTTCAGGGACAAAACAGAAAGATCGAGTTCGTTAATCAGCTATTTTGGATAGAAATTCCAAAAGTTAGGGCTCTTTCAACATTTTTTAGAACATTTGCCTTCAAAGTCCATCAATTCCATGGACGGCCGCCCGTAGTACTCGGAAATAAAAAAGAAATTAATCCCACTACTTTTTCAATACAAACAAAATTGACAGAGCTACAGCATTATCAAGATCTCCCCAAAAAAGCGAAAATTAGCATTTTACGCCAACGACTGCATGATATGAAAAAAAGTCAGGAGAAGAAAGGTGTTACTTTTCGATAGTCCTACAAGATTGTTACGATCACTTTTTGAGTTTTCTCAAAAAATCAAAAATTCAAATTTTATTGGCACAAAACATAATGAATTATTACATTCTTATCATAATGAGGAGGTATTGGTTTTATGTGAAAAATGACTTTTGTGGATTCCGTGAAATGTCAACGTTTGAGGCCCCATGAGTCAGAAAAATAGATTTTAGGTCTGTGTGTCCGTCTGTCGTCGTCGTCGTCGTCTGTATATCGGATAACTTTTGAAAGACTAATCGGATTGGATTGTGCTTTGGCACACAGATTCAGGGACAAAAAAAAGCCAAATTAGTTAACCAGCTTCTTTGGACAGAAATTCAAAAAGTTAGGGCACTTTCAAAATTTTTAAGACCATTTTTTTCAAATTCATGAATTCCATGGACGGCCGCCCGTGGTACTCGGAAATAAAAACAAATTATTTTTACTACTTTTTTCAATACGAAGAAAATTGACAGAGCTACAGCTTTTTCAAACTCTCCCCAAAAAAGCGAAAATTAACATTTTAAGCCAATTAAAGCATGATATGAAAAAAAGTCATGAAGAGAAAAGTGTTAGTTTTTGATAGTCCTACAAGATTTTTATGATCACTTTTTGAGTTTTCTTAAGGAATGGAAAATTAAAATTTCATTGGCACAAAACATAATGAATTATTACATTCTTATCATAATGAGAAGGTATTGGTTTTATGTGAAATATGACTTTCGTGGATTCCATGAAATGTCGACGTTCGAGGCCCCTTGAGTCAGAAAGAAACAGTTATTACGTCAGTGTGTCCGTCTGTCGTCGCCGTCTTCGTCTGTATATCGGATAACTTTAGAAAGACTAATCGGATTGGATTGTGCTTTGGCACACTGTTTCAGGGACAAAAAAGAAAGGCCAAGTTTGTTAACCAGCTGCTTTGGACATATATTCAAAAAGTTAGGGCACTTTCAAAATTTTTTAGACCATTTTTTACGAAATTCATCAATTCCATGGATGGCAGCCCGTAGTAATCGAAAATTCAAACAAATTATTCCTACGAGTTTTTTCAATGCAAAGAAAATTTACAGAGCTACAGCATTATCAATATCTCCCCAAAAAAGCGAAAATTAACATTTCAGGCATTTTCTTAAAAAATCGAAAATTGCAATTTTATTAGCACAAAACAAAATGAATTATTACATTCTCATCAAAATGAGAAGTTATTGGTTTTATGTGAAAAATGACTTTCGTGGAATTCATGGAATGTCGACGTTTTGAGGCCCCTTGAGTCAGAAAAAATAGTTTTCACGTCGGTGTCTGTCCGTCTGCCGTCGTCGTCGTCGTTGTCGTCGTCGTTTGTATATCGGATATCTTTCGTAAGACTAATCGGAGTGGATTGTGCTCTGGCACACAGTTTCAGGGACGAAAAAGAGAAGCCAGGTGGTTAACCAGCTACTTTGGACAGAAATTCAAAAAGTTAGGGCACTTTTAAAATTTTTAAGAATATTTTTTTTCAAATTTATAAATTCCATGGACGGCTGTCCGTAGCACGCGGAAATAAAAACAAATTATTTTCACTACTTTTTTCAATACATAGAAAATTTACGGAGCCACAGCATGATCAAAATCTCCCAAAAAAAGCGAAAATTAACATTTTAAGCCAATTAAAGCATGATATGAAAAAAAGTAAAGAAAAGAAAAGTGTTACTTTTTGACACTCCTACAAGATTGACATGATCACTTTAAGAGTTTTATCAAAAAATCGAAATTTCAAATTTTATTGGCACAGAACATAATGAATTATTACATTCTCATCATAATGAGAAGGCATTGATTTTATGTGAAAGATGACTTTCGTGGATTTTATGAAATGTTGACGTTTGAGGCCCCTTAAGTCAGAAAAAATAGTTTTCACGTTGGTGTCTGTCCGTCTGTCGTCGTCGTCGTCGTCTGTACATCGGATAAATTTTGAAAGACAAATCGAATTGGATTGTGCTTTGGCACACAGTTTTAGGGACAATAAAGAAAGTTCGTTAACCAGCTATTTTGGATAGAAATTCAAAAAGTAAGGGCAATTTCCAAATTTTTTGGACCATTTTTTTCGATATTCATGGATTCCATGGACGGCAGCCCGTAGTACTTGAAAATTAATGCAAATTACTCCTACGACTTTTTTCGATACAAGAAAAATTGACAGAGCCACAGCATTATCAATATCTCCCCAAAAAAGCGAAAATGAGCATTTTAAGCCATTTAAAACATGATGTAAAAAAAGTCAGAAAAAGAAAAGTGTTACTTTTTGATAGTGCTACAAGATTCTTATGATCACTTTTTGAGTTTTCTTAAAAAATCGAAAATTAAAATTTTATTGGCACAGAACATAATGAATTATTACATTCTCATCATAATGAGAAAGTATTGGTTTTATTCGAAAAGTGACTACCCTGGATTCCATGAAATTTCGACGTTTTGAGGCCCCTTGAGTCAGAAAAAATAGTTTTTACGTCGGTGTCTGTCCGTCTGTCGTCGTCGTCATCCTCTGTATATCGGATAACTTTCGAAAGACTAATCGGATTTGATTGTGCTTTGGCACACAGTTTCAGGGACCAAAAAGAAAGATCAAGTTGGTTGATCAGCTATTTTGGATAGAAATTCAAAAAGTGAGAGCACATTCAAAATTTTTCAGACCATTTTTTTCAAAATTAATAAATTCCATGAACGACCGTCCGTACTACTCGAAAATTGAAACAAATTATTCGCACGACTTTTTTTAATACAATGAAAATTGAGTTTTCTTAAAAAATCGAAAATTCAAATTTTATTGGCACAAAACATAATGAATTATTACCTTCTCACCATAATGAGAAGGTATTGGTTTTATGTGAAAAATGACTTTCGTGAATTTTATGAAATGTATACGTTTTGAGGCCCCCTGAGTCAGAAAAAATAGTTTTTACGTCGGTGTCTGTCCGTCTATCGTTGTCGTTGTCGTCATCGTCGTCTGTATATCGGATGATTTTCGAAAGACTAATTGGATTGGATTGTGCTTTGGCACACAGTTTCAGGGACGAAAAAGAAAGATTGAGTTCGTTAACCAGCTATTTTGGATAAATCAAAATCACATGCACTCCACTTGATTTCATTTCACCCGCACAAAAACTTTCACCCAGAAAGAAGAGATTTAAAAAAAAAAAAAAGATTTCTGATAAAATCTTTATTCTGATCAAAATTTCAAAAAATATATAAACTTTCAAACAAGTGTTTCAATTTTCAACCAAAAGTATAAGTGATTAAACAAGAGTATTAATTTTCTACTGGAAAAGACGACGTTTGTACAAAATACTTGAAATTCTGACTAAAAAAGATCAATTTTCCACCAAAAGAGAATTGGGATTCGGACAGCCGTTATATTAGACCGAGGCACCTTAATGTTCCCAGACCAACTTGGATTAAAAGCACATGCACTCCACTTGATTTTATTTCACCCTTACAAAAACTTTCACCCAGAAAGAAGAGACTTCAAGAGAAAAAAGATTTCTGATCAAATCTTTTTGATCAAATCTTCATTCTGATCAAATTTTCAAAAAATATATAAACTTTTAATCGAGTGTTCCAATTTCCAACCAAAATAATGGATAATTAATTATGAAGATTAATTTTCTACTAAAAAAGACGACGTTTATACAAAATACTTAAATTCCTGACTAAAAAAGATAAATTTCCACCAAAAGAGAATTGGAATTCCGACAGCTGTTAGATTAGACCGAGGCACCCTAATGTTCCCAGACCAACCTTAATCTAAAGCACATGCACTCACTTAATTGTTTCAATTTTCAACCAAAAAAATGAATAATTAAACAAGAAGATTAATTTTCTACTGAAAAAGACGAAGTTCTACAAAATACTTGAAATTCTGATTAAAAAAGATGAATTTCCCACAAAAAGAAAATTGGAATTTGGACAGCTGTTATATAAGACCAAGGCACCTTAATGTTCCCAGACCAACTTGAATTAAAAGCACGTGCACTCCACTTGATTTTATTTCACCCTTACAAAAACTTTCACCTAGAAAGAAGAGATTTCAAGAAAAAGAAAAAAGATTTCTGATCAAATCATTTTGATAAAATCTTTATTCTGATTAAATTTTCAAAAAATATATCAACTTTAAATCAAGTGGTTCAATTTCCAAGAAAAAAGAAACTGAATAATTAACGAAAAAGAATAATTTTCTGCTGTAAAAGACGATGTTTCTACAAAATACTTGAATTCTTGACTAAAAAGGATAAATTCACCACCAAAAGAGAATTGAAATTCGGACAGCTGTGTTATCAGACCGAGGCATCTTAATGTTCCTAGACCAACTCAAACCAAAATCACATACACTCCACTTGATTTTATTTCACCCGCACAAGAACTCTCACCCAGAAAGAAGAGATTTAAAAAAAAAAAGATTTCTAATCAAATCTTTATTTTGATCAAATTTTCAAAAAATATATAAACTTGTAAACGAATGGTTCAATTTCCAATAAAAAAATGAATAAATAATCAAAATGAATAATTTTCCACTGAAACAGACGATGTTTCTACATAATACTTCAAATTCTGTCTAAAAAAGATAAATTCTTCACCAAAAGAGAATTGGAATTCATACAGCCGTTATATTAGACCGAGGCACCTTAATGTTCCGAGACCAACTTGGATTAACAGCACGTGCACTCCACTTGATTTCATTTCTCCCATACAAAAACTTTCACCCAGAAAGAAGAGATTGAAAAAAAAATTATAATCAAATCTTTATTCTGATCAAATTTTCAAAAAATATATAAAATTCCAAACAAATTTTTCAATTTCCAATAAAAAAAAAAGAATAATTAATTAAAATGAATAATTTTCCACTGACACAGACGATGTTTCTACAAAATGCTTGAAATTCTGACTAAAAATATCAATTTTCCACCAAAAGAGAATTAGAATTCGGACAGCTGTTATATTAGACCAAGGCACCTTAATGTTCCCAGACCAACTCAAGTCAAAAGCACATGCACTCCACTTGATTTCATTGCACCCGCACAAAAACCTTCACCCAGAAAGAAGGAATTTGAAAAAAAAAAGATTTCTGATCAAATTATTTTCATCAAATCTTTATTCTGATTAAGTTTCCAAAAAATATATAAACTTCTCATCAACTGGTTTAATTTTCAACCGAAAAAAAAAAATAATAAACCAAAAAGATTAATTTTCTACTGGAAAAGACGACGTTTGTACAAAATACTTGAAATTCTGACTAAAAAAGATCAATTTTCAACCAGAACAGTATCTGAGTTCGAACAGATGTTATATTAGACCGAGGCACCTTAATGTTCCCAGACCAACTCAAATCAGAAGCACATGCACTCCACTTGATTTCATTTCACCCGCACAAAAACTTTCACCCAGAAAGAAGAGATTTCAAGAAAAAAATAAATTTTCTAATCAAATCTTTATTCTGATTAGATTTTCAAAAAATATATAAATTTTTTATGAAGGGTTCCAATTTTCAACCAAAAAAATGAATAATTAAATAAGAAGATTAATTTTTTACTCAAAAAGACGACGTTCCTACAAAATACTTGAATTCCTGACTAAAAAGGATAAATTTTCCACCGAAATAGAATTGGAATTCGGACAGCTGTTGTATTAGAATGAGGCACCTTAATGTTCCCAGACCAACTGAAATCAAAAGCACATGCACTCCACTTGATTCATTTTCATTTTCACAAATACTTGGACCCAGAAAGAAGACATTTCACGATAAAAAAAAAGATTTTTGATTAAATCTTATATCTATAGTATCAAAAAAGTTGACTTTATAACAAAATTCTTCAATTTGCAATAAATACATGAACGTTTAATCAAATAATTCAATTTTCAAAGCAGAAAACGAATAATTAACCAAGAAAATTAATGTTCTACTGAAAAAAAAACGATTCTTCTACAAAAGAATTGAGTTCCCGACTAAAAAAGATGAATTTTCTATCAAAAGAGAATCGGAATTCGGACAGCTTTTGTATTAGACCCGGGCACCTTAATGTTCCCAAACCAACTCAAAACAAAATCACATGCACTTCACTTGATTTCATTTCACCCGCATAAAAACTTTCACCCAGGAAGAAGAGATTTCATGTGGAAAAAATATTTCTGATCAAATCTTTTTGATCAAATTTTTATTATGATCAAATTTTCGAGAAATATATGAACTTTTAATCAAATGGTTCAATTTCCAATCGAAAAAAAAAAAAAAATTACCTGAAAAGATTAATTTTCTACTAATAAAGACGATGTTTCTACGAAATACTTGAATTCTTGACTAAAATAGATAAATTTTCCACCAAAAGAGACATGGAATTCGAACAGCTCTTATATTAGACCGAAGCACCTTAATGTTCCCAGACCAACTTAAATCAAAAACACATGCATTCAACCTGATTTCATTTCATCTGCAAAAATACTTGTACCCAGAAAGAAGAGATTTTAAGAAAACAACAAGATTTCTGACCAAA
>JAABKJ010007545.1:197139936-197200883 GCA_011634705.1 Andricus grossulariae
CGAACAGCTCTTATATTAGACCGAAGCACCTTAATGTTCCCAGACCAACTTAAATCAAAAACACATGCACTCAACTTGATTTCATTTCATCTGCAAAAATACTTGTACCCAGAAAGAAGAGATTTTAAGAAAACAACAAGATTTCTGACCAAATCTTTTTGATCAAATCTTCATTCTGATCAAATTTCCAAAATATATATAAATATTTGATCGAGCTGTTTAATTTCCAATCAAGAAAATGGATAATTAACTCAGAAGATTGATTTTCTACTAAAAAAAGACGATGTTTTTACAACATACTTGAATTCTTGCCTAAAAAAGATCATTTTCCACCAAAAGAGACTTGGAATTCGAACAGCTCTTATATTAGACCGAAGCACCTTAATGTTCCCAGACCAACTTAAATCAAAAACACATGCACTCAACTTTATTTCATTTTATCTGCAAAAACACTTGGACTCAGAATGAAGAGATTTCAAGAAAAAAAAATTTTCTTATCAAACCTTTATTCTGATCAAATTTTCAAAAAAATATATAAACCTTCAAACAAGTTTTTCGATTTTCAATCAAAAAAATGTCAATGTCAAAATCAAAATCTATATTATCAAAAAATATGACTTTTTGACAAAAATTTTCAATTTGCAATAAGTACATGAACGCTTAATCAAAAATCAAATAATTCAATTTTCAAAGAAGAAAACGAATAATTAACCAAGAATATTAATGTTCCAATGAAAGAAACGATTTTTCTACAAAATAATTGAGTTCCCGACTAGAAAAGATGCATTTTCTACCAAAAGTGATTCGGAATTCAGACAGCTGTTATATCAGACCCAAGCACCTTACAGTTCCGAGACAAACTCAAATAAAAAGTACAATGAAACTCGGATACTGTGCCAGTTTTTGGGGTGCCGATAGTGGGGGAAAACCCTGAAACAGAGCCGCTCCCAATGAAAACTCTTTTGTTTGTACACATCTGTGTGACCGAAGGTCTATATCCGAGGGCGTTATATCCGAGTTTGGCTGTACATGCACTCCGCTTGATCAAATCTTCTATCAATATATTACCAAAAACGATGAGTATTTAAAAATATTCTTCAATTTTCAAAGAATATGTGCACTTTTAATCAAATTGTTCAATTTTCATAACAACAAAAATTTAACTAAGAAGATTAATTTTCCACTGAAAAAGACAATTTTCAACAAAATACTGGAATTCCCGACTTGAAGAGATAAATTGACAACAAAAAGATAATCAGGATTCGGACAGCTGTTATATAAGACCGAAATGAATTTTCAACTAGAAAAGTAAACGTTCAATCGAAAATCAAATAGTTGAATTTTCAGATAAAAAATTGAATTTTCAGCAAAATAGTTCAATCTTGAACGAAAGAAATGATTTTTTAACTGGAGAGGTAAATTTTAAACCAATAGTAGAGCAGTTAAATTTTCAGCTTAGATAATTAATTTTCAACCAAACATAATCGATTTATCAACAAAATATTCAAATTTTCAATCGAACAAATGAATTTTCAACCAAAAAGGTGAATTTTCAAACAAATAATTTTCTGCCAAAAAGACAAATTTTCAACTAAAAAAATTAATTCGTAACAAAAAAAAAGCGAATGTTTAACGAAAGAGTTCAGTTTTCAACCAATAATGGTATTGTTAAAAAAATTGATTTCCAACAAAAAGTAAAAAAAGTTTTAACAAAGGCGGTAAATTTTCAATCATTTTTAAACAAGCAGAATAATATTCTATCGAAAAAGAAAAATTTTCAACAGAATGCATGAATTTTCAACCATATAATTGAATTTACAACTAAAAAAGATGAGTTTGTAACAAAAAATGGAATAGTTGAATTTTCAGTTGAAAAATAATTTTGAACCAAAAAAAGGAGTTTCAACGAAACAGATTAATTTTTAACGACAGAAATGAATTTCTAACTAAAAAAGATATATTGAGAAAAAAGGAATAGGTAAATATTCATTTAAAAGAATTAATTTTTAACTAAATAACAGCGAATTTTCTACCATAATTGGTAATTTTTTTAACATTTTTAAACAAGAAGAATAATATTCTAACAAAAAGACGAATCTTCTTTCGATATATTGCCAGAAAGGATGAATTTTATGAAAAATTTTCAATTTTCATAAAATATACGTATTTTTAATCAAATAATTAAATTTTCAATAAAAAAATTAATAATGAACCAAAAAGATTAATCTTTTACTAAAAACTACGATCTTTATGCTTAATATTTGAATATCCGACTAACAAATATAAATTTTCAAAAAAAAGAGGATCGGAATCAAAAGTACATGCACTCCACTTGATCTTGAATTTTGATTTAGAATTTGTCTATAAAATTATTAATGACAATAAAAATAGTCGATCGTTATCGAGGTAGAGAAAAGAAGTTTAAAAATTAGTTATTAACAGTTGGTTACGATGAAAAATTAAATTTCCACCTTTAAAATAGCCGAAGAATACATTGGTCATTAATTTTGTTTAAACAATTATCAATTATTATCTACTGATAGCATACAGCCATTGCTAAATGAAAATCTGCTAATACCCTAAAGAAAAGCTTTTTCTTTCTTAAAAAATGCCCGAAATAATAAAAATTTATTAAAACAATTTTTGTTAACAATGAAAATTGTTGATTGTCATATAAGCTCCTTCAAAGTTTATAAATCAGTTATTAACACTTCTTTAATTTGGAAAAACCAAGTTTTTACTTTTAAAAATAGCCATCCAATGCATCCGTTAATTAAATTTGTTTAAACAATCATAATTTGTTATTGGATGAATAAATCTGATAATTTTGTGAAATTTTCGTTTTGTCTATCAACTGTTTAAATTTAGTGCAAATATATTCACGAATCACTGCCAGTCCCCATTAATCCATTTTCACTCACTTATTTGTTTATAACAAATTCAATAAATTTTAAAACAATTTCGAAGCTATTAGACAACTTTTCTGTATAGTTGCTTAATTGATTCTAGGTATTTTGGACAGAATCCAAGTATTTTCCGAACACCGGTACTATTCTAAAAAAAAAACTTTTTCATTATTAAATTTAAAAAAATTACCGATTTATGTGAAATTTTATTTGCTTTAATTTTAAACAAAAAATTTGAAATCTGTTCACAGACGGCTTTTGAATATCAATTTGTCCAAAAATGCATTCAAATTTTTTTTTCGAATTTTCATGCATATCGCCCGAAAGTTTATTCGAATCCAAAAAAAATGAAATTCATTTCTTCGTTTGGACAAAAATCATATTTAGAGGTGGTGAAAATCCCATGAAGTTCTAACACCTATTTCTCATAAGAAAAAAAATATATTTTTGTAAGTTTTATTCAGAATCGTCCATATTAGCACAATCTAGTTGAAATTTAACATTTTTCATTGCAAATAGCAATAAAATATGAATAAAATATTACTTTTTAAATAACGCTGCCATGAGTCTGTTTTATAGGGTCCCAAAAAAACCCCATAAGTGAAAAAATGAGTTTTGCGAGTTTTTGGCGCTAATTTTAACTTTTCCGCGTTTTTTCAAATGAAAATTGTTTTTAATACATAAAATACTACTTTATACTGATAATTAGATGTACAATCAATTGTTTAACCAATTCATTATTATTTTTAGCAATTTTATTCTAAAATAGAGATAGAAAGTCGCGTTTTTTTTAATTTTTGAATTTTTGTCCATATTTTAATTATAATGAAGTAATAACTGATTTAAGTTAGCAAAAATAATTATTTAAACGATTTGTCATTATTGTTGATAATATTCTCTTTGCTTAATGCCATAAAGTTGCCATTTTTTTTTAATTTTTCACTAATTGTCTATTTTTTCCTTGGAGTGACTAAGTAATTAATTGATTTTAGCAAAGATAATGTTTTAAACAAATTATTATTGTTTATAATCACCTTCATTTATATTAATGCCTGATAAGTGCGGTTTGTTTCTACAATTTTTTAATTTTTGTCGACTTTTCACTCAAGTAGGTAATAATTAATGCAAATTAACAAAAATAGTTTTCTGAACAATTTATCACTGTTTACAACTATCTTCTCCTAGGTAGGTGCTAAAAAGTTGCGGTTTTTTCTGAAATTTTTAACTTTGCCTTGGGTCTTAGTTATGAACAAATAACAAATCAAAATTAGAGAGAAACATATTTTTTTAGCAATCTCTTTCTTTTTTGTGAATATATTTTGCTAAAGGGGGGCGAGCTGATATCAAAATATGATCTATTCTAAATATTTCTTCTAAGCTTTACGTGAAAGAGAAAAAATAATCCACTTGAAAAACAGAATTTTATTTAAAAAAAGATCTTTGGTCAAGTTCACTTATTATTTCTTTATAACTAAGAAGACAAAGGAAAAATAAAGATTTCAGAAAAAAACAACTTTCTAGCATTACTCTAAGAGAAGATAGTTATAACAAATAATCAATTGTTTAAATAACCATGTTTGTTAAATTGCATTAATTATTACCTCACTAAGTAAAATGTGGGTAAAAAGTTACAAATTTCTGAAGAAACCGCAACTTTCTAGCATTGATAAGGAAGAAGATGGTTATGAACAATAATAATTTGTTCAAATAATTATTTTTGCTGAATTAAATTAATTATTAACTCACTCCAGGTGAAAAAGTAGCCTAACAGTTGAAAATTTAAAAAAAGACACAAATTTCTAGCAATATTCAAATTGAATATTATTGCCAATAATAATACATTGTTTAAATAATTCATTCGGTTGATATTAATTAATTATTCAAATCACTCTTATTGAAAACAGGACAAAAAGTGGAAAAGTTTTGAAAAAACTGCAATTTTCGAGCATTATTCTAAAAGAATATTACCAGAAATAATAATAAATTGTTTAAACAATTATGTTCGTTAAAATCAATTAAGTATTACCTTACTGTAATTAAAAATTGGACAAAAAGTGAAATTTTTCAGAAAAAACCGATACCTTCTATCTCTATTCTGAGAAAAAATTCGCTAAAAACACTAATAAATTGTTTGAACAATTATACATCTAATCATCAGTATAAAGTAGTATTTTATGTATTATGAACCATTTTCATTTCAAAAGACACAAAAAAAATCATCAATAGTGTCAAAAACTCGGAAAACCCATTTTTTTACTTATCGTGTTTTTTTTGGGACCCTATAAAACAGACTTATGGGGGTGGTACTCAAAAAGCAATAATTTATTCGTATTCTATGGCTAATTTCGAACAGAAATGTTGAGTTTTAACTCGATTTACTAAAAATTAATAATTCTGAATAAAATTTACAAAAACGTCATTTTTTCCTATGGGAAATACGTGTTAAACTTCATGGGGCTTGTGCCACCTCTAAATATCATTTCATTTCAAAGCAAAAAAAATTATTTTTTTTTGTGTAGTCGAACAAATTTCAGGACGATATATATAAAAATTCGAGAAAAAAAAATTTGGACCACCATAGAAAATGCCTTTTTGGGGATTAATCTCTTCTGAAAGTTTCTAAGCGTGTATTCAAGCGGAAAATGTCGATAGCAAAATCTAGGAGGGGCATCGTAAAGTAAGGACTAAGGATACAGACTACAATTATAAAAAGTCGATATTCACCCTTTTATTTGGTGTACTTTCTATCATTGAGAAAATGGATTGGATTTGGAAAAAAGAGGTCAAGTTGGTGGGAGAAGAGCATTTTGAAAATTACAAAGTAGTTCAACTTTTAAACAAGTAGTTCAACTTTTAAGCAAAAAAGATGAATGCTCAATGAAAAATATAACAGTTAATATTTTGAACAAAAGATATTCTTATCTTAAATCAAAAACTGCTGAATTTAAAAAAAAATCGAATTTGGAACACTTCAAATACTTGACTTTTTAGTTGAAAAAATTGATTTTCAACCACAAAAGAAAATAAATTTTCAACAAAATAGTTCAATATTTTAATGTAAGATATAAATTTTTAACAAAGCAGTTCCACTTTCAACCAAGCAGTAGACTTTTCCAACAAAAATGTGAATTTTCAGCCAAAAATATAATCCTTGATTTTTCTTCCTTAAAAAAAATTTTTTTAATGAAAAACAGTTACAGTCAACCAAAAAGGATAAATTTTTAACAAACTAGTTGATTTTTTAACCTTAAAAGAATTTCCAAGCAAAGAATACGAATTTTTTACAAAACAGTTTCATTTTCAAAAAAAAAACAACTAATTTTCAACAAGAAAAAACGGTTAAATTATTAAACAAAGAGATGAATCTTCAACCAAAGAAATTAATTTTTATAAAACTAGTTCAACTTGAATCAAGTAGTTCAACTTTCAATAAAAAAATATGAATTCCTCTACTAAAAATATAATCGTTCATATTTCAAATCAAATAGATTTTAATTAAAAATAAAAAAAAAAACAAGATGAATTTTCGAGAAAAATTTTTATTTTCTACTAAGGAAAATAAATTTTCCACTAAATAGTTGAAATTGAAAGAAAAAGAGAGGTATTTTTAACAAAATAGTTGAATTATTAATAAAAAAAGACGAAGGTTGAACAAAACAGTTGAATTTTACATAACAAGCCGACTTTTTGACAATAAAGTTATATTTTTAACAACAAAATTAAATTTTCAACCAGATAGATTATCTTTTGAACAAATAGTTGATTTTTCTACCCGAAAAGTTGACTTTTCAACAAAGAAGTTTATTTTTAACAAAGAAGGATAACCTTTCAACGAAAAAAGATGAATTCTCAATCCCGGAATGATAATTTTAAAATGAAAAATATAATAGTAGATATTTTAAGCAAGAAAGACGAATTTTCGAAAAAATAGTTCAATTTTTAATAAAAATTTGAATTTTCAACTAAATAGTTGAAGTTTCAACGAGCACGTTTATTTTCCAATATGCAACAAAATATTTGCATTGTCGACAAGAAGTGCCTTTTAAACATTAATAAAAAAATTGTATGGTAATGCCAGATAGTTTCTGGTATTTCCGAAATTTTTAACTTTTTGTCCACTCTTTACTGAGTGAGATAATGATTGAGACAAACTAACAAACACAATTGTTTAAACAATTCATTATTGTTATAAGTATCTTCTCTTAGAGTAGTGCGAGAATGTTTGCGTGTTTTTCGGAAATTTTCAGCTTTTCTTTTACTTTCTAGTTAGGAACAAATGATAAATATTAAAAATATGATGTTAATGTTTTTTCTCTACATGGTCGATAATCAATATTTTGTGGATATTTATTAGTCATTTTTAAAGTTGTGAAAAAAAATCTCTCTAGCTCCGCTGGGACTCGAACTTCAGATCTTTTAGATTTCCGGTCTGATGCTCTAACCAATTAAGCTACGGAGAGACGAGAAAATTTTCTTCACAACTCCTACAAGTTGAATGTCGACGTCATGCAATGTACTTGCAAGGTATTCGAACACGAGATTGATTTTATTAATTGATGTTATGCTTTTTGACGAGTGAATTATTTAAATAATATAATGTTAATGTTTTCGTCTACATGGTCGATAATAAATTTTTTTCAGATATTGATTATTAAAGTCGTGAAAAAAATCTCTTTAGCTCCGCTGGGATTCAAACTCCAGATCTTTCAGATTTCCGGTCTGATGCTCTTACCAATTAAGCTACGGAGAGACGAGAACATTTTCTTCACAACTCCTACAAGTTGAATGTCGACGCCATTCAGTGTACTTAAAAGATAATTCAAGACGAGATTGATTTTATTAATTGATGTTATTCTTTCTGACCAGTGAATTATATTAATAATATGATGTTAATTTTTTTTGTCTACATGGTCGATAATCAATATTTTTTTAAATATTGATTATGAAAGTTGTGAAAAACAACTTTTTAAAGTTGTGGAAAAAATATCTCTAGCTTTATTGGGATTCGAACTCGAGATCAGAAGCATCAGACCGAAAATCTGAAATATCTGGAGTTCGAATCCCAGTGGAGCTAAAGAGATTTTTTTCACAACTTTAAAAAGTTATGTTTCGCAACTTTAATAATAAATATTTTAAAAAATATTGATTTTCGTCCATGTAGAGAAAAAACATTAACATTCTATTATTTAAATAATTCACTGATCAAAAAGCATAACATCAATTAATAAATTAAATCTTTGTTGGAATATTTTGCAAGTACATTGAATGACGTCGACATTCAACTTGTAGGAGTTGTGAAGGAAATTTTTTCGTCTCTTGTTAGTTTAATCGGTTAGAGCATCAGACCGGAAATTTGAAAGATCTAAAATTCGAATCCCAGCGGAGCTAGTGAGATTTGTTTCACAACTTTAAAAAGTTGTGTTTCACAACTTTAATAATCAATATTTAAAAAAAAATTTATTATCGACCATGTAGACAAAAAACATTAACATCATATTATTTAAATAAATCACTGCTCAAAAAACATAACATCAGTTGATAAATAGTAACAATTATTCAAACAAAAGGCTCTCAGTAACTGCTTCAAGGAAAACTTACATTTAATATGATGCATATAGAACATTTTAAGTATATTTCAAATGTCTCTTCCATCTCAGAAAAATATATTCACAAAAAAGAAAGAGTTAAACATTTTAGAAAAAGCCGCAACTTTCTAGTAATTATCTAAGAAAAGAGTGCTATAAACAATAATAAATTAATGAAACAATTTTTTTTTTGCTAATTTGCATTAATTATTACCTCATTAAGTAAAAAGTAAACGAAATGTTCAAAATTTTAGAAAAACTCGCAACTATCTAGCATAAATATAGGAGAAGATAGTTATAAACAATAATAATTTTTTTAGAAATTATTTTTTCAAACTTGCATAAATTGACTTTATTACCTCGCTTTTAGTGAAGAGTGGACAAAAAATATAAATTTTTAGAAAAAACTGCAACTTTCTATCATTTTTCTAAGAGAATATTATTATAAATAATAACAATAAATAGTTTAAGCTATTCCTTCTGTTAAATCCGATTGATGATAGCCGCGCTTTAACTGAAAATTGAAAAATAAGTTGGAAAAATCGGAAAAACCACGACTTTCTAGCTCTATTCTAAGACAAAATTGCTAAAAAAAACAATAACAAATTATTTTAAAAATGTATTTAAACTCCTAATTATCATTAGTAAGTAGTATTTCATGTATTAGAAATAATTTGAATTTTTTTGAAACCGCAAAAAAATCAGAATTAGCGTCAAAAACTCGCAAAACCTAATTTTTGACTGATGTGTTTTTTTTAACGCATTAATTTTTTTTTTGATTTCAAACAATTTTAGGGGCAGTTTGGATAAATATTTGCAAAATAATTTTCAATGCATTTTTGGAACACCCTATTGACAACTCATTATTTTTTACCGGTGAACTTATGGCGCCATTTGACAACGTTTTGACCTTCAATATGGCCGTGCGGTCTCACAGACCGCACCTTGATTTTGAAATGTGGGTCCCTCACCCCCCTGAACTTCCTCGAAGTTGCCGTTATTAGCAGCTTTTTTCTTTTGACTTTTGCCGAAGTAGTAATATCAATTAAAATCTCATAGGCGTTCCAGGAGACCGCACGTCCACGATAACATCACAATTTTATATGTCTGTTATAATTTGTTTCCAGGTCTTTAAAACACAGGATTTGAACAAAAAGTATCAAATTAGTATGGACGTTTGGACGTGCGATCTCCTAGACCGCACCATCCTTCTGATTTTTTGATCATTCCCCTCACTGGTGCAAAATATTATAAATAATAAAATTCGATAAAATTGATCAATTTCTTACTTATTCCAATGTCCCTTCAATAAACTTTTGTAAGCTTGATTAAAAAACTTCTTAACTTATATAATTGAATATAAATATATACAGCGGTCAGTGAGACCTTAGGTTGCCCTTCAAGTGTGGCTGTGCGGTCTCACAGACCGCATCGTCCATGTTAGTGCAAAAATGGAATCACGTCCTCACTTAGACGTTAATAGATTTCAGTATGGTTAAACTTTGGACCTCATTTTCTGAATTTGACAGTTGAGCAACATGAAGTACTCCAACTTTAGGGCGACGAACTCTCCAGCATGGAGAAAATGGATTGGAATTGTAAGAAAAGGGAAAAAATAAAAAAAAACCGGATGGAGTTGATGGGCGAAGAGCATTTTGAAAATTACTGCCCATCGTCCAGAAGAAATTACGAGACACGGCCTCATTTCTCAGTCTCTCAGTTCTTCGCAAAACACTCAATGATGGAGTGCTTGCACCCTCCTTCCCTTGTTCGGCCCTCACAACCACACCATGCCATCGTTATTTTCTCTACCACCCTCATCTTCCATCTTCATTTTTTTTTGGGAGGAAAAATAATCGCGAAACCGCCTCGTTCAACAGTCACGTACTCGTATAGGTAAATGCTCGAAGAAAGAAGGGCTGGCAGGACTTCAGGCAAGATTCTAAATGTGAAATTACTCGAGAGAGAAATCAAGCCCAAACTAAAGTGCAGAGCTGAGAAAAAAAAACAGAAAAAAAGCGTGAGTAGAAATTTCTCAGGTGACCTTCTTTGAATGGAAATGAATTAAATCGAATGGAATTGAATGGAATTGAATGGAATTTAATGGAAATGAATGTAATTGAATGTAATTGAATAGAATTGAATGGAATTCAATGGAATTTAATGGAATTGAATGGAATTCAATGGAATTTAATGGAATTGAATGGAATTGAATGGAATTGAATGGAATTGAATGGAATTGAATGGAATTGAATGGAATTGAATGGAATTGAATGGAACATCAGAGAAGGTATTAGATTTGTGTAAAATTTGACCCCCTCCGTTTTTGTCAAATGTCCACGTTTTGAGACATTCTAAACCCAAAAAACAGGTTTTCACGAATGTGTCTGCATGTGTGAATGTGTGTATGTAGATTTTTATATTGTTAACACGCTAACTTTTGAAAGAATTGACCAATTGGATTGGGCTTTGGTATACTCTTCAAGTGTCAATCGTGAAAAATAACTTTTTTTTTGTGGAAAAAAGACGCAAGGTACGAAAAAAGATGAATAGACAAAATTTGATCATATAATGTAGAAAATTTCGCATTTTTGACAAAATCGAGTGCAAGGCACGAGATACGTGATGAGAATGTATTCGTTAAAGCCGAAGGAGTTTTAACAAAAGAGAATTCACAATCACCAAATTACAGTTGTCGATGATTTGACTTAATTTTAGAAGGCCTATGCACAAATATCGAGTGCGGGGCAAAAAAACCTTTCTAATAGGCCCATCTAGCTTAAAATCTAATCAGACCTGGACATGAATTGGAGCTTTAATTCGTTCGTTGTTTCTTTTCGGTCCTGTACTGGATTTCAATATCAAGAGTCTTTTTTAATTTTAAAACATCTGAACTTTTACTAGAAAGTTGGTACTGAATCACATTCTAAAATTCGTTAATTATCCGTGTATAAATTAAACCTATATACCTCAGCACCTTACTTTTCATTACCTTTTTGGCAACGATTTTTCGGGACAGTAATATTATATTATTATTAGTTTTCCCTGAGTAGGAGTCAAAAGTAAGGTTACATCGATGGATGTTACGTCAATGGAAACCAACACAGAAAGTCTTCCTAGGGTTCGAAAATAGAAGGGATCGAAAAATCTTTTAGCAAATTGTTTTTTCCCATTATAATTTATACTTTTATTATGCATTTTTTTAGCTGTATTGCGAAATTTGAAAGCTTTCATCTGTGACGTCGACGGATAATATGTAATTAAAATACGCAACATTTTCTTGGCCTTTTTCGTAGTTTGCAATGAAAGATCTTAATTTTTTGTTTGAAACTTGGTGTATGAGTGGCGAGATGTTTTTTCTTCAATTTGACACTAACATCGAACATTTTTATTTCAAGAACATCAGGCATAGAGTCGGTAGGGGAAGTGTGATAACGGGGTGAGTGTGATAAAGAGAAAATTTGAAATGAACAACAAATTAGTTATTATCTTTTCTATTGCAACAGAATGATTATATCTTTTATTATTTGTAGAAAAAAGGTGGCTGTCATTAGTTATTGCTTTAATTAATTATTATTGAAGAAACTGAGATGCTTTTAGAAAAATTCAATTCGTCATTGTGTCATCGGATCTTTTGATTAGAATTTTTCCCGCATAAAGCACCTATTTCTCAATTTTTTTTATGAATTGTTACACGCGACTTGCATAGAGCGGGACTGTTTTAATACAGTGAAGTTTCGCCTATTTCCCCGGCCTTTAAATATAAGGATTCATTTATTTCCACGTTAGAGGGGCTCCCACTTCTACCGCGAGTAGGCAGGATATTTTTGTCAAGCGACGGTTATTAGATGCCCCGGCCTTGTATCGATGTACCCCCTCTACGCAACTTTTTCAACTGTGCATGTGCTGAAAAGCGCGGGTAAATTTGAAATCGACCTAGTAATTCCTGGAATTGCTGGCCCACACAGTTTGTCAGCTCAAAGGACGAAAGACATTTGCGACTCTCGCCTCTGAAGGCCTGCATTTCGCGAGTACTCAGTCAAGTATATTGCGCAATATTATGCATTCCATTTGGAATCAGTTCAGACGGCCCCAATTTGCGCAGTTGAAAAAGTCGCGGTCCGTAAGCGGGGTTACCGCATTTGTGTATCATGCATGCCAGTGTTTTTCCAGTGTTATTGTTGATATACAACTTGAAAAATATAAAAATTTCCTTGAAATAGTACAATTTGCAAACTAAAAATCAATATAATAGAATCAAAAAACGACCCAAATACTTTGCGGAGGAGTGACTTTCTTAGCATGACGTCGCGGCCATGCTATAGGATAGGTGGAAATGTCTGGAAGGTTAGCATATAGTTCTTGACATAGGCACGTCTAAGTTCTTATATTTTTGAGACATGATGAAGATTGAACGGGCTTCCTCGTAGTGACGAAGTGATCTTGTTCTAAATAAATCATTAAGACAGGCGGAGGCGTTTAGCGCACGCCTGTCTTAATATTGTCGATAGACGAAGGTATTTGGCGCGCGGCTATCGGCAGGAGTAAATCAAAAATCGCAAAGTGGCTAGAATACGAGGATCCATAGTAAAATGGTGCCCAAAAATAAACTCAAGGTGAGAGCCTGGGAGGACACCATCACTGAAAAATTCAAGCCTTTGACAGGACGGCCAACATCAAAGGAGGACCAATTAAACTCATCAATAGGTTCGAAGCCTTAGAAGAAGTGACATGAATGGAACAGAAAAATAAGGAAATTGAAACTGACATCAAGGAAAATCAAGATGCACCACTACCCCAGAACGAGAACAATAAAAGTGGCAAAATGCAAAAAACGCCTCCAATTATAATGGAAAGCTATGTCAACGATTATGCATTGCTAATTAACTTCCCAGATAGCAAAATGCCCGCCGACTGCAAGGGATCTGCCGGCCTGCAGTCCGATCGATCAGACCGACGTGCCAGCAGATATGCACCTTAATGTACACACCATTGATGGCTATATAGCCAGTCCAACAGGCTGGAGCGACGCGGTCCGGCGAACTGCATGACCGACGGTCCGGTAAAGTGCCGGTTGATAGGTTGGCTGGGAGAAATTAAAGATGACTGTCGCGAGAAAGAAAACGGATAAAATTTTCAGATTCACTTTGAGAGTCATTTAGTATATCGATATTAACAATGAAATATAAGTGAAAAGAGAATATGCATGAGTAAATATAAATAAATAATATAAATAACCTGAGAAATGGGCAGAATAAGTCCTGATTTTTTTAGCAGGGTATATCTTATCTACTTTATCGTCCACGCACAGCAGGCCAAACAAACAAAACCAACAAAAGCACTTTTCACTCACGTCATTGATCGGAGCAAAAATTCACGGGTGAACGCCATTACACACGGCAAGAACAGCTGATCCAGAACCCGCATGCGGGTTTGCGATCTCAATCTACCTTTACTGCCAGCCTGCAACGGTCGGGCAAGTCGCAGGCCCGTCGTTCCTCGCCGTTTGAACGACCGACGGGCATGTAATCTGCCGGACCGTTGTCCGCCTTTCGGTCGCATTCTGACTCTGCTGGCCTGACGCGTGCATTTAGCAGGCAGGTTGGTCTCCAGCCCGTCGGGCCGATTATGTGCCGGCACGTATTCTTATCTGGGTTGATACATGAAGTGACGGAGGGAGATCCAGAAATAAAGAGGAACTACAAATCTACAAGAATAACTATTTACATTGTCAAACAAGAGGACCATGAGAAAATTTAAAAAATGTTTGCTGGGAGAAATGTGCCATATTACACATATTCCATGAAACAAGACAAACCACAGAACCTCGTTATCCACGTATTGGGATACCTGGCAGAAAGTGATGTAAAAAACGATCTGGAGCGACAAGGACTACAAATTACGATAGCACTCAGACTAAAAACAAAGTCTATAGCAACAAAAGATGCAGAACACGATTCTGCTTTTGATTCGCCCGTCTACGTAGTAATTCTCCATAAGGATGCTAAGCTTCAGGATGCCTTCGAAATCAAGGCAGTCTGTTACATGAGAATTCGATGGAAAAAGTACCGCAATACAAGTCTAGTCACGTAGTGTCGAAGATGCCAGAATTTTGGACATGGAACGAAAAATTTCCACCAAAAACCTCGATATGTCAAGTGTCTAGTAAGCCAGCTCAGGACAGACTGCCGGAAACCCAGTGAGCAAAAAACACAATATGTGAATTGCAAATGTGAACACCCTGCACACAACAGCAATTGTGTAACATATAAAAAGCACCTCGAAAAAGTGGAACTACTAAGGATGAAAACAAGTCCACAACTACATAATCGTCCTGCACCAGTTTACAACAATGGCAATGAATCATTTAATTTTCCACCTCTACCACGAAGCAGAGAGCAATACAACACACCAAGATCGACACTACCTGCAATACTCGAGCAGATAACACGCCATCAACATGGACAACAAGCAAGACTTCGCTGAGACAGCATAATCAACGCACAACTGAACCCAAAGGCAATGAAACACCAGATATACAGGATCTACTAGGCCTCTTCCAGGAAATAAATCAACTATGTAATATAGGTAAATTCTTCAAACTAGTGACTAAACTTAAAGAAAAATTGTATGCATGCAAAAATAATTTTCAAAAACTACAAGCAATTAGCGATCGAGCTGTTGAACTTGATAGATAGTCCCGTGATATGCAAAAACTTAAAACTAGTACACTGGAATGCCAGTGGTTTAGAAAAACAAACTTGAAATACCCACGCTTTTGGTAGCTATGATGTAGATATATATTTATGGTTGGGGAAACATGGTTCAATAATAAATCTAAAGCATGGTTACCTAGATTTAAATGCTTCAGGAAAGATAGGCCAAGCAAAAAACTTGCAGGAGGAGTAGCCCTGTATGTTAAAATTCATATCCCTTGCATTGAAATCAAGCTGGACAATATCAAATCATTTGAAGCGCATGTAATCAAGCTAGAAAGTCAAATAATATTAGTATCTATATATGTTCCGCCATAAAGTCACATTAGCACAACTAAATTGAATTCCATTCTCAACCTGAGTAGCAAGGTTATAATATCTGGAGATCCTAATGCCAAGAATGTCAGCTGAAACTGCTAAAATGATGATAAAAATGGTAACATAATATATAATTACATAAATCGAAATACCGTTGCCCTAAAATTTCCAGACATTTTTACTTTATACCCTTATAATCCAAAAGCTCGACCCAGCATTGCAGACCCATCTATCAACAAAAACATTGCAAATATGCAATCAATTGATGTTCTTGACGAACTTTGCTCTGATCATAAATCGGTCTTAATCTTGCTTAGTGATGATCAAATCAACATAGAATTGCCGTGTTCTCCTAAACTTTCAAAATATAGAAAATCTGACTGGAAAAAATTTAAAGAACTCATTATCAGTAAAATAACGATAAACTCGGCACTTGATATCATTGATTCGATAGATAAAAACGTAAATGATTTAATAAATATAATTAATAATACAATTAAAGACTCTATCCATATCAAAGAAGGTTTTGAACATAAAAATAAACTCCCGGAAAATATAAACCAAAAAATTAAACACAGAAACTCTTTGAGAAAAATATTACAGACAACTAGAAATATATACCTAAAACCCTTTGTAAATATGGCAAATCGCAAAACCAAAATTTCGATTACTGAACATAAAAACAATAACTGGGGAGGTAAACTTGCTAAATGAAGGGCTAAAAGGGCTAACTAACTAACTGGCATTATGGGAGAACAAAAAATAATGATCTAATAAATTCACAATTTAATGAAATTACTCACTCTGAAACGAACCTAGATCTATATGCAAAACAAAAGTAAACTAAGCCCCTGGACTAGATGGAATACAGAACATTATACTAAAGTATCTACCTGACAAAGCGATAGTGCAAATAACTCATATATACAATGCATGTTTTAAGCAGTGCTACTTTCCTACAGAATGATAAACGGCAAACATACTTCCCATATATAAACCTGGAAAGGATAAAACCTCCGCCCAAACCCATAGGCCTATCAGTCTACTACCTACCATTAGCAAAATATTTGAAACTATGTTATTAAATAGACTTCATATTCATGAGAAAATCAATAAGCAATTAATTCCAGAACAGTTTGGATTTATATCGGGACACTGGACAGTACAACAGCTAGCTCGACTCACAGATTATATTAGGACAAATTTTAATATCAAGCACAGTACAGCTGCTCTCTTCCTAGACATAGAGAAAGCTTTTGATACTGTAAGGCATATGGGACTCATAGAAAAATTAAAAAAACTATTATATACCGCAATACCTAATTAAAATTATAGAAAATTATCTCTGTGATAGTTCCGCCAAATTCCGTCCTTGGACCAGTGTTATTTCTATATTACATAAATGATATACCAAGTCTAGCGATGTAAAAATAGCCTTATTTGCTGATGACACAGCAATTTATACAACGACTCGACGTAAAAGAATTGCGATAATCAAATTGCAAAAGTATGTACGCGATTTAGAGAAATACTTTATTATAATCAACTGTCTCTTCCAATCCTTACAGATACATTTTCGCTACGTTATGAGGATGCACCTTTCAGGATCAAATATCAATAAGATAGAAAACTGGCAAAACAAAAAATTTACCACAACTACAATAAGAACTCAAAAACTATTCTAGGGTAAAGTCGCTTAAGATAGGAACCAAGAATGTATACCACACATATCTAACAAAATCTAACAACAATAAAGAACATTTTTAACTAACTATCTAAAGGTACGATTCCTCATGCCGGTCGAGTAGCAGGACCGGGTTCAGGAAAGAGACGCGCGTACAGCGCTATTGAAATTCAAGTGCGCGCATCTCCCTCCACTTGATCCTTCCCACTCGGGCCAGCTTCCGCGAGGCACCGCGGGTTTAAAAAAGCGCCTTAAAGTGCCAATTAATAACCTAGAAATAATTGAAGCGCATGCACTGTCTCTACCAAATAATATTTATGTTGTTGCTCTCTATGCCCCCAAAAATAACATTTCTCAAACAGATTTAAATCACATCTTTGGAATTGGAAATTAAGTCATTGCAGCTGGTGACTTAAATGCCAAGCATAGCCTTTGGAATTGTTATTAAAATAATGAAAATGGAAATACTGTATGTGACTATATTGAAAGAAAACCCTATTCTGTAGCCTTTCCGGATAGCTTTACTCTTTATCCTCATAACACAAAATCTCGCCCTAGCATTGTAGACCTAGCTCTTTTGAAAAATATTTCAAATCCTGAAGTAATTGAGACACTTGACGAACTAGACTCAGACCATCAGCCAGTTGACATGATAATTATTGACGGACAAACTGAAATACATCCAAACTCATCCCCTCAATTCCTAGACTATAAGAAGGCAAGAAATTTAAAGCCCAGATGAATGAAAAACTATTAATTAACCAATCACCTAATAACATTAGGTCAATTGCTAGTTCCATACATGAATTAACACAAATAATCAATGAGACAACTAGGCTTAGCATTCCACTTAAAACCCCTAAAAAAATATACAGATCAACTTCCTGAAAACATAAAGTAACAAATCAAACATCAAAATATGATTCGTAAAATTTCACAAAAATCAAGAAATAAATATTTAAAATCAATAGTCAATGAAGCCTGTAGGCAAATCACGCAAGCAATCAATGACCACCGGAACACTAAATGGGGAATTAAACTTGACACACATAATATAAAAGACAATTCATTATGGAAGATGACCACAATTCTAAAGGGTCAAAATAAAAGGTTCATACCCTATTTGCAACCCACGAATGGCGTATTATTCAAAGATAAGGATAAAGCAGGAAGTACTGCCTGTAATTTTGAAAAAGTTCATCCCGTAACTAGTAAAATGGGAAATATTGAAAGTGAATTAGAAGTAAATATGCAGCATGAGGGTATACTATCAGTAGATCTTAATTCGGTAGACCTAAAACTAGCCACCCCCAGGGAAATTAAGATAGCCATTATTAAAACTAAACCCAGAAAGGCCACTGGAATAGATGGAATACAGAATATAATTTTGAAATCCCTCCCAAGAATAATAATAATGCTCAACAGGTTAGGGACCGGATGGAGGATAGAGGCAAGGGTGGGAGGAGACGGAGAGATTCGCAATTGAAGGGAGGGCAGAATCACACCATCAGACCTTAGGGTTGTAGATAAGGGTGGAGAGCGGTGGAAGACAAGGTGGGGAAGACGTGTCGATGAGGGTGAGGGTGAGCTGGACGAGGGAAGTGATAGAGAAGTATAAAGAGAAAGTGAAAGTGAAGGAGGAAATGAAAGGCTGTGTGCAAAAGAAGGTATTTAGACAGAAGAAGAAAGGAATAGTAAAGCCATGGTGAGATAGGGAATGTAAAAAGATGAAAAGGAAGGTAAAAAGGAAGTAAAAGAAGTGGAAAGAGGGAAATGCGAACAGGGAGGCGTACATTGAAATGAGAAAGGGGTTCAGATTGATGTGTAAGAAAAAAGAACAGTAGAAATAGTAGAAGAATGAGAGAAGAAGAGGGGGAGGAGTTGAATGACGAGGAGATAGAGAAAGAGATAAGGAAGTTAAGAAGGTCAAAGGCAGGAGGATTGGATGGGGTAGAGAACGAAATTGGCAGTTTAGTACACAAGAGGTTAGGGATGGGCATAGACAGGAAAATTATAGAAGGATTACGCTAATAAATACAGCGTACAAAGTATACGCGAGGGTGTTGGCGGAGAGGCTGCAGAAGGATTACGAAGGGAACGAAAGATTGCCGGAGATGCAGGCCGGCAAGAATGGGTCGAGAGTTTACGCGTTTTTTGTGAATCTCAAAGGCGCGTTTCCTTCAGTGGTTATGGGGAGGTTGTGGGACGCTATGGAGGAGAGGGGAATGGAGAGATGCCGTGAGAGGAGGGTAGTCCGGAGTGGTAGGAGGAGTTAGGGTAGCAGGGGTGAGAATTTGGTCACTCGGGGGAAAGGCGGTGCAGATGGTGAGAGTTTGTGTACCTGGGCTTCTTGTTTCGGAAAAATGAGGGAGTGGATGGTCACATTAAAGAGAGAGTGAGGATGGCAAATGTGGCAACGAGGCAGGAGTGTGCTTTTTAATGAAGTAGAGGTATGGGGTAAAAGGAAAATGAGGAGGTAAATAGGATACAGGAGGGGTATGCAAAGTGGGCTCAGGGGTTTGCAAGGAATACGCCTGAATGTATTGTTAAGAGGAAGGCGGGGAGAACGAGTTTAGAGATTCTAACAGGGAGTCGGGCGTGTAAGTATGAGGAAAGTTTTTTGGAAGAGGGAGAAAGTAAGCTGGTTAGGGAGTGTTGAAGGGAGAAGGGGAACAGGGGAGGAGAGGATATAATGGAGTTCGAAAGTGAAAGGTATTTTAGAAGGAATGAGCTGAAGAGGGATGGAGTGAGAAGGATGCATGTGGTGGGGAGAAAGGCGTATGAGGTGGTGAAGAAGAACGGCATGGAGAGAGAGAAAGCAGAATGTGAGGAGAGAATAAGAGGGTCACGGTTCACTGGGAATTACGGGTGGATTATGCCAAGGAAGTGAGCGCAGTATTTGTGTAAGAAAGGAGGAAAAGGGAGTCCGGAGCTTATAGCGAGAATAACGTGTGGGTGCATGGAGGGTTTCCATAGGTTTTGGTTTCCTAGGGAGAAAAGGATATGTGAATTGTATGGAGAGGGGTACGCAAGGATGGAATGCTGGCTGGAGGATTGCGAGGGACTGGAAAGAAGTGAGATAAGCATGGAGGTATTACTGCATGAAAGACGGGACAAAGAGAGGGCGTCTGCATGCGTGAAGGGGGTGTTGGGTGAGATAAGGAAGAGGAATGGATAGGGTAAGATTGTAAAGAGGAGAGGAAGCAAATGTAAGCGAAATTGTAAACAATTAGTAGATAAGTATTACATAGTAACCGCGGGGGCAGAGGTTGGCAAGGCAAGGCGAAAGATAGGGACATGCGTGCGAGGCGAAGCGAACGAGTCGTTATAGGACATTATAATCGTTATGAGCACTCCTTGTATGTATATCGATTGAACTTATTGCATTTTATTTTGAACCTTTCTTAATTTGTTGGCACATTTGTTTTATTTCGTCCCTAATTGCTCCATTTAACGAGACGACTGGAATACCAGTTACTCGATCCGCTGTTACGCTTAGCATACCAGCTGTTCTCGGCCGGATCCTAACTCTTTTCACCATCAGTCTGCCCCCCTTCCCCCAGCACCTACTCACGCTCATGAGTTGGGACCGACAGCAACGTACCTACGACTCGTGACCCAGCATATGACTTCACGAGTACGCTCTCTCGCTCATAGACTCGGACGGGCCACGTCATCGAAACGCATCCTACCTGTTTTAATTTATTTTTAATAGGGCCCATGCCCCCCCCCCCACCGGCATATTGTCGGAAAAATGAACTTTACATTTCTAGGTTTAAATTTAGCTGACGATAGATTATTAAAATTTGTTGAGGGGTCTGCAACGAATAAATTACGCAAATTAAATTCAAATTTCGACGCCCTATCCTTCCCAGTGAAGACCCAAAAAATCGCCAAAAAAATGAAATTGTTGGGGCATTGAAAATTCGACACTGATAACTTTGCGCAAAATTAGCACATATGAGCTCTGTTTTTCTCATTTTTGACATACTTTACTTTTATTTGACAAGTGAAATTATTTAGGCACTTTTAAACTAATTTCCAATTGTTAAAACAATTTCCACTTGTTTGAATAATTTTTTCCTTCTACCAACTCATTGAAAGGTACTTTTTTACGTTTTATCGGACATTACTCATTGATAGGAAGATTAATCTTCATTTGTCGCATCCATCAATTGTGACCGTCCGCGAAGAAAGGGACCTAATACGTCAAAGCTGAATTTTACAAAACGGGCGATCGTAGCAGAGTCCACAAGCCAGCATTCGAGTAGTGGCGATGCGTCTACGAAAAGCACCCCCTCTACTTACCACTACACTTTAAGGCACGAGCCAGTGTAGCTTACGGACACGTCGCGTACAGCTGTAGTGGTAAGAGGTGGGGCTGGCTTTCGTAGGCCTCTCGTTTGGTCTCCGCGTACGCTTATCATGCCTATGTTTGTAGCTTAATACCAAGAAAAGTAATTAACTTAAAAAATTCTGATTATTGGAAATAAAAGAGTAACTCAGAAACTATCGATTGGTGTAAGAACATGAAAATCGATATTTTCCACATTAGGTCCTTTTCTTCGCGGACGGTCACAATTGTTTAAACAATTCATTATCTTTTACTTTTAACTTTTTTAAAGAAGAGGTAGTAAACTCTAAAAAAATATATAGTTAACTTTGTCGCTTATTCTTACTAAATATGTACATTTTGTTGAAATGCGATAAAAAGTTTCATTCTTTTTCCAAATTTGGTTAAGTATGCTACTTGTCGTTAAATATTTGAATGTTATACAAATTATTTAAATAATTCATTTTTATTTAAACAATTTTCTTCATTGATCAAGAAGAGTTTCTTTTTTTTAGTAAGATTTCATTTTATAAAAATTCATTCAATTTTTTCGTTCTGAAATTATTTCTTCAATTTTTTCCGTTAAAAAAAGACTTGAGTTCTTTACCTCTTTTCAAGAAAAAGTTACAAGTAAATAATAATTAATGGTTTAAGCAATTGGTAAGTGCTTGAAGGAAAGATCAGTCTTCCTGATAATGACTAATTGTCCGCCTAAACGTAAAAAAGGTGCCTTTCAATGAGTTAGTAGGAAACAAAATTTATTTAAACAAATGGAAATTTTTTTAACAATTGGAGGGAACTTTTATCCAGTAACCACACAAAATGGTTGGATGCCCTCTATTCAAAAGTACATTTTTTGGACCACCCTAGTGGACATGCTTCAATGGCATTTTCTGGGCACTTAATGCTATTTCATTGTGATTTGCGATAATAAAATAATTTTTGCTTACTATGAATCATGTTAAAAGATACTTAAAAGAAGATTCGTGGCAATTTCTTTCCCAATACAATCAATAGTTTTGATAATTTATCCCTTGGACACGAAAGCGCCCTGTCTGTAGAGCATTACCCATATCAATTGTTAAAACAAAGATACTATATAGCTGTATTAAGAATGTTGAAACTCTAAATATTAAGCTACAAAAATAGGATTAATTTTGACAGAGGGTTACAATTTATAACTAATTTAACAGTTTACCTTCCAATTAAATAGCTTATAAGGGCCTATTTGAAATTAAATTCATAAGTAGAATTAATAACAGAACTAGTTTTAAACTTTTGTAATTTTTTAAAACTTGAATTGAAACTCATTTCACTTCTTCGTATTTCTTACTAACCAAAAATTTCAACGTGAAGTTTCGATTTTATATAACATCTGAAACTCATGACATTTTATGAAAATGTATATTAGAATTTAAAGAATAATAAAACTGGGGAATGCTCTTTCGATTTATGTTGTTGAAATAGTGAGAACTGAAAACTGTATGTAGTTTGCAGCAATATACGATCAGAACCAGCAAAATCTTAATTAACTTTTGAATTCAACCCCAGTTGTAAGGCACTTTAACTGAACTGACCTTGCTTTACTAGCAAGTAGTTCTTATTACTGAGATTATCAACTATAAAAGTAAACGATCTTCCATTACGAGAATTCCCGGATTCATAGGTAACCTAGGAGATGAGTTTTCCTCTACAACTCCTTACTTCAACATCCTGTATTATCTTGGTATCGTGAAAGCTATAAAGCAAGAATCTTGGAAACATTTGTCTATCATATGATCTTGAAATGTTAGAAGGTGTCATTATGCGCTGCTCCTGAGAAACTTGGTGTTCCAGTTTCACTCTCACTTGGTATGCAAGCAGTAAATTTCTTCTCTCAGAATTTATAAGTGGAAGGGTGTACAATTTCAAAAGCGATCACATTTATCAGCTATTTTATGGGAGAAAATCTCCGGTGAAAATTGAGAAGATTTGTGAAGATTGAGTGGTCCTTACAACTTCTCTTCAGGTGTCCAATCTTGAGGTCAATTTGGTGACATTTTTTTGTTCTGTATCTTTTGATTAGATTAATATATCGAGAAAAATCATGGATAAGATTGTTCAATATTGGCCATAAAATATTCAAAAATGTGTCCAAGCACCACCTGAGTGTTTCTAGCTACTTATTCGATCACCCTAGTTGAGCAGCCCTTGGCTCGTTACATATAAAATCATGTGAAGACATGATTTTGACAACTGGATAAGGACCAAAAATTAAATTTTACAGGATGAACAAAATAAGCTTTCTGAGATAGGATTTCAAATATAAAATTTGTATAAAATTATAGACCCTGAGAACTATTCATTAAATATGTGAAAACATTAAGAAAAAATTTTCTCTGTGTGGGAGGGGGAAAATGGGCCTGATCCAATTTTCCATATCTGATAAATTTTAAACCTATATGGACTAATTTCAGACCAGTTGAATATGTGCAATAAATGTATTTTTTCATATAGGAAAATTTCAAAAAATGTTCAGACTGGAATTTAAGAATTTATGAAATTATGAGAAATAAAACTGGATAAAAACAGAAAATAAAATTATTTCTATACTGCATGACAGAAAATGTATTTCAGGGCGAACAAAAAAAAAACAAATTATCCTTATCCAGTTGTCACTCTCATAATTTTAAAATTAATATTTTTTTGAGTGAAAGGAGAAATTATTTTTACATATTCGTAATATGTATAATTGTAATTAGTGTCTTACATTACTTGAAGTCGTTAAAAACGAAACTTTGGAAATTTGGTCGTTCTCCAGCAGCGTCATTCTCATGTCTTCATTATAAACGAGAAATTAAAAAAATATACATATATAACTCAAGAATCTTTGCTAATTTGATTTATATTGTTTTTTAAGTTTTATATATTCCTATTTGACTTCTCTCTCTCGATCATTATTTTCAAATTGTTTATAACATCAATCCTTCTTCCGCCTCTTATATAATATTTGGTTATAAAGTACACAATTTTGGTTTCATGGGTAAATTTTGGGTTACCTCCATTATAAATCTTCTACAATTGAAAGCCTTATAAAATTTATAATTTTAAACATGAAGGGCTAACAGTTTGAAATTTGTAAAATATTCAATGTACAACTAGTCACATGGCCGGCGGAAGCTCTATTGGGAGTATAGCAAACTCCACACTCGGAATATTTTCCGAGTGTGGAATTCCACATCTGAAAATTAGGAACTAAGGACTAACCCTTCCTCCGCCCCTCTTCATTACCCCACTCTTTTACTCGACACACGGGTTCAACCAGCCCCATGCCACTTCTCTGTAGAGTGTAGAGGCCTGTGGAAAATGTTGTCATGAGAGTTGAAAAATTTATTTCAAAAGTGCACCGTGTGTTCTTTTCCAAAACTGGTTATAATTAACAATAAAATATTTTTCTCGATTTTATAAATAATTTTTAACAACGTTTATTTGTTAGCTTGAAATAACTTTAGTTCATGTTTAATTTTAAAACAAGTATAATGAAAATTCAATGCCAACGAAACGTCGCATACTTTGACAAACAAATATGAGTTTTTAACTCATTTGCCTTCATCCATCGAAATTTTTTCTTCGATTACCAGTTTCAACCTGATATTTGGCAATAATTTCATGGTTCTTTGGATTGTGTCCAAAATGATCATGATGTTCTTTGGTTCTAGTGGAAATTAATCTACGAGTTTGACCTACATGACATTGATCACAATTTAAACAAACAATTTTACATACCACATTAGTAAGCTGAAAAATGTTAAGAAAATCTTTGCCTAATTTTATGAACTTATCAAGTTCGGAATCAATCCTAAATGTTGTTTTAATGTTGAATTCACTCAAAATTCTTTCAACCTCAAAAGACAAACTAATCTGGAATAGTATAGACACAAAGTTTGGAATCTCAATTATGATGTAGATATGAATTTGGTTGTTCTGGTTGTTCTTTTTACACTTTTTATAATTTATTATTTACTTAGGCGCATAACACGGCACCATAACATCTATTGATTCAAAAGACGAAGTTATGAATGTCCCCATGGCACCATCATCTAGTGAAAATACTTTCAACAAAAATGAGCAAACTTTAGAGAAATTAGAATCCCAGATGTATGAAGTAAGATTACAACCACAAAATCGGTTGATGCAAAAAAAGCTAATCGATGGGCATACTTGAGACTACGAGTCCTCATCCTAGGTTTAATTGGATACTGCTGTCATTACAAAATATTGACGGCACTCACAAGTGAGGAATCTGTATGTGCTGATAAAAAACACACATCCCACCAATTGGACTTTGTAGGCGAAAAGAAACGATCCACATCCGAGAGCATTCCTAACACTTATCACTCTGTTAGCAATTTTAAGCCAGCGATTAGAATGAGCAACATCACTCCTGTCAACATTTCTGCAAACTACTGTTGCCTCCTCAGATGCTCCAACCTGCGTAAGAGTGTGAGCCATGACCACTGAGTTTGAATGTAAGCAGAAAAATTTTTACTCTCCACTTGATTATCCCCCAATTGACAACCTTTAAGTTAGATCCCCCATTTGGGAGATTCAGCAAATTCCTTCACGTTCTAAACTTAAATTTGTGACACGCACTTACTGTTTAAAAATGTTTTTTTCCTGGGATAAATAGCCAAAAATTGGGTGAAGAGTAACACGCTAATGCACTCGTACACTGTCATGTTTCAAATAAAACCTACAACTAACAAAAAAGAGTAAACTAAGGCTAAGTTAGGAAACAGGAAGGAAAGTAAATATCACAAAAGGCATAGTAACAGAGAAGATCAAATAAAAAAATAAAGAAATTTGAAATTAGGAAAATAAAAACAATGTTAATTAACTACAAAGGAGACTTACTATGAACCCCCGCCACCAGATGTCGATTCTCCTCGACATCAACCCAGATCTTCTGAAAGTCATTAAATCAAATTAGAGAAAAATGAATCGGAGATAGTTTCTATTTCAACTTCGTCAAGATTTTAATTGAACAATCTTAAATATCCTGATTTTGAATTTGGCCAAATTTTTTAGTCTTTCTTATTGAAAATTTTCTCATATATACATTGTTTTAAATAAAAAATAATTATTGAAAAGAAACAAAAATTTAAAATTGTCAAAGTTTAATCGCTTTGAATTGAAAATTAATTAAATTCAAAAGTTTTCGATTTTGAATTATTCAATTTTGAATGCTTTTAATTATGAATCATACAAATTTCAATCCCTTTTACTTTGAATGATTCAACTGTAACGATTATAATATAAAAATATTCCCATTTTATTGATTCCAAATTGTCCTGTTTTAGACATTTTAATCTGAAATCTGTCCATTTCCAAATTCTTCGTCAAAACTTCAGTTTAAAATTATTCAATTATTAATGCTTTTCTTTAGAAATTATACTTCTGCTTTAAAAGAATGTAAAAAATGTAATAGTTAAAAATTTGTTTATCAATGGATTTTTAAAATTATCAACTATATTGTAAATATTATGAATCCACAAACTCGAACGCGCGCTTCGCGTTCGTGCATTTCCTACTACTTAATATTAACGTAAGATCGTTTAACTTAAAACGCTTTCTATCAAAACTCGTTTAATCGCTTGGAGATTTTTTTCACGCTGTCAATTCAATATTATTCAAAAGTAAAGAAACGAATAGAAACTTTATACTTAGAGCAACCAGTTTCGCAGATTCGAACGCAACCTTAAAAAACTGTACCCATAAACATTAGAATACGAGAGAATATACTTAAAGTTACCCTGATCAACGATTAGAATTAATGACAGCACCACCAACTGTTCACAGTAACATCTCCTTGTCAAAAAAATCTTTTAATAGCCGAAGGATTCCTATGTCCTGAGAAAAATTCCAGGAGCGGATACGATTAATAGCAAAGCCCGGGTGAGTGGATGCAGAGGGAAAGGTGATCGTTTCCTCTGGATCGACTTTCGCATATGCTCTTCTTCTTCCAAAGAGCTGGATGCTTCCCAATCGTCCTCGAAGTAGTACTCCTGACTCATGTTTGACAAATTTTTTGCCACTGCACGGGAAAACGTACAAAAAAGTACTCGCGAGAAAACAATAAGGACGTTGCGTACTCTCAATAGGGCGTGGGTCTAAGCAGGTCCCACGATACAGCGCCGCCACCAACACAAAATGAAGAATGGAATACGCCATATCTTTTTGCTAATTTTATACTAAAAAAATTTTTTTTGCTCTGTAAACTTCCGAGAAAAGGGTAGCGGTGCTAGCACGGCGACGGTTCAGCGCCGCCACCTATCAAAACTCACTAAAAATTATTATAATGAGACAAACGATTAGCGGAGATTTTTTCGCACTTTTTTTGCTCTCCGATGACATATAGTGAGTGTCCCAAAAAGCTACCCTCAAGTCATGCATACCTACCCCTCGTGATCAAAAATGTTCTAAAAGTGTAAAAACAACCTTAGACAACGTAAAGATGATTCAGAACTTTAAATTAATTACTTAAAACTTTACCTCTTTTCTAATTTCCTACAAAAACTACCCTTTCGCGTAAATGTATGTATCGGAACTTACATATACTTATATAAAACGCATCAAAGACAATAATATTCAGAAAACACTGTTAACACTGTTTTTGCTCTGCGATGGCCAAGATTGAACGTCACAAAAAATTACCCCTGAGTGAAACATATCACCTCTCGTACCTGAAAATTTCCTGAAAGTATGAAAAAAAGTACAAACAATATAAAGATGAGTCAGACATTTAGATTGGCCCATTCCTTGTTGGAAATTTATGCCTTCTATAATTTAACCCGTAACTATTAATTAAAGTATTAGTTGAATTTAATTTAATTAAAAAATAACTGTACAATCTACAGAATTTTAAGTGCCCTATACAATACTTTTCATTACCAGTGTGTATATTATCACAGGTAATATTTTCTTATATACTAAATTTAGCTGCTGAGACAAAACAATTTTTTTTATTTTAATTTTTACTTTGAAATCAAATTGTTCCACCTGACGCGGCTTGGGTCAACGCTGTCAGGGCTCAAAGTACGTAATTTCAATAATGCTGAACGCCAGCCAGTTTACTTACAACTATAAAAGAAATAAATAACCTATATATCCATTTTGAGCAATAAGAATAATAACAATAGCGGAGTAGATAGTCAGGTGATCCAATTAAAGAATGCACATTTTTGGTTGGATGGACTCCACTTGCAATTCGGTTTCGTTTCAGGTTCTTAGCGTAGACCTGAGCTGTACTCATCCCGTCTGGTTTCGTAAACTTCAATTTTGGTGGTAGCACGTTCTTTATTTCTTAAAGCAGCGACTTAGCCTCCTAGCTAAGTTGTACCATTTGAGGGACGTTAGCTGTAGCAATGTTAACATCAGTTGTCGAAGAAGTTTTCCCAGGGTCTGTGAACTTCTCATCGTTTGTCTTAGATGTCAGATCATCCTTAACGCTGTCAGTTTTGGAACATTCGTCGGCGGATGTCTGGCTGTGTTCGAATTTCATTTGGAGTTGGATCGCCTCCAACTGCGATTGGATTTCCTGCTGTTGATCATGGAGTCGTTTAAATTGCTCCGAGAGTGTATTCTGAAGAGTTTGACCAGAACTCATACTTTGAGAGTCACCCATGGCGACAGGTCCAACTGCTTGTGGCTAGAAACTAGGGTCCCGACAATTTGACGAAGTCGTTACTGAAAATACACATTACTCAGCCCGAAAATTTCGACGTGGTATTTTTAAATCGCATACACTATATTTACCAACCAATTTACCCGTTTTATCTGTCAATTCAACTGTCGTTGATCCGAACACCTTGCTAACAAAGGCTGGCCCCAAGTAACGTTGTGCCAATTTTGAGGAATAACTCTCAGCTGAATAATCAGTGGAGATGTCTTTTTCATTTTCAAGGGATTCTGCTACATTCTTAATAAGAGCTTCACGACAATGATTCAGAAAGAAGGGCAATATTCTACTACTTGAATGTCGTACAGTATTGTAAGCTAATTGGATTTTTGACAAGTTTTCGTCCCATTCCTTGTGAGTGTCATTAATAAACGCGGATATCATTGGTTTAATCGTCCTATTAACGCGCTCGACCGGATTACTTTGGGTGGTGAGCCAATGGGGTAGTTATTTGTTTAACTCCTCTAGCTATCAATAAGGTCTTTACGTCTTTGTTAACATATTCAGTTCCATTATCTGTGATAATGGATTTTGGAGTACCCCAGCGATTAAAAATCGTGCGAAGCACTCTGACTACATATTTGCCAGTTCTTTGTTGAACCGGAAATAACGCAATATATTTCGTATATAAATCCTGAAAGACGAATAGGTTAGAATTTCCCCTTTTAGTTCCCGTTTGAGAGACAACGATATCGACAGATAATGGAGACCTTTGATTATATTTTGCTTTGACACCAATCTCACAATCTTCAACGTATGACTTAACATCAAAGGTCATTCCTGGTCAATAAAAAAATTTCCGAATTCTATCTAGTGCTTTATCTTCACCTAAATGACCTGATCGTGGAGTGTCATGATTTTCGCGTAGGACAGTCAAAATGTCACCGGGTTTCATAACTTTATTCCAAGCATGCTCATTCAGAATTAGGTTTCATACCAAACTCATCGACAAGATATCCCAGAAATTCAACTTCTGGACAAGTAAAACTACTTTTCTCGCGATTTATAATTAATTTTGCCTCTCTATATATCTCGGATACTAAAGATAACATAGCAAGATGCTCGTCTAGGTCCTGACTGACTGTAATCCAGTCATCTAAGTACGTGAAAACCTGGTCACACCATTTATTGGGCAATTTTCGCTCTAAGATTAGATATGTGAAACTTATTTTTGAAATATCCATCAATCGTCAAGAGGCGAAATTATTTAAGCTTCGTGTAATTATGACAAGATAGACATCATATTATGTAAGGGGTGAGCTCGCTTTTTAGTTTTTCGAGTAAGGGGCTGATAGTTAATGCAGAATCAAATACCACCATTTGCTTTTGGGGCCACCACTGGCGAGCAAGCTAAGTCGCTATTACTTCGGATGATATATCCAGCTTTCAACAGTTTATCAGTTTGTTCGTCGATAAATTTACGAATAACTTCGCTTCAACAATATGGCTTTTGGCGATAAGTTGTTGGATCGTCCAACTTGATTTTATGTTTTATCAGAGGCGTCTCACCCGTCGATTCCGTGTCGAATTTAACGAATTCAGCGTCTAGAAACTATTTTAACTCTTGAGTTTCATCAACCAAAAGTGTATGTAATTTGTTTGAACCGATGGAATTATCTGAGAAGGGGTAAACGTGTTTACTTCCACTTAAAGTCCACGTTCGTGAAAACGGATCTACCAAATCCTTGAAACTCAGCCAAAAATCCATCCCGAGGATCAATTCACCTGACAATTCCGGCAAAATACTAAACCATTGGCGTCCATTAACATCGGATATCACAAAGCCTACTCTTCCAAGTCCCTTAGTCACTGACGCATTTCCAAGAAGAACACCCGCCCGAGATGACAGATCAGAATTCAAATTCTGAATCCGGAGATGTTTGACGAGTTGTTAAGCTGACTTACCCATAAACTTAATTTCCCTTTTTGATCAACTTCAACAACGTTATTACTTTTACAATTTTCATCCTTCAGGGATAACAAAGCGACCATTTCCCTTGTTGATCCACAACTCTAAAAATTCACGGTCTTTAATCCCCAAACTAATTCTATTGACATCACTCGGCTTATTCAGATCTTTAATTTGATCAATTAAAAATGTCTGTCGATTGTTTTCGCCTTATTTTGTCAGAAAAGGGTTCTGTGCAGCCTCGGCTATGCCCGTTTGTTCAGTAACTTGAGGTAAAGCTACTAAGGGCTTAGTATTATCAAATTTGGTCTCTTCGTCGCGAGAATGATTGGAGACATTTTTATTTGCCTTGGTATTCTGATTTGCTTTGTTGTCAAAGTTTTCTAAATTCTGTTCCAATCTCTGACGACCTAATGATTTAGAGACTATGGTTTTCTGTCCCTTGTTCGAGTTTTCGGCATGTTTATATTGTATCGCGTTTAAGTGAGTGAATTGATCACCATCATAATCATCGTCAGTCATATGAATAAGTCGGACTCGACATGCGAATTCAGATAGTGTTTCGCTGTTTTCAAGTTTTAAATAGTGTGTCTCAAGATGGAGATCAACGTCATCTTTTTCAACTCCTCATTTATAGAGAAAAGCGTAAGAAAAATCTTTCCACGTACGCCACGAGCTTTTATTAACTAAGTACCACGACCTGTATGAACCATCAAAGATCTTAGACAAACAAGGAACAAACAGATCCTTATGTATTCCGCTAATACTCAAGTAATCCTTCAAAATTAATAAAAAGTGCTCCGGATTTCTTTCTTTTCTTGGAAATGTATTTTTCCACGAGCTAACTATTCGACCTATTTTAATTGCTATGGAATTTTCGCTATTCTCAGAATTGATAGAATTTCTGTTTTGTCTTTGGCTTAATCACGGCGCGTCTCATGTTGTTTGTGAAATACTCGAAGGATTGTGTCGAAAAGGTCGGTCACTGTCACTGGAATCATCATCCCTCCAAGATAAAAATGAACCAGTTCTTCGTCCGGATGGAGAATCTCGACTCATTGATGGTAAGCCATACGAATCAAATGAGCGAACTGAGACGCGACTGATGCTACGATCCCTATCATGACGATATTGAGAGCTTTGATTTGAATTCTGCGACATTTGACGACATTGTTCTTCAATAACGTAAGTCTCTCTGTCGATAATTTGTCCATCAGCTGATGGGCGGCCGAATATAACTTTAATAAATCGCGGGGGTGAGTTTTCAGCTGCGTTTCTAGTGTTATTTTCTAAATTATCGACTATCTGAGAAAATCGTTAACTCGCGTTTGGGGGGACAGTAGGGTCTGTCAAAGCATCATTTTGAATGTGTAAATGACGTAACTCTCACTCAATCGACCCCCCCCCCTCTCTGTTGAAACGTTTTGTATTTGGGTAGCTGTATGGTTGATCGCAATATTTTCGTTTGAATAACCCGGGACTGAATTATTCTCCCTATAGGATCTATCTTGACTAAGTCCGAACCTAGCGAAAGCTCCCAATTTATTCGGAGGATTTTCTAGTGGTCTATTTTGAGCCCGAAGGCGCTGGTTGTTTATCGCGTCCGTTTTTTGATTCATCATCCGTGGACCAATTTGAGAAATCAAAATCCCAGGGCAATCTTGACAAAACGTCTCCCCCACAGATCTATGCCTACGTGGTACACGTTGTACGGAATTGACGCTTTCGTCTATGGATCCAACTCGATCTAGATCTAGTGACATTAATTTGGCTAAAAATTCCTGATGAGTTTTAATCATTTTAGTAAACTTCATCGACATTGACTGGACCGAGTCCTCCAATGCCTCTAACCTAGCGTTTGAATCTGGAGGGAGCTTCCTTGCCGGCGGCTGAGTTGGTGTCTTACGACCTCTACCTCTACCGATACTTATTGGGAAATTATTACCACTTGTTGGAGCCCTCTCGTTTAGATTTTCGGCTGGAGTCTGATTCTCGATTACGACACTATTTGACTGATCTACGTCTTCAGTATTCGACATAGCTTTGCTCATTGGTATGGAATCTGTGTGATCAGCTGGGATTGACACGTTAATATCTGTATTGACTCGATATCTATCTTCTTTCAACACTTGGGCCTTATTAGGCTTTCTCTTCGGTGGTGTCAAAAACATTTAATTTATAATAACTTAAAGAAAACAAATCTCAAGAAAACACCCAGCCAAATCCTTAATTCTCATATTCGGTCAAATCCAGTTTTAAATTAATTAATTAACGGGAAAAGTCCCAAGAAGAACGACAATTTTATTTGAGAAATAATCAACGAGACTTGACTCGATTTTGATTACTTCTCCAATTCATTATTAAATAATACCCTAAAGTTTAATAGTAGGCTGACGGTTTTAATTTAAGACAGCATTTTATGACATCACTTCATAACAGTTTTAATTTTATTCAATTGGATGAAAAGCCAGGTCAAGACCTACGCAGTTATTCCACAAAATAAATGTTTACTTTTATATATTGATTTGCACAATCAAATAATCCGAACGAAATCTGAATAAATAACCTTTAAAATCTCGACATTATTTGATAATAATAAGAGCAAGATCCAACTGTTTACCAAATTTCAAAATTCAGTTTCCATTGTCTGTCGAAAAGTTAAAGCGAGAACTAAATAATTTGACGATATTCATAATATATATTTAGATTTTTAATTCATTGTTAAATAATTGTTAATTAATCTGAGCAAGATCTAGATCAATTAACCTAAATTCAATGTGGGTTTCTACATGGAAGATTCATATTCTCTCATAATATTTAAGTAATTTCTATTCGATTTCATTTATTAAATAGCAAGAGCAAGATCTGTGTTATTTAACTTCAATGTCAAAGTTCTAGGTTCCCGAGTAAATTGACAGGCATAACCTTAAAATGTATAATTCACATTCAAAATTAATTTTGTATAATTCCATGTGACAATTCAAATTAAATACAATATAGGGTCATATTTGAAAATATTTCAAGCGATAGATAATACAAAATTAGAAAAGACGCAGCTAGAATAAAGCGTAACCTTGCTAGGACGAAGCATGTTTATATCGCACACATACGGGATTGGAGAATAAAGCAATGAGTCACACATGCACAACTTTTCTTTCCATAATTCAAATTAGCTTTACACGATTTTATTTTAATTTCAGTGGGTAGAACAAATTTACTTTACATAATTTTTTATTTATATATTATATATGTATAAATTATATTATAAAAATATAAATTGAAGTTAAAATTACTCGTGATCAATGGCCTAAAAAAGGTCTTTTTCCTTCAAAACCAAAATTTTCTCATTTAAAAAAATTTTTAAAATTAAAAAAAAAAATTTATTACCAAAAGTTTAAAATGGATTAGAAATTAAAGTAGAAAAAAAATTGAAGTATACTCGCCAAATGAGACAGAACAATTTGTTTTATTTTAATTTTTACTTTGAAATCAAATTGTTCCACCTGACGCGGCTTGGGTCAAAGCTGTCAGGGCTCAAAGTGCGTAATTTCAATAATGCTGGACGCCAAGCAGTTTACTCACAACTAGCGAAGAAATAAATAACCTATATATCCATTTTAAGCAATAAGGCTAATAACAATAGCGGGGTAGATAGTCAGGCGACCCAATTAAGGACTGTGATAGAATTTCCAGGAAAATGTATAATTCAAAGAAAGAAATTTTCCAGATACATACAGTGCACTTACATGTTTGTCGAACGATTTATTTAAATTCCGTAATTCCGGTCATTATTCCAAATCTTTGTTAATTTTGTATTGCTATTTGTCAATTACAAAATTTTTGTCCTTTGTAATATAAATTTTATCTCGGAAACCGACTCTTTGACTTATCAAACAATATGACAAAATCACATCCGCTCACAAGAGTGCCAGGGGACCGCTCTCTGACTGAACTTTCGTGGTCTACAACGCAATTTTGAATAAAAATAAACCCTAATTATAGGTTTCTTTACATTACTACTTAATTCAATTCTTAAACTATGAAGAAAATTAATTATTGGTTTCCGAGACGACAAATCTAAACATAAAGTTTACGACAATTTTAATTTTACTGTTACACTGCAAATATTTATTCAAATTATAAAACTATCGTTAATTATTATATTAAAGTTGAAACTAAATTTAAATTCCGAGAGAACCAGATTATTTAGCTACTCGAATAATAAATTCCCAATTTTTTTGCTCCACGAAATTAAAGTACTGGATTTTATCGCTAGTCCAATTCGAAGTTCCAGTTTATTTTGCTATGCGATTAATAGATTGCGGATTTTTTTTCTCCTTGAAACTGAAGTACTGGATTTTGTTTCTACTCGAATTCAAAGTTTTACATTATTCTGCTACACGAATAATAGATTAAAGTTTTTTTGCTCTTGCAAATTAAGTAACAGATTTTTTCGCTACTCGAAATTGAAGTACTGAATTTTTTGTTAATCTAATTCGAAATTCTAGATTATTCTGTTACCCGAATAATACATTTCCCATTTTTTTGCTCCTTGAAATAAAAGTACTGAATTTTTTGCTACTCTAATTCGAAGTTCTAGATTATTGTGCTACACGAGTAATAGATTCCATTTTTTCTGCTCTTCGAAAATGAAGTATCGGATTTTTTTGCTACACGAAACTCAAGTACTGGATTTTTTTGCTACTTGAAATCGGAGTTCTAGATTAGTGCGCTACTGGAATAGAAGATGCCCAATATTTTTGCTTATCAAAATTTTAGTGTTGAAGTTTTTTGCTACTTGAATTTGAAGTTCTAGATTCATCTACTACACGAACAATAGATTCCCGATTTTTTTCTTCCTTCAAATTGAAATACAGGATTTTTTTTACTCGAATTTGAAGTTCTAGATTATTCTGCCATACGAATAATAGACTTCTGATTTTTTTTCAGCTCAAAATTGAAGTACAAGATTCTTTTTCTACGTGAATTTAAAGTTCTAGATTATTGTGCTACACGAATAATAGATTCCCCATTCTTTTGCTCCTCGAAAATAAAGTATAGAATTTTTTTGTTGTTCGCATTTCAAGTTCTAGGTTATTCTGCTACACGAATAATAGATTGGTGATTTTTTTGCTTCTCGAAAATATTGTATCTGATCTTTTTGCTACTCGAATATTAGATTCCTGATTTTTTTCTGCCCAAAATTGAAGTACTAGATTTTGTTGCTACGTGAATTCGACACTGCTACTCGAATGGTAAATTCCCGATTTTTTACTCTTTGAAATTGAAGTACTGGATTTCTTTGGAACTATAATTTAAAGTTCTAGATTATTCTGCTACACGAATAGATTCCCAATTTTTGTGCTCCTCGAAAATAAAGTACCGAATTTTTTTGCTGCTCGCATTTCAAGTTCTACATTATTCTGCTAACAAATAAAAATATTGTTGCTTTGTTTGCTCCTCGAAAATAAAGTATCTGATCTTTTTGCTACTCGAATATTAGATTCCTGATTTTTTTCTGCTCAAAATTGAAGTACTAGATTTTTTGGCTACGTGAATACGAAGTTCTAGATAATTCTGCTACTCTAATTGTAGATTTCCGATTTTTTGCTCTTTGAAATTGAAGTACTGGATTTCTTTGGAACTCTAATTTAGAGTTATAGATTATTCTGTTACACGAACAATAATAGATACCCAATTTTTTTTTATTCCTCGAAAATAAAGTAACAAATTTTTTTGCTGCTCGCATTTCAAGTTGTAAATTAATTCTGCTACATGAATAATAGATTGATGATTTTTTTTTTTTCCTTGAAAATACAGTATCTGATCTTGTTGCTACTCGAATATTAGATTGCCGATTTTTTCTGCTCAAAATTGAAGTAATAGATTTTTTTACTATATGAATTCGAAGTTGTAGATTATTCTGCTAATCGAATTATAGATTCCCATTTTTTTGCTCCTTGAAATTAAAGTACTGGATTTTTTGAAACTCTAATTGAAAGTTCTAGACTTTTCTGCTACACGAATAATAGATTTCCAATTTTTTGCTCCTCGAAAATGAAGTATCGAATTTTTTTGCTCCTCACATTTCAAGTTCTACTTTATTCTGCTACACGAATAATATATTGCTGATTTTTTTGCTTCTTGAAAATGAAGTATCTGATCTTTTTACTACTCGAATATTAGATTCCCGATTTTTTTCTGCTCAATATTGAAGTACTTGATTTTTTTGCTACTTGAATTTCAAGTTCTATGTTATTCTGCTACACGAATAATATATTGCTGATTTTTTTTTCTTCTTGAAAATGAAGTATCTGATCTTTTTACTAACCGAATATTAGATTCCCGATTTTATTCTGCTCAATATTGAAGTACTTGATTTTTTTGCTACTTGAATTTTAAGTTCTATGTTATTCTGCTACACGAATAATAGATTTTTTATTTTTTTTTGCTTCATGAAATTAAAGTAACGGATTTTTTTGCTAGCCGAATTCGAAGTTCCAGATTATTCTTCTACACGAATAATAGATTAAAGTTTTTTTATCCTCGAAAATAAAGTATCAGATTTTTTTTGCTACTCGAAATTAAAGCACTGGACTTTTTTTCTATCCAAATTCGAAGTCCTGGATTATTCTGCTACTCGAATAATAGGTTTTTTATTTCTCAGCTGTACGAAATTATTGGTAGCAGGCTTAAGATTTTATGAGCGTAGAGTCACTCACGAATCAGCGGAATTCGATGTGAAATTCACTGATTTAGTAGAATATATACGGTCATTTAGTGGATGCTGTACACTGTTCGCTAGTAACTCAAAAACGCTATTTTATAAAATGTCCATGGGTGTGCTACTGTTTTTTCTTTACTATATCTATAAAAATAAAAGAGGTATCTTTATGAACTTAGGAAAAAATGGAGCTGCAATTTATTGCCAGGTTTGATTATATTTTGATCAATATCTGCTATTTACAAGTATTTTGTTTTCGTTTAGAAATATGGAAAAAAATTGTTATCTTGTTTATATGGGAATTTTTTTTTTTGATATTTGAAGTACAGTAATACTAAATATCTGATCCATTTGTTCACATCTTAAAAATGCGTGTAATGACCTATTTTGCCGTGATTTGGAACAAAATCGATAAATACAATATGGATAAGTCTGTTTAGCCGCCTACCATGAACTGCTTTCCGGTGACTTATCTGAATTCTACTTAACGGTGTTCTTCCGAATAACGACAATATTGGCGAAACTTGCATGACCTCTTGTGATTTAGCAATGCCGATTTATAAATTTGAAAAAATATTTTGTTCATCTTTTTTATGAGGGAAATTTTTTTTTTGTCAATATAAAAGTACCATATTTGATGTTATTGTTCGCGTTTTCAAATCGCTTTGAATAATATATTAACGAGGTATATCAAGCCAGAACTTCCACAATCGAAATTCCCAAATTTCTTTTGTATCAGAAGTTTTGGCTTTTTTGGGACTGTACTGCCGATTTTTGGGCTTAAATACTTTCTTTGAAAGTTCAAATTTCGAGTAGAGGTGCTGACTTGACTCAAGCCAGCTTTTCCATGGTCTCTAATGCTTGAAATTGTTTTTGCAAAAACCACCTCTACATTTAGAAAATCAGACTCAAGGGGTTGTTTTTCAGCGTTCAGGGTTGCAGCCCAAAAATCGATCTTGTTATTTTTGAGGAGCACAAAAATCAGAGACTCTATTTACACTGTAAAATTCTAAAAAAGATAATTTTTTGACATTCATAGCAGATAAGACTTTTTCAAAAAATAGAAAATCTTGGTATTGAAATATCTATCACCCTCCATGTTTAGTTTGAAGATGTGTTTTTTTGTTGATCACTGGGGTTAATAATAAAAATCCACAATTATTTTGTCACGTTTCGACAGCTTGGTTTGCTGACCTCTTCAGGCTAAAATTTTATTAAATACGACCAAGATGTAAATAATAGAAGAACAATTTTTGAAATTCATTGAAAAATTTTTATTAACAAATTACCTTATGAGCTTAAATTAAAAAATCATGTTGGTCATTAAAAATATAAAGTTGAAAAAGAATTTAACTAGTCAGCGATTAAAATTGACATTTACACGTCGTCAGTGAGGTGAGGACCGTAACTGGCTATCATTAGACAACAGAGGGGTATTTATATTAGGAAGCTTGTACTTTCAGGTATTAATTTCTTTAAAAAAAGTGTCGGTAAGGTAGGAAGCCGGTCGTGTGAACCACTCGTCACATGGCCTTAAGGAAAATTGAAAAGATCCCCATAAATTTGTTATTTCTTTCAATATTTTGAAAGGATTTCAAAAACTTTTAAATATTTTAGGGTATTTTAAAAGATTCGAAGGCATTATCAATAGATTTAAACAATTTCCAGGGATTTCCAAGGGGTTTAGTAATTTTAAGGGAATTTAAATTTTTTAATGGATTTCAAAGAATGTATTCAGGAAAAGTGAGGTATTTTGTAGGATATCAAAGATTTGAAGATTATTTAAAATTAGTTTTTGGAATTTGCCCTGAATTCTTTTGAATTCTTCTAAATTCACTCAATTTTACTCAATGCAATGAATATTAAAAGTTTTTGTTTCATTCATCTTGAAATCTTTTAAACAGACCTTAAATTCGTAAGAATTTCATTAAATTCTTTTGAATGCCCTTTTAATTTTTCGAAACTCATTTCAAACTTACTGAATTCAATGAATTTTTCATATTTTTGAATTGTTTTGAATTCTAATGATTATTTTTTTATTCAGTTTGTTTTGTTATGAAATTCATCAAATTCTTCTCGTTTCCCTTAAAATCCTCTAATTTTATTGAAATAAATGGATTTTTTCAATCTAAAAAAAAATTCGAATTCATTTGAATTATTTTGTAGTGATTAGTCGCTTTTTTGTTTAGAGTAGGATTTCAAAGATTTGAAGAGATTTGAAATTATTTGTTTGAATTCACTCTGAATTCTTATTAATTAACCCTAAATTCTTTTAAATTATTGAATTTCTCAATTCAGTTGAATTCTTTCAAATTTACTGAATTCTAGTTTATTCAATGGATTTTTTTGAATTTTTAAAAGTTTTTATTTAATTGATCGTGAAGCTATTTAACCTTACGTTGAATTCTTAGGCATTTCATCAAATTCTTTTGAATTCCCTTGAATTTTTATAAGCTCTTTTCGAAGTTACTGAATTCAATTGAGTTTTCTCTTATTTTTAAATTGTTCTCAATTCACTTGATTTTTTTTAATTCACCTGAATTAATTAGTTTTTGGATTTCACCCTGAATTCTTTTTACTTTATCCTGATTTCATTTAAATTATTTTGAATTCTTTTTCATTTTTTTAATTCAGTTGATAAAACGATCCAAATATTTGAAATATTTTTTTCAATTCCTTGGCATTTTCAAGAGCTTTATCAAATCTCAAGGGATTTCAAAAGATTTGAAAGGATTTGAAATATTTTTTGAGACATTGTAAACAATTCCCAGAATTGTTTTATTTATTTCAATAATTAGAAGGAATTTCAAAAACTTTGAAATATTCTAGAGTATTTTAAAAGATTCCAAAACATTTTCAAGAGATTTTAAAAATTTAAAGGATTTCCAAGGGTTTGATTAACCTGAATTCTTATTAATTTATCCTGAATTCTTTTGAATTCTTCTAAATTCACTCAATTCTACTCAATTCAATGGATTTTTAAAAAGTTTTTTTTTGATTCCTCTTGAAGTTTTTAAAATTCACCTTAAACTCTTAGGCATTTCATCAAACTCCTTTGAATTCTCTTTAATTTTTCTAAACTTATTTCAAACTTAATAATTTTTCCCCCATTTTTGAATTGTTTTCAATTCACTTGATTGTATTTTAAATTCAGCTTTATTTTTTATGAAGTTCATCGAATTCTTCTCATTTCTCTTAAATTCCTCTAAATTCACTCAAATATTACTGAAATCAATGGAATTTTTTAGATTTTTAAAATTATTTCCAATTCATTTGAATTAATTTTTGGTTATAAATTAGTAGGGTTTCAAAGATTTGAAATTATTTTTTGGAATTCATCCTGAATTCTTTTAAATTCTTTGGAATTCTCTTGAATTTTTTCAATTCACTTGAATTCTTCTAAATTTACTCAAGTCATAGATTTTTTTTTTAATTTCTAAAAGTTTTTATTCAATTGATCTCTTTTGAAATCCCTTGAAACTTTTTAAAGCTCTTAAAAATTCCTGGAAATCTTTTAAAATAGCATAAAATATTTCGAATTCTTTGAAATCCCATTAAATTACTGAAATTAATTAGAAATTTCTTTGTAATCTTTTCAAATAGCCTAAAAAATTTTGAATCCATTGTAATCTTTTGAAAACCCCTGAACTTTTTGAAAGCTATTGAAAATGCCAAGGAATCTGAAAAAATACCTTAAAATATTTCAAACCATTTTATCATTTTATCAATTGATCCTCATGACCAATTAAATAAAAACTTTTGAATATTTAAAAAAAAGTCCATCGAATTGAGTAAAATTGACTTAATTTAGAAGAATTTAGGATAAATTAATAAGAATTCAGGATGGATTCCAAAAACTAATTTCAAATCTTTGATATCCTACAAAATACCTCACTGCTCGTGAATAATTCTTTAAAATACACTAAAATATTATAAAATAAAGCGAAATTCTATGATGATATACTTTAGGGACCTTAACTGAATATAGGGTACAATAGGGGATGTAGGGACCAGTCTGCGAGGCCCGCAAATAATATTATATGATTAGTAATTTCAAAAACTTCCCGCCCAAATACGATTAATCGATATCTCGAGACGGCGTTCTCGAGCATGCGCAAAGAGATTTCTTCTTCCACCCCTCTAAAACTATTTACATCATTGTGCTTACCAGTGTTTACGTTTCATTTGCGGTGTGCAGTGAGTTTGAGGATGTGTTTTATGTATATATATGCACTGTACTTCATATTGCATTCGACGCACACTAGCGTAAAAGCGTTTTATGAAACAGTTTTGGAGTGAAGAAGGAGGTGGACAATGTGAAATGCAAAAATAACATAACCGACTCCTCCTTCCGATGGAATTTGTACATGTATTTTTATTCTGCATATTTGATCAGAAAACGTAGCAATAGATGAGTTTGCAAGATAGTTTGTTCTCCGAGGATGTGGAGAACGACATAACACTTTTTTCTAAAGACGAGAGACGAAAAAGGTAAGCGAAACTGAGTACGATCACGTTTCTTGCTAAGATGTTCGTTGACGTAACCTTACAATTAAGATTCACCATGTCATTTTGCCCTTGCTTTTGCTCAAAGAGCCTATTTTTTCATTCAAGGCTGACCGTTCACTTGATTCATTTGCAGCTGAACTCGTTTTTCATGTTTGTTTATTCTGTGTGCGATTAAAAGATTAAATTGCTGAAGCGTCTGCCAGAAACTCGTTAAGTAATTTCCCATCCCTTAGAAAACACACGCATAGTATAAAAATCGATGCAAAAAATTACGTCTAATTTGAATCAACTTTGATGAGACCTTGATCCAATTCTTTAAATTATTGCTTGTTATCCTTTCAAAGGTGATTGTAAATTTACGTCAAATTGAGAACGTTTTCATTTCGCGCGCATATTCATTTATTCATTAATTACAACGAATTTCTCTTGTTCTTGAATGATTTGATTGTTTTACATAACAATGAAAACTGTAAAATATGAATTATTACATTTGAAGTATAATTTATATTATATCATCAGGATCATAAATCGCGCGTGAACCAATCAATGATCAATCAAACACGTAAAATTTTCCGATTTGAGGGGAAAACCCGTTTTTAATACGATATTAAAATTTCGAATAACTATTTATTTTTTTAGTTTATTTGTTTTTAAGGTTATATAACTATAATTTTCCTAAGATGCTTTTTAAAATTCAGAAAGATTTTTGAAAATTACAGTTGTCTCAAATCGAAATGTCAGCAAAAAAGTTAATATTCAACTAAAAATGATTTTAATTTTAAATAAAACACAGTTGAACTCATTAAAAAAAGACGAATTTTTACTAAAATAGTTGAATCCCCTCAACCAACAAATACTAATTTTCAACCAGTTGTATTTTTAATAAAAAACGATGAAATTTTTATCGTAAAAGAAATTTTTTAAATAAAACACAGTTGAACTCATTAAAAAAAGACGAATTTTCACTAAAATAGTTGAATCCCCTCAACCAACAAATAATAATTTTCAACCAGTTGTATTTTTAATAAAAAACGATGAAATTTTTTTAGCAAAAACAGTTAATTTTCAACTAAAAATAATTTTAATTTAAAATAAAACACAGTTGACCTCATTAAAAAAGACGAATTTTCACTAAAATAGTTGAATCCACAACCAACAAATACTAATTTTCAACCAGTTGTATTTTTAATCAAAAACGATGACATTTTTATCGTAAAAGAAATTTTTTAAACAAAAACAGTTAATTTTCAACTAAAAATGATTTTAATTAAAAATAAAACACAGTTGAACTAATTGAAAAAAGACGAATTTTCACTAAAATATTTGAATCCTCAACCAACAAAGACTAATTTTCAACCAGTTGTATTTTTAATCAAAAACGATTAAATTTTTATCATAGAAGAAACATTTTTGACAAAAAAAGTTATATTCAACTAAAAATGATTTTAATTTGAAATAAAACACCGTTGAACTTGTTAAAAAAGACGAATTTTCAACAAAATAGTTGAATCCTCAACCAAAAAAGATTAATTTTCCACCAGTTGCATTTTTAAAAACAAAAAAAGATGAAATTTTTATCATAAAAGACAAATTTTCAACAAAAAAAGTTATCTTTCAACTAAATAATTGAAATTTCTACCAAAAAGACGAATTTATAACGAAATAGTTAAATTTTCAACCAAAGATATTAATTATGATGTTGATTATGTAGTTGAGTTTTCAACCAAAAAAGATGAATTCTCCACGAAAAATGTAAAAGTTGATATTGTAATAAAAAAATATCAATTTTCGACAAAGGGAATTAATTTTTTGCCAAAAAGTGCAGATTTTCAACAAAATATTTACATTTTCAACTAAAGAATTTAATTTGCAACCAAACAGTTGCATTTATATAAAAAAAATGTCTAGCAAAAGGGATGCATTTTTAAACATCGTTTACACTGGCTCAAATTATACCTAAAATTATTTTAAATTGTTATAAATGGCTTAAAATCTTCGAAATTTTTTTCGAAATTGTTATAAATCTTTTGAAATTGGTTGTAATCCTTTTAAATTTTCTTTAAAAATTAATTTCTCAGAATAACAAAAATCATTGAAAATTTTTAAACATCGTTTAAACTGACTCTCAAGTTATACCTAAAATTATTTTAAAATGTTATAAATGGCTTAAAATCTTCTAGATTTTTTTCGAAATTTTTATAAATCTTTGGAAATTTGTTGTAATATTTTTAAATTTTCTTTAAAAATTAATTTCTCAGAATAAAAAAAATCCTTGGAAAATTTTCCCAGGAATCTTAAGAAAATTTTTTTATTTTCTTGAAACATTTCAAAATTCTTGAAAAGATTTTTTTGAAATCTTCAAAAATCTACATTTTGTTTTCAAGTTTTTAAATCTTCTCAAAGTTGAAATTAGTTTCGAATATTTTCAAAACTCCTAAAATTTCTAACTATCTTTTGAAATAATTCAAAGTTTTCCTAAAAAAAATGTAAATAATGAAAAATTAAAACAATTGTCTTAAAATCACCCACATTCTTTTTCAACACATTTTGACAAAATTCAAAAGTTTAAATTAATGTTTTAAAATAAAACCTAAATCATTTAAAATTTTCCCAGAAAACTTATTGACGGTACAGGTAATTTTGTTTGTTACCGGTACCGACAATGTATATACTTCGTTAATTAAAATATTCTAAGTTTTTTAAAATAATTTTAGTTTTCTTATATCTTTAAAAGTGTGAAAAGTTTAGAAATTATAGTTTACTAGCGAAATTTTAAGAACAGAATTCTTCCTTAATATTACAAAATAATTTACAATTAAAATTTTCTTTTTTAAAATTAAATTTTAATTTTGCCATGAAATTATATTACTTATTTGGAAAGTTTGATTTGTGTAGGAAATTCGTAATCTTTATTAATAGACAAACAAACTGAAAACATTCACTAAATGCTACTGGAAAAATTTTTATTCTTTGTCAAATACAGTTTTCTTTACATAATTCTTAGGAATTTAACTTTTTTGATGAATGTTGATTAATTTTCTTGCCCATTGGACATTTCTAATAATTAAAAACAAAGATAAAATTATTAACAGTAAAGTGAGAGAGACTGAAAACCCCCAAACAATTATAAATAAATTCAATGAAATTGTTTGCACTTAATAAATTAATTTTAATTAATGCGTGGATGAAATAATCTACTTATTTAACCCATCTACATATTTTTTGCTTTATTATTATTTTTTATGTCGTCGCATATCTGGTTTAGTGGTTGGCTTATTTATTTTTTTTTATTTAACATCATATATTTTCAAAGTATCGAAAAATATTTTTTAATATTAATGTTCATAATCTCATTAGTGATTTTTAAGTAATTTTAATATAAATAAGTATTTTCTTAGTACCAACGACTAGTCCCGTTATCCTTCTATCCTTGTTCACTTTACTGGTTCTCCAGAGTTCAACGACCGAAACATTTTGCGACCAACTAGTATTGGCTATTAGCATGCACTATTGCGCAAGCAATTAATGTGTAGTAAAATTAGTTCCAATTTCCTTAACACTGTTTATATAATTGCTTAATTACAAGTTCCATACCGATAATTAGAGAATAACTGAATAGTAAGTTTATAAATCTGCAAGATCCAGCTTTCGAAGCAAAGGAAATACTAAAAGGTGATCACCTATCTGCACGCTTAATTCCACTTTAGTATGTTGCAATTAGTAATTGAAAATTACAAAGATAATTAAATAGATCACATGATAAAATTATAGATCTAGTATTAACATCTTTGACTTGGCAGTTATACGAATACGAACTTTCCTTACTTTTTCATACGCATCGAGCATTCCACATTCCAGAATTATTAATAATTTCGTTAATATATAAATGCAATAACTAACTAATACTAAAATTAACAACTAATTAGTTATAATGTCTCTGGATAAAAGAATCGTTTTCTCATTGCTTTATCAGTGCTCAAAATTAACTTTGAGAACTTTTTAGGAAAATTAAGATTACAAGAAAATTGTTGGTTGCTTCTTTCAAGATGTTCCTTTCACGGTTTGATAGAGCTAAGTAATAACTCAAAATTACTTTCTTGTTTTTTTTTAAAGTAAAAAATAAAAAATGTATGCCTTTCACGGGTTTTCTCGAAAATGATTGCTTTTTTTAGTTTCTTACACGATTCAATAGAGCAAAGTAACAGCTCGAAAGAAATTTCTTGTTTTTATTTTTAATTAAATGCGTCAAAGATAAAAAATGTTTTGTGTCTACTGAAAAATTCCGAGTTTGGTACTTATGCCCTAGGATCCTTCAAATGTATTTTGCAAAGAAGTTTGTTATTAATATTTTGGTGTCAATTTATCAGGGTTGTCGCAGGTCAGGGAAATCAGGGATTTTTTTTGTGTCAGGAAAATCAGGGAACTTTTTTTGTCAGGGAAAGTCAGGGACTTTGAAAAAAAAAAAATAGAAAAGTCAGGGAATTTCTGTAAGAAGCACTTTAAATAAATGTCAAGAATAATCAGGGCTACCACACGGTCGCTTTTAGTCACTTTTTAAAATCAAATCACTGTTTCTTCACTTTCTAAAGATTAAGTCACTTTAGCCCCTTTTTTAAGATAATGTCAATATAATTGCTTTTCAAAATCAAAAGATCACTGTAGTTACTTTTCTTTTAATAAATAAACGCATGAGTTAACCACTATTGAATTCACGTCTATACCTATTTCTGAATTTTCTTAAATTATTTTGAAGTATTTTAAGATATTTTAAAAGATCCCAAGAAATATTTTAAAGATTTCAGTAATTTGGAAGGATTAAAGTAATTTGAAGGTACTCAAAGGATTTCAATAATTTGAAGGGATTTTAAAGTATATTAAAGATTTGGGGGTATTTTTAAAACTTCCAAGGAATTTTCAAGAACTTTAAAAAAAGGATTGCAAATATTGTAAGGTATTTTAAAAGATTCCAAGGCATTTGCAAGAAATTAAAAATTTCCAAGGATTTTAATAATTTAACAGAATTTAAACTAATTTTCATGGGGCTTTAAAGAATTTCCTAAAATTTCGGAAGATGTGGAATAATTTTATAGGTCCTATAAGGTTTTAGGATATTTTAAAATATTCCGAGGATTTTAATGTTTTTAAGGGATTTTAAAGCTCTCAAGGTATTTTAATAAATTTTCCAGGATTTCAGGAAATAGCAGATTTCATGTAATTTCACGGGATTTTATAATATTTTAGTGGATTTCAAAGAATTTCTGTATGCGAATTGAGATTTTTCGTAGGATTTCTAGTTATTTCCAATTATTTTAAAGAATTTTAAAGATTTTAGGATATGTTTGAAGATTCCAAGGAATTTTGAACTGATATTAATAATTTTAAGGGGTTTCAAAGAAATGGAAAGATTTGAGGGTATTTTTAAAAATTCAAAGAAATTTTCAACAGCTCTACCAAATTTATAAGATTTAAAAGTTTTTGAAACATTTGAGTGTATTATAAAGGTTTCCATAAAAATTTCCATTTATTTCAGTAATTTATTGAGATTTCAAAGGATTTGAGATATATAAGGGTATTTAAAAACATTCCAAGTCATTTTCAAGATCTTCAAAAAGTTTCAAAGGATTTTACATTTTTTTAGGGAATTTAAAAAGATTCCAAGAAATTTTTAATTGATTTCGATAATTTGAAGAGATTTCATAGGATATTAAATATTTTAGGATATTTAAAAAGATTTCAAGGTGTTTTCAAGATACTTAAAACATTTCAAGGGATTTCCAAGGCTTAGAATGATTTTGAGAGATTTAAAAAAATGTGCATGTGGTCGAAAAGAATTTCCTAGAATTTCGGAAGATTTGGGACGATTTTACAAGACTTATACGATTTTAAGCTTTTTAAAAAGATTCCAAGGGATTTGATAAGATTTCTAAGGATTTCATTATTTTTAAGGGATTTTAAAAGCTCTCAAGGTATTTTAATTTTTCCAAGATTTCAAAAAATATCAGATTTCACAGAATATATTCATGAGAAGTGCGAGGTTTCGTGGAGATTCAAAGATTTCAATAGAATTTCAGATATTTTTTGGAATTCATCCCAAGCTCTTATTAATTTATCCTGAATTCTTCTAAATTCATATAATATAATAAATAATAATATATAAATATAATAATATAAATGAGTAATTATTAATACTCATCCTGAAGTATTTTAAACTCACCTTGATTTATTAGACATTTCCTCAAATTCTTTTGAATTCCCTTGGAATTTTTCCAAACTCATTTTAAGCTTACTGAATTCAATGAATTTTATTCATATCTTTTAATTGTTTTCAATTAACTTGATTTTTTTTTATTTTATCTGGAATTCTTATAAATTTCCTCTAATTCTTTTGAATTCTTTTAAATTCAAAAGAACAGTCACATTATTAATGGATATTAGTCAGTTTTAGACACTTTGGTTTAGAAATAATTCACTTGTTCCTTTTTAAATAGGTATCTTTTTCACTTTTTTCACGTAAATTAGGCTGTGGCAGCCCTGAGAATAATAAATAAAAAAATTATAAATTTAAAATTTTAATACTCCATTTAATTTTCTAGATTAAAAATGTTGCAAGATTAGCATTTTGGTCATTCAAATTTTAATGGTCAGGGAAAATGAAAAATTAGCGAGGGAAAAGTCAGGGAATTTTGAAAATGAAGTTTTTTGACCACCCTGAGTTATGCAACTAGTTATTAACCAGTGAAATTTCGGGGTTAAAGGATTGCCGAAACAAAACAAAGACGATGAAAGTGAAAGTAAAGTTATGTAAAAGTTAACCCGATGTTTAATAGATGGTGGGATCTCACGACAGCCGCAGTTTGGTTTTACTTTCAGTTGCGGTTAGACGGTGTCAAGCAATCTTTTCACTTTCAGAGTGCTCGTGTTTCCTCCGGTAAACAACTATAGAAGATTTCTTATACACCAGCTCGTTCAAGATCGGTTCGCCGACCTGTTGTGCACATTCTCCATCGGTCAGGGCGTCGCGAGGAGAACCGTCGTGTGCTTTAAGACCGATGTGATAAGGTGAATAATTAGGTGCAAATAGAGTTAAACTTTTGCAAAATGATTCATCGTGTGTGAGATTAAATCATTCATTTCTTCCATTTTATTTATTTTGTCCTGCGCACTGTTGCTTAATTATGATCGAATCTTCAATGAAGATTTAAGGGCTTTCTAAAGGTGGTTCTGCTTTATTTTTAAAGCCTTGTGTTCTTTTGTGTCATTCTTTTGAAGGAAACCTTTGTAGTTCTCTGTACAATTAAATTAATTAGGTAGGCGAACGGGAAAAGTTGTCCGTCCTGCCAGCATTTTTAATTAACTGTGTAATTGCTTCAGAGAAAACAAATACTTGAAATACTTTTTTCTTTTTCTTGAATGTTCTCTTTAAGTTATAGTTTGGTAATCGATAATATAGATACTAAATTATATGTTTCACGTAATAGTTTTCTTAATCGAGGTGTTGATAATTTTAAATAAAATCGATAGTCGTTGAAAGTAACGTATGGCGATGAACGTAATCCTTGAGACGTAGATTGCACAATATCCGTATTAAAAGTGAAAATACGAGGCTTACCATACTTTGCAGAAACCAGCCTCAAGCATTGCAATATTTCAACTACTATTTCCTAGTGGAAAAATTTGTGATCTAAACGGAATGGCACAGGAAGGAAAAACCCCAAGTTATAATAAAATCTACAAGACTAACAATTATATAAGAATAAGAACACTATAGAAAATCCTGGTTAACCAAGTTATTTATTTTCATAAGAGTAAATCAAAAGATGTCAATTTTCTTTGTCGCATATTTTCTAACTCAAAAATTAAGTTCCAAAATTTCATACGTTCTTCCATTCCCATTTTCATATTTTTTTTTTCATCAGTAATCATTACACCTGAATCGCAGAAGTCTCACACCCGATGAAGCACTATGTGAGAAAATAAAGTAAGAAAACTTTGCGTTGATCCATAATGTGTAACACATATTTTGTTCGAAAGGGACCCAAAATTGAATGTTTCAACGTTCAGAACGAGTTGTGACACTAAAACGAGTACGATGGGTGTTCAAGGACAATGTTCACCTCCATCTACGCCAGAGTATGGCGTACAAAAACAAAGACCAGGTGTGTGAAAATAATTCTACAACGTTTGGATTTTGTCAGACAGAAAACGTGAGAGATAAGTGTTTTTTTTTTGGTGTCGTGTTTTAGTAAAGACAGTTCCTACCGTCGAGATCTACCGACCACCGGCTGCCAGAAAACCAAGAAGCGTGACTGTAACTTCAGATTCGTCGACTGATCAGCCAATACCGGAATCTTGTGTCTCCACTAAGTAAGGGCAATTGATTCAATAATTATTTTCGAAGAGAGAGAGAGAGAGGAAGGAAGAAGTTGGCGATTAATCGATCAACGATTAAATTTTGATTCAAGATGTTTGAGGATCAATGAGTTTCGCACTTTTATCTCAAAAAATATCTCTATATTCATGAATTTAAAAAATAACTCCAAAGTAAGTCGCTCACGCCTTCATGAGTACAATTCTTAACAATTTTCTACTATTTCAACAACATACTGTGGCAATTTTGTTCAAAAATGAGTCCATAAAAGTTAATTAATGTCCATCACTTTAGGAGACATTATTAGTTCTACAATCTGGTTTAATTTGTATGACTTCATATCAGATTTAAAATTTGTAAAGTTTTCATTAACAATTTTTTGCCCTGAATTGTTGATTTTCGTATGAATTACAAATTTATAAATTTCAATGCTTTTATCCGAAGAAACGCTTTTTGTCAAAATCTCTAGTTGTATTTTTTTTTTGTAATTTGAACCTGCAGATTGACAATTCGAAAAAAGTTATCAGAAAAATAGACAGTTTTTACTCAAACAATTGCCAAACTTCCAATTTTTACATGTACATATTCTAATAGAAAAATTCGTCTATTACTGAAATGTTATCCTTCTCAACAACTTTTTGTTAGATTTGGCTAAATGCCTCATATTTTGTAGATCGAACCAAGGTTGCCACTCAAACTTTAAGAAAATTTCCAGGCTATTTCCCGGATAAAAATTACATTTTTCCTAAAGTTTTAAGTAGAAATGTATTGCATTTTTAACAAATTAGTGGAAATTTCAACCAAAAAAGATACATTTTCAAGAAGACAGATTTATAAACAAAATAGTTGAATTTTCAACTAAAAAGTTGCTTTTACAACCAAAAAAGATGACTTTTCTATCAAAAGATGTATTTTCAGTCAAAAATTATGAATTTTCTATTCAAGAAGACGAATGTTCAACAAAACCGTTGAATTTTTGACCTTAAAAGATGACTTTTTAAGAAAATAGTTAAATTTTCTACCAAATGGTAGAATTTTTAACTAAAGGAGATGAATTTTGAACATAAAGTATAATAGTAGACTTTTCAAATAAAAAAAATTAACTTTCAACCAATAAAGATGACTCTTAAAGAAAATAGTTGAATTTTCAACAAAATAATTAAATTTTCAATCGTATAGTAGAAATTTTAAACAAAAAATATGAATTTTGGAGTAAAAACATGATAATAGACTTTTTAATTAAAAATAATTAATTTTAAACCACAAAAGATAAATTTTCAACGAAAAAAGACGACTTTTCTACCAAAAGATGAATTTTTGATCCAAATGGATGAATTTTCCATCTTTAAGAAAACAGCTGAATTTTCAAGAAAAGACTTGAATTTTCAATTAAATATTAGAATTTTTAACCAAAAGAGATGTATTTTGGACCAAAAATAGGATAATAGACTTTTTAATACAAAATAATTTACTTCCAACCACAAAAGATAAATTTTCAACGAAAAAAGACGACTTTTCTACCAAAAGATGAATTTTTAATCCTAAAGAATGAATTTTTCATCCAAAAAGACAAATGTTCAACAAAACAGTTGAATTATCGATAAAAAATGACCTTTTAAGAAAATAATGAAATTTCCCGCAAAATAATCCAATTTTTTAACCAAAAGAGATGAATTCTGAACCAAAAATATAATACTAGACTTTTCAAATAAAAATAATTAAATTCAACCAAAAAAGATTACTTTTTAACAAAATAGTTAAATTTTCAACAAAATAATTCAATTTTCAACCATATAGTAGAATTTGTGATAAAAAAGAATTAACTTTCAACCATAAAAGATGAATTTTTAACAAAAAAAGATGACTTCTGTCGGTTTCCCTGTTTGAATGTTTAGGGGGTGTTAAAAAAAACCTTAAAATAGTTTCAACGACTTTGCCTGCTAGGATATGTTTCTAAGTTTATTGTGAATTAATTTTTAACACCTATACACAAAATCGAGAATCTGTTAAGTTTATGGGTATAAAATTGTTGGTTCAGTGGGTCTGATCTACAAAATATGCGACATTTAGCCAAATCTAAAAAAAAGTTTTTTAGAATGATAAACATTTCAATAATAGACGAATTTTTCTATTAAAATACATGTGAAAATTGGAAGCTTGGCAATTATTTGAGTAAAAACTGCCGATTTTTCTGTTAATTTGATTTCAAATTATTGATCTGCAGGTTCGAAATTATAAAAAAAAATGTAATCAGACATATGGATAAAAAGACATTTTCTGTACATATTGGACGGGGTTATTTTAAATTATTCATGTTTGCCGTCTTCCAATTTGTAATTTTGCCCTCTTAAATAGGTTAAAAGCTATATAAATTCTCTACAAAATGAGTATTGCCAATTTCAATGTTTTCTTAAAATTCACTATTATTGTGAAAAATTGTTATGCATGGTGTAACATGTTGAGAGTTAAAACAACAATGTTTGAAAATTTTAACGTTGGTAATCATGAGGTTTTTATCGAATTAAAAAATATATATATTCACCTTATTTTTATTATGGTTTTCCTAAATATGAGATGTATTTGATTTTTTTTTCAACTTTTTTGTATCCACTTTGTAAAATGTTTATTATATTAAATTTTATTCGAATTTGAAGAAAACCTTGCAATTTGCACTATTTTTGCAATATCTACTTAAACAATTGACGAAATGTCTTCATCCTGGCTTCTTTTGTAGATAATTCTGATACCCTTCATCCTATTTAAGAGAAAAATTTTAACTTTCATATAATCAGATTTTCCTCTCTCTGATTCTCGACTAAACATTTTTAAATAGAGACACTAAACACATGATTTGTTCCAATCTGCAGGGTTTGCTTATGAATATTTTCAGAATTCTTTAAAAAGTTAATTTTCGACCAAATTTGGACTTTCTACCAAAATACTTAAATTTTTAACAAAATACATGAATTTTCATAACAAAAATATTAATTTCCACCAAAAAAGTTAATTTTCAACCAATTAGTTTAATTTTATAGCAATTTTAAACCAAAAAGACGAACTTTCTTCAAAATACTTAAATTTAAAAAAAAACGCATGAATTTCCAACCAAATGATTGAATTTTCATACCGAAAATATTAATTTTCATCAAAAAACTTAATTTTCATACAAACAGTTGAAGTTTCTACTTTTTTCAAACCAAAAAGTCTAATTTCCAACAACACAGTTAAATTTCTAACAAAAAAAGTTAATTTTCGACCAAACTTGGACTTTCCACTAAAATAATTAAATTTTTAACAAAATACATGAATTTTCAACCAAATGGTTGAATTTTCATACTAAAAATATTAATTTTGAACAAAAAGGTTAATTTTCAACCAAATATATTGTTAAATTTCCTACCATTTTCGAAACCAAACAGACGAATTTTCGACAAAAGAGTTAAATTTCCAACAAAAAGTTAATTCTCGACCAAATTCGGACTTTCTACCAAAATCCTTAAATTTTTAACAAAATACAAGAATTGTCAACCAAATGGTTGAATTTTCATATCAAAAATGTTAATTTTCATCAAAAACGTTAATTTTCACGCAAAATAGTTGAATTTCCTACGATTTTCAAACCAAAAAGACGAATTTTAGACAAAAGAGTTAAATTTCCAACAAAAAAGTTAATTTTCGACCAAATTTGGACTTTCTGCCAAAATACTTACATTTTTAACAAAATACATGAATTTTCTACCAAATCGTTGAATTTTCCTACCAAAAATATTAATTTTCATCAAAAATGTTCATTTTCAACCAAGTAGTTGAATTTTCTACAATTTTCAAACAAAAAATCTAATTTCCAACAAAACAGTTAAATTTCCACCAAAAAGTTAATTCTCAACCAAATTTGGACTTTTTACAAAAATACATAGTAAATTCTTAACAAAATACATGAATTTTCAACCAAATGGTTGAATTTTCATACCAAAATATTAATTTTTGACTCAAAGGTTCATTTTCAACCAACTAGTTGAATTTTCTACCATTTTCAAACCAAAAAGAAGAATTTCAGACAAAAGAGTTAAATTTCCAACAAAAAATTTAATTTTCGACCAAATTTGGACTTTTCGCCCAAATGCTTAAATTTTCAAAACAAAATACAGGAATTTTCAACCAAATGATTGCATTTTCATACTAAAAATATTAATTTTCATACAAAAAATATTAATTTTCATCAAAAAAGTGACTTTCCACATAAATAGTTGAATTTTCTACCATTTTCAAACCAAAAAAGTCTAATTTTCGACAAAAGAGTTAAATTTCCAACAAAAAAGTTAATTTTCGAGAAAATTCGGACTTTCTACCACAATACTTAAATTTTTAACAAAATAAATGTATTTTCAACCAAATGGTTGAATTTTCATTCCAAAAATATTAATTTTCATCAAAAAAGTTAATTATCACAAAAATAGTTGAATTTTCTACCATTTTCAAACCAAAAAGTCTAATTTTTGACAAAAGAGTTAAATTTCCAACAAAAAAGTTAATTTTCGAGAAAATTCGGACTTTCTACGAAAATAATTAAATTTTTAACAAAATGAATGAATTTTCAAGCAAATGGTTGAATTTTCATATCAAAAATATTAACTTTCAACAAAAAAGTTAATTTTCACAAAAATAGTTGAATCTTCTACCAGTTTCAAACCAAAAAGGCGAATTTTCTTCAAAATAGTTAATTTTCCAAGAAAAAAGTTAATTTTCAACCAATTAGTTTAATTTCAAAGCAATTTTAAAGCAAAAAGACGAACTTTCTTCAAAATACTTAAATTAAAAAAAAACACACATGAATTTCCAACCAAATTGTTGAATTTTCATACCGAAAATATTAATTTTCATAAAAAAACTCAATTTTCATACAAACAGTTGAAGTTTCTACTTTTTTCAAACCAAAAAGTATAATTTCCAACAAAACAGTTAAATTGCCAAAAAATAGTTCATTTTCGACCAAATTTTGACTTTATACCAAAATACTTCAATTTATAACAGAATTAATAAATTTTCAACAAAGTAGTTGAATTTTCATACCGAAAATATTAATTTTTAACTAAAAGGTTAATTTTCAATCAAATAGTTGAGGTCCCTGCCATTTTCAAACCAAAAAGTCTAATTTTCGACAAAAGAGTTAAATTTCCAAAAAAAGTTAATTTTCGAGAAAATTCGGACTTTCTACCAAAATACTTAAATTTTTAACAAAGTAAATGAATTTTCAACCAAATGGTTGAATTTTTATATCGAAAATAATAATTTTCATCAAAAACGTTAATTTTCACGCAAATAGTTGAATTTTCTACCATTTTCAAACCAAAAAGTCCAATTTTCGACAAAAGAGTTAAATTTCCAACAACAAAGTTAATTTTCGAGAAAATTCGGACTTTCTACCTAAATACTTAAATTTTTAACAAAATACATGAATTTGCTACCAAATGATTGAATTTTCATTCCAAAAATAGTAATTTTCATCAAAAAAGTTCATTTTCACGCAAATAGTTGAATTTTCTACCATTTTCAAACCAAAAAGTCTAATTTTCGACAAAAGAGTTAAATTTCTAATAAAAAATTATATTTTCGAAAGTTAATTAATTATATTAATTATAGAAAATAAAAAAAATAAAAAGTTAATTCTTAACCAAATTATAACTTTTTTCCAAAATAGTTAAATTTTTAACAAAATACATGAATTTGCTACCAAATGATTTAATTTTCATTCCAAAAATAGTAATTATCATCAAAAAAGTTAATTTTGAGACAAATAGTTGAATTTTCTACCATTTTCAAACCAAAAAGAAGAACTTCAGACAAAAGAGTTAAATTTCCAACAAAAAAGTTAATTTTCGACAAAATTCGGACTTTCTACCAAAATACTTAAATTTTTAACAAAATACATGAATTTTTTACCAAATGGTTGAATTTTCATACCAAAAATATTAATTTTCATCGAAATAGTTAATTTTCACACAAATAGTGGAATTTTCTAACATTTTAAAATCAAAAAGTCTAATTTCCAACAAAACGGTTAAATTTCCAACAAAAAGTTAATTTTCAACCTAATTTGGACTTTGCGCCAAAATACTTAAATTTTTTAACAAAATACATTAATTTTCTATTAAATAGTTGAATTTTCATACCGAAAATATAAATTTTCAACAAAAAAGTTAATTTTCAACCAAGTAGTTGAATTTTCTACCATTTTCAAACCAAAAAGACGAATTTTCTTTAAAATAGTTAATTTTCCAACAAAAAAGTTAATTTTCAACCAAGTAGTTGAAACTTATACCATTTTTAAACCAAAAAGACGAATTTTCAACAAAAGAGTTAATTTTTCAACAACAAAAAAGTTCATTTTCAACCAAATAGTTGAGTCTTCTAGCAAAATATTTGAATTTTCCACCCCATAACAAAAAATTCAAAGAAAAAAGTTAAATTTTCAACGAGAGATAAATTTTCAACTAAAATTAGACATTTTTAACCAAAGAACTGAATTTTAACAAAGTAGGTAAACTTGCAAGCAAGTAGTTACATTTTCTAACAGAAAAGACAAATTCCGAAAAAAAATAGCGGAGCCCCCTTCAGAAATTTTGTTACCAAAAGAGATGAGTTAAACTTTCTACCAAAATAGTTAAATTCAACCAAAAAAAAAATGAATTTTCAAAAAAATAACTGAATCCTCAATCAAGCCAAGATAATTTTCTATCAAAATAGTTGATTTTTAAACAAAAAAAATTATATTTGTTTATCAAAAGAGATAAATTGTGAAACGAAAAAGCCGAATTTTGAAACAAGAAAGAAAAAAATGTCCACTAAATTGATGGATTTTCAAACAAAAAAAGGTTTTTTGCGAAAGTGAATTTTCTCAGTTCGGAAAATTGAAATTTTTATGTTTTGAAAATTGCGGTTTAAAAATTTCGAAAAAGAACCTGGAAGATTTAAAGATAATTTTTTTTATTTTACAGGATTTAAAACAGTTTAAGGAAAACTTTGAACAGTTTAAAAAATGTAGATTATAGAAAATTTCGAAAAAAGAATTTTTAAATCTTTCAAGTGAATAACAAAATTTTCTTAAGATTTCTGGGAAAATTTCAAATGATTTTTTATTTTGAAAAAGTAATTTCAAGAGAAAATTGAAAAAGATTTCAAATGATTTCCAAAGATTTCAAATAAGAATTTAAAAGATTTTAAAACGAAACTTTTCAATTTTTCAAGATTACAAAATTTTTTGAAGTGTTGAACAGAAAACTTAAAAGTTTTTCAAGAATTTTGAAAGATTTCAAAAGACTAAAAAAAATTTCTCTAAATTGCTAGGAAAATTAAAAAATTTGATTTTTTTAAATTAATGTTAAGAGAATATTTTAAAATACTTCAAAAGATTTCGAAAGATTTCCAAAAATGACCAAAAAAATCTAGAATATTATATAACAATTTTATGAATTTTGAAAGATTTTCTAAAATTTGAGGAATAATTCGAGTCAGTTTAAAATATAATACGAATTTTAGAAGTTTTGAAGAGATTACAAATATTTTAAAACTGAAAAGTTTACGAAAATCTTCGGAAAAAGAGAAATTCCTAAATATCTTTTAAACTGACTCGATTTTTTCTAAAATTTGGTAAAATCCTGTAAAATAAAAAAATATGCTTAAAAAGATCATTTTTCGACAAATCTGAAATTTTTAAAAAATCTTTTAGAATTTAGTTGAAATTTTTGTTCTTTCTTGACTTCAAAATCTTTTCTGGCTGAAAATTCGTTTTTGGGTTTGAAAATTCATCTCTTTTGGTAACAATTATATATTTTTTAGTTAAAAAATGCAACTGTTTAGTTGAAAATTAATCTATTTTGGTTGAGGATTAAAATATTTCTTTAAAAATTCGTGATTTTTGGATTAATTCAACTCTTTTTGACAGAAAATTAAAATATTTTTTAATTGAAATATCAAACTATTATATTTTTCGTTGAGAATTCATATTCTTTGATTAAAAATTTAAAAAATACCTGGTTAAAAGTTGAACAACTTTGCTGAAAATTCAGTTTTTTGGTTTAAGATTCATCATTACACTTTTTGTTGAGAATTAATTTTTCTGATTGAAGATTTTTTTTTTTTTTAATAGAACTATTTTGCAGAAAATTCCTTCTTTTTTAAATAAATTGTTCAAACCGAAAATTAAATGATTCCATTTTTTGTTTAAAATTTATACTTTTTAGTTTAAAACTCACCTATTTTATTTAAAATTTATGTATTTTGTTGAAAATTCGACTTTTTTGTTGAAAATTTACCTTTTTTAGTTGAAAATTTATTTCATTGATTAAAAACTCATCTTTTTCGGGTTGAATATTGAACTTTTTTGTAGATAATTAGTTTTTTTTTTGCTCTAAAAGCCTACAATTTTACAATTTTGTTTGAAATTAACTTTGTTGTTAAAAATGCATATTTTTGGGTTGATGCTCAATCTTTTTGTTGAAAATTCTTCTTTTTGGTTTGAAAATTAATTTGTTTTGGTTAATGATTCAACTAGTTTGTTGAAAATTCGGTTGTAAATTAATCTACTTTGTTAAAAATTTTATTTTGTTTTTGAAAATTGTTTTAACTGAAAATTTAATGATTTTATTTTTCGTCTAAAATTTATATTTTCCAGTTGAAAACTCACCTATTTTGTTGAATATTCATGTATTTTGTTAAAAATTCGTCTTTTTTGTATAAAATTAATCTTCTCTTTTGAAAATTGATCTTTTTCGTTGAAAATCCACTTTTTTTGTTAAAAATTAAACTATTTGGTTAAAAATTCAAGTATTTGGTTGAAACTTCAACTATTTGTTTGAACATTCATATATTTTGTTAACAATTCATCTTCTTCGGTATAAAATGAACCTTCTTGGTAGCAAATTCCTTCTATTTTTATTGAAAATTAATTGTTTCAACTAAACATTGATTTATTTGATTTATAGATAAAAATTTATATTTTTCAATTGAAAATTAACGTATTATGTTAAAAATTCGTTTTTTCTCGTAGAAAATTCATCTTCTTAGCGAAAAGCGAAAAAGGCCAACTTCTTTTTCGCTGAAAATCCATCTTTTTTGTTGAAAATTTAACTATTCTTTCAAATTCCTTCTATTTTTTGAAAATTGTTTCATCTGAAAATTTAATGATTCAATTTTTTGATTAAAATTTATATTTTTCAGTTGAAAACTAATCTTTTTTATTTAAAATAAAAATATTTTTTATTCAAATATGAGCTATTACATTTTTCGTTGAATAATCATCTTTTTCTGTTGAAAATTTCTTGTTTATTTGAAAATTAATTGTCTTAACTAAAATCTTTATGATTTCATTTTTGGTTCAAAATTTGTATTTTCGAGTTGAAAACTCACCTATTGTGTTGAATATTCATGAATTTTGATGAAAATTCGTCTTTTTTGTATAAAATTTAATCTTCTTTTTTGAAAATTGATCTTTTTTGTTGAAAAACAATTTTTTTCTTAAAAATTTATCTATTTGGTTGAAAATTCAACTATTTGGTTAAAATTTTAACCATTTGTATGAAAATTCATATATTTTGTTAATATTCATCTTCTTCAGTATAAAATTAATCTTCTTCGTTAAAAATTCCTTCTTTTTTTATTGAAAATTAATTGTTTCAACTGAAAATTGATTTAATTCCTTTGAGGTTTTAAAATTATATTTTTCAATTGAAAATTAACTTATTTTGTTACAGATTCGTTTTTTTTTTTGTAGAAAATTAATCTTCTTCGCGAAAAGCGAAAAATATCAATTTCTTTTTCGCTGAAAATACATCTTTGTTGTTAAATATTCAACAATTTTTTTGAAAATTCCTTCTTTTTTAAAAATTGTTTTAACTGGAAATTAATTGTCTTAACTACAAATTTAATGATTTCATTTTTAGTTCAAAATTTATATTTTCGAGTTGAAAACTCGCCTATTTTGTTGAATATTCATGTAATTTGTTAAAAAATTCGTCATTTTTGTATACAATGAATCTTATACTTTGAAAATTGATCTTTGTCTTTTAAAATCCATTTTTTTTTTTCATTAAAAATTTAACTATATGGTTAAAAATTAAACTATTTCGTTGCAATTTCAACTATTTATTTGAAAATTCATGTATTTTGTTAACAATATTCAT